>CM036878.1:6250000-7500000 GCA_020796165.1 Pantala flavescens | reverse complement strand
GGGGTGGTCTTTGTGTGTGTGGGTTCCACGGATAAGTATAGATCCGGAGAAGCCGTTACTGGGATATCCGAGATAAGAATTTTGGGAGATGAAATTCGATGGGGGAAACCCCCGTAAAATCCGTTCAAGTTCATGGCTCTTCGAAGGAAATGAAATTTTTCCCAAAATTCCGATGTGGGAAACGCGATTCCATGGCATGTGCTCGGAAAAATACTTCCCTTGGAGCGGCCTCGCGTCTATTTATCCCACTCTTTGTTATTGTAAGCAGTTGAAAAAGTAATCGAATAGCGGTTCTCCTTTTATCCTAAAGGTTCAACTATCATCTGATATATTTTTCAGGATACGAGAATTATATTTAAATTAGTGAAGATTGGTTTCAGGTTTTAAATTTACTTTAATTATGCATTCTCCTACTTTGCCAGCTTTGCTCGGTGATGATTATAAAGATATTCATGTATTGCTTATTAGTTTCTATTGTAATTGAATACATAAGTTTCATTATTCTATGGCTTTCCACGGAGTCATTGATTTCATTCATCATCAATGTTTGATAATAAAAATTCGAAAAATATTTCCAATTATAATAAGCATCGCATTACAATCTTAATCATTCTTTTAAATTTAGAAAATCTTAATTAAAGTAATACTACTGAACCTAAGTAAGGCTTATATCGAGAACACAAGGAATTATTTACTCCCACCTGACACCATTATGATTCATTTATAACATTCCATCATCAACCCTTTATGCAACGACAACAAAGCTATCCAAAATTTTAAAAAAAGGTAAACTAATACCTATGATGCTGCGAATAACTGAAGTGGAACTGAGAGCTATATTGAGCGTCGAAGTCGGGCAATATTTCATGCTAAACAGAATAGCAAATAGGCAGAGAGAGAGGATTGAGTATCCAAGCAACACCTATCTCTCCCCGCGCATTATGAAAATGGGGACGCGAATCAATTTATAGCTCTTATCGCTAATATTTCACACGCCTCTCATCCATCTTCCTTAAGCAATTGATGGCGAAACTCCTCGCGCTAAAAATTCCTCCGTCATTGGCGAAAAGCACGCGAGCAATCCAGGAGCAAATGGAAGTAACAACTCGAACAGACGCACGCTCTCTCGGCGAATATTTTTCTCTTTTTTTCCCCGCGTATTACGTCCGCCTTTCTCCTCTTTTAATCCGTCAATCTTCCATCGCAAAAAACGAGGGGCGTGTGTTCTCCTTCTCGCCTCAACATTATGCGATCCCACATCGCCGCTTATGACAGGACGCGTCTTATCGGAAGACAAGGATGTACACGAGAGTGGCTCTTCCGAGCAGCCGAGGATCATGGGAAAATTCCCGTGACCGCGTCCCCACAGAAGAATGGGAGAACCTGCGGCCGCCTCAAAGACCCTATTTATCCGCCACTTTTATACATTTGTGCAGTTGCAGCAGCGGCGGGAAATTATCGGCCGAAGAAGGAGCGGTCGTAAGGAGGCTTAGAATTCGGTTAGTTAAAAAGAAGGCTCATTTAGGGAAGTGGATGAGTCGGCAATATTCTTCCATAGCGTCTTCCAACTTAATCTTCTTCTCATCGTAGCGATCGTTGGTGGATGTGGAGATGATTGCCTAGTTTCGCGACCTATCGAAGAAGTTGCGCGTATAAAATGATTTTCATCGAGGAAAAGGCTCCACGAACGCTTAGAGACGATGTTCCCTTAATAACGAAAGCAGGAAATAAAGAGTTTAGTGGGTCTCATCTTAAAGATGGTTTCATTACTTTAAAGGAGATGTTGGGTGTTGGATACGTTATGTAACGGTATCCGAATGGTATATCAACCCATAAAGAAACGAGAACTGCATATAAGGGAAAGAAATCTCATGTAAATGTGGTGCAAAATGCTACTGTTATATCTCGAATGTTTGGATTATTAGGTTTACCTCAAGGTATGGTTTTAAGATAAGAAAAAATATAATTTAGCAAAGCCTTTTGATCTAGAAAGAGGTATATATAACAGGCATCCCAACCTCATAAAGATTTACTCTATTCTACTGCATGCCTGTAGGGTATTTTATAATAGTATTCACAGTTGGTACAACTGTAGTAGAGTAACATTTTATTTGATTGCTGTTAAAAGATGACATTTTTGCTAAAAACTTAAATCTCGCCGCAAGGTTGCATGTTGCAGATATTGTTCAATTTCTTTTGAGTTTTTCTTTTAGCATCATCCACAAAATAAATTGAAAAATGTTGACAGGTTGAGTCCCGATAAAGTAATATCTCTTTGGATTTATGATCTATACTATGTTCCACACCAAAGATGTATAGATGCTGCTGCTCTGTCTATAAATTTTTTACCATTCGTTCACTCAAATTTATTCTTTATAGATAAAATAGTTTCATCACTTTGTATGAGAATACTCCCTCGTACTTTCCTGAAGGTTTCTATCCATAAATTCATCCATAATTTATTATATACATCATAAATTTATCCATAATTAAATCGATATTAAATAATCAAACACTATAAAGTTCGTTTCATATATTCATGCCCTCCAGAAATTGTCCGCACACAAATAATTCCGTACAGAAAATTTTTGCCGCGGGAATAATTGGGATCTAATGAAGTTTTTACGCGGATGCAAAGCTTAGTAAATATTTGACGCGTCCGCATGAAAGCCTTCATTGGCCCGTTGCGAGGAACAAAGAGAAACCGGATGAATATTCCTCCCCAAAATTACTCCCCTTGAATTAAATAGACACATTCCCTTTTGGTGAGCCAACCTCATAAATGCAAACGTACGTATTTATCGCCTCCGAGAAAATCATGTACTAAGCAATTGGGAGAGGAGCGATAATTCCCACATCGCATCAACACTCAAAATGGCAAGATTTGGAAAAAAATGGAAGGAATGGGAGGGGATCATCAGGTGGAGGTGGGGGAGATGACGTCAGCGTTGGATACAAGAAAGAGACGAACAGAGGCTTAGGAGGGATGTAAAAGGTACGAGTGGAGGAGTGGGGGGTTGTAAAACAAGTCCAGGTGAGTGAACCGCGAGCAGTGAGAGTGCAAGGTCGCTCTCTTCAAGGATATGCTGCGGTGGAGGATGAGATGCACAAAGGGATGAGTAAGAACGCGTAAGAATCCCGCAGTTGGGCTCCTACATATCCTTCCGTTTAAAATCCCGAAGCACTCCTGATGCGTGTATGCATTTCCGTCTCTTCGTACGCAATCAGCACCGATTCCCAATTTCCATTTAATGACGGTTTATTAAATAATTACTAGGGAATGAAAAAAAAGTAGGGAAATCTTCATCATGGGAAATTTTTCGTTCTTAATAAAAAAAGCCGAGTCGGCTTCCGTTGAAGAGCGTTTTTGTCCGTTTAAGAAGTGGACAAGGTCGAATTTTCTTCTTCTATGGAAGAGTTTCTTACGCTTCATTTCTCACCACGCAAATAATTTGGGAGGCGGATCCAGAAAGTGGACGATTAAGAGGATTTCTTTTTTGTGTCCGAACGATGGATGTCTCTTGCGAGTCGATTAAAATTCCATCGCGCGGGAAAACCGCCGCCGTGGCTCGTAAAAAATACGTGGATTATATCGAACCGCTCGTAGAGACCACGAACGCTTTGCGGGGGAAGAAAGCTCTATTTATTTCCGCTCTATTCGAAGATGAAGACGTTTCCGAAACAAAAGGAGCGATAGACAACACATAAAGAGAACACGATTCCGAGTATCGGAGAAAACGTCTTCCGAAGGAAGGTGCGCTAACTGCTAAATAAATGATGGGATATCACTTGAGAATTCCTTTTGATTCTCCTTGGAAAGCCCTCCTGAATTAATTCGAGGCCTTTCGAATTCAATTTTACGCCGTTTATCTCATCAAAAATTTAAATCCCTTCTTTGCTTTCGCCATGATCCACGAGTTCTAGATATACTACCCTCCCATGATCTTTCTTATTTGCTTTAATTTCGCACCCAATTTATTTTCGACGAATTTAGCTCCCCATTTGGAAGACGTTTCCATGGAAATAAGTGTTGTTTTTCGAGGAATATATTCACACCATCAAAAAAGACTACCTGGAAAAGACTACTTTGTTAGACACGCTGAAAGAGTGGATTGGAAACGCACGCCCAATCAACCAAGATGGTTAGATCTAATAAACCGTGAACATAAATAAGGGAGCGCAGCACCTATAATCCATTTATCTCCGGTTTAGTGCGTCTGCTCTATGGCGGCGGTGTTTAATTACGACCCATTTAATTATCTCCTCGTTAAATAGTCTTAAAATAAAGACTCTAGCGGTGCAGAGGGGTCGTTCGTGCCATCAGGTTACCATAAATTCCTCTCCGCGGTATAAAATCGAGGGCGTTCCGCACCCCTTCTGGGAAAGGGACGGACTTGTACTGCTAAGGCTACAGGGCCGGCCGATGTAAGTAAACAGATCTCTTTTAAGCCTAAGGAAAAAGAAGCTCCCTCCTTCCTCGCGACCACTCTATCTTCCGATCTGAAAAAGCGGAAAGGAGCGGGACAAATATTTTTTCCCATCATCCCTCTCGGAACCAAAACAATAAAAGAGAAGTAAACGACCAGAAAATAATGAGCGCGTTCAATCAACACTCGGAACCGTAAACAAACATTCCCCCTTCGTGTGCAACCCCCTCTGGCCCGCTTTTAGAACAATGCAGACGTGGGGAGCGAAGGGATGCCCTTCAAGTCCGGGGCGAAGGGTTATTGGGAAATGCGACGCAGTTTTCCGCACGGAATTCGTAGGCACAATGCGGCGCCACTTTCGGTTGTTGTTATTTCGTTCTCCGGTTATAATAAGGTCGGCGGATTTAAAGGAGAACTCTGAACAATGTGTCTTTGTATGATTGAGAGTTGAACAAAGGAAAGAAAGAGAGCGCGTTTCGCAAGGCACAAAGTCGATTTTTGTTGTGAAGGATCTAATGCAAGAGGTTACGGAACAGAGGGAAGGGTTTCTGGTGGTTTATCAAGGTTGAATTCGCTATTTATACCCGCATCTTGGAAACAATGATAGGATGAATGGCAGAAAATACTAGAACGAATTGTATTGTTCTTTAGAGAGGGTTTTAGATGGGTATAAGATTGGAAAACTTTTATTTAATGGCATTGGCAAATCTATGTATAATATGAAATCGTTAAATCGTTAAACTAATAAATTACCTGGATTATGCTGAATTTTACAGCTTTTTAATATGCCAAAATTATAACATTACTTTCTTAAACTATTTTATTCAAAATTAACTTAATTTAATTCGATTAAAAATCCCTCAGATGAAATTAATATTAACACGATTGCTGAAAATAACTTCTATTATTCTCCTGCGCACATTACCACCTATTTTAAAGGAAATCTTTTAATGATTATGAATACTTGCATCAATTTAAAAAAGAAAGACTGATTACTGCCTCCGATTTAATAACGTTTAAGTCCAGGAGAATTAAAGACTAAAACTACGTCGTAGAAAATCGATAAGTTTCCAATTGTTTTCAGCTACAATACATCGCTTTTTTCCTTCATACCATGAAATTATACATTAAAGGTAAAAGTTTTAAGTATTAAGAACATGAAAATATGTTTCAACCATCCTCACAAACCCAACATTTGATCCATTCGGTTAATTCTAATATTTCCGAGAGGTCGACCTACCATAGGTTGATTAAAAATGAAATATGAGAACTAATGGAAAAATATATGAAGATCCCAGTCCAAGATTCCCTTTCGACCTGTGGACAAAAAGCAAATACGTTGGAATTCGTTACCATATCCCTTTCTCTCAAAGAACGAAAAACAAGATGTTTCAGTTTTTTTATCGCGACAGGGCCTTTTCTTGCTTCCTTCGCTGGCGTAACAAGTGTAGCATAAAGACTTAGGCACAGGTGAGCGCTCAGGGGCGTGAGGGTTATCTCTTACATTTTTTCACTGTCCCCATCCAAACCCACGCTACCCTTTCTACCTCCACGCCTTTTAAAAGAACAAGGTCGCCGACAAATATAAATTCCTCGAGCCCTTAAAAAATTTCTTATGGACGGAAATATAATCCAACTAAATCCTCGCATCTCTTTATCTTTCACGTCTATTAAAGGGAACGTATGTAAGAGTTTAACCTGCTTGTTCCATTCGAAATGCGAAAATCGACATCGCAACTACACTAATATATTAATATGAGTCTCTGTTTGTCTTATAACAATAGCGAGAATAAGTAATGAGATATTTAATGTTTTCAATGTTAATTGTAATTAATCAGGAAGTGAAACACAGAGATGAACAGAAGTAAAATAGCGACATGACTGGGACCTTGGTTCGGGTCCCAATCATGCCGCTATTTTCCACTTCTGTTTAACACTGTATTTCACTCTGTTATAAGTGCCTAATTTCAGATGCTAAGCAAATCTATTCTACCTTTATATTTAGAGTTTATTTAGAATTAGAGTTTGCATTATCTTCAGATTCAAATATGATCGATTAATTAAACTTCATAGATGTATAGGATCTAGCGAGTGAGGACAGCAAATAATGGTATATTTTAAAAGTTATGGAGGAAGTTTGAAATTTATAATAGTATTGAAACAGATTATCTTAAGATCCATGTCAAAGAAAGTTTTTACCACATCAAAATTATAGAGAGGAAGGTGTTTGGCTTGAAAGTCAATCAGCGACATAGTGAATAAACTATTATCCTGAGTCTAAAGTAAATTATTTTTCATTATTTACCTATTGACTGTATTTTTTTGTTTTGCCTAAATTCATATATTCTGTATTATTATCTTTTATACCCGATTCTAGATTCCTATTTTCATAGCAACGGTTTGGCAGTGTTCTATTTTCTCTACTTTCTTTGTTTCATATCATAGTTTTATTCGAACATGAGAATTTTCTGATATAAAGGAATGCTTTACGAAAATTGCAATAAAAATTTTTAAATTAAAAAATATCGCTCATTGAAACCCGTCTCTTCATTTCTTAACGCAATCAAATTTTTGAGAGGGTATAAAAACCAAAATGATAAATGTAAATTAATGATGCACCTTCTCGAAAAGAAATAAAGCCACCTCTTCATTTATATCACGAGAATTATGCAAGAGAAGGGCAGACACTTTCAAGTGACGAAAGAGAGATTTCTCCCGAGGGCTTAGAGAGGCGTGATAAATCCCAAAAGAAGAGAAGATGAAATGATGCACCGATAATTTTGAACTAGTTATCACATGCAGGTGAAAACTGTCGTAAATTATATAATCTTTTTCACGAATTTATGTTTGAAGTTTACATCTCTGCGGAATGGTGCGAATGAAATGTATCCTCTTTAAATAAGGCTTTTGATGGAGTTTTCTATATTTAAATGCATCTTAATCATGTTTTATAATATATCTTTCAGGAGGATACGAATTATTTTTCTAAGATATAATATAGCATTAGAGTATTAGATATTTTATAGACGTACAACATGGTAACTTTGGTGTACTACCAGAACGATCACGAACAACTTTTATATCACTATACAATATTCTTACGTTTCTCACAATGACTATCCTAAGAGTGTCTGTATTAAATCGAAATTATATTAAGAAGTATATTAAATTGATTAAAATTTTAAAATACGCCATAAAGATTTTTGAATATTGAGAAATCAACATAAACGAAAAACCATCTAATACAAATTATAATAGGGGTACTCGATGAGAATATATCAGCTACAATTAGTTTTAAAAGAGAGGCCAAAATCGTATTTACTTATTAATTTATGCATAGAATTCTACTTTTAAGTACTCAATGATTCATGTGATAGAAGTACAAAGAGAAGAGGCAACTTCGATTCAGTTCATTTCCAAGTCTCTAAATCCACATCTTCTGATATCAAACCCCTGAATTCGATTCCTTTTGACCCCATAGAATCATTCGAATAAGATTTCCTCTCATTCCTCTACCACTTAATATGTGTATATTACCAGAATCAACACGTAGCTTGTGATGGCATCGTTACGATGAAATATCAGCATTACAGGGTTCTATGGAGCCGTCGAGGGTAAGTTATTCTCGTCTTTGATGTAGGCGCGTATGAGGGGGATGAAAGAGGGAGGAATGTAACACAGGAGAGCGCTACGTCTGTCGGTCTTGTGACTCTACGCCCCCCCCCCCCCCCTCTGATCCCTGTCTAGGAAACGAATAAATCGGAAACTCGTAGTGAGGGAGCGTAAGGGAAGAAACGAGGGAACGGTGGAGGAGATATCAGATAAGAAAAGATAAAACGGAAGGGAATGGATATGTAAGGGGCCAAGGGAAGTCATGTTATGGCTCCATTTCCGACACGGGCGTTGGGCTCGTAGCAGGGCGCCGAATCCAACAAGGCGCGGTAATGGCTGTTCCATTGGGTCGTAACAGGGCTCAGGGAAAGAAAGGGGGGTAATGCGGTGAAACTCCGATCACCGCCTTTTTATACGAATGGGATAACTTATTCTTTGCGGAACGATATGCGACAACAAGTGAAAGGAGAAGCCGATCGGTCGGTGTTTACAAACCATTCCAAACGCCCAAATACGGCTTGCGGCGTATGAATGTGTAGCTGCAGATGTGGATGGGAAATGGAGGGAGGAAGGACGATTTTGGCCGACGATTCGAGTGGGGCTCTATTCGACTTTTTCTTTGGCGTACTCTCGAAGTGACTGGAGAAAGAAAAAGGACTGATTGTCTCCCTCTATGGGTCTTCCGATCCGAAGATTTCCTTTCCTTCCCCAGATGACGTCCGCTGTAATATATTCATGGGAGAAGCGATGGAAAATGTAATGCGAGGTCTCTTTTAAATAAAGCGATTTTGGACCCCATCAACTGGGCGTAAATAATTCCAGCGCGAAAGATGAGTGATTTGGAAGGCAAATTTGCCGATGGTCCAGCCGAGATTAATTTTCGGAACGATTTCGCTCCGCAACGGTGTCCTAAGTACGGGAATCAGAAGGCCAAATACGCTCATTTATGATTGGCTTTGCATTCATTGGCGTGCAACCACAATGTCCACGAGAGAGAGAAATTACGGCCTGATTTCGATTTACCATACAGAGAGATAAACCGTTAAAAACCATCGATGGTCGGAAATTTTGAGAGGAAATATTTACTCAAACGAGTGATAATGAATTTAACGATCGGTCAATGACCGTCGAAAATTACGTCGCGTACGACAAGCAAAGTTTGCAATCGCGTCTATGTAAAGTCAAAATCTATGTAGCAAACCTACCTTAACTATTCTATTCAATTCTATTGCTGTTTCTTCAATTTAATGAGCCTGATGATTGCCTTCATTTCAGAACAGGTCGGAAGTAAATTAAGAACTAGGCAAATTATAAAGCTTACTTCAACCATGAGCTACAGGTATATCTTCGAAAGGGACGATTTTGCTGAAAATAATATATTAAAAACATTCCGCTTCGATAGAATGAATAAATCAAATTCGGCAGAACTGTCTGACGAATTTCACTAAGGACGACGAAAATATTTGTTTTCAATCGGGAAGGACGTTTCCCTGGGAATGTATAAATAAAGGAGAGAAAACGGAAAACTTTTGGTAAATATATTGGAAAAATAACGGATGTGTAATTCGGAGGAAAGTAGAATTCTAAAGAATCTGATCAGGGAATTGAATGTCTTAGAAAAGAAAGGAAGAGGGAAGTTTATCTTAAAGGAAATCGAAAGATATGCTCTATGAAGTGAATTATTTAAAATTGATAAGTAGATTGTTTCTAACATAAAAAAATCGTAATCATCAAAAATGCCTAATTTCATGGATCAACTTTAATGTTTTGGTAAAACCACTATTTCCAGGATTTCCAATATGATTATGAATAAGATTTTATTTTCAGCCCTACGTTTCAATTCCTTATATTATACTAAGATTTATTTTATTTCGCAAATAATGATGATTCTGGGAAAGATATAGAAGAAAGTTACTAAAGGTCAAATACGTATGAACTCTAAATTTAAGAGAAGCAAAAGTACATAAAACAAAAAATTAAAAGAAATGTATGAGGTTTTTTCAAATATTTATTATTATTCCATATGTTGGGAATACCTCTCACTTCCAGAAATAAGAGAAATTACCACAAATTAGCTAGTTATAATACGACGACATAGAGAAGAGGAATTTTTTTTGAGCATAAAAGATCTCTTACCAAAGAGTAACCATGGTAACGGAGAAACTTTCGCGTCATAAATTAATTTTGTAGGGAAAAGAAATTCTTTGGCTACGAATAAATATCTGAGTAATAGTATGGGATCATACAGTTTTATATTAATATTCCCTATTGATAATTTTCATATAGAATTATATTAAAAATCGAAAGTCGCTGATATATTGGCCATGTAAAAATGTAAAGTAAAAAAGTATTTATTAATATACATAAACTCAGAGAATATTTTCGTTTTTACTTTCATTTTCTTTTGCTTTCTCTTTATTTCCACGTTGGAGAAATTTCAGTAAACCCATAATGGTGATTAAGTCGATGGATTATATTATGAAATAAGATGAATTATTTAAATTAATGAATTCAAAGTAAATGGGTCACTAATATGAGTTGAAAATAAAATTGTATCCATCGACAGCAAAGAAAATATAGCTCTCGTGGGTTAACAAGAGAATTTAATTAAATAAACGAACATGAAAAAAAAACTTAATAAAATAGAAAATGTGAAAAAGATGCAAATCAGAGTTTTAAGTCCGGAGAATATTTTCTTTGACCTTGGAAAAAATCTTCGTATTTACAGAACCATTCAAAATTATTTTCATGGACTCAATGCAGACACAAACGTCTGTGTTCGAGAAGCGAGAAAAATAGTCGGTTCAAATTCACCGAAAAGTGCTAAGTGTATTTCTAAAGGAAAACACGAGGGAAAACGTGAGGAAACCTTGTTCAAACACGTGAGAGCTTTTCTCGTACGTATTGAGTACGTGGTGGACAACTGAATTCTTCACGGTAAAAGAGATTTCCTGGGATCTCCTTCAGCTGGGCTGTGAAAGCAGAAAATGTATTGGCTGCGGAAATTACTGGGGCCTTTGCTGGCACAAGCGGCAACCAAAAAGCGGTAGCGACCTCTAATCACAGGTAAAAAGTTACTAGTCGTAAAAATGATCCGGGGAAACCAAGCAATAACTGTAAAGGAAACGTGGTTCCTACGCCCCTGTAAAAGGTTGAAGAGGGAAACTGCAAACATCGTCTGTTTCCGTGTTATGCCCTTCTGAAAGTGAACTATAATGACAGACCATAACACCTCACACGCTGGAGTTCCACTTCCCATAACCATTCTACCTGACTTTCGCCGCTTAGGAAGTCACATTCCCACCATAAGTGCGATAGTGTGTAGCTACGCTACGAATTCTTGAATCTTGGAGTGTTTAGGCGTAAAATATTATAAATTTTACCAGACGCGATAAATTGATATCCTAGGTGATTTATGAATACAAGTATGGTCATGGAGCAAAATATTTCGTATTAAAAAGAGTGGAATTTCACCTATTGACTCCTGTAAAATAAATTATACTACATAATTGCTATGCATCCATTAATCATAAATATTATTCTTTTTTAAAAATAAGTGTTTATAAAAAAATTGAAAGTTTTTTTTGCTTTTCAAACCCATCAATACTTTCCGGTTCAATATATTATAGGAAGATTTAAATTTCTCCTATTTATCAAAGATTTATTTAGTTCTAATTATACTACTCTTCTCTGTTAGGTTACAAGAAGCATACCATGAATTTAGTCATCCTCATGATCTTCTTAAGGAGCATTTAGGAAATACTTTCAAATATTCAATCATGGAACGCGATTAGATTAAAAGTGTCGTTGAGTTCATAACCGTGGTTTATGCCAAAATATGTTTGGATAAATCAGAAATCTATCATTAAAAGCGTTTTTCCAGGTCGTATATGGGAAATGAAATTAAAAAATTGTATTTATCAGTGGAAACGATACCATAAATTTATTAGATAGGTATAAGAAGAGGGGATTTTCCAAGGATTTTCACCCGAAACACCGCAGATTTAACTATGTATTTCCCAAAAGAAGCAGAGAGAGTTATTCCTATTTCAATTCAATTTGAATTCATCCGTGCATAAAATCTACCCTTCAAGAGCCTTGAGGCGATAAATGGCGCGGATTTCTTTCGTCTGGATTTCGCGCAACGAAAAAAAGGCTGTTTATACTGAAAGAGTCTGTGGATTAGCAAAGAAAACTCGTTTCGAGAAAAATTCGGAGCGGTCGGTAACCTAAGATTAGCAAGGCCATCCACAAAGAAATAATAGCAGAATAGCTTCCGCTCCTTGTCGCCGAAGCGAAGAAAATATTTCCGTTTGAAAGCGGTTCCTTTCATAGTCGCGGAAACTATTCTGCAGCAAAACAGCCTTGAGGTAGAAAGGGTCAAGCGGGTTGGCGAAGGAGAAAGAGTTTTAGAGAACCACAGACCCGTGGATTATGAACGCCAACAAAGGGTTTTCGAAATAAAAAGCGTTACCCTTGACACTTGCTCCCGTTACGCTGCCGCACGAGAGATCTTTGAATGAAAGAAAACAATGAGACGAATGTTTTCTTCTGTTTGAAAGTTACCTTGAAGTGGGTTTTAATACGGATGAGGCTCGACAACGCTTTGGCAGCTCGGAACAGTGAAAGCTATGGCCGGATAAGTTGAAGATGGGGGTACTGTACCGGAAGATTCATCGCTTTCGTTGATCGAAGAAGTGCCTTCTTTATTATTAGAATTTTTAAATATACATTTATGGTGTTAATACAAATTGAAATTATTTTATTTACTTTTCGGTGTTTATATGTACATGAATACAAAACACTTTAATGAAATATAACATTTTGCTCATTATCAATTACTAAATATTTGATTCGGATAATGAATTACAGTCGTTAATGATTAAATTAAAACTGCAGTATTTACATCAATGCTTATGCTATTGCGGGAAATTTCTCATTTGTTAATTGAAAAACTAAACAATTACTTTGTCGGCTAACATTGTTGCTATGAAAAGCGCCCTTCATTCAGTTCTCTCCATCACTAACTAGCCCTCCCTTAGCAACGTAGCTGCCCAAGTAGCCGCATTCGTCATAAAAAATAGATAACCCCCACACAAGTACATCAGATAAACGCATCTCAAAATATTGGGACGAACTGGTCGGACCTGTTTAAATCAATATTCATACGTTTTTTTTTTTTCTACGGTCGGTGCAACACAAGAAAAATTTATGGTCTAAAAATAGGTAAGGTCCCGATAGAAAAAATTTTCTAGACCGTCGGTTCTAGTGAAAAGTATTTAATATGGAGGAGGGAAAATACATTAATCAAAGCAGAGGCGCCTACAAATGAACTCACGCCGATGCAAAGTGTGAGGATTTAAAAAGTGACGTCCTTCCGAAAGGATTGTCTCTCTTGATAAATTGAGTTTTCTTCGGTTTGAATGCTTCTTTGAATGGATGAATGGCGGCTCGTTTCCTCCTTATCTACCCCATAGTTCCATCGGGAGATGTGTTATTTTCAGAGGTTTTATTTTTTAGCTCTCTCCAGATCCGATTGGTCCTATTGGAGGTGCGAGTCTAAATTAACTCGGACGCGGGACAAATGAGAGCTGTCTCCCATTGATCGGAATGCCGGGGATAAAAAAAAGTTCTAGGAAGTGCCGGTGGTGGTCGCACCTTCCAATAAACCGTAATGCCGAGAGGGAAAAAAACGGTCACGATAAAGAGGTTCTAATACGGCAAGTCACCCTCGTGCGCTAAGGAAGCCTAGATATCGGACAAAATGAAATTAGCGAGAGAGGCTCTACGAAGGGAATGGAATTTGAAGATATCCAAGAGATGTTATATGCGATGGGGGAACTAATAGTGTTAAGGGAGGAAATAATAGCAGAGGGTACAGATCATAATCTGATATCAAGCACATATAAAAAGATAAAAATGTTCACGGAAGTACTGAAATTGATCTCAGCAAATTAATAACATTGAATGTAATGGATGGCACAGGTATCAGTAGCCTATCATTGTAGATTTGAATGAGGTATTTCTATTAATCTTAACGAAAACTATCTACTAAAAGTTTTTAAATCCATATTTTGTTTTAATGATATAACTCATTACAAATTTGTAATCAATCACTATGAAAGACGTTAAATAAAGTAAGTTGAAAGAATAAACACGATTTGTATCATAATTTTAGCTAGCACTACAATATTTTACGTATGAAGAATATATCTAAACAATACAATAAATATAACTTCTCAGCCAATCTCTAATTAAATAATCTATACAAATCTCAAAAATTCCCAATAAATATAAAATAAGCATAAATTGGTAACCTGATGAATTTAAAACTCATTTCTACTTCCAGGAAGTAAAATAACAATATGATAATATATATAAATTCACTGCAAATATTATAATTAATAGCGCCGAAAATATAATAGCACAATAAAACATCATTTAATCCGATGAAATCAAACAAAGGGACATGAAGTGAGTCATCAGGTCTGCTTCAAAAGCGTATTTCTCTTCAGGGTGCCATAAAATCTAAACCATACACCATCAAAGAGTAAACGCTTCTTTGAATCATGGCCGAGAGCCCCTCCCAGTATATTTTTAGGTTCGAAAATTCCTTCGAGAAATATTTCCGTACCCTGTAATTTAATCAGTATCTCCGTCTCGAAATTTATCGGCCATTCTTTCATCGTAGTTTCCGGAGTGGCGCGTCGGTGCTGGAGGCTGAAAGAGATTTGGAAACCATGCCATATTCTGTCAGAAAACACTTTGGTTTCCGTTCCGCGCGAAATAGCACCCCGGGCGTGGAAAAGGATCGCAAGGAAAGCATCACCCGATGAACAGATATTACTAACAATTAACGCGGTCCCCTAAGGTTGAAATTCGAAGGTATTAAGTCCCCTCACCTAATTTATCCTCTTCTCTCAGCAATAACTCTCCTACGGAGAAAAGAGTCATAAACAAAGGCGAAATGAAAGGAGAGAGGTTTCCATTCTCTCTCTCCCTTAAGGAGCCGATAGCGGGGTAAGATAACGGACGGCGGGAGAAAAAGTTCGAGACAAAAAAGAGAAGAATGAATTGGGAGAATGAAGAAGGAAGGTTGCTTTCCTTCTGGGCATTCCGTAGTAAGGAGGGGAAGTCGTCTGAGGCATTGAAAGTAAAATGGAATGGATGGGGGCAGAAGAAGAGGAGATGCCAACTTGACAAATTGAAGATTAAGAGTGTGATTCGAATATTCCCTCTCATTGCGTCTTCATTAAAATATGCTTTAAATCTCACGCGTTTCATTTCCTTCGGTAACAGCTGCGTGTGTTTCTTTTCGTAGTCTATGGCTGTAATTCGCAGAAGAAAAGATCGCTTATATCATCGTTACGACTAGTTTATTAAGCGGCTGCTCTATATACAGAATAGAGAACAGTCGATCAATTGAGATGAATTGAACAGAACGTGAAACGTTTCCTACAAATCATTTTCTATGTTTTGGAATCGTTTTGTATTGGTAAGGTTTCCGAGTATCTAACAAAACTAGCGAAAAAAACGCCTTATTTTTTGTTTATTAGGTAATAATTATCCGAAATGTTCACTTAAATGAAAGTAACTCTCCGAGTTGTTGTTATCTGACTCCGGATGTATGAGAAACTTAAGATAAGAATACAGATGAAAACTAATCTTTCAATCGAAGAAATGAGTTTTCCATATACGCTCACCAAAAAGTACCGCCAAGAAAGTAAAAAAGGAGATGAAGGAAAAGCCGAATTCTCAAAATAAAGAACATCTGAACCTGTTTGTGGCGGTGTTTAATTTGTACTGAACAAAGACGATTCGGATCTGGAGAATATTTTCCAAACGAGTGACGGAAACCGGAAGACGTGATCCGAGTAAAAATTATCAGATAACAAAAACGGTGCTTTTAATTGTTGTGGCGTAAATAATAAGCAGCTGCAATTCTCGGTCGCTTGATTCACCAGACAGACGAATTTCCATGCTAAACGAAACGTTGCTATGGGGTTATTAAATGCTAATTTTCTTTAGTTACCGATTTTAAAGAAACGGTAAAATACTACGATACGTCATCCATTTCCGTAAACATTACAGAATTTTGAGGAAATAAAAGAGCTCAGATACGGAACGGTGGTTGAAGCATTGGCTCTTGGATTGAAAGTACAGGAGCGTTACTTTTCAGTTGCTTATTTCGAAAAAAATTTCAACGGAGGATTCACTTTTTATATGAAGATTTGCGTAAGAAAAAGAGAGGGGCAAGATAAAACTATGATAATTATCAAGTGAAATATTCTGAAATGATTATTAATATAACTTCCTTCTATAAAATTCACAGCCTTATACCTCGTATGTTAAATGGAGGAGATTTCATCAAACCTTCGAAATGAACCAATCCTAACCAATAGGTGACTATTCGAAACCTAAATGGAACTCGTCATTCGTTTTTCATAAGAGAAAAATCAATTGCGGATTTCATAAGAATGCTCTTTCTCTTTCAAATTGAAATTTAAAAAAGAATTTCCACGGTTATTCGAAAGTAAGATGGAAGGGATTCCTTCACCCTTATGGTGCAAATAAGAGGAACCGAGATCAATAGGATGGGAATATATCAAATCATTGAAGCGAAGGGGCAAGAATGAATTTATTCGAGTGAAAAGAGGAATGATGTAGGCCTCCTGGAGTTATGAGTCGAAGAATGGGAAAAAAAGCCATCGAAAGAGACTTTCTCCAGCGAACGCTTAGGGATTCAAATTGAGTTGCTTTTGAATGGTGATGGATGCGAGATGGCGCGATTTTTCCAGAAGGTGGTAAAAAGGAAAGCGGAGATATCCTACGAAAAAAAATCAAGGTCTGGATGAAAACTCACTCAGGGCGTTTTTGAGGTATCGCCGAGTGAAAGTGAGGTTGATCTCTTCCGCAGATGTATCATGTTCTCCGAAAAGAGTACACTAAACGATTTTAGGAAACAAATAATTCCCGTCATTTGGCTTTCGGAATCATCGGATCGTAAAGGGAAGACGTTCCTTTGATAATGATGTAATGCGGAGAACGTTTTATGGGTTTCCATTTCGATATAATTCGGTTCGCTTCGATCGAGCTTTCAAAATAATGCGAGGCTGAAACACTATAATTGGTGATTCCGATCTCCTATCATTTTCGGCGAAGAAGAGGCACTTCCAAAATGGACGGAAAATGTAACACTGACTGACTTTTTGATCGAAACTAAATTAGGAGAAGAGGGCGTTTCGACTCTAAATTGCTAGGAATGAATTCCGCGTCGAAGATACGAGCGATTATCCAGCAGGTGAAAAGGCCACGTCTTATCTTTAATGGCGACTTAAGGAAAAATCATTTAGTGATGTTTGAATTATGACTCAATATTTATAGAGAAGAAAAAAAGCGTAAAAAAGAAACTGAGGAATTACTACAAAGCGATGAAAATTTGTTTGTACAGCTAATGAAGTATTATTATGAAATGAAACATTAAAAACTACCCTTATGTATTTAACTATGTTGGTCAATATGATGAACAATAAAACTTTATGAAGAGGAGTCAAGTTACATAATTATAAGTCCCTTTGTCCTATTTATTACGCACATTGCCTACAATATATCCATTCACAAAATTGCCACAGAAAGAAATTTATTTCTGAAGAATAATGAACATTTTGAGGAATGATATAAGTTTAAATCAAGAATATAAGAAATTTTAAAAGATAATATAGAATAAATCACAAATGTACAAGAACAAATACTAATATTAGGGATTTCTTCACACACATTTCATATCAATGCATATTCAAGGTTCGTCTACCTTCCTAATGAAAAACAAAGAACGCCCTTTCTGAGAACCTCTCAATTTGAATACACAAAAAAGATGAGTAAAGATTCCTTTGGAAATATCTGCAGCCATAAAGTGCATGGATTAAACTTCATTTCATGGACTGCCTACTTTCTTAATCTGAATACTCAAAGAGATGGGACAACGAAAATCACTTTCCATCATCACCTTGATGGTTAAGTCAATGGTTGAACGAACTGAAGTTAATCGAATAGAGAAAGGGAGGAATTTGCGAGGCAAAGATCTATCAGCAGAGCAATTCCACCATCTACGAAGGCAAATGAACTCGCTGCATAAAAGGGAGCAGTCTGATTGCCTGGCTTTTATATATGTAAACTCCAATGACACGTATGCTTATCTGATGACTTCTCGAACCATTTATCTTACTCCCAGATCATTTCCCTCTTTAACTTTCAACAGGTTGCAAACCCATGACGCATCAGATTTCTCCACTAAGACTGATCAATCGCTCCCGACGACGCACAAAACTTTTTTCCTCCATCAATCAGAACGCATTACGAAATTTATCTATCATCGGCGGTGGGTAATAAAGGCGTGTCCAGCGGTTGCAAAAAAAATACTTTACGACCACCGAGATGACATCTGTAGGGAGCTACCGACCAGAAGCGAAATGATGTTATCGATGAAAGTATATATAAGAAGAAACGAACAGCTTAAGGAACGAATGGATGACTTGGGAACAAATCGTATAGCCTATATCAATTCCGCCTTGAGTAACCAAGGAGACTGAAAAATGTTTTACTTCCAAGTTTATCGATGAATAACGATCTAAATGTGTATATGCTTGTAGTAAAATTTATCTATAATTAAACTTACATTATGCCGATAATATCTTTTCAAACGAAGGATGCTCGATTAGAAAAATAAGGTAATATTTGTAAAATATAAAAGAGCAAATTTATACGAAAGTATTAACAAGAATATATTTTCAGTCTCCCGTAATAGATTTATCATCATATATAAAATAAATGCAGACTCAATTTTCTTCAATTGGCTAAACTTGAATCATCATCATCTCTTATCGGAATGTAGTATTATTTCGACGAAAAAAGCTTTCCAATGATAAATTCATGAGTATAGAAACCGGAGCCGAACGGAATTTATTGTTTCAATGAACTGAGGAAGAAAACCGGAACGTAAAAAATCACGGATGGCTTCTGATAGCGAAGAAGATAGCGGGCGGATTTTCCACGGAGGGGGAGTGGCGGGACGTTGTCGGAGACGATGAACCTAAAAAGGACTGCTTACGGTACTTCTCCCAAGCTTCTCAAAGGACCCGATAGGGCGCACGGTCGCATGCGGACCTTACGGGGAAATGGCCGCACAGGACGGACTGCTAATCCAGGTGGAATGAAAGAATGGGGGAGTGAGAATCTCCGTTGAATGCCCTTCCACGGCCAAATTCCAATTCCTTCTCCCCATTTTCCAATGACTCAGGTGCTTCCGCAAAGGCTCATCCGAGGGTGCAGCTGGGGGAATTGTCTGCAGATGTAAGAGGCGCAATATACGTAACAGACTGTGCTCCTTTGAAGCTTTTTCGGACACCAGACGATTGGGGGAACACCCCCAAAGACTTTAAGGAACTCCTATGCGAGCAAAGATCTCGTGTTCCGGGGTTATTTACGGAAATGAAATTTTCGTGGTCCTAATACAGTCATTCAATCACTGAACAGGTGAAGAACTGAAGCGTGTATAGCTACGATTTCAAGTGAATTGATTTATCTCGATGGTCGAAATTTGTGAATTTAACACAACTAGGCTTATCAAATTATTCAAAGATTATGTACTTTGCTCATAAAACGATAAAGTCAATGACTTTCATTTACTTGACAGTTTCATGACATATGGAAGCGCTAGACTAGAACTTGAAATCTATTTCCGAGACTGGCTTGAGGCTGGTTTTGTATCTTTGGTAAAACTTTTGAATCTTCTATCAATAATTCACTGCGAAAACTAGGCTGCTAAAATAATGTGAGAGTGGATATGAAAAAAAGGACGGTTCTTGGATATTTGGAAGTTATCATTACTCATTAGCTCACACAGGCAGTATAAACTTATATTAAATATTTATCAAGCCTTCGGAATACTAATTTCGAACTTCCTTATCTTCCCCAGGATGATTTTATCATTTATATGAATAGTAAACGATGAATATAATAATTCTGTTTTGTTATTTTTATACGTTTATTTATTTCCAAAATATAAGACTCATATGATAGAGATTCGGCAAATATATGCGTTTCCACATTTAAAAAATGTACGTGAAATCTTCCACTTAATTTGCAGCATGCTAATTATAGAACAATCTGTTCGGCGATGCTGTTTTGATTCAAACGACTTTTGTCTACTTAGAGAGGTAAATTTAGCAAAGATCTCAAGGAAATTTCGACACCTTCGCAGGTAACCGATGACAAAGGCGGGTGTTAGCTAATGGGAAATTTGGACAAAGGAGCGGAAGACGATAGCTTGCGAAAGGTTTGGGGTGAAAGGAATCGACGAAAAAGATTCGCTGAAGGTGTGAAAAAGAGTGAATAAGGGAATCGAAGAGAGATTTACAAGGAGCGAGATATTCCGGGAGAAAGCAATTATGCTGTCGGGGAATCTTGGAAAAAGAGTGAGAGCGGCCATTAGCGACCTCATCTTTTTTAATTAAACGGCAATTAATGGGACAAACGGAAAAGAAATTCTCGCATTTAACTCGAATGGCAAATTAAGGATCACGACTTCCGAGACAAGGACTTCCTATTGTTACTGAAGAAGAAAAAGAAAAGAATTAAAACATAATAATAGCTGGAAATAAGAGTATTAGGAGTTGAATAAAAATAGACGTGCGGATTAATGAAAATGTAAATCTTCGAGCGACGACTCGTGAAGTAATTTTTCCAACAATGGGAATTCCAACAATTCCACAACAATGCACGATTTCACCGAGCAATGTACGAAAAAGAAACTATGTTAGAGTAAAAAGAAACTAAAACTTTCCGCATTTTTATGACATGGCTTTTATGACAGCTGGTAATTAAAATTGATAGCAATATATACGTAATAAAAGTTTGAATTAAGTTTAATTAAATGTGACCACAAAAGGTTTTTTGTCAATAGAAATGGCTCTTTCATTGAGACTCGTATTGCATTTTCTGCACGAACCGCGACATCTAAATCAGATAAACTATATTTTTCTTTAGTATACAATTATAGCACATGCTAAATGTGAATGATACCCTAAATATAAAGTCTAATCTTTATTATAATAAAGTTATTGTTAAGGAAGATTGGAAGAACAAAGATGATATTTATAGCTATAAAACAACTTCCCATTCATTTCCTCGGGTATTTTTATCACAATGCCCTGAAAATGGTACTCACAAATAGCTCGTTTAGGAAGTCAAAGTGGAAATATCGGGAAAAGAACAAATAAGAAAGATACACGGAGCAGTTGGGATAGTAGCAAAGCATAAAAGATATTTCGAAACGCTCCATTGAAAAAACACGAGGTCATTGAAAGGTTAGATATAAGGAGTAGAATGCAAATTTTAGTTGAGTGGAAAAAGGAATGATAAAGAATGTGTGCTATTCTGCCACCGATGAACGCTGATAGGGTTTCACGAGGAAATATTTGATAATAAGCACTCAAAAGTAAAGAGAAAAATCCAGCGCTTGATGCTAAATTTGCTGAGTAAATGTGGTGAGAGTAAACTATCTTTCCCATTCCTCTCAAAAATTGCCACAGAAAATAGTATTCACACGCAATGAAATTTTATATGGGACCTTTACTTTAGTTAAGCTTACTTTTAGGATTTTTCTATCTGTAAAAAATGTATCTACAAATTTATTATATAACTTTAACATGTTAATTTTTTATATACAGTTAATTGAAAGTATTCAATTGGATTTACTTACAAGATCTCATTTATTTCAGACAGTGTATTTTATGGCTTTAATTGAATAATTACAGATTTAGAAAGTAAATGACTAAAATGACTCTCGAGCTTTCTTCGATTTCATATAATTTGTCCACGTAACAATATTCTATTAAATATAAAAATACGATCCTCTTTCCCCAGTAATAAATAAGATTCTTACAATCGAAAATAGGAGCTTTGTAGGAATAATTTATTCTAACACAGGAGCGAATATGTTTTCTGGACGTGAATTTCATTCTTGGTCTGATAAGGGTTCGAGCGAATAATAACACTCGTAAATGAGGAAGAAAAAGTATTTGGAGGCGGTCAAAGGGATGATGGGTATTAAATGAAGGCAAAGAGAGAGATGAGGAGAAAATTTGTCGAAAAGAAGCTTTCAAGTAGATACTCGGCAGATGAGGAGAGGCTAATGAAAATAGAAATGAGACTGGCGTGAGATTATATAGAAGGTCGAGAAGTTTGAGCAGGAAAGTGGAAAATTCGAATGAGAGGTCCGATTCTGAGAAAAAAAGGTCCGAGAGAATTACATTTGAGTGAATGAATGGGGGAACCTTTTCTCATGCCCTCCCGTGACTACAGATGAGGCGATACAGTCACGGATCACCGAATGCGATCGTGTTAGAGGTCGTTAATTAAGACATTCGGCTTCCGAAGTAATGGATGCGAAGTTTTAGATCCTAACCAGTTGAGTAACAATTGGCGTCTATGATGTCGTTGAAGTCACTTGCAAAATGAAAGAATGGAAGCATTTGACAGATTTATAAACGGGCATTACCTTGACTTGATATGGCTGGATACTAATATCTCGTGATTTTTAGTTCAGGAAGTCTTCTTTCTGAGAATAGTCTGAAATTGGTTTCTTTTTTCATTCATGCAAATTCTTGCAAATGGGAAACAATTCGCAAATTTCCTAATCATTTCCTTGGGTAAGCCCTGTTTCCTATTAAATAGCAACTATATAGATACTACAGAACCGATCATTCATGCTAAGTCAAACTCCAAACCTGAATTCAACAAGATACGCAAAAAAATCACAAGCTAGAAGAAGAATTGCTTATACAGTATAAATATAAATGGCTTTCTGTAGAATAATTCATAATTTCTACATTCATATGCTACACTCTTCATTTTAAGAAAAACGACTACTTAGGATTTTCACGAGCAGATGGATCATTGTAGCTGATAAAGATGGAGATGAGAAGATATCTTTTAAGAGAAAACCACCAGGATTCGCTTGAATGCATTATTTCCATTTTGCATTTGTGTTCCAGCATTTGCATGATGAACCATCATTATCATCGTAAAGAAAGACAAAAAGGGCTTCACCCATCTTTTCCGATGAGTCATACATTACATAACTTTCCATATTAAAACGTTAAAATTTTGGATCATCAACAACGAAAAGTTCAATTTTACTGATCTCTTCTTTAGTGCATTGGAAAATCGCTCCTTTCCCGTTCTTGGAAACGACTAAAAGCAGCTAGAAAATCGACCTTCGTAGTCTGAGGACACGGAGAAAAAAGCGGAAGAAGACATTCAAACGCCACAAAGAGATTATTAAGACCATTTGAATGAACCTTCCGCTGTGCGCCGACTGCGAACAAAACAAAACGAGTGCGTCTGCGAAAATGGAAACAATCACCTTGGGAAGAGGAAGCGGCATTTTTCATTCGTTCAAGTCGAAAGTGGCAATCGCATGAAAGGGACAGGCTTTACGTAAGGGGAGCAATCACGCCTTATAGAGGAAAGCACTCCAGAAATACATGCGAGAGAGGAAGAGCCGCTAGACGGGCGATGGAAAAGGGAACGAGAGTCATATGAAAGAGAGGGTTCCTCCGCTTATGGACAGGTGGTCGAAAGAGGAAGTCCCCGATGAATTACGCGCCACAAAAGAGAGGGATGAAGCCAGCCGAGGGGGTTGATTTTAATTAAAAAGAAAACTTCCACTTTTTTTACGCTGCGATATGATTTCGTAGCGATGGAATCCTTAAGATAAGCAGTCTCGTGGAGAGCGGATGAGGAAAAAATAGAACCTTGGATTAGTGGTCGGGGATGAGCGATTCTAACGAGGAGACAGGTGTGTTCATGAAGAAGCGGCAACCGCGATATGGAACGCTTTAAGCTGCGAGGAAATGCTAATGGAAATCCAAGAGGAGTGAATTACGAACGTGGAATGAGATTCGTCTTGCCGTTCGAAGCAAAACATGGCATCTGCGAATATTCCAGATTGACACGCCTAGCGATTTGCAATTCACTACAGAGAAGTCACATTTGGTCTGCGTGTTGCCGTCACTTGGCGCTGCATTCGCTCAAAGTAATACAAGAGTCGAAGACTGAGCAGGGTCTAATTGATTACCAGAGCAATGAGTTTCCGGAGACGAGATGGTTAATTTTTCACAGCGCACGTCAAACGACAAATTGAAAAATACGTGTTGATTTTCAAGTTAACATTTCAGTAATGTAAAGCATTAATAAGACTAAAGTAAGATTAACATCATAAAATCAAAATGGGAATGAAAAATGAACGCTATGAATGAAGTTTTAAACGATTTAAGTATGCCATTTTGGAAGCAAGAGCTAAGAGCGATTGAAAATTACATTTATGGCCAATTATAATCCCTTTTAATCGAGGTGAATTAAGTTCAAGATGAACTACAGACAATTCCAAACAATGCTTAAGTACACTAACTATAATTAAACTTTATTTCTTATAATCGTTATTTCGTTATTATTATTATAAAAATCAATACAAGTAGGCGTGGCAAGTAGTTACCGCGTCGTCTGAGATCTGCCACCTGGTGGCAGTGTTACCAGGTGACACATTGCGTCTATTATAATACAAGACGAGAATTCAACTACAGGATTGGAAGTAGTAAAATTAAATTCCGTCTAGCACTCACGTCTGAACCCAAAAGAGTCTGGAATTTTCTTCTTCAGCTATCTCTATATTTCAGAATACCTTCTTAGAATTTCCCACTCAAAGACTCAACCGAGAAGAAGTGTCTCGCGATGTTTTCTCATTCCAGACACTTTAAATCGCTTTATGTTCGAAGGACGCACAAACAAAATCCATCTAAGTTATTGCGTACTTCAGCTGCAGACACTATGCAATTACTCTCTTAGCCTAAATATGCTCGAGAGAATATCTAAAGCGACGCCCACAATTTTCTCATCACATAATAATTCATATTAGAAGATTGCGAACAATTAACGTCCTCGCCATACCTGATCCGAATGACCAAACGGGTCCGATTAAATTGAGAGCCTCTCAATTCGTATGTATGGTGCCATACAACCCTCGGACAATTCGCCAATCCAAGCGATCGCTTGACCCAATCTCCCAATGGGACAAAAAAGCCACTTGAAGAGGAAGCTCCGAAACGTGGGTTCGATTCCTGCCGCCGCTTAAATTGTACTCGGTGACTCATCAAAGCGGCGGCAAGGTTTTTCCCCTTGAAAATCCATCCGCGCGTTTAAAGGAACGCATCCATTTGCGGCGACAAAAAAAGAAAAACATAATTCCGCTAACGACCCTCTTTCTCCGTCTATCGGAGGCGCATTAAACTCGAAATTAAACGGAGATACGCGATACTGTTTACGCGGCTAATGCCTCTTTTCTAAACTACTTCTTTTTTTCTATCCCTCAACTGGAACGCTCCATCAAGGACAATGGCGCAATGGCGAATGCACTGTTTAATCTTGGTGTGCGATGATTTACTTTGAGGGTTTCAGTACATTCCGTTTCGAGAGTTGAGCATACGTCATTCCAACCAAGAAAATCTCGTTGGTAGCATTAAACAGTTTATACGAAAATCGAGCGAATTTTTCCCCTGCGACTTTCTATTCGTTAACCTCGAGATTGATGAGAATCGTCTTTTCATTTATACATCCTTTTCTCGAAAATTCCTTTAACGTACACTTTTTATTCCTTTTTTACCATGGGAAAAGAAAAATGTAGAATTCCTTTACTTATTCTCACAATTGTTCATGGTTCTTACCATCATTAAGGTATGAATGATGCTGAGTAATGGCATTCGTTTACGTCCATCCTTATTGAAAGCTATGAAAAGCGTATTTCATACGGTCATTGAGCTCTTAGTGAGGATAGCAAAGCAAACCATCGACTTCTTGTATTGTATGGGAGGATTCATTGCCTCAGAAGAGCTCCTGCCTTTTTATAGCGGTAGAGTATTTGAAGAGAGGCATTTACGTTTGAAACGGCCAGACATTGAATGAGACAAAATATGATTTAACCTTTGATTGTTTTCTTATTACCATTAGAACCGATTAAATCATCCTCAAGCGGTAAATACTTGCAAACGAGGGTTTTTGAGAACCAATTGAAATCCATCACTGCCCACCCAAACAACCGGAAATGAACAATTTAAATTTGATTACGAGTCGAGAATTGGGAAAACCGATATTTGTATATTACCTCGTTGTTTCATGGAGAAATGCAGTAATGAATTTACAGGTGAGTGTTTCAAGTTCATGAACCTCTAACAGGAAACGGACTCACACTCACGCACGCGTGCGCGGAGATGTGCATTTCTTCGATGCGTTATGCGGCCTTGGGACGCAACCTTGATACGATTGCGTGAGAAACGTGGAGTCGCGATAAAAAAAAAGCGGTTTGTGGAAGAATGAGATTGGAAGAGGAGGAAATTAGGTTCGGATAAGCGCGGAAAGAACGGTTCGAAAAGAAGTAAAGGAAACATTCATTCCGTCTGAACATAATGAGAAAAAGACGGAAGCGACTGGTAAAAGGGATGGAATTGTATGCTCGTCGCTCGAAATCGCGATTGTTACTCGGATGATTATCTCTCGGCGAAATTACAAAAGGAGAATCGTAGTGCTATTTTGCCTCCGTGAGTGCCACACTAATTCACTTCGCCGTGGCCACGAATACGGAAATGAGAGCGATGTTAATACGACACGATAATCTCCCAAATTCTATTCTATCCGAACGAAATGATAGAACTAGAATGTTGGGCAATCATCATAAAAGGAACGAAAGAATTTTTTAATGATTTGAGGATGCATCTTCGAAATGACTCTCAAATACGCTGCGATGAGATGTAAGATTGGTTTCTATAATTTCTCATCAAAAGGTAGAGACTGGTCCATGAGGAGGGATTAAATCGCACGAGAATTATTTAAAATAATCAACTTTCAGGCAAAGGAAAACATATCCATTAATAATTTAGTACGTATGAGATAAATGGATGGATATCACTATTATAGATACTACTCTTACTCGTTATAATCATAACGCTAATTCAGATAATAATCCGTTTATATTGATATTACTATCCGATAATAATAATATTAATGATTTAATACAATTAAAGCGAAAAGGAGAGAGTTGAAAATGGGAAATGAAACCATCATATCGATATAATTTTGAAGTAGTTTAAGATGAAGAATACTCTTTCTGAGGCTTATAAATGGCACTGGTTATTCAAAGCCTGGAATTATGCAAATTAGAAAAAGATAACTACTTCTTCGGAGAAGTAGGAGATTATGCGATGATAAAAAATACTGAGTTTCAAATGCTTGTGAAAATTATAGAGTTCCTCTGAATCCCTTTATAATTATGGACCTATTCGTCCCAATATTATAACTTCGTCGTAATGTAATCAAGTCCAAGACTCCGTCATATTTCCACAAAGTTTTTAGGAAATACGCCGCGGTATTCCATTACAGGATAGCAATGGC
Source organism: Pantala flavescens (assembly GCA_020796165.1). Lineage (NCBI taxonomy): Eukaryota > Metazoa > Arthropoda > Insecta > Odonata > Libellulidae > Pantala > Pantala flavescens. The sequence continues at coordinate 7,472,461 of CM036878.1, read as the reverse complement.
ATATCATAACATGGAGATAGATTAAAGGTAAACCATTTCCATGTTATTTTAGTGGATACCTTCATAGAGCATTAGCTTACTGACTATTGTTACGAGCAGAAAAAGAGAGGGTGGGAAAGGCAGCATTAATTAAACATCTCCGTCTCCTTGGTTACGGGATACTCAGTCTCTCGGACATTTCTCTCACGAGCTTTCCATCAATAAGCGAAGAAAAAGGGCAATCGCTCGGAGACCTTGTGTTAATGTTCGCAATTAAACACATCTTCCACCGATTAACTCCTCGACAGACGGCCGATTAGAGCTGCCAACGAAAAATGTCCGTTTCTTTCTTAATTTAATCTCTCGCCTAAAACACATTCGAGGTAGGCACTTGTAAATCTCACGCACTCGATCGTCATCCCTTGAAAAAACAAAGAAAATCGCCTAAGAGAGATTGCGCGGGCAGATTGGTTGGGGGAGGGAAAGGGGATGGGGGAGATGCGTGAGAAAAAGAAACAAAAGAAGTAACTTTTCCCGTACAAACCAAGGATAAAATCGCAAGAAATGGATGAAAGAAGGATATGGGGATTGAACGTGAGAATCGAGGAAACGGATAAAAAAATAACGGGGAAAAGACTCGAAGCGGATTAATGTACGAGTGAGAGATTAAAAGAACCTGTTCGGTGGGGCGAGGGAAAATGCTTTCATGTACGTTAAAAAATATCCAAGTTTTTATACCTCCTCGATGTCCAGAACCTTACAAGGTATCACCGAAAGGAAAATTCTGTTCGTTGCCATTACGAGGAAGCAATAACATAAACTTGCGAAGGTAACCAATCCCATTTATTTACAATACAATATCGATTGGAATATCTTCGTAAAAAGTTGGAAATGGTCAATTTCGAAGGCACATCGCAAGAAGTTTCTCGACACATAGATTTCCAGAGCCTAGACGTGAGCAATCACCGATAGCAACGAGATCATGGAAAAAACGTTGGAAACACATGAAAGGGAAAGGAATGGGAAGAAATTTTGCAGTAAAAAAATCATATTTCTAGCACGAATCAGCAAATGATGATAGATATAAATCTACACAAGATAGGAAGCAAAATCGCTTTTTTTGCTTAGAACGATGTCATGGAATCTCGTACATGTTGGTGAAGGAGAAATAAATACTGATTAGATAAGATGGAGTGTTGCTAAAAGAAACAATTGCAGGAGAAAATTCTATGTTTCTTAACTTTAATCTTAAGAAATAACAATATTATCGATCGAAACACTGCTTTTCTTTCTTCTGGAAATGATTGGATTATTATCTAAGTATTATTGTTTAATTTATTTTAAAGAGCCATTAAAACCTAAGATTTAAGTGCACAATATATTGTTACTTGGGCTTTAAATATGTGCCATTTATAAGATGATTCTAAAACCTCAAAGAATGATAAAAGGTAATTCACCAAATGTAAAATCATCAGCGTGTGAAATAGCCAATTTGAAAGTAAAATACAGAAATCCGCATATATTATATATTTTAAGAAGAGTATTTATTAAGGGAGATATTTAGATTCGTTTCCTCTTACAACTTATTTAGTATGAGAAGATTCCTGAGAAGAAAATGATTGGGAATGATTGAGAAAATGATTCCTCCACATAATGCAGGGTACCTGCGTTATGTGGAGGATTTTTAAAAGTAGATTAGAATGATTGAAAGTAAATTAGAATGAAATACAGTATTCGAGTCAATCGAACACCTATTTCAGCATACCACTAAGGGTTTAAAGGAATACTTCTAGAGGATGAGAATTCCTTAAGTTATTTAAATTTCGGCAATTTTAAGAATTTGATTCACTACCCAAAGCAGAATCTTTGTTCCCTTTCAGAGAAATAGATTCCCTTTAGAGCGATGGAAGTCAACGTGATTTCGGCACTCTAAGAACCATGACAAAGGCCACAATTCCCTCGAGGAAGATATAAAAGCGGTGATGGAAATCGTAAGGAATCCGGTGTGTGTGGGCAGAAGTAGACAAGGAAATGGAATTCACGGTAGATAGGCGATAGAAAGGGCCCGAGGGGTGTGGGAGGGTGGGATATGGCTTAGGAGTTAATCCAAGGACGCATCTGCGGTGGTCCAGCGTAGGAGAATGGTACTGCTGCACTCATCCTCAGTGGTTCACATAGGGATTCGAAACGCCAATTACGTCGAATCACTCTCAGCATTCGATCGAGATAAAAAGGGGCGTGTAGGCTGAAAAGCGCGACTCGCCTAAGGGTCGCGTCCAAGGGTTCGCGGTGAAAAGCGAAAGGGAAAATTGATTGAAAATTCCTCGTGAAAAATCATTATAAGGGACTTTTTGGGATCCATTCCCACGATACAGAGACTCGTTTAAAAGATGTAATTTTTTTCGGAATTTCCTTCGGAAAGCGATAAATTAGATTCACGTGCGAATGGATTTTATACGTAATGATGATTCACGCTCGATGTTGCAGGGATAATCCTTCCTGAGGAAAAAGATCGAACTCTTCATTCTTCGTTTAATTAAAATGATTACTCATGCATTAAACTCATTTTCGGTTCAAAATGACGCTGGGCTTCGCTCATTGAATTGCTTTTTTCATCTCGTTTCAACAGTTCTGAAATAGTTCACGGAAACCTCACACCTGTATTTTTTACATTCATCCTCCCCCACACGATCGGCAGACAGAATTGATTTCTGATTCGTATTAAAAAAATTCAATAGTTGAATAGGACAATAATGGTAAAAAAATTGGAAACTAATGGAAAGTAAAGTTCAGTATTTCAGAGATAAAATGGGAACGCGAATTCACTATCTAACGTTACATCACTAAAACTATTTCATCTCCTTTAACATTTGCTCTAACAACGGCAGATATGGTCGTATTAAAAAGGAGGTAATTCGTAGTCTTCAGCGAATACTTTCGGGAGTCATATCCTGACGTTTCCTATCCACTTAGTAACAACTGGTTACCAAACTGAAGTTCAAACAACCTGTAATTACACCCAGTACGAGGAGATGAGAGGCTAAGGATTTCCTACGAAATATTCTTTAGTACTATTAGTTAGTAGTATAGTTTACACACACATAATGATCAGAAATGAAACATTAATGTCAATAAAGGTAGCGATAAATGATGAAATTTCTACAACAAATGAATGCAAATTATTATAGATATTATAAGACTTGCAATCTCGGAAAAGTATCATTTTTGCCCTTAGACCTGGAAAACACCAAGAAAACGATTTCCATTATTCTTCTGTTTTTTCTGATTCATCTTTATTCGCTCTTAAAATAAAGTAATGCATTCAGATCGTTTTCAACATTCAAGTGACTCTAAGAAGAAGACCTTCCTGTTTTTTGTAAGAGTTTCAGTAAATTGATATAAATAAAAGTCATATTCAAATGCTATGCTGATAAAATATTGTTAATAAGCGTCTACAATTTCACAATATGAAATACCTGAGGTTATAAACGAAAAAAGTAGTTCAAGTTCATCCCGTGACTAATTCTCAATCTAGAAACCGCAAGAGATATCAGCAGATAAAGCACTAAGGAGGTATTACTCAATTTTCCACTCGAGGAATTCCTTTAAGCTTCCGTCTTAAAACGGAACCGGAATCACTGACCCGTTCTCAAAGTTGTGGAAATATTCCACTCACGGCAACTTAAAGCAATCTCAAAAGGAAGAGCTAAAATACGGTAATATACGAAGATATGAAAACTCGTAATAATAAGAGTCAATACCTCTCCCGATCGAAGACTCAAAAATCCGGAAGTTCGATGGAAGCAGCAGAAACCGGTTGTGATTTTAAAAAGGGAGAAATTTGACAGATAATTACTTCGAGGCTTATAAAAAAACCCGAATACGATTCTCAATCGGAAAAAATGCTCTTTACGATGACGAAACGGTATAAAAACGGTGTTTAAATGCATACTCATTTTACCGATCAACGTAGAGATGAACTATCCAATAAAATATTAAATAAGTTTCTCGTTGTAAAAGAGGTTATAAGTGAATGAGTTTGATCACTTTCTCACTCATCACAGCCTTCAAAAGTATTGCAGCTAATACTTTGAGAATTCAAAAACTTTAATTTATATAAATCAAAAAAGGAAATTAGAGCTATACACGAAGGATGGAAATATGAAGCTGGTAAGGGAATATGGGAAATGAATGAATCCGGCGGAAAAATAATTAAGTATCTCAGAGTTCTAAATCTAGATAGATTTTTTTAACGACTCGGGCCTAAATTGAAAGCAACCTTTTATTTATTTTCTTCAGTAAGGAACGTCTCTTTGGGGTCCTGGAAAACTGATCTCGGAAAGTTTTTCAAATCCTTAAAGGACCTTAATTCCACTGGGAGATTTAATATTAGGGCCGCATTCCGGTGAAGTACTTAAACCATTTTTTACGAAACGCTGACTTCTTAAGCTATTTTCTGTACGTAAGCATTCCATTTGGAGTAAGTCCATGCCTTGAAAGAGGTCGGAAAGAGAGACGAGATATGAAGCTCTTTCCATTATACAATCCCGATGAGAAAAAAAACTTTGAAACAAATCGTGTCATAAAAGTTATGCAACTCGATGTAGGGAACGGAATCCGTCCTCCATGAAATCCATTAAAATATTAATTGCCTAAATGCGACTCTGTTGTAAATGGAGAAGGATCGACTTTTTTTTCTCTTCGGATCGAATGAAATTGCGAGATGATCTTCTTTCTCACCCTTGAGAACTAGATGAAAGGGAAAATATTTGGTTTGGAGATAAAAAACATTCAAAACCCTCTTTTACGACCGTAAATGTCGTAAAGCGATTAAAACTTGGCTCGGAATCGAGTGGGATTGGAAGAATCGTTGATGGAGATAAGCGAAGAGCGTGACTTTGGAAAAATACTTTTTCTCTTCGAGACGTATCCTGAAGGCGCGCCCTCCGAGGAAATTAACAGACGGTGATCCGATTACGGGGATATTAAGTGCTCGCGAAAGTGCATACGTAATATTCAGTAGCGCCGATTGGAGGCTTCTATACGTCAACAGACGAAAGGGAAAATGATATGAGGTTCATTTACTCTTCGGCGTAAAAAATTCTGCTTGCAATGGGGGTAAGCGACCTTCTCATGTACTTCGCCATATTTTCCTCTAAGAATAGTCATCTTACGTAGGAATCCAACTCTCCTAGCATACGGAGATTATAATTAGTTATCTTTATAAAATTTACACTAAAATATATATCTTTCCTGAAATAATATTGGAATAAGGGACAATTTCAAGGAGTAGATTAACCATGAACTCTCATTTAACCGTGCTAACTAATGCTTTTTGAATGGCATAACAACAATAAATTATTTAAGAAATATTTTTTCTCTCAATTATATATTTCTCATATCAGTAGTTTTTAAACCGTTCATTCTGGAAATTATTTTTCTTCGGCAAGGAAGATTATGATACATTTTTGCGTTGTGTAAAAAGTTTTTGCCTATCTTATAAATCATGATGGCATTGAAGTCTCTACGATGTACTCGTCCAATAAAAATTTTGAAAATCATTGTTTAAGAACAATTTTTCGGAATTAAAATTAAAATTAATCAAGATGGTTAATCTAAAGGAACAAAGACATCCTTCGATAGTCGTCAAGAAATGAGGTATGAAAGATGGTGATCGGGTACTATTTGCAACTGTTCAAATTTATTCTCTCCCTCATTATCGATTTAGAGATGTGCCAAATATACGTAACAATAGATAAGTAATTGTATCCTTTTCAGAATATTTTTCATAGTCCAAACGTGATTGAAACTGTTAGAAAAATCTTTTAGTCATCGCTCCTTCATAGGCATATTCTAACTCCAAAGTATTACGATCAACCTTTACCATCCCCAACACTTTCCAGAAGATGGATCGTACAAGAAAAACGAATCGACACGTCTCGCAGAGTGAATGAATGGTCGATTTCCTTTGGTGCATACGTGCCCATCTCCGCTTCCACGGATGCTAAAGACACGGGCTCCTCCCAACTACGCGTTCCGTAGACGGCGTCTGCCCTTGCTATGGATGGGTGACCTTCAATGCGAAGTAATACTCACCGCCCCCCGCAACTGCCACCTTAAGGGCCACCCTGCTCTCCATTTCCACGTTGAAGGGAATCCAAGGTCGCGACGGAGAGGAGATGATAAACAATCGAAAAGCGTGAACGATCCTCCCAAAAGAAATCTTAATGTTAAATTGGTCGATGATCACATTCCGGCGTGTTCGTCTACGTCACGGATCCGCAACGATGATTCACACGCAAAATTCTTCAGCGGGAGGCCCTTCCGTGAGAGTGGAAGTAATCGTCATGGAGATCGTAAAAAGGGAGATTAATTTTTAAATGGTCCCAGAGGGAGAAACATCGGGATATTATGGTAATGCGGCCGTGCCGTTTTTTCAACAAATTACTTATTTTTTTACGATCATAACGGACTCGGAGGGAAAGAATTAATTCTGATATTTATGGAATCAATCCAGGATGCTTTCTTCAGAAATGCGCACGCTCAGTACTTAATGATATAAAATAATGGCCTTCCTGAGAAAGGGAATTCGCAAAAAATATTCCGACGACTGAAACCGATTCCATCGTTAAAGCGAGGAGAGCGACGTTAATGAAAATTTTATTCGAATTTCTTCATTTTCCGCCTGCAGATCTCGATTATATAACCATAATGACGAGTTTTAATAGATAAATAAAACTAAATATCAATGGTATGAGAGATAAATTATTTTAACGGTTCCTGTAACTCGTACGATTATCATTGTTTTATTTTTATATAAGAAAAGAATACGTCATAATAATGACTATTCCTCTGCTCGAAGTCTACTACGGCACAATAAGAAACTAAATAATTACGTTCCAACCACAATTTTCTAATGTAACTACAGGCGAATTTCAGCTTATATTGGTGCCATTTAATAAACGAAAACTTATTATCTTTTGTAGATCGAGTTTGCAATTAAGTGAAATGCAAATATTAAGTTATAAATTTAAAAATCAGAATTTATGTTTTCCTCATTCGATTAAATTAAAGAGTATTCGTAATGAAGTGACTGTCAGTTAGAGTAACTCATGAACAGAATTTATCTCCCAACTTTCCCTTGCTCTGATGCTCTAGAGATAGATGCAAAAATTCACGTACCTAGGACACAATGGAAGAATTTACTATCTAAGTTTCTGAACCTTATAAGGTATCAATAACAGAAATCAATTTTTGGAGAGTAATAAAAATCCTCATATTTTTAAAAATTAATTTTGAAAATTAAAAATATCATATTTGACTGGAAATTTCCCTATTATGTTTCTGAAAAGGATAGGTTGTTGAACTCTTGGTCCAAATTCTGATTTGCATGATGCATGAAACGTAGGCGATGTCACTGCCTCGAACCACGAGACATTCTGCCGTTAAATAAATCACAGATTCCATCCTTGTCACCGTCCAGCAAACAGGTAGCTGTGTAACACCTAACATTCGATGAGAGCATCATCAGTCAGAAAACATTCGGAGAGCTCTTCGACGACAGGTTACCAAGAAAGCCGTTTCAGTATTTCTGCGATCGTACGAACTCTGGCTAGAAAAATAGTGCGGGAAGTAGTTAGCTCGCCTCGTCACGCAAATCTTTCTCGTCATGACAGGAGTAAATACAGGAGGTGTGAGCGTTCAACCCCTTTTCCTTACTTTCTTCAGCGACTTGAATCAGTCATCGCCCTTCCCTGCTTGTGTTCATCAACTGGCGCCACCATTTCACTGCCAAGCTTTCCCCTGGAATGATGCCAATGACATGTGATACTCTTCGTGAATAAGTACGCATTTCCCACGTCTGCACTCACGCTTTCATTTCAATGGCAGACTTAGGGAATTTCGCGAAAAGGTTCAAGGCCAAGAACCTCATCAACAAGTAGAAAAAAGTCCCACCATTGTTGGGCTATCCACATTCTCGTTCCTCTGGTTTTCGGTGAGCGCTCTCTATACACATCGAGATGTATTATGAAAAGAAATGGATATCTGTGCCGAATTAATCAGCGAGTTTGATAAGGGTAAAGGATGGTTAGCTGATCCATATGAAATAGGGAAGAGGTGATCTATCAGAGGTGGAAAGCTCATAAAAGCTTTCGGTTAATTCCGTCTGAATCGTTATTACTAATAAAAGGAATGAGGAGGAGCCAAATACTACGTACTCGTTAAGATAAACGTTTTTTATAAAACATAATTTTAACACCACAGTCTTGATAATTGTGACGAGGTTATGTGCAAAGGAAAAATAAATATAAAAAGGATTAAGAAGAAGTTACTATGAAAAATATGATCGAATATATGTAATGAGAACAGCTAAACTAATATAGAGTAACGTTCCTTTTTCCGTGTCCAGAAAATTTTTTATTTGTATTACATCTTATGATTTAAATTATTATTCATCGATTTTAATAATTATTATTACTTACTCATTAATAAAAATCTAAATTCTGGTAAATAAACTCAAAATTTAGCGTCGTATAATTAAGTATGATTTAATCAGGCAAAGTCCTTCAAAAATATAGAACGGTCGACAGTGAAATATCATAATGAATCATTCTAATAAAAAATTTCCTATTAAATTTCTAGTCCAAATGCGACTAAAACACCCGCAAACTTTTCTCTTCATATATCTCCGAAATTTAGCTCATCATTTTGGTTTATCGAAGTGTTCTAAGTTTCCGAAGGTAAATTCTCAATGGACAGGACCGCACGTTCCTGAATGGGCTGTTAATTCACCCAGCGTATACTGTGGCTAACAGTTAATTAGCACTGTTCCCAATTAAGTCCATAGGATTAAGGAATAATGATAGTAACCGCAATTAGCCGCATTAACTCATTCGATTAAATTAAACGTTCCAGCGAAGGGTCCCTCCGAAACAAATTCTAAAAGCAATTAATTCGTGGGTGCGATTTCATTACCGCTTTTCCGACCGCGCAAAATGCAATCACGCGCCACTTCGCCCTAATGGGAGGAGACTTCAACTCTAGGATACGCTAGGAAACCGCAAAAACTCAATGGCGCGGCTCGCGTGGCTGCATCCGCGTCCAACGAGATGAAAGCGGGATTAAATTGTTTTCCTCAATCCTAATCGATGATTTCCTCCTTCGTGGAAAGCCTTCTCATAGAAACCTCCTATAACCTCCTCTTATGAATGGCCTATTGTCGTTTTGTCTTACGGGGATTAGCAGAAACACTTCATGTAATCTCACGCGGAATCCTTCATAAAGCCTTTTTTCTTCGGGGACTGTATTGCGACGCGGCGCCTAAGTCCGGATCAATCCAGACGCCGCCAACACCCTAATCCCCTTCCGTCCCCCGACCCCAAAAACCATCCCTCCCGATAAAACCCTCGCATATTATCTCCGACAGAACATATCGATCGCTCGAGAGGGGACCCCACGTGTTTCTGTGTGCGTGCGTGCCCAATGCTTACCTTCCAGCCGAGAGCCTCCCAACGTGCGCCGGCATCTTCTGGACTGCCAGTCGGCAGAACCCGGGCCTTCCGCGTCCGGATACCCAAAACAACCGAACGAGCTACGCAACGGCGTGCGCGCCAACACTTCCAAGATGCTGTGATTCGCTACGGTTCCTCGGCGTCCACGCGGTCTCCTTGCGGAGGATGCTTCCAAAACGAGCACGAGGTACGGCCGAGAGCGAGGGGACGACTGTTGTCTCGCGACGGAGGAGCAGAACTGCTTTGGCCGAAGAACTTCGGAGGGTAGAGTAGGGAGACCACGTCAAGGGTCACGCCGAAACGGACCGACACTACGAGCGGTGAAGACGGCTATACTCTCTTGTCGGGGTGGGAGAGGAGATGCAGAGACGGGAGGGGGCGGTGGGGGAGATCAACCGTAAGGAGGGGAAGCGGAGGGGAAGAGAGGGCAGTGTGGTGTAATGGACGGGGAAGGTGAGATGGAGGGAGTAGGGTGCTGAGGTTATGCTCGGAGGAGATGTGGAGGGCTCTAATACCGGGGGTAACAAAGTGAGGAGGATGGGAGTCGGCGTAACGGGAGGGATGGTGGCGGGAATTAACTCGCGGGGGGGAGGGGTGGGTGCTTAAGAGGCCAAACGTGGGAGAAACAATGTGAGAGAGTTGGAGAGGGACCTGGAAGGGTGTCGAGGGAGTAAAAGTGAGGAGTGCGTGGGGTGGGGCGAAGAAGGGGGCTTGTTAAGGGACCCTCCCTCGGGGGCGAACGAGGGTGAAGTAGGAAACAAGCACGCAACGGAGGAATGGCTTAAAAAAAAAACGTGGGGGAAAACATCGGAAGGAAAGATAGAGATCGAAGGATGTCAAAATAAATGCGTATTGTGACGGCGGTTGGAATGGCAAATTGTTTAAGGATGGGAGATTAGAGTGGGCGGAGAGCAGCAGGAAGTGACTGTGGCGCTGAGAAAAAAGGGCGAGGAAAGTTCTGGAGAGACTGTGCAAAAATTTCTCGATGAAGCGGAGAGGTTTTTTTTCTGCGATGTTAGCAGCACATGCCTCACCTACCCTTTTTCAACCCTGTCCCCTGCTTCGACTCGCTCATTGATTGATTGTGCCCCGGAGTTGAAAAGCGTCAACAGTCAATAGTCTTTCCTGTTCCCCTTTTCTTTCTGCACGGGGCTCTATGCAAACATTACCGCCCTCCCACGCCGATTGTCGCCTGGCTTTATTAAAATATTATGGTACACTTGATACGACGCTCTAACCTTATTCAAAGTCTCAATTAGGTGAAGGCGTTCATTGGGGTAGTCTAACTGGCTGGACGAGCACGCTGTATGGACTCAGGAGGCAACAGGAGTTGTTCTGCCAGCCGTTCGCTCCCGAAGAGCCCAGAATGTCCGAGGGGATAACAGTTCTCAATCCATTTAGGCGCGCATTACAAGAGGAATGGAGCCCTGGCACGAAAACCGCGATGATGGATGGCTGTGTTTACAAGACGACTCACTCCAGGTACGTTCGATGCGAAACGACTTACCGTGTACGACAGGAATTCAACCTTCTGGGTTCGCTATCTGTTTCTTATCACGGATCGACGACCTATGGAGCAGTTTAAATGATCTTCCACTCGTGAGAAAGTACTTGAGAAAGAGCTTGAGAAAGATATACTTTCTCTTGAGGAATAGTGTGAAAAGAAACATTTCATTTGGAGCATGGATCATACGTAAGTAATAGGAGATTTTGAGTGACTACTAATCAAGATTAATCAACGTAAATGAAGGGCAGAATTTCATCCTCAAAAAGAAAAGCATTATGTTATATTATTATGCAATAAAATAATTTTCTAATATTCATAAATTGGACGCGAGAGCGAATATTAATACCTCGTTCTCTTTCAATGACTGAAAGATATTGCCTAAATCGGTAGGTAAAGCATTCAAATCACTCAAAACCTTCCCTTCCACGTGTTCAGGTAAACGTAACCGAGTACAGTAGGGTGATTCGTTTACCGAATAGGGTATCGCTCTCGACCCAACTCCATAATTGCGGAAATTCTTCCAAAACTAATTGGCCCACCTCATTCAACCTTCCCCCCTTAAACTTTTCGAGAAAATTAAAAGTCCTTTTCGCCGTCATCGGAGGAAACTTCAAGCGAATGGGAACTCCCCCTCCGTAAACATCTACCCAAGAATTTCTCGAGAATATTTCTCCAATCCAAATATTCAATCCCGCTAGACCTCCGGAAATGGCGCCGGGAAAACAAACTTTCCCGGAAAATGAGAAGCAAGGAACCTAAGCTTGAATTATGTTATTGGGGGCTATGAAAGCCGCCTTCATCCCGCGTCCACTAATGGCTTTTTCCCCGCCAAAGGGATTTCTCGGATAAGGAAACCGAATTATGAAGTTGAAGGGAAATATGGATGAGGTTTGGAAGACTTGCGAAGGGGAGATTCTCTCGGCGAGAGAGGGCGGGGTCCCCGCACAAGACGGGGAAAGGGGAGGTCTGGAGGGCGTCTGCGGGGGCGAAAAAACAAGAGAAAGATACGGGAAAGGAGTAGGTGTTGGCTAGGGGAGGGTGTGTGTTTTGCCGGCGGTTGAGTTGCGGAAACGGGGGGGGAGCAGAGGAAAGGGGTTGCGTTGATTGAATGTATACACACTCGGACGCACCGGCCGATGTTTAATGTCGGCGCGTTGTTCCGGGAAAATGCAGCGTTGATAGTGTGCACTCGATATCCGATATTGATCGTGAGGTGCGAGTTGGGTTGGCGTGCGTGGGTAATGAGAGAGTCGCTTAAGGACGGTTCTAATTAGGCGTAACAACGGGGCGCCTCGCTGCGGAGAGAGTCCTTAGTAACATCGTCTTTCAGACTTCTTCAGGAAAATTAAGAGGGGGAATGTGCGCTACTTGCAGATTCTTTTTCAGAAAAGAAAGAAGTGATTACGGATAAATCTTGAGAACGTTTGTCGCCTTATGAGACTCTTCAGTACAATGTACGTGCATGCAGACTCATTAAAAGCAGTATTTAAACATTAACTGGATTGAAAGATAAAGTAAAAATTATCCAACATTATATGATGTGACAAAGTATTAAGACAGCAGTATACCTTTATCTTCGGTTGTCATTTATTCGAAATTAAATTCCCTTTCTTGAGAAACCACCTGCGACTAGCTTATTGGATTTGAAGACGATATAGAGAACTTGCGATGATTTCCCATTATTTTAAGATAATAGACTGAGATAATCAACGGAAATGTATTTCCAATATTGACAATTTAATATGTAACTCATCAATTTCGGACAGATGTTATCTGGGAACGATATAATACGAGAAATCCAAGAAACGGATAGATTTTATTATATCATCTATGTATATAATCTTCTATATATTTAATATATCTAAATTAAAAGTAAATCCTAAGTCTTGCCTTTGAGATTAAACGAACTTTATCCGCAAAGAAAAGACCTACAGTAAAAGAATATTCTTGAATACTTTGAAGCGCTATTGTTTTCTCTTGTAAGACGTAAAATTTTTGCTGTTTCATAATTGGAAATTGGAGTAAAACGAACGTGAAACTGGATATATTCAATTATGAATCTATGTGATCGATGAATTACTGTGAAAAACTTTAAGAATTCAAGAAAAATTTTTTGGTAGCCTATCCATCAAGCTAGAGAATCATTGTATTCAATCTATAACGAAATATTATCTATAACATAATAATTCAATATTAATCTTTCTCTTCCTTGACTTCAGAGATTTCTCCTAAAAAATTCCGACGATGAATGAGCTTATCATCCCCAAGTTTGAATATTCACATAAAATAGCTATTAAAATTTTCCACTTCGGAATCTTTTTATGATAACTAAAAGATAGTAAGAAGATTAATCTGATTTACAATGCTGTAATATTACCATACAGGATAATTATACAGTATACATAAACTCTCTATACAAAGTTTGGTGAATTGCATTCTCGTTTACCGATTTATATTAAGTGTAATTCTTAGTTTAGTTGAACACTTTATAATTCTTTATTGGATATACATGCAATACACGTCTCTGAAGAACTTTTAATTGAAGAACTAATAAAAAACAGCAGATCTAGAAGGAAAGAGTTAAGAAGGATAGTCTTGAAAAAAAACGAAATATCTCTGATACGAAGAAAAAATTGCTGAATTCGTGATTCTTGCGATCATTTGCGGTCGCTTAAGAGATGTTTCCTCGGGAAATCCCAAGTGAAAGGCCGTATCATAAGAGCAAATGAAATGCGTTATCCACACCGTAAGATGTGGATAGTGTGATAGATTAAGAGTGTCGATGGTAAGTTGTGATGCACAACATAATGTTAAAGAAATACGATCCCTCAAATCCTGTTTCTTGATGTTATCGGAAAGATATTTTACTCTTTGAAGGAAGCTTAAAATAGATATAGAAACTTTCACGATACGCAGGATGCTAGCTAGTTAACTAGCTCCACATTTCTATTTAGACTAGAACTAATTGGTGAATGCTTTTGTGGTAAGAATACTTGTGCTTGCACCGTGGAAGGGGGTTAGGTAGGACTGGTCTAATTAGCATCAAGGACTACTTGTATCACGCAAGACAAAATGAATCAGATGAATGTAAGCACAGCTCTCTAATCTTCAATTGAGAGCCGTAAATTTCGTCTTGATTCAAAAGCCATTTATGTATGGGAAGACATATCCAGATTAAATCATGTATGAATTCAAATATAGGGTGGTGATTACGAATAAATTCGAATATAGAGTTGTACATAATTTAATAGTAAAGAAGAACGTGTTCCCTATTTCAGTACCATTAACGTAAAAATCTTTCAGTCGATATTTTAGTGCAATTGGTAGAAACTTTACACTTGATTGAAAAAAAATATCGCGAACACGTAATGAAAAAATCAAATTAAATATGTAAGGTTCGATACGAATCATACGTCTCGATAATCCTTTTTAACATAGTCGTCTCGAAAAAGTCACGTCTGAAAAGAAGGCAAGAGAATATCAGTTCGTTTAAATCTCAACTCCCTTAAGCTTCCTTCCCTACCCTTGATTTGAAGAAGATTCCGGATCGGATTCACTATTCATCTTCTTATTTCCAGAATATCTCCTTGCAAAATCCCATTCCAAATTGAACTCCAATTTAATCGATTCAAAATCTCACAATTTCGATTCCGTGAGAAGATAGCCTCCCCTATTCATTTAATTCTCATTTCAAATACTATTACCAGGTCATTCAGAAAAAATCTAGTAGCTGGTACAACCTTTAACAATACCGCGTCAATGATTTGTCACAGATATTTGCTCAAAAAAATAATCCACCAATTCAAATATAACTAGAAGGCTTCTGTTCACTTAAAGAAAAAATTTTTGCAAAGATTAAATTCAAGATCGATCTTCTTCGCGAAATTCTCTCCTTGATTCAATATTTCTTCATACTCTCCCATTACTACATCGTATGTATGATACCTTGCAAGAAATCGGTTCTTCGAATTCCTACATCTTTCATTTTCACCTTTTCATACGAATTTTTGCAAACTTTTCTTATTTACAAAACTCACGCGAATTCATTTCCTCGAGCTTGCCTTTAAAAAAATAACCCAATATCGAATTTAACTCGCAATATTGCACCAATACACCCTCATTCCTTTCCCGAGTGAAAAATCCATGTAAATTTATTTTACCACAGTTCGGTACGGCACAATTGAAAAAAGACAATGGATTACAAAAGGAGCGATTCATCCTTTTTCTTATCAAAGGAATCTATGAACTCGTTCATTAGCATTCCAAACGCCCACATCCTCCATTGCCCTTCCAGGCGTGGTGTTCCCGTTAATTTTCACAGTCCAGTATTTATTTTCCGTTTCACCCAAAGTTTTAGGCCTTCTCCTTTCCATTTCAATAAACTGAGAGATCTAGACCTTCCCAGACGATTCCGTAGCGTATTATTTTCACCTTCCCCGCACATTTTCCGGTTCACTTGTATGGCTCCCCATTCCCTTCTGTGGCCGAAGTTTTTCCGCCCATATTTCTGCGGTGATACTATTACTTCGTTCTATTCTTCCCACGGCACCTTTTCTTTCCAATTTATTCACGGATTCTTTGTGCATATACCGCACGCCGTGAGAATTGCATTTATTTCCATCCATTTTTTGCGTTCTTTATCCATAAATATCTTGTCTATATTCCGTTCCCACCGTCCCTCTTATCTGAGCCATCGTTTCGCAAAGAGTTCCAATTTCATTTCCCCTTTAACTGTAGATTCTCATCCACTTCTCACTAAATTTGTTTAACTGACACTCCTTAGGTTTTAATTATATTATTTCTGAATCAGGATCAATTTTTTGCACGCGTAACTACTTTTCGAAAACCTAAAAATAAACAGCGACAAGGACGTGTTCTTAAAGAGTACATCAATGAAATGGATGGACTTCGAAATTTCTTAAATGAAGGTTAAAAGGCCTCAATAATTGATTTGTCATCGTATTTGTCACGAATTTCCATTCTATCAATATCACTCTCTCCTTATATATGCCATTCATTCAGTAAGTTTTCATATCGTAATTATGTGGATAGCTAATGCTGTTTACCTTTTCGCGATTCACCCCAACACCGAAACAAGCGGATGAAGTCGTAAATATTTTCACTTGCGAAGGTTGAAGCAAGTGAATGAAATACAGTCAACTGTACATTGCATCATTCTCTCTTTTTTATGACTCTAATTGCATGCTTCTCCCTGAATTACTTTATATTGAATGTTAACGGATAAATGAGCTAATTATTGGCGGCAAAAAAGCTTCGTGAGATTTTCCCTTTCCTTCTAATTCTCCTCGGGCCGTATATTTTTTGCAATCGTCAACCAATAGCTATGCAGAAAACGCGAGTCCTGATCGTAAAATGCAGAGCTTGCGTTCTGAGAACTTGGCCTTCAAATTCCAGCGCTTTTGCTACTGTTACCCTGGAGGGCAAATAATGTGGCTTGGTATTCCACGCTCCTTTTGTCCTTGGGTATGATGAGGGTGCTAATGTTGTTCTTAGTTATATTGATGGCTGCGTTAAGAATTTTCGGTAGCAGTGTACGAGGATATAAAGGTATGAAATGGCTGTGGCAAAATGGAATGATAATGTCCGACAACCTTCGAGGTTAACCGATTCACATCGGCAAAATATGCAACACAACAGACTGAAGAGAATTATAAACCATTAATGCACACTCATCAAAATTCTTCGATGAAAGAAAAAATAAATTTTACTCTTAATAAACACGATATAATAGGTTGTACGGCAAACTAAATATACTTCCTTACACCTCCGCAACAACAACTCAATGTTTACTACGGTAATAATATAAAATTGTAATAATGAATATTCTAAAGGATTCACATAAATGACTGGTGTTTCTATTCCATTTATCATCAAAAAGGAGAAAATACGTGAACGTTGTACGTGAGATTTTCCGCTTCGCGAAATTAGTCACACCTAGCAGATTCGTAGTTCCCAGTGTTTGCGAAAAGAGAATCTCTACCAAGATTGAGATAAGATTTTTAATTTTGTGGAATCTTTCAATTGAAACACGAACAATTATATCCTCCTCTTAAATAATTTTCGCAAAATCTTTCAAGCATTATACCGGGGAATATTTTGTACACCAACTCAAGAGGTTTTATTATGAACTCTTACTCTAGGTCCTTCAACCCCGAACATTGCTCCGGAGTGTGAATCCGGAAGGTAGATTGATATCATTCGGCCGAGATCAAGGAAGTTATTTCTGCACACAATTAACCTTGAAGAGACCAAACATATAAATCGAGAAATTCCTCCATAGCAAAGGTTAAAGAGAGAATAATTATAAAATTAAATTTCTTTGATGTATGAAACGGACAATGTTGAGTTAATAAACAAGAAAAGTATTAACCCTTTCGAAATTTCCTGGATGAATGACAATACCTCTAAATCAGCGAACGTGAATGAGTGCAATCATAACATTTACGGCTCTCCTGAATCACGTGGCAAGTGGAGGAATCAAGTTAACTGAGGCGAGATGGTTAAATCCACTCCGTAATAACTCATTCGCTTGAATGCGTAACGATTTAGGAATGGGATAGAGGGAGGACATAGATAATAATACACCTCCCTATTTGACCTTTCCTAACTCCCTATTCTTATACCCTCTTTTTTCGTTCCCTTTTCCGGGCGAATGGCTTAGAGGGCAATTGCTCCCTCTCGTCGTAGGGGTACGCCTCTCTTCCCCTAAGTCAGTCTGAGAGCCTTTCCAGGGTGCACGGCGCCCACACGCCATCCTTTCCACCTCGGAGCATCCTCCAAAATACACCATTATTGTCCGCCATCCACAATGCGAGGATTTTGCGGGACGTCTTTTTTTTCCTTCGAGACATCGGCAAAGGAATGTAAATTTCCATGGTCCTTTCCTTACACAGGCGGATATTTAAATGGAAATTTTTAGTTTCTCCCCCGAAGCTCATCTGTATGTCATTTGACTCGATGGAGATTATCCGAGATCTGCCTCGAGGAGGGTGAAAGGTATTTTTCTCTACTAAATTGGAAGGTTAGGAAGTTGGAGAATTCACTTTTGTAGTAATATGCTACGGAGATTCGACCTCACTGGAAAATAAAAGGCCGTAAAGACAATATAAATTTTATCAATAATTATCCGATTTTTTTACAGTTTGTGCCTATGTGATCATCAAAGGTAGTACTTTCGATAATTTATATGCGATAATTTAAATTTAAAGTTTTTTTCCTCAATATAACCTTGATTTTATTACGGTAGAAAATTGTCTCCAAACTTAAAGGAATTTTTATTCAGTTCTTTGGAGGAAATTGGCCAAAATATAAAAAAATATATTAGTTTCTTGGAATGTTTGTTGCTTGCTACCAGTTTAAAAGAAAAAGTCTTAGGAGATACTGAATAAGATTCCTATGTGTAATCGCTTGAACCTCCTTACGATAAAAAAGTCAACTATTTATACTGTACTAATTTGATATTATTAGTACGTACATAACCAAGCGAGTCATCTTTTCTCCTCAAGAGAAAGCAGACTGAGACGGACAGAATAGCATGTTCGATTCATGGTGGGAACCCAATTAAGAAGCAACTTAAGCTCTGGAAGTACTTTTAAAGCTACTTCTTGCAGAAAAAGTATCTATTCTACTGTTGATTCGTTTGGAGGGAAAGTTTCACATAAAGAAATACTCTGCTTCAGTCTTTTTTACTGGAAAGGATCTTCGGTAAAAATAACAGATGTTAGTTCGTATTCAACAGATGTACCGAAATGGATGAATCTACAAACTTTATTTCGTTATAGAGCCTTATAAATATACATGACCGAGATATAACCTCAAAAGTTATGAGCTATCGAGATTTTAATATTATTATATTCCATCAAACACATTACCTTTAATAATGAATTTCCATGAACATTTTCATTAGACCCAATTACAGAAACATTTCCTTCATTTTTATAAACCAACATTATCTGCGTGCATAACCACCGGTTGATAACTGCTTATCTGCTTATTCCTGTTTCATGCAGACTGCACTCCTGTATGCCTGAGTCCGTTAATTAGGAATTCCCTTTGATATGATCTACTATTTCCTTTGATCCTCGGCTGACCCTTTGCCTTTGATGTTTCCGGTTCTCACACATACGTTAATGATTCACACTTACGATTTAACACGTTCTAATAAAAGAACAATGAAGATGATTTCATTGCATTTTCAATGCAATTATTTATGAACGGCTTATTTTCTAAAGATACAAAGGGAATGTAATGAATGAGAGAAGCTGATTAGATTCTTTCGAAGCCTTCTCTCAGCTGTCACATGAATAGTATGGTTTATAATTATGATTAGATCATCTACAATCGGCCGCTCAAGGATGAAAGTACACACAGAAGAATGGGTTTATAATTTAATCCAATTTGTCGTAGACTTTACCTCAACATGTACTGTCATTCGTACAGTTTCAGCAATTAAAAAAATAATTTTTACGAATGAAAGAAATATAAAAGAACAGAAAATTAATGAGAAAAGTTAGTGCTAATTTACGAATTCAAACAAAGAGAAGTAAATTTAATGATGTCTCGAAATTGCCACTGTTAGACATTAAAATTTAATACGTCCCTGAACCAACCAACAGTAACCCTATGCGGAATTGGGGGTTGAAGTAGCCAGGGAAAGATCTCCGCTTGGGGCGAGGACTAAACCTACAAATTTCCAGCCACTACCTCCACTGTTACCCTTAAGATAACGACGGGACAGATTTTCCTCTTTCATAACGAGGAGCCAATTTTCTTACACATTGCACGAGGGATCGACCGGAACTCTTTTCAGAGAGAACTCCTTCCGCCCCAAGGAGTCTTTGGCGCGCCGAGATAATTGTCTGGATGTAAAAAAGAGGGGAAATCACTTCTCATTTCACTTCCTTATTCCCCTCCCTTTCTTCGGTCCACCCGCAACCACGACCGTGACCACTTGCTCTCGCTAATAGGTCGATTCAGAGCGTCGGATCAGTGACTTTCGACCCTCTTAATCCGACGGCCTAATCGGAGTGACGCCACGGCTGACCTCAGGGCTCAGACGCTAGTAGCACTGAATTAGCAGTTGGGGTTGTTACAGATTCGCAAGCGAATGGGAGGCAATTAATTCACGGAGACCAAAATTATGGGAGCCTAGAGGCTATGGAAACACCATAGAATTTACCGTATGAGTGTTTTCTTTTTGGTAAATTACTGCATAATCCGAATGAACTAGACACGTGCAACATCATGACGGATCTATTTTAAATTAGTTTTGCGATTCCTATTGGAATTAAACCAGCGAAATACCATTTTAATCCTCTCGGAAATTAAGCAGGTTCATTATTACTAATTGAGAGTGTCATTTTACTAATTACTATGAGGGATAATTATCCTTGACAAGGCAAGTTTCGAGTTAAAAGAGATTAATCCGTAATTTTGGATTTTTTAACACGGCCCGCAGCTTAGCGCGTGCATATTTAAGAATAAAATATCATTATATTCTACCTAAATTTTTAGATTTTGCTTAACTATTCCCAAATCACCGATGACAGTTTCCTCCCCGGTAGAAGAAGAGGATTAAAACTTCGATCAAGTTTTTATTCAAGAGTTTTTTTTTGTAATTCCATTAACCATTTTTGATAGTTTCCAAGAAATTTTCTCTTAAACTTAGTTGAGGGTTATATTAAGGGATATATTTATAATATAGGTTGAAAACTTTTAAATAAAATTCTATTTCGCATAGAAAAGATTATAGAGCACACTTTCACAGTTAGGTTTTACTGAAAGAAATGTCAAGATAGAATTACTGATTTATTTGTTCATTAACGACTGTTTGGAATTCATTTAGCAATTATTGCATCGAAGCTTAATCCTATTTTTATATGCAAGTGGATATTATTAATAGCTTTGAATAAAGCAAAGTATAATTAACAAACGTCATCGTAGATTTACATCTTTAATTAAAATTTCCGTTAATATTCTTATAAGCTAACTTGTTACAATTAACAACTCAAATCCAACTCAAAGGAGGTTCTCGAGGAGATAAGTCACTAATTAAATGGAAAATTGAATCTACACGTATTTATGTTTACTTCAAATTTATGAAAAATTAATTACTTTCCGTAATTAGATACGTTTAGATTGGGACTTCCGTCGTTAAAGAAATATAGTTTTCTGATCATTAAGCAGCCAAGGGACCTCCGCCTGTAATTCGGTGGCTTCATTTTCTTACGATCCGTAAATCCAATTAACTCCATAAGACCGTCACAAGTTGGAGAGCATTCAATACGATCCTATTTCCTACCTTTTGACAGCCAATTCCAATTTGAAATTTGTTGAAAAAAATTCGCTAAGATGACAGAGGAAATTCCATCTTGAAATCAATGCAGAATTAAATTTGCGCAAAATACCTAAACTAACTTATTTGCAGGTTCGATGATTCCTATCCAAATTCCTTAAAAACCCAAATGTTACGAAATTATATCCTGTTCACTTGAACAGCAGCAAGAGCAAAGAAACCACACCAATATACGTCATATATTACCACTTACAACTCCTAAAACTTCTTAAGTCTTTCAGGGTAGAAGTGATTTATGATCATTCTCCATTCATTTTCCTTTAAACGAATGGAGAGAATAGGAATTGAAGAAATTCCATTCTTTTATTATAATTTATTTTTAAGAACACAAATAGTGAAAAATCAGTTCATTAATGAATATCAATGTAGTAATTTATGAATGTAAATAATTGGGAAGATATAAAATAAAACTCGTTCGAGTTGAACAACTTAATACATAAACTCAATCAGGCATAAAGCTATAACTCAAAAGGTACAATAAAAACAATATTATCAATTTATCTCACGGAGAAAAGAGAGAAGAGGAAAAACTACATGACAGCTTAAAGTGAATGAATAAACAATTTGAGTGAGAGGATCTTCAAAATAGCAAATCAGTGGCTCTTAAAGAGTTACATTGAAGACAAAGAAAAAATAAAGTAACAGAATTACGAAAGTCATGAAGAAACAACCTGTCTGAGAAGTGGGCAAAACCTAAACTTTCGCCTTATGAAGACATGCTCACACTATGTCATTGTTTGCTTTGATTCAGCAACACGAGAATGCTGATTAAGGGAAAGTAAGTCATTTCTTTATTTAATTAGCCTAAATATGTTACAAAACAGAAGTATGATTTCACAAGGGAATTTGTTTATGAATGTTTTAAAATACATAAGAGGCACACCTTTGTGGCAAGTTAAAGCACCCTTATCATATTGACAGCCATCTATCTTCGATTTAATTGAAGGAAAGAAAAAGAAATAGTGTTTATTGGGGGAATATTTGAGTATTGTATTCTCTTTTATTCGATCATATTAATCTTTTAGTTAAACATTTCGTAAAATACGTTTATTTAAAAACATCTATAAATTGGGGAAATTAATAATGAAAATAACCGAAAGTTATGTATTGGAATATGTAATAGTAAATTACCATAAAATTTAGATTCTGATCATTAAAGAGACATAGGATTTTATGGATAGAGGTCATAGACTCGCAATAATCAATGATTAAAAGTCTAAATCCAGCAATAAGTCGTAGGGATTGAACTTAATGGTTCGTCTTATCTTGAAAAGTAATATTATGAACGGTTTCGTGCTATAATGTCATTTGAGAGATTTATTCTCCTCGCACTCCAAAACGTGGACCACAGAGGGAGGTCGAGGTGTCATATGGTGACACGACCTTTCTAACATCAACGGTGGTGCACGGTCATCGTGAAGTATCGCCTTTCACGGAATGCTTTAGGAGTGAAGTGACAGACGAATCTGAGGAAGAGTGGGTGTTATTTCTTTGATGCATTCCTTTGAAATGGTCCCGCTAAGGTTTCCATTATATTCCATTCCATAAGTCCACTCTTGTTATCCACGCGTTCCGATGGTGAGAGGTATCATTTGAAAGAGGGATTTTTTTTAAGAATGCACCTGTAGAAGAGGACGAAAATGCTCTACCGGTACATGATCAGAAGACGGAATGCTTTTCCAGTGATCTGTAATTTTCCCTTCTCTAATGACCCTTCTTCGAAAACTAGCCGTCTCTCTTCTTATCCTTGACCACGTTATTCTAACACGCAACAGATATAAATGATGGAATTCGTATCAATAAATTTTAAAAATTCTAAATGGTAATGATATATTTTTACAATAAATTTTCAGAGAGATGATCCAATCTCCAATGACGGATATTTAAGATTTTAATTGCTACAGTTGCTGATTATAAAAATAGGTTCATTTATGCAGGATATTTTCTTAAGATACTCCCCACTGACATCAGAATTGTATCGCATACATTATTCCCTATCAATCCTCAACGTCTTGACTTCCATTTCCTGAGAACAGCCCGCTCTCCTTGAGGATAGAAATTCATTTTTCTGATCCCTCTCTTATAAATCTTAATTCTGCTAATGGGTGGAAATGAAACACCTGGGTAATTTATTTTTTAGATAATTAAAGTAAGGAAATGTCATTGTTGTCATGAATCAATGAAATCTTACCAAATAGGAATTTATGCATCCTTTTTTTTACTTCAATACGAGAACTAGTTTTGCAATTTTAAAATAATAAGTATAAAAAAACCATACCGGTTATGTAAAAGAATTCTCGATATTATAATGCTTCTTTAGGTGATAATCGTTTAATTTTGGGATTAATATCGCAGAAAAATAGAAATCGCTTTCTTAGTTTGAGATAATTATAGATTTTCGTAACATTTATTTAATTTCGTAAAATTTAACTTGAATACATTTTTACTATAATTCTCAATTGCACCTATTATTTTCTTCACAGATACAAAACTAAAGTATAAATCTCAACAGATTAAAAACTTAATTCTGTAATATTTTTTCCTGAACATCGGATGACAATTATAGCTTTCGCTATGGATATTCGCAGACTTGAAATTTCTCAAGGGCCAATATGATTATACTAAATATTACTCGAATCGGTGGAGTTCAATAACCTTCATCGTTCATAAAATAAGATCAAAAAGGCTGATTCAGGAAGTTCTTTGACTCTCTTCTCAGAAGTGATTCCATAAACTTGTGTGAGATGAAATATTTCTCGATAACATTTTGGCAAGGTTCGTGGAACAGATTCATTAATTTCTAACCAAAGGTAATGAGGCGAAAAATCATTTTTTGAAGGGAGCTCTGCGGGCATAAGTTTCCCCTTACTCATCGGGAAACCGTAAGATATGACGATAGCACCTCCATATATAAATCATCTATGTAAAATAAATTTAAAGTATAGGCTATCATGTCATATGCATATTTCAAGAAATTTCTCTTTACTTTACGCAATAGATCCGCTAAAGTTCGCAGTCTCCTGCACTTGCTAAAATTGTCATACTATATAAAATTACATGAACGAGATGTATGGATATATTTCAGAGATTATCTTGTAAACTGACTTTAATAAAAATATTATATTTATCGTTTACGAGTCTATAAATAAAGGTTTCCCATATTAGCTCAATTTCAATAGAGTTATTCCATAACAATGAAATCCATCAACAAAAGGAAACATTTCCACTTAATAATCAATTAAAACAAGGGAACTGAATGTTCATTAATTGGTGTAATAAAATCGACAACTACGAAACGTGAGAAATAAAAAACAATTTAATTCTCATTATCACAAATTATCATAAACTATACTTGGATATTTTGGCGGAAATACAAGTAGACATAGTTACTTAAATTGAGTATTTAAGTGGGAAAATAATAATCTTAAGTTGAACAGTTTGAATGTGCGGTTAATGATTTCCAAACAATGATTCCGATAAAATTTAATAAATACTTATGATGATATCCAAATTGATCTGAAAGGGTTTTCTATGGATTATTTGGACCCCAACAGTTGGTAGTTAATATGACTATAGCATATACAATAATATAACCTACTAAAATACGTAAGAATTTACTATGGAATAAGTAACAATGAACTGAACTGGGGAAAGGAGTTTTATAATAACTTATTCCTAAATAAAGAGAATATATTTCCATCCCATAAGACATAATCAAAGTGATTATTGACCTTGATCGGAGCTTGACAGCCTTCAAATTCATTTTTAATGTAAATTGAAGCTAATTTGAAAAGCTCTCACCTGATGTCTAATTGTCAATGAAATTCATCCTTCAAAATAAAGCACTTCCCATGGAAAACAGTAGGATCTTAAGTAAAATCCAAATTAAACTACAAGCAAACAAAACAAGATAATCGAATCTTTCATTTTCAGAAATTAATTTTATTCTTACTCATTAAAACATTTGATGGACTCTTGAACTATACGTCATGTTACGAGATTTAAACTAATATGCATGGATAAGTTAAAACTGCGATATACTTCCGTTTAAAATTCAAGATGATAATTAAATATTTCTTTCAAGGGTAAACAACACACCCTTGTAATGAATCGGTAATTAAATATTTTCCTCCTTCTTGATTCAATCTTAAACTCTCTCTCTGTTCACTCCTGTTTCTTTCTCCGTCTCTTACTTAAATTCAAAGACTCCCAACTTCAAGCACTTTACCAAATTATCTCCTTTCAAAGGCTTTTCTTCCAATCTCCTCTATTCAACTTCTTCAAAACTTGCCTCTCATTAGAGACCCAATTACATCATCATCAATCTCGGATCATAATTTAATTGGCACTTCATTCATGTCCTTTTTTCTCCAAA
Organism: Pantala flavescens; assembly: GCA_020796165.1. Taxonomy (NCBI): domain Eukaryota; kingdom Metazoa; phylum Arthropoda; class Insecta; order Odonata; family Libellulidae; genus Pantala; species Pantala flavescens. The sequence goes on along the minus strand of CM036878.1, from coordinate 7,446,713 downwards.
GAGAATCTCATTGCTTGCCAAGAATTAGCGTCCACACTTTTACACAGTCTCGCTTATTGATATCCAACGCTCGTGGGAAACTTAATTTGAGGGACGAACTCTTTAAGGGAAACCTTAAAGTGGCTGTGCCTTGGTGACCGGACGGTATTCGACCGATATCTCCAAGCAACCGGTCGCTATCAACAGCTCTCGGAATCAAATAAATATGATGAATTGATCCATCGCAAAATTAACAGAAATTAAAATATATCATAAGTATTTACTTATTCTGATTAAGTATAATTTCATTTAAAAGAATGGAGAGATAACATGGGGTAAGTTATAAATATCCATAGCTAATTTCATTTAAAGTTATTTAAAAGTAATATACTACACGTCAGGACTTTTTATGATTGTTAATCAGTGGAAAATATTTTTGTAAATGGTGAAAATAAGATTGGCTCTGTTAGACGTGGTCAATTACTCGGGTCAAAAGCATACAAAAACGATTGATTTGATACGATTTATTCTCATGTCGATATTTAAAAAAATATAGAATAATATGAAGAAATATAAGTAATCAATACAAGAGCCGCTTTGAATATCAACGGTAATGATAAACCAACAACACTGGGAAAATGATTGTTTTTATAATATCAAATGAAATTTGAATTTATCTATTCTACCTTTCCTCAATTCAAGGAAGGAAAGCATTAAAGGAAAAAACCAAAGAATAAAAGGAGTGGATATTGATATAAACAAAATCTATTACCTCTCTTATTTCTTCGTCTAAAAATCGATTTAGATTGTGAAAATTCAAATACTTTCGAAAAAAGGAAAATTATTATCAATATATTGTAAAAATAAATTTGTTTGTTATAGTTATTTTTATTTTATTAGTTAAAATGATTCTAAAGTTTTGATCGGTTCATTTGTCTTAAAGAAATTTATCACCATTCAAAATGTACATTTGAATAATTTCTCTCCAAAATCTTAAGAAGAAAAAATATTTCTGCTGATATAATAATGTAAACAATAACTTATGAACTTTGAATTTCAGGCGGCCTCTTTCTCGAGGATATTGATTCCATCGAGAAGGAATGAAAGGTACTTTGTATGTAAACTGTATGCTTACTCGATAAATACCAGTTACGTCTTGAAAAAAATATCACTAAAAGTCATGCTACTTAAGTAACGCTCAGTTACAGTAAACTGTATTATAATGTTAGCATATAATCCATTGCAGAAAAAAATCTTTAGGTTAACTTTTCCGCTTTAAAAGAAAGCCGAGTGAATGTGTTATCATCACATAAAATTCAGCTGAATCAGAAATTTTTACCTATTCCTCTATCAACAGAGAATATTTACGTTTGCCTAAAACACGCACTAGTATGCATATTCTAATAGAAGGGGAAACTCCTTCACGAGTATTTTCAATTATCTCCGAATCGATAAAGGCATTTCACTGAAATTGATTGTTACGTTTCTATAGCATTTGAGGCAAACGTACTTGAGTAACTGCTCTTAAATCACGAGGGCCTAACAAATGAGTTACCTCTTTAATTGGAAGGACAATTCTTTCCCCTAACGAATGTGGAATGTGGATCAGCTGAAGTCATGTGATTCTGTGAAATTTGCCGCACATGGCGAAGGGCTCAGGGTTGAAAGATCTGAAGTACCCGAAAGGTCCGCTTCACGGAATATTTTCCATTTTCGGTAGGAGCGTTTGACTGCGCATATTTCTTCCATCCCCTCTCATAAATATCCCGTTGACATCTGCGCAGACTCAAAAAGTACGCAATTTATATCCGCTATTTTAATTGCCGTCGGCTTCTTATGTACGCATGAGATCGTATTATTCAGAAAACGTCTGTGATAAAGTCAATATAAATCCTTTGTGAATGACTTAATACTGAAACTTAATTTTCGGAATTTCCATTCGTCAAACTTTGAATGTATACAGCTCTGAAAAGGATGAAAATTTAGGGCCGAAAGCAAATACATTAAGTGTTACCGGAGAGAAACGTAAAAGAAAAAAGAAGAATTGATAATATTAAACCATAACTATTAATTTTCAACAACATAAAAAATAATACAAAGAAACAATTTTACATTATTTCATAATAAGGTAACTATCTCCACTCAAAGTAAATATGATATATTATTCACTTTTTCATTATAAATGAGAAAGATTTTACATCGTTTACATCATAAAAGATTATCACGATGCATCACGAAAAAAATCCGCACTTAAATTCTGAATTAATCAAGAAAGACAGCACTTAAAGCAAAATGAGTTCATAGAGATAGTTGAATAGTAAACATAACATTTTCACGAATATAAATACTAAATTATATAATCGAATAAACAAGTATCGTTTCCAAGAGAACCATTAATGGGAAATTGAATGTAATATCGTTGCCAACGATACCGTTACGATCGAGAGTAACTGAGTAAGCGGTCGTACGCCGTCGCGAGCATTTTAAAGATAACTTTCTCTCGTTCAACTTTCGAACGCGAGCTGCCAATGAATGTGCTTCACTTTAGCAATCCTTCCGAACGAAAGGGATAGTGTTTTCTTACTTATAAATAGTTTTTACCACTGCTGAAATATTTCTAAGTTTCTCTCGTTGATATCTCTAAGGAAGATCTTCCTGGAAGCGAATTCCTTGAAAAATAAGAGATGGACCCTCGTTTCGAGAGAGACTGAGGAAAACAAGGAGGACTTTACATTTTTTGAAAAGGCGCTTGAGGAAGAATGAAAGAAAACGACGCTTTCCCACCCAAACTCAACCACACCCCGTTTTCTGGGAAGACGCCCGTGGCCCAGTGTCTCAGGGATTCTGCTGACACAACTCCGGATATAATCTATTCAAGCGGTTAAACAACGCAACACCAAAAAGTCTACTTTTTTCTTCATCTGCTAATGGATTCTCCCTCGGGTCGAAGATGGCCTCTTTTGTCTTTCTAACACATATCAGTCCTAGGGCATTGGGAAGGCGGAAGGCGTTGGTTAGTACAAAGGGCCCATTACCGAATAGAATGCTCTTAAGAGAGAGACGTTCTCGAGGAAGCGGTTTTGTGAATGGAAAGGAAAGGAGCCACACAGATTTCTATGGTCTACGAGGTGAGCATCCTTCGAAAATCATCTTTGGAGGGACTCCGATTACGTACTCTCACGCAGAGGAGAGATTCGCCAAATATTCGAGAAGTTCTCGTATTTCCCGAAGTCGAGCGTTGTTTCTGTGAAAAATATGTCGAAGGGTTTAAACTAAGAAAGGAGGTTAATCCAAGTTGGTGAGGATATAAATTGATTTGGGATCTCGTTTTATGAAGTTACAAATATAGCAAATAAGACAATCTAAAATTAATTCCTTACATGTTTCCCTTCTTTTCTGACCACCAAATCCCACAATGTGCCTTATTATTCATTCTCTTAAAATTACGAACGAGACGATTTTATCACAAAGAGTTACTTTAGACGATAAACAAAAAGTGAAGAGAATACATGGTAAGAAATATTGCATTGATAATATTAGAAGAAACGAACTTTAAGAAATCGTACAACACAATTTGTAATTTAAGATTTCTTAAAGTTCAAAAAAAGACAAAATCACGATAAAATAAGGGATTTAAGAAAACAAGATAAATACTAACTTCGTAATCTATCAACCGACGCTTTCAAGTCATTTTTAAATTCCATGACTTAGATTTCATCACTTTTTTCTAGTTCTTCCTACTCAAAGGAAAATACTAAACGTCAATACTAGAAGTTAAATCATGAAATATCTCAACAAAATATTTAACCTCTTGAGTAAAATTAACAAAAAATGATTCCATAATAAGATACCCATTTCACAAAAAGTGCAAAATTTTTAAGACATCTTAAAGCATCATTTCAATACGAGATTATGTTTAGTCTAGCGATGTTCTGAGCTGCGATTCCCTTACACCTTTTGTTCGGGGAGTGGCACGAAGTATGTCTTATTTACATATGTTCCGACTGCTCCTTGGAGGGAGTGGTCTTTCGATACCTCATGATTGTAGTGTTCTGTTAACGTATGTCGTGGAATATTGATTAGCATCAACTCATTCTTTCCTTGAAGTACGAGGAATTTCGAACGTTCGCAGAATCAACTGAGGGCTCATTGATAACATACAAGGTCTCTGGTGAGATTTCCATGGTAGCACTGAATAGTGCAATGGATCGTTCGTAACATCTTCCTGCAAAATCGAAACCACATTTGAAAATCAGCCATCGCCGATTGGCTATTAGACTTCTGGGCACGCCCTGTTGATTCCGTTTCGTATTCCAATCGCGCATCACGTTAAAAAAGTCGACGAACCTCTGCGAAAACAGGCATCCTCTGTATATTTCATGAACGCCATGAGTTAGAGCCAAAATATTTCCCTTTTCTTCCTCCATGTGAATAGCCCCTTCGAAACATTATCATTCAACTCGAGCCTTTGGTAGCAAGGTTTTTGTCACTATGGCAACAGATTTCGAGGTTTTAAAGCAGAAACTGTGAAATAGAACTTTTAAATTGGTCGGAAAGAAAACTTTCGTTATAGAAAATTTAAATGTTACGTAGGATCTTTAGCAGAATATATCAAACAGGTTTAACTGATACTGACTAACTATTATGTATTTGCTGTTGAAAACTCATTTTATATGAAAAAGGAGGCTAAGATAATATCTTATAAATATTTAGAAATGTTTAGAGGTGAATTCATAGAAAAATTAATTTTCTATCCTTCCTTAAAAGGTCTAAACATTATTTCTTATGTCTAGAAGCATATCGATAAAACTTTCGTGTAGGCAGTCAACGCAGTAACTTCCGTTCCCGGTTGGAACCCACGCGTAACATTTCCAAAGTTTCGAAGCAAAATAACATAGCAAAAATGTTAATCGACTAAGTATGTATTTTTTATTTTACAACTACTCAATTTTCAAGCAAAGTGTGTCGTAAAACGTATTCAAATTTAACCTTCTCTCTTGGTATAAAATTTTACAAGCTCCAAATTTATTTCCACGTCCGATTTTCGGCCTCATTATATCCCGTAATGTAATACGGATTCATCTAAGAAAAGAATTAGCGAAAAAAGTTTGGTATCATTGAAGCCGTTGATCCCAAAGGGCATCGCTTCGAGAAATGAAGATATCAATGCCTTCCGATGATCCATGTAACCTGTCTCCAAACCGGTAATTTCTGACTCCTCGGGTTTAATATAATTTTCATTTGGAGGCTAACTTAAATCGATAACGGTTCAACTGGTGCTGAAAAAAACGGAATGAAATAGCTTTCAGAAATACACTAAATGATTATTTGAAATACTTCCTGGATTCTATTTCTTGAAATGGTCGAGTGCAAAAAATGTAGCAGGGCATCGCAATGCGGGAGCTGAAGGGAATGTTGGCGGTAAAATATAGAAGACGAAAAGATTTCAAGGTAAAGATTTATGTTACTTATCAAGTGAGAGAATTAATGTAGTAAGGAAATAAATGTCATTGATAAATGTAATTTATTTTTTTTAATCATGTGCTGAAATAAACATACGTTAATGAGTGAAAAGAAAATGTATACATCACGAGTATTGATAACTTCAAAAAACGAACTTCCGCATCCAAACAAACCGCTAGCGAAATTCATAATTTAAGCTAATTTCTAAAATTAGTTATAAAAATAATTATGCGAATTTAGCCTATCATTACCGTATTGAACACTTTTTTAAATCTAGCTGGTTTTCAATACGATCAAAGAAGGATATAGAAATATCGTAATTCAACAATAAGTATATAGAACTGCTATATACTTACTACTACTTTTTAAAAACAAGTAATTCAACAAACCTACAGTGTGATGTCTGAAATACCTCTTCCGTTAGATGTAAAACATTATAAACTAGTATCTACATACAATTAGCTTGTCCATTAATATTTACTGAATGAAATTAAATAATCTCGGAATAAATATTAACTATCTCTGAAAATAAAACAGAAACATTATAATGTAGTATAGTTATCCTTCTGTGAAATAATTGAAATGAAAAAAGAATAAATTACCGCTAACTATATGGAGAACCTATAATATACCTATGCTATTCTATATATATATATATATATATATATATATATATATATATATATATATATATATATATATACTTAGGTTTTTATTTTTTCCGTGATACTAATTCTTTAACCGATATTTTACGGAAATTAATCATTCAAATTAAGTAAAGCCTTAGTCTTCGTATTTTAAATTATTTTTATTCGAGTGGGCAGAAGAGTGGAATCAGTTTTCAAGCAATTACAAGTTTTATGTAATTAGATAATTTATAGATAAATCGGTATTTTAGGTACATCTCAAAATTGAATAAATACTTTAAGATGAAAGAAAATATGAATTTAAGAAAATAATAACAATTCTTATAGTTACCAAACTGAAAGACGGAACACTCCTGAAAGATTCTCTCAAAATCAAACAATTTACGATTAAAATTCTACCTAATTTTATTTAATCTGAAGATTGACGGGTGAGCATAAAATGCGCATATAGCAGTATAAGCTCTACATAGCAGTATAAAGAAGTGGTACCATAAAGGATAAAGAGGCAATTTGTCTTCGTTATGAGAAGCGTATGGAAATGATTTTTTCGTAGAAAAGAGACCTATTCACGGAGGGCTACGTGACTTCAAGCACGTCATCTCCCAGTGAGGCTTTTATTGTTTCTTCTATCATAAAAGCAAGCCACGTTGTCATAGAGTTCATTATGACATCTTTTGAATTAAAACAGATCATCAATTGAAAAACTTTAAGTATTACGCTAAAATCACGGATAAGTGCATAAAAAGGTTGAAATATCTATATAGATATCAGCGAATTTTACAGCCATTCATTCCTTTCCATCATTTTGAGGTGTAATTAAAAGTGATTATACCGGTATAGGTCGACTACCTCCAAAAACAATACGATATTTATGAGGTAATAACAGAGATACACTCTTATAGAGTGATATGTAGAGATATATTAGAGATCGTATCTCGTATCTAAAAACATTCCACTAAAAAAGAGTAAAGAGTATTAGTATAGTACTATAGAGTACTAACTTCAAGGCTAATCCTATTTTCCTATGTGCGTACATTACAAATATATACACGCAAAATTGGAAAATATCAATAAATTATGCGATCTTATCTCATTCACTTTCAGAATTCATTCTATAAATCTCGAGAATGCCGTCGTATTGATCGTAAAAAATTAATCTCCAGAAGATAAACTTCTGGTTGACATTTGGGCTGAAAACGGAAGCTGCCAAAGCTAACCAACGGGGATTTCAGAGAAATAAATTTCCGATCAAGTGGACGACGGAGTCATGCGGAAACTGGCATCGCACACGAAAACGCGTTCGGAAAAAAAGCAAACTTTTTGGTTGTCCTGCGAAACGAAGGAAACAATAAGAGAGGGAGGAAAGAAGAAAGTAAACGGGAAGAGCGGATGGGAAAAGAGAGCAAGTTGGTAGCGAGCAGTTAGAGGAACACCAAAAAAAAGAAGCAAACAGGAAGGGGCTTTTTGGATTCCGAAATGGAAGAGACCACCCAAGGGATGGCGTTTTGGATGCGACCGAACGAAGGAGGACATGAAATCGAATTTGTTGATATGGAATTATGTATGCGAGGGATATCTCTATGTATGTATTTGAGAGAAAATATTGGCAAGACACGCGATGGATTTATCGGACGTCAAAAGGGACTCTAAGCACAAAGGGGAAGGAAAAAATTGGACCGGCTCGTTGAGAGTTCCCTGGAGAGACGAACCCTCCCACGCTTTGGGATGTGTGAACAGGGTGGGGACATTGTGGATCCGACTTGTCTCCTTGAATTACGCTTCAAAGCCATTACGATCGTGTTAAGTAGAAACATTTCGGAGAGGATTTAGATTAATGAACATCTTCTCGCTAAAGCTCGGTTTCCCTCCTAGTTACGTTATTCATAAAAAATGCAAACTTAAGTAGTCATTTTGGCACCCCTCCCGAGAGGAATTGTTCCCTTTGCGAAGTTTCCTGCAAATGTGTCAGGCCTCATCAACGATTCATTGGTTTATATCCTTTATATATCCTTGAATCCTTATATCCTTTTATTATAACACCGCCGTATGTTCTAATTAAAATGAACGAAGAGATGGGACTTCCATAAATGGCTTAACAGTCTTGTAGAGATTAATTTAAACTTTTGAAAACCTTCCTTGAAACTCCGCTCCTATAACAACAAATTATAAATAACTTTCTTAAACATGGATTAAAGTACGTCCCGATTTTAAGGCTTAATTGAGTAAGCGATGAAAGTTATTCGGCTTGAAATCGAGATTTCAAATATTACGAACTGATTTCTAAGATATTTAAGAACAATCTGAGTCAAGGAATTGAAATTTACGCTCAATATAGGAATTATCGTTTACTGAAAAAGTATCCTCGCATATACAAACAAATCACTATCAAGTGTGACCTCTACTCGATGTGCATCGTAGAAATCTTTCCTTAGGCTTCTGTCAAACCATTTTGTCTTCAATAAAATTAATTTAACAATGCATAAATGTCTATATATCCGTGTAATATCTTTCTTTTCTATAAAATCAAATCAATCACCGTTCATATTTTAGTAATGAGACAACAGATAAAATATATGAGGCTAATTCTGTAACACCCAATCTTTAATGTAATAAAGATGTAAGTTTAACTTACAATATGTAAGCATAAGTAATAGCGAAATATCAATAACCACTTTTCTATTATAATTGGAATTTAGAGTTTTACTATTATAATTACATAAAAGTTCTCATCAACTTGAACTGGCAAATTCACTTCACTGATCTTTATTTGATCATTTTGACTCGTTTCGTTTTTTTCACATCTTACAGACAGAAGTTCGGAAAGCATGACAGAGTTAAATGCGAAATATACACAATGCGTGAGAAAATGACCATTCACAGAAAATGATGGAAAACTTCAAATTCACGGATGATGGGAAGTTCTGCGAGAAATTTGCGATTTTCGGAGAATATTAATGCATGGAAAACACGTTACGGGGTGAAAGTCGTAAAAAGCTTCCCCATTGCTTCGAAAAGTTGAGATCTGCGGGGATAAAAAAAACTCCCTATATATCCCTTTAACTAAAGTATACGGAAAGACAGACTACCAAGTTAAAAAAAGCAAGCCAACTCTTTCTGGGCGACTGTCGAAGCAAACAATCCTCGAAGTTCCGTCTTCGAAAGGGAAAAAAAACACACCCCGAAAGACTTTCCTGCCCACATTCCACATCCCTTGCCAAATTCACCTCGCACGAAAAACTCTGCAAAAGTCCTTCGACATTACCTTGGTTTGGAAGAATGGCAATCTGAATTGAACTTGTTCCATTAATGTTGCGAATAACGGGTAATGTTGCTTGCCCCGCACTTTTTTCGCTGTGAATTTTATACGTGCTTGTTCTTTCCTTCAATAATGTGCAATCTGAATATGAGATTACGAAGTAATAACTGCCGAAGGGAAATTTATCGACCGAGTTTTTGCGCTTCGGTAATTCTTATTAACGATAGAAATATAGATTCAATTTTCATACTCATTCTCTTCGATTGAAAGCCATTCGAATTTGATTAGATAGAAGATTTTCATCTCAAATCGAAAAGCAATTTCGAACAACTGAAATATCTTTCATTGTAGCCGAACTGTTTATTTAGTAACCAGAGGAGAACATTAGGAAGCTAAGATTCTGTGTACAACAATTAGGTGATTCATCGTGCACTTCTCTTTTAGTATACGCATATAGTTAAATTCAGCACCTGAAAAATATCAAATCCGCATTCTTATAAAATAAAATTCCTTAAACCAAAAAAAAAGAAATGAGGAAATGACTTTGCCAAAATCTTCACGCAGTCAAATCGCACAGTTTCGCTATGTGGCATCGCTCATTGTCAATTTTTTGAAGAGTATGACCGTTGTTTACGCCAAAAACGGAATAACGTTCTCTTAATGCTTAAAATAAAGAAAAAATTCGATATTATACCAAGCAATTCTTTCTAATGACATAATTTAACGATTTTTCATTCTCAAAAAGTTGTGTAGCTGCCAACGTAGTCTTAATTCCCGGAAAAAGTACCATGAGGTTAGCTACGCTAAAAACAACCAACGGAAATGTTCCAACCAAAATCATCTTGTTCAAAATCTTACTGTTCTGTAGATTGATGAGAAAATCTCAAATTACGTTTTCCTTATAAAATAAGCTAACTTTTCTATGAAAGAGCTCATTAATTTAATAAAAAATCTTGAGGTAATTAAGACTAAAGTGTTTGACTTAATTACCCTCGATCAATAAAGGATAAGAAAATTTCCGAGGGATATTGATTGCTAAAGAATACTGCAAGTGGTTTCTGAAAGGATAAAATAACGAGAATGGAGATTAATAGCATTGGATAAAATTATTCGTGATTATCAATAGATAAAGTACAGGGTCAAAATGATTAAATTCAAGTCAAAAAGGAAATTTAGCGAAAATAACTGTAATTATAAATTACTCAATGAGCAAAATTTTAAATCACTATAAATTTCAAAAGTAAATTAAACATCGAAGGTAATTTAATGAATGAATACGGTTAATTAAAGCCATCACCAATATTTTATCAAATGCCAATTAATATTGATTAAATGTGTAATAACGAACCACCGAAATTATCGTTGGTAATTCACAATAAACACTCATTTATTCCTTTAAGAACAGATATTTTTGCATTGTTTCTTTTATGCACAACAAAAATACTAAATATTAAATATCAAATTATATTTTATCTGGAAAATTTCACTGATTTTCATTTTTCAAAAAGTAGTTAACTAAAAGCTCTATTGTATCCCGAAAATTCATCCTAAAAAGTGGAAATCGTCAAAATTCAATTATAAAGAAGAGAGACTCGTCCTCTCTGCCTCTTGACGCAATTTTACATCCTTATTTGGAGCATTAATTTCACTTTGCGTCCACATCTGAAGCCGCACCACAACAATCTTACCGCACATGCATCTTTCTCAACTGCGTACTACTTTTCCCAAACTTAAAGAAAGTAATCAGCGAGTGCACCGTACCCTAGTTCCTTTTTTCGAGAGGGAGCATTTTTTAAAACTTCTCCCGCGTAATGGCGGAGGGGAGATAATGTGATTTTCTCTGGATCCGAAATTTGCGTGAGAAAAGCGAACCTCGAAAATGTGGAGAGTTCTGCACAAAAATCCAGGGAAAGAGATTCGTGGGAGGCAAAAATCAGCACGCGCTACCCTTGTGTACTCCCTTTTCACGTTGTTTTTCCCTTGGGCGGATATTTTCATTCACATTTCGTCTCGAAGAGGAATTCTCTCTCTCTCTGCGGCCGCAGAGGGAAAGCAAAGGAAAAGCTCTGGGAATCGAAAAAAGAGTGACTCCAGAGGTAAAGTTGGGGATGGAGAAATTTCAATAGGAAAAAAGCTGTCCCTTGTCTAACCTCTTCCGGTCCGAAATTTCATTTTCGACTAACTTCGCACCGTATTAAGGGCCTTTTGTCTCCTTGATATCCTTCTTTCTCAAAAGACGCTCTTATAGATGGAATATCGCTGAGGGTTACTGTTTCCCGAGCCGACGAAGGTTTCTACACTTCCCGTTGCTTAGATGTAATGTGCAATAGTAGATATCTCCTGTGTACAAAAAACACGTGCCTTATTGAGATGAATTGGAGAGCGTTCAAATACAGGAACCTTGGATACCGTTCCAAAATATCGAATTGTTTTGAGATAATCTTGAAAGTGGAAGCCGACAAATATATTATGAAAAGACTTTAGATGCACAGCATAGTGATTTCCACAAGTTTCGATGGTATGACGGAAAAACCTTGAATCGAATCGAATAGACGATATGTACGTGAAAGGATTTAGAAAGGAAAATCTGATAAAAGAGAGAAAAAACTTATAGAATTCAGATTCGCATAACAAACGTGGAAAACTGTGAAAAAAAGGTTGTTAACGATTGGTCCTTATCTAATAGAAAGTATTTCATTAAACCAATAAATGCTGAACACGGTTTACAGTAAGAATTGTGCTAGACAAAAAATATTTCTACACAATCACAGCATGAAACGAAACTTTTACAATGTATGTATTTTTCAATTAGTTTAAACATTTGAATAGTGAATTATTTTTGAAAATATAAGAGCGACCACCTCTAAATTGAATTATATTTCTTTTTCTTGTTCTTCTTGTTTTCTAGTAACGTGATAACTTTGATAGCAAATAAGAGTGTGTTTTCCCAATAGTGATTGCATTCATATTCAAGAAAAAATTTAGAAATAAATAAAATGGCAGAATATTTCAATAAATTTTTTAATCATATTCAATTGTAATGGCAGCTAATATCATTACTATAGTTTATTATTTTTGTTGTATACCTTAATGATTTTATTTTTGAGATGAGTACGTATATAATTGTAAATGAAGCCATATGGAAGCTATAAATTCACATCAGGATTTTATCCCCATTATCGATTTGGTCACAGATCAGATAATTGCCAGTATTTTTAAAAATTTACATAAAAATTTCGTTAACAAATGAAAAGATTTAGGGAATATTTAAATTAATATTGTGGAAATAAACGGTTGAAATGAAGTAACAACCGAATTTCATATTGATATTGAATATTCTCAAAATTATACACTTAATAAAACACATTATACGAAAATGATACTCTGTATGGATAATTTGAGTATATTATGTATAATTTCAGTATCATTTTTTTTAATGAACAAATTATTTCATTTCGAACAATTGGTGGGCTAAAGAGGGACACAGTAATGTATTCATAAATCGTTGCAAAAGTTGAGAATAGATTGTAAATGGCTACATCTTAAAATCGGATGTTTTAAGAATAAGAAAACTTAAAAATGCTACGCGGAACTTTTTTCTATCAAGTTGCGGTTCTTTTGAAGAATACAATCACAGTTTGATGTTACTCTTAGAAAATTGCTCGATTTCTTCGGAGCAAGGAAAGGCAATTTGAAGATAAAATTTTAGTTCAAAACTTCTTCTTGACAGTTAGATTGGAATATATTTTCTCACAAAGAGTATTCGATGATGGACGAGAAGAGGAATGAAAAGTTTCCACAATTTGAAACACATGGAGGAAAAAAATTCCATATCTTGCAAACTTTTATAATTTTCTAAATAACTTTTACATTATTTTATCGACATTTCCCGAAGAACATTTATTCTTCAAGGTAACGTTCAGATGAGGTTTGATTTTTTTTTTAATAATAGAATCTATGCCTGACAGGGCAGGTTTCTAGCAATTGCTTCAGCTCTAATGACCTAGTTCTCTAAGAACAACAACTACGTTCTAAGGAAACTCAAAATCTTCAAAAGTATAAATTTAAAAATGAATAATTCGAACTAGAACGATGATGATACAGAAGGTATTTTAATGAATTTTAAGCAATTGTTGTCAAACAGTTATTATATGTTTTGTAATTTCTGAAAATATATAAAAATTTATGCTGGATAGGGTAACAAAAATCTTATTTTGATTTCGCCTTTAACGATTATATTATTAACCTACAATTTTAGAGATTTATTTTGAGATCTAAAGATATGTACATATACATAATTATAGTCTCATATTAATGTTCTATTTTAATTGTTGACATTGCAGACTTTAATTCAGCGTTTTGCAATCACATAAATCGCTGCCATAACCGACAGACGAATACAGTTCGGAATAGTCTACTAAATTCGCATAAATCATAGTTCACGCGATTGTTCCGAAGATGAATGCCCTGATGATCGATGACAGCGGTCGAATTATATATTCATCCGTTCCCCGCGCCAAAGTAATATCTTACACCTCAATTCATCAAGTATTTTTTATTCGCATCATCACTGCAATTGCTTTGATTGTTGTGTAAAAAGCATTTTGTTTGAGCGGAAGCTGTACATCACCAAGAAAACCTTAGTCATGCTAACTTTGAGCGTTTTGAAAGATTAATGCTCGCAGACCCCTCACTCCTCTTCGCTCCGTGATAATGCTACCCTCGCTTGCATTCCGAGAACAGACTCTTTATCTCCCTTAGCCACATTAACATTTTCCACGCTTCTCTCTCGCATTATTCTTTTGTTTTCTGCCTTTTCCCTTACCAAGCAGATTTGCTTCTCACGTATTATTGCGGTTGAATCTCCACTACTTTAAATGGAAGACACAACAACACTTGATCAACACGAACTACCATTTTGTGAATTTGAGAAAAGAATATTAATGAGGATTAGTGCTTCAATTTATGATTATATATTTATGCATTTGTTTAATTATCTTATTCCACAAACATAATTTATTTATTTGACTCTTTAATGGGCGGGGTTTAGGGCCAGGAACTACAACCAAACTTCATCTCAAACTTCGAAAAGTTCAAAGTTTCTTTGATAACTTACGTAAACAATGGTGGATGCGCTAATTTTTTATTCTTAATTACACTAATAATTTCTTTATATAAAGCTGATGCAAGAAATGCTTCATATATTGTAAGTAACTTCACATTAAGTCTATAAATTTTCTCCCAAATTCCCATATGTGTTATGATCAAACAATATGCTTAAAGACTATCTTCCCATCCTATTCTCGGACACATAATTCCTCATATCACATTTTTTCGTAAATTATATGCTACGTGTGTTCTTAGAACTAAAGTATGGTCATTTAGATCGTGCTTTTGCAAATCATTACCTTGAAAAAAATAACTCACATCTGTTGGCCCAAATCAAGACTTCATCTTTTTGCCACTAAGGTGAATCATGGATTTTTTCAGTCCTTACAAAGGAGAGGAAATTCGAAGTTTAAACTAATTTTTAAGCTAAATAGCCAAGGATTATACGAGTAGCTAAATGAAAATTATCATTTTTACCTGAAAAACTTATCTTTGCAAATAAGATTTCTCAGATTTAGATCGATTAGTGTACCTATCTAAGACATGATTTGATTTCAATACATCCCAATATAAATTTGTTTGTAAATTATATATAAATTTCAATCCATTCAAACAAATATATTTCAAAAACAATACTACATGAAGGATAAAATTCCTGCCTCTACTCCAACCTTCAGTTAAATTATTTCGATCCCATAAACATTTCTCCATCCAATTCACTTTTTTTCATTCATCTTCAATTTGATTATCTACGATCAATATTACACGCTTAATAGACAAAGAAGACCACACAAGATGGACATCTCATAAACTGGGAAGCATCCCCTCAGCTGGGTTCCTTCATCTTCTCATATTGGACTAGAATCATCAGAATATAACCGGGAGTAATGATTCCCTTTGTCAACGCCCCTGCGTGATCCACTAAATTTAGAATCTTGTTCCACAGATTATGAGCGAGCCTATTATCCCTCATCCGTATCCAAAGTAAAAGAATAAGAGCTGCAGCGCTGATCATCTATTCTCACCTCAGTTTACAAGAGCTCGTCTATGTGTAATCCCCTTTTGTGTTGGCGCGGAATCGGAGAAATGCGAGAAACCGCGGGAGGGCGCTTCGGTTGGGAAGGTGTGGGTGGAAAAGCGGATGTGAAAGAAAAGAAGAAGAATAATGGGTAAGGAGCGGCACAAATGGAGGGAATTCGGATTTGGGAGGGGTTTTAGGTGTCTCCTTGGTTCCAGACGCGCCTTGGGTGGGCGGTGACCGGTTTCGAGGGACGAAGGGTCAAAACTCACCCATACACAACGCTTCTGCGTAAACATTAGAATCATCATTATGCCTCCTAAAACACAGTCCCTAAACATGGATGCGTCGAAATGGAACTCGTTCGGAATTCCTATAGGTTAAAGCCAAAAATAATTAAATCAACCAATAGTCAAAGTGAGTTTTTATATTTCTTTATTTTCTTAGACAGTCTAAAGTAACACACGTATATTATTCTTTGAATTATCGCTTTTTTCCAGTACTGTAATGTTGTGGTTTCCGGAATTCCTTTCAATGGTTTAGTTCTATCCTATTATCAAATGCAAACACCTGAAGAAACGTCTGACTACTCAGTATTGTATTATAGTTAACACTTTACAAGATTAGTTAGCTCTAGTCGAATTAAAATTCTTTACACAGATCCATATCATCTGATATTTTAGAAAGTACGCGAGTAGCGAATGAGTGAGTACGTAAATATACTGAGTACTTTCTCTCAATAAATTTATACTTTGAAAAAATATTTGGTTTACTTTTTTCTAAGCTTTTAATATCTTTGGCTATATGATTTTTCAAATGTTTCGGGGAAAGCTGATTCATAATAACTATTTAGAAAATATTAATATAGAACTCCAAAGACTTGATAATGGCACATAATGGAAAAAAAGGTAATGTTAGAAATATTTAGATTTTTTTTCTTTGACGATCATTCACGTAGATGATATCCATAAATTTTGTAAAACTATGAACTTTGCATAAAAGGAGACTGCTAAAAATCTAAATTTATGTAATTAGCGAGTATTAATTATATGTTGGCTAACATATCGTTCCTTTAATCATACAAAAAGAAATAAAATAATTTGCGTAAACACGATGAGATATTTTCTTAGTGGATGTTACTTAAACAGGGTCATCCTTGCATGCAACGTCCAAATATCTGCAGACGTTTAGAAGAGTTGTAAACTAAGCTGCTCTCCGATGCGGTAATTCGCTACCTATTCATCTGCAAGCCGTCCTACAGAGAGAATCAAAGAGCAGCAGGTGTTAAGTCCCTTTAGCAAATTGAAATGAACGCACGCCATCCAAGTTCATAGCAGTTATTCTGCGTCTAATTGAAAGCTAAATCAGTGCACCATTAGGGATTGACCTTGATTCGTAGTTAAGCTCACTGAGATTAGATTCATTTAAGCGGAATCGGCTAAACGATCAAAGTAACATACAAACATTTCTATCCATTTCGTTCTGTCCCTTAAGAAAAAACTTTAAAGTGACCTACTCAGATATATAGTTTATTAAAATGTATCATATTTATTTACATACATTATTAATTATTTATATTATTGAAATTAATGCAAAAACAATCGTTTATGGTTCAATGAAAGGAAGCAATAGATTCTATACCTATCTTTCCTTCACCATTTTCTTTCTTTTGTATAAAATGAAAAATTATGCTAATTTTATATATATATATATATATATATATATATATATATAGTGGACATAGATAATTAATTGACTGGATTTATTTATGATTTATTTTCCCGTTGAAGTAAATACGGAATATTTTTCCTAATAAACGTAATTAATTATAACAAAATTTTCTATATGATTCAAAGTAAGAACTGAGTAAATCATAATTCACAAAATACAATTACTAAATGCTGACGCTCTCTCAATCATTTGCAAAAATTTCAAATCCAAAGGTATATCTTTGCAGTTGGCTAAAATACGAGAAGGAAGTTGTTCATCATTATGAGGAAGTGATACGACATGCATAGGCTGCATATAATGAATTCCTCGGGCCATTTATGCGATATGATGATAAAGGAAACAGACAAAAAACTTGGAAACAATCCGAAGATGAATTGGGCATACCCGTTATATGACCGGTCGTGTGCACCGCAGGCCGCACACGGAGATGTGGGCGCATAATCGCATGATTCCGAAGTTTGCTATCGTTCTCACGAAGAACAAGGAGCTCATTTCTGAGAAAAATGGATTCAAAAGAAGGTAATCTCTTTGCGAGCATTACGGACGTTGAAGGACACGGAAAAATTGGCATAATTTGTGAGAATCCATTAAAATTTACCGTTCTCTTTTCGGTGATTTATCTTTATCACAGAACGAAGATTTCGTTTTTCTTTTTCGGAGAAATGTGGTGTTCGTAATCGCTCCTAATTCTGCACCGATTATTTCTAATATCTATATCCTTTTAGAGGGCCTTAGTTAATAGTCAAAATATTAAAGATGGAAAAATCCGAGTGACAATGAAACGATGAGAATGACAAATCTCCTTAAAGATTCTGAATGAAACAAAGAGGTCCAAGTGAGAAAAGGGCACATATGGCTGACGCTCTAAAAACGCACGCTTTGCTCCGGGGCCGAAATCATCATCATCATCATTTGTAAAACGTCGGATGAAAACATCTTGATTACATGTACTCTATCCGTAATTTTCTTACGGCATAATCTTCTCTGATATTGCATTCCGTTCTTTCGGCAGGATATGAAGAGGGCGAATTTCATAACACCAGCTCGCATCCCTTAGGCACTCAATAAATTAAAAATTTTCAATCTCTTCATTTCAAATGAAGATATATCCACTTTCAATTACCGATTAATAATTTTGTTGGAAAAAATGTCCAAAATAGGTCGCAGTCTTAGTCTTTAGAGAAAAAAATCAACGTTTCTTTATCATCACAATTTTAAATTACAATTAATTTAATTTTTAAAAACATAAAATGCAACATTTTTGTTGGAAATATTCAATTTATACCCATTTATAATTGTATAAGGTTAAATCAAATCTAAGAAAAATCTATTCTCTTACGTTTACTCAATTTATTTCGCTGATTTCAATTCCTTCGATAAAAACGAATCTCTCAGGAAATAGACGGCTACTATCTGCATAACATTACCCCAGCATCATGTAAAGGCTGCTAAATTGTAGAATCGCTGATATCCTGATATTAAACACCCTTTTATCTTACCTTTACCCTGTTATGACAATTGATCCACGAGTATAGTAGAATGACAATCAATACTTAACAAAACTGTAATTGTGCGAATATAATTTGCTTTTCACGTTCTTCCAAATACGTGGAAGGGAAGGGAAACCAGTGCTTCCTATCCCTCAACCCTCATGAATCTTATGGTCGAAAGAAAAAGGACCCTCAACGCCTCATTTTCTACTCAAAGGCAACCCTCGGTCACCGACGTCAATCCCTATTTGCGAACGGTCGTAAATCAATTTCGGTCCGTAAACAGAGCCGAAAGAAACAACGGGAAGGAGAGGAAAGATCAACATAAGGATAAGGATTAGGAAAGGAAAGATTGGGACAATGGACAGAGAAAGAAAGTACGAAAAATTTACATAGAAATGGAAAGAGAATCGACATAAATATGGACCGAAAGGAGGTCCGTTGACAGCAGTCGGAAGTATCAGGGATGGAAGACAAGGGGTTAATTTACAACGACTCTGGAAACGAGGTGCAGTAATGTTAAACATGATTCCTTAACAAGGAATAGTAAACAGCGGAACATCGTTGCCTATGTAAACAGCGGTTGAATGAAGAGCAGTTACTTTCTTTTCAAGTAACTCGCTCGCTTACCAACGACGGAGTGGAGATTCAATTATGCTCTACCGCAAAGTCATTACTTGAGTTCATTTGTTATTGCTGACTGAAATGACATAGTTTGATGGAAGACCTTTATTAGCAAGGCATTGGAAGTGGGATACAAGCACAAATTCAAGAAATTAGAATACGAAGAGTATAATGAAATCGCTATAAACACTCTTCTAAACACTCACACACTATTTATTCAACGCAAATAGTGAGGAAGTATATAGTGTTTTCATTCTACTCTTCAGATTATCCTTCAATGAAGTCAAGCCGAAAACGATAGACTTTAATTGGAGTATGATTCACCTGTTACTCTAAACTTCATAAATAATAAAAGTAATATACATAAAAAGAGTAAGATTATTTAGAAAAAATCAAAACTTTCTGGATGCTATTCATTTTAAGATCCTTCATACGGCGTTGTTCGTTTTTATTATCTTCTATTTATCCACACTAAAAATAGTAGAAAAAGAAGTAGGCATTATTTCAATGGTATCTATTATTTAGTTTTCATGTATTCAATTCAAATGAATTCCTATTTTTTATTCTTCTCGAATGCTTTATAAATTTGAGGAAAACACTATTTCACAAACGGCCATTCTTTAAATACATGTACATAGAGATTTAGGTGGCGCAGCTTAAAATTAGAGAATAGTGAGCATAACAGAAGATCAGTGACTGCAGGTCAACTGAGTCTTGCTAAAGATTGCAATTATGAAAGTGTGAAGGTGTTGACTAAGACGGTGCACACACATACTGATGTGAGATATTCAAACACTTTCATAATAGACCTCGTAACTACTTCTCTTTGTGTAGGAAAAATAGAACGAAATTTTTTCACAATATCACACCGCAGAGAGTGAAATCAATTGTTTGCAGAGTACAAGTCAGAACAATGAGTGTGGTTTCCTCAGAACCTCAAGTACAGTAAGAGCTCCGCTTGTTTTGGCTCCATCAAAATGTAATGCAGCCTATGGGAAACTGATGACGCAGCCTATTCGGAAAAAAATCCAGCTCTGGTTTTTAATGTAGGATTTCCTTTGGTATAACTTTAATGAAAATGTTATCGTTGTTTAGATTTTGTATTTTAGGATCGTATAACACCAGTGGAAACCCAGTCGATTTATTTGAAATGAACCACAAATGTATTTAACACTAAAGCCCTAGGCTTCAATGATTGGCATCATAAATGGGTTTATCCAGCCTGAGTTATATATTAAATAATAATAATAGAGGATATTTTTAGAATAGACAGTTTCAAATCATATTACACCAAAATAAGTTATGTCGTATTAGATAAAGACTAAAGAAGGTTTTCAAAAGAACTTCCTATACTTTTAATGCAGAGAAATATCGGTAGAAACTCTCAAATCCATCACGAATTGCTAAAGATTTCATTCATAAAGTTGGCTTTCAAAGAGAAGAGTCGCTACATAAAAGCACCTTATGAATAATTTAAAAGCAAAGACGGAATGAATATTCTAAAATTGTCCTCTCTTTAATAAGGGAAGCATTTGGACCCTTTATTGGGTTCATTCATTCACCTGTCGAAGTTGATTGAATAAGAAATCATATTTCGGAAGAGAATAGCGAATTAGAAAAGCGTTGAGGGTTCATTGGCGTGTAGTTGTATCAGTCGTAGGGCTTTTGAAGAGGAACTTGCGACAACTACATAGTCCTGCTTCGACCGTCAAAAGTGACTCGAATCCCTTTCATGACCAAACTTAGACTGGAACTTTCCCTCTTCTCTTTAATGTCGCACCGTTCGGATTGGAAACCTTTAGTTTACGAGAACAATTGTGGAGACAAAGGGAAGAAGAAGCATCAGAAGTGCTCCAGAACTGAATGTACCCCGCTACTATTTTTACTCTGCAAACACAGGTTTAAATGGGATTGAGTGGTTGAAATGGAACTGACAGCGTTTGTGGAACACACAGGTGGAAAAAGGTCTTTCATTTGCAAAGATGGACTATTTCTGTCATGAACCGACATTCGCACATAAATAACTCTTTCCGAGTGATTGAGTAGGTTCTATGGAAATTGATTTCCTTTAAAAACCACACTTAGTTTATCTATTCCTCCCATCAATTTTTATTCTACTTGATTTATCTCATTCCAAATTACTTTTTAATAATATTATTTATATGAATAATTTATTATATCAATTCTACCTATTGAATACATGTAATATAAATTAAAGTTTACAACGGAAATATTCAACTCGATCTTTTCAGCAACTACTGTATTGGGCGTACAGAAAATTATTTTATTAAAATAGTAAACAATATACACTGGTGTATGAGAAACCTCTCGTATTTGGAGCTCCCTACGCATCACAACGAAAAATACGATCCTGAATTAATATTTTGCTAATTCTGAGTCATTTATCGAAATATTTAGACATTAGCTTCTCACCCAATAGTTACCATAAAATATTGAAAGAATCAAAATTTTGGAGACAGTTCTACAACAGTTCACATATAATAACGTCAAAAGATTGAGATATTTAACATAAACTAAGCAGTAAAGACTTAACATCGTTGATACGTGTAATTTGCGAAAATAATATTATGCCTAAAATCGGCACTTGAGATCTGAGTTTGTTATCAATCAACTCCCAAGTTAAAGACGAAGTGATGTTAACCGTTAGGATAGCAACCGTTCGAAGCTTTAAAACGAAGACTTTCTTGCAAGAGGGGCTTTGAACTTCCTCCTGGTATCTCAATCTCGTCGGTGATATCTCTTTTTTCCACCAAATTCCCTTCCGTACCGCCTCCTACAATCTCACCTCCTGTTTCGACATCCTCGGGTTACTTCGCGCGAATAGGCGACCGTTAGCTCCCATCCCGTATTGCCCATTCTACGCCCACACTGCCGAGGAGGAGCAGTGACTATGCAAAGCCGAGAGGCAAATGATACTCCAACGGACCACTAGCCTCATCTTCGAATCTTTCCAACAACGTTCCATTATCTACCCACCTTCCATACAACAGACATACACCCGCTCACCGTTGGCTAATCCCATTTCGCTTCGTTAAGCCCTTTAAACCGATCGCTTTTATCTTTCCCATCTCTTTCCCGCATTCCCTTGCTCTTTTTTTTCAATCTGCATCCCTCCTTTACCTTTAGTGGCAAATGGGGATTTACGCATGGATATAAGGGGGTTAACCGGATATCCCTCGTGGGATACATCGAATCTCAGCGAAGATATTCGGCGCCATTACGCGCGGCATCCTCTTCCGATAAATTCTTCCTAATAGGGATGGAGTAATGGAGGAAACGTTGGTATACAGCTTTTCCGAATGCATGCGAGATGCGCTATCTTTTGTAATCTTTCTCTTTTTTTTAAACCGAATTTTTCAGTCTGGATGTTTTCAGATAGGGGCAATAATGCATTTCGCTATTTGACCTCAGTTTGCATGAGCAAGTCCCGTGTTTTATTATGGTCCGTTTGTTATTTAATTACCTTGATATAGCCCCGCATAGAAGTTTGGTTAAAAAATCTCAATTGAAGGAGAACTTTTTTTGCATGGTTTTATTAATGACTATGCATTGTTTAGCGTTTTTTCCTAATGAGTTATGAAATAATTATGTATCTTATACTAGCAACATTAAATATTTAAGACCTAGTAGAATCGCTTCTAGCTATATTGTATTCTAGCCCTTAAAACTAATAAATTATATAAAATACTCAGAATCATCGCCCAGGGCACAGCATTTCATTTACCTTTTTTAATGTTCTATAAGGGGATAGAATGATCGGTAATCATTCAACAGTAAGCTTCATTCTATATGAAACTACAGTTACCCAAGAACGGAGAACTAATCACACAGCATTACTGGATAATAAGATAATTTTTCCTTATCTGTTTAAATTACGTATAATAATGATACCACTTTATACAAAACGACTCACGAAAAATTATTGTTTCCGAACCTCTTATTCCTATTTGTTTATTCTATGATGACTCTTAAAAAATCGGTATTATGTAAAATGTCGATACATTAATTTATTAAATTTCATAGAGATTCTTATATTTACCATACGTCAATTCCAAATAACCTGCGTTGAACCTAATTAATTGATATCTATTATACCCATATAGGTACATCACTGTCTGTTTTGTCCATTGCAATTATGTAATGAACATCACATCTGAGACTTATTCTTCAACGGATCTACCTACACCGAACATCCCAGCTGCTCTTCCTTTGGCCAAGATAAAGTGCTAAGAGAGAGTATCTCAACGGGGTGCCATGCTTCCGATTGCGTTTCTCTTCAAGAGCAAAGATTGGGAATCTTCCGGAGGAATGTACTTCTTCATGGACCGCCGTTCTTCATCAATCACCAACAACAAGTAACTCTTATCGGGCAAATTATATCGTGGATGAGGAAGTGACTCGAGTAGATGAAAAGAATTACCGTTATCCCGCATGGTGCCGTCCTCTTCGTCTATAGAAATGATAACGATCATTATATTAGTGTTTGTTTTTAATTTATTCCGGCATATCATTCTAATTGTCTTGGAGGAATTTAATAGAAATTGCTCTCGATATATTTTGCAATCTTATGTCCCCATCATTTCATTAGCCAGTAATGAGAAGATATGATAGCGCTATCTTTCTATTTATAATCAATTACAAATTTTAAGAGTTGAGCAACTTACATAGAGTCTTCAACAAGTAAACTAACTAAAATTAACTAAATCTAGGTAATTAATATCAAACTTTCAATGCTAACTTAAATCTTCGTGGAAATTCGTAATATAAGGGGAATAAAGAAAAAAGAGATATTACTAGAAGAGAAAAAACGAAAAAGTTACTCATACGCTAAGGTACTAGCTGTATCTTGGTTAAAAGCGAGCCAATTTTGTAGACCTATAGCATCCGCATGGCAACAAAGCAGACTCGAAATTGCTCCCATAAGAGTCAATGAAGGTCCAAAAGCATATAGTAACTATTTGGCAGTGCGAATGGTCATTGTTACGGCTTATGCCCCTCTTAATCTGCTTCATATCAGCACATGTGCAAACGATTCACCGATATAGCCAAGCTTCTGACTCTAATCTCCTGGGTCATTACTTTGATTCTCTCAATCAAGTTTGGAAATCGATGATAAAATATATCATTTCCCAGTTTAAGCTGGATCTTAATTTAAAATTCAGTTTTAACAATTTGTTTCGTTTATATAGATGTTTCCTTGGATACATTCGTTAATAAGGGACACTCTAATTTTGATATATTTGTAATTTATATTTAAGGATTGGAAAGAAATTTTTTACAAGTGAAAAAGGTTAAAATATTTAGATGAAAGTTGGTAATGATAAAAAGACGTACTACAGTACATTAGTAGTTAAGAGTTTTAAACATTGGTTCATCATTTTGACCACCTCTTAATATTCTGAATGATTTCTACAAGACCATTCTCACTGATGAGTTTTTAAAGGTTAATTTTAATTTCTATGAAAACATTATTGACTTTAAATTGATGAACTGGCCTTTTTTCCGCAATAGTGGAAGTGTACTTGGTTTTCTTAACAGAAATAACATTCAACTTTAATTTGAATTTTTACAGAATTTTGAGAATTCTTGAGAAGAGAATATATTTTGTAAAAGCTATGGAGGGATCAACTAAAATATTGTCCCTTTCGGAAAAGATGAGGAATCTTAAAGGAAGACGAAAATTTAAATATTTAATTTATAGATTCCGTAACATCCTACCAACAGCCGAGGTAGCTTGGACATCATCATTTAAATGGTGATCAAATGACCTAATTAACACCTGTAACGAATCACTAGGCAATAATGTTTCTCCTTCCCTAAGATGAGCGGCAGAAAGATTTATGAGAGAAATCATTTGGAGACCAAAATCACATTCGTTAGGGATAATTGCGGGTTGCCCCCTCTGATTTATGTCCTCCAATCCCAATGTTCTAACCTGCCCACTTTCATTTCTTATTTGACCTCTCCAAATGCTAAAATTAATTTAAATTCCGTGAATAGATCTTCCCTCATTTTTAATCGTGACATAATCATTTAGCGTAACCTTAAGCCTAAAAGGTACTCGAAAAAAACATTAAAACACACCACTGAAAAAAGAATAATTTTAAAGAATACTTAAATTTCCGTTATAACTAAAAAAAATAAATATTCTTCCACAATTTTACAATAACATGATATAGGATTTGATTTTTTCTTCATTTTCGGTGTATAATTTTTAAGGAATACATCATATGTTATTGGATTAATTACGTAGAAAACCTTTTTAAACAGCATTTTTTCTGATTACGAATATCATGATATGCATACTTTTTAATCTTACGTAAAAATTTCATCATAAATCTTTAATAAAAGAGAATACTTTTAGGGTTCCGACTTCAGTGAAGGGAGATTTTCATTAAGCGCCGCAAATGAATTTTACTTCAGCCCGTTCCCCCATCACCACAGAATCTTAAAGCTTAAAAAAATTCCCCTTTGATCAACCCATTAAATCACAGATTAGAATCTCCCTCGACCACCTTACTCCATTGCATACCTAGTTTAAAATTTGTAAGATTCCTGAGAGAGTATGCGTTAAATACACAGCGAGATAATCAAGCCCGAATTACTCTTCGTGTAAATGCGCATGTGCTCAAATAGCCACGGCATATTAATATTTGGGTGAAGGTGGTCACTTCAACATATATTCCTTCGTCTCTTTCCACATTCTCGTACTATTTTCTCCCGTTTAAAATCCCATCTGCTTTTCCCCTCTCTCCGTGGCCGCCTCTTAAGTATTCAACCCCTTTCCCTTAAAACAGATTCGCCCCTCCCGTCTTTCCCATTAACAACTCCTTTCATGAGGGACGTCACTTCCACCTTCAATTCCCGCCTCTCCCGAAATGCATCACGACACCTTCCTCCCAAAAACCTTTCCAGCACGCACCGTCGATTAACTAAAAAGCGCTACAAACACCCGCCCTTCCCACACACTCGAGAGGTGCCCGACCTCCACTTCGCTGGTACTGCACTTCCACGGAGAATTGTTACCTCCGTTACACAACGATTCGATTCGTGCCGTTGAAGCAATGTTCGCTTTCTCTGAAATGTCGAAACGATGGGAAGGAGCGAGTTGGTTCCACTTCAGGTGGCGAAATTACATCACTGCCTAAATTGTAATCAAGTCGAATACATGCATCTAATTTTATCGCTTCCTAATCAATATTTCTGTAAATAATTATGATAATAATAAATGTCATGGATTAAATTATAAGGATTGATTTATCTGTATCGATAAAAAAACTCCTAATCTATTAATATTTCACAATTAAAATGAACTAAAAACTCACTGTCAGCATGAATAGAAACGAGTAAGGGCTCATTTGCAGCAAAACCTTGCTTCCTTGAGACCTGAGAGTAACTGAATTGTATTACAAAAAGTATGAGGAAGTTATATTATAAATGAAATGTAACACCGTAGGTGTTTTTCGATGATCACACGCAGATAAAAATTTTGGATGAGATGCAATTACTCTCATAAAGTATGAGCGCTAGAATCAGAGGCATGTGAAAGTTCCGTCCTTTAAAACGTCTTCTTTTATTAATTTACGTCAGAGGTTGTTCATTTAAAAAATAGCCAAGCATAACTTCGTTACTTAAAAGTGTGGGATTTTTAGTTAGACTTCGATAATAGTACAATTAAGGTAATGAATAAGGAGACCTAAGAGTTTAAATCTCACCATAATAAAGTCGCTTATCATTATTACTAAAGCAAAGTCGTAAAAGAAATTTTACCTATCGCAAGAAATGAGCACTTTCTAAAAGTAAAATTAATTTTCGAGGAAAATTTCTTTCACTCTCGACGTACGCCTTTGAAAGTTTACAGGTAAGTCATCTTCCCCTTTTCATATTCGTTTGAGTGAAGTTGTCCTGTCTTATTTAGCTTTAATTGAAAATATCGATTTAATCATACGGTATGGAATACTTTATTTTAAAGTAAAATTACTAAAACATGAGAAGATTATAAATTAAGATGTATTTATTAATTCATACGTGTATCAACGTATAAAAATTAGAGGAAATAAAGTTAAATTTTTAAATAAATCGCAAATATCGATATTTACCTAATTTAATTGTAACAGTGAGCGGATGGGTTCGCAATTGCGAGGACTGTATTTATAAACATGGCTCTCAGAAACATAGTACTCCTGATTGGTAGATAATATATATCTCAATCTCTGCAGAATCATTAATAAATTTAGCATTTAGGATTATTTTTTTAAATTTCAAAATCCGAGAGCTTGAGTTTGAAAAAAGTACGTTCGTGCCCATCACACGATACCCTGGAAAGATTTCTAGTCCCTGGCGCGGCATTCACACATCCCTCGTGTGCTCAACGACCGTCATTAGAGTCATTCCTCCCACGTGCGTTCACCCGCAGCATAGCGCGCGCCTCTCTTAACACCTTCACACGCACTCAGGAAAAATGTTTCTGGCTCCAACTACCGTTGTTCCCTTTCCTACCACTCTCACCCCGGAAGATCACTCTGCCACTCCTAGACTTTCCCTCTCTCTAAGGGAACTCAGGAAAACTTTGCTCCTTTTCTCGAAGAGCATTACAGGGTCTGCTCTTTGAGCTCTCGATTGCTTACATATTGCATATTGCTTATTCGATTATTGCAATAGATATACATTTGGAATTTTAAATACCAAATAACAACATACATGCAACTACTACGTCATCAATATCCTTCCATTCTGGTTTTATTCATCTAATGAAAGGATTACAAAGAACTAAAAATGTTAAAACCCTAAGCCATACCATTACCAGAAAGTAAGGAAAGGACGTCACTTAATAGGGGTTTAAACAGGGTTCTGCAGCCACCCCCGCAAGTTCTCTTTCGCTCCACTTGGCTGCGTTTAAGTCCCACGCACAAAACACCCTAAATCCTCTACATTAAAATTTCTTTCGATTCAGGAGATTTTTAATTTGAATTAATATTTCCGAGGTAATTTCCTTTAATTTCGCTCAAGTAGTTTACAAATCTCCCACAAAATAATTAGAGCATTCATTCGTTGATTTTTGTGTAACTTCATTATTTTTATTTCCCTATCATCTAGTCTAATGAATTTCAATACTTTGTACAGTTTTCCAATTAATATGTAACGTAAAATATAAAGACAGAAAATCACGTCATCCAAGAAGAGTAAATATATTGAGAAATATAATTAACTATAATTAATTAAAAATCTGATAATAGGAATTGGGCAAAATATACTAGGGAAAAATTTAATGAAAGACAATCATTCTATTAACATAGCAATAAAGTTCGACAGTAAAATCAAATCTCTATCCTGAGAATAAAAAGAATATAATTAATCTTTCTTACTTTTAATAAAAATATCTTTAACACTTCCTTGAATTTTGAAAATTTTAAAACTGAAAAAATGATTTGAATTATCAAAGTAGTAGAGTACCAAAAACGTTTATACCAAAAGAGAAATTCAGGGTCGTGTTCCAGTTAACACCCTATTCGATCTAAAAATAGGAATAACTTAATAGGGAAAGCCAAATATCTGTAGAATAAAAACTATAATAAGGCATATTAAGAGGGGTACGCATATGTTTTGAAAGTTTCAGGTACTAAGTTGAGAAGGGAGTAAAATTACATTTCTTATAGATTTACGTATAAACAGCGATGATTCTATGATCAGGATAATTTTAATATAAATTTTATCAAAACATAACCATTGAGTTTTTCCAATCATTCTTCAGAAAATAAAACAATTCATTGATATTTTATGAAAAATTACGCTCTGAATATGCGTCAAGTATCATTTTAATCTGAATTGTAAAAAAATGCTGATTTCTATAGACATGAAAATTCCAATATCTTTAACTCAATAGAAAATAATTAATTCAATAAGATACATATCAAAATAAATATTTTTTAAAATTAATAATAATAGTTTTTTCAGTCTTTCCTCCAACTTAAATTATACATTATCTACGTTCTCGTATCCACAAACATTATTTATGACAAGTTTCCTTTCTATAAATAATTCCCACTTTGAAAAGGAAAACCGTGGTCACGAATGTCCTCTAGTTTAATGGATGCGTTCCAGAATGGACGTACGCGACACGGTTGCGTGTCGCCACCGTGAAACATTCTTTAATTCCCCTCCCTTTCTAACGTGCCCCTAAAGAGAGAGATCGCACGCCCCTTGCAGGTTTCCTCCGCCTTCCGGAACACGACATGCGAGGCTCTTAATCCTCGACGAAGGATAATCCCACCCTCGGGCGCATTCCACTTTAAACGCGCCGAGAGGATGGTCAAAAGGGGTTCTCTAAAGCTTCCTACTTTTTGCGACATTCGAAATAAGGAGTTCAACAACATCGAACCGATGTTCTTATCTAGTCATCGGCGGAATGCAGCCCGCGGAAAAATGGTTCGCCCATTACTTTTGTTTAAGAGGGCCAAGTAACGGGGATCGTCCCTCCCTCTCTTGGTCATTAGAGCATATTATCCGATGTTGCCTTTAAAAGGGTATCGCGTCAGTGTGATGTCGGGCGAAAATCTCACGTGGAGGGCCGCATAACGGATCTCCATATGCGACGGTAATTACTTGGCGGATGCCTTCCGGAGCGTGAATGCGCACAAGAGGCTCTCTTTTGCCGAAAGTCTGCAGATGACTCGGCGTTTAAAATGTTTACCCCGTGCACGTGTGTAATGGTTTTCTTATTGAAACCAACGTCGACACCGAGCGTTGGATTAATGCGCCGTGGAAGATGAATGGGGGTCGAAAAAAATTAATCAGAAAATAAATATGATGGGAGTCGCTCTGGGTGCTGTAAAAGGGAACTCGTAATTGCTGGAGATTAACTAAATTAATACTGCGTAAATAGAGAGGTGGGTATTTTTCAACGGAACGAATGGCTTATTCAGAACCCGTGCGTTCGAGAATTTAATTATTTGACTGATGGGAATTTTAAAGAATAAATATTACTACTGCGTGTTATTTTGTGTTTGATCGTACATTGTTATACATTTATTAATTCGTATAGGAAGCTAGATCATCTTATAATGAATATATAATAAGCAAGGAATATTTTGCGGTTGACTTGATATTAAGGGATAAGCTTTATTTATACACGTATATATTATATTAGATCTTTCATGTAAAATGTAAACCTTAAAAAATCGTTTTAATTCATATGGTTGATGTAGCACAATTGGACACAAGTTAATCTAGAATGAAAAAATTTATACAGTTGTGTTTTTCACTAAAAACAAATGTATTTATACTCTACAATGAATCATTCTTTTTCAATAAATTCCATTTTGAATTTAACAAAAATAATTTGGAATTTAGAAATAAATATGAACCATCATGTAAAATTAAATGTGAAGATTTAATGTAAATCTTTAAATTCGATTTATACATATTCGTCGGTGTAAAATGTAACACGTTTGTGAGAGTGATGGTAGGATATGCACTTATTATCGGAAATGTAAGGTTAATGAAATACATTTTGGTTAGTCACGAGGCATGAAGATATATGATAACCGTCGTAATTAAGCTATTCTAAAATTGATACAAAAAGATGCGAAGAAGCAAAGAAGAAGATCGAATGATATCTGGATCGGTATCAGTTATGTGTAACGCGGCAAAATTGCTTATTATAGAGAAATTTCAAGAGCTTTTGCAGATCAGGTGTCAGATTGAAAATAGCTGACGAAGATGCATATGTATTTATACGCAGTAATTTTTATCAATACGGTGATACTTAATTTGACATCACAATTAATCCCCAGAGTTAAAAAAAATCCGCTGAATTGTCACGCGATTTTTTCTCGGACAGTAATCTAATTAAAGTACCGCACTGTCAAAATGCCCTTTTAGATTCCTCGTTTGATTAAAAGACCCCTCTCTAAATAAATAATGGGCATAAACATTTTCATTTTTTATCAAAGACCTAATTAGTGAGGGAAAACATTAAGACAGAACATTTTCATTCAATCAATAATATATTTATACACGAAAAAATTCTTCAAAATTAAACAATTACTTTGGTGTTGATCAGACGTTAATTCGTAGAACTACTAAGGTAAAAGTCTTTTGTTATTATTGTTATTGTTTCAAATATATGTATGTGATTGTTAACATTTTATTCATAGATATTGTCGACGATTAAATGTGATTGTCCTTAGTGGCTGTTTTTGAATCTTTAATAATAAACAAATGAAGATCAGTGCCGATAAGTTTTACTGCAATGCAACTGATATGTTAACATCGTCGCGCTAGAAACCTCACCCTCGAAGACGTTGCAAAGTAAACCTAGCTTTGCATACGTTAAGTGAAGAGACACATCGGAAAAGGAAATAGGCGTTCCCTTCAGTGCAATTGCTTTGCAAATAATAGTATTAACTCGGTTGAGGAACAGCTGAGGTACTGAGCACCACAGAACGTGATGGATAAAAAAAGAAACCGCACCCTCCAAGAGCATCAAGCGTGCGTGAAATTCGCAATTAGTTACGAGTCGTGAGAGCACAATGCCCTTTGAAATAATTATCCGACATCTTGATTCCACAAGGTGTGGAGCTTGATAAATAGATTTAATAGATCCCCCGCTTTATCATTTTAACACCTCCAGAGATGTACTTGGCGCCTTCTCTTGAATAACCAGCGGCATCTTTAATCCTTAAAATTCGCGGCAACGTCAAAACTAATCGCAACTTTTTGCACCTTCATGGAATATACGAATAACGCATTCATAATTCATAGAAATTTTTAGGATCGATGTTCAAATTTTAGCACTAACTTTACGAAAGCAAACAAAGACGTTCACATATTTCTCTAGATTATTAGCGAAAAAATTACATGTACCGAGAATAACTTAGGGACTTTACCTGAAATTTACTTAACCTTTACTTCCAATAGTTTTTTCCGGAATTATTCACTATTTCAGTGCTTTTTATTGAATTCACTAATAGAAATTTATTAATGCACCATGATCTTCAGGTATCGATCAATATTTAAATGCAAGTTACTCATAATATATTAGTTAAAAAATGATAGACTAAACTGGCGGCGAAAGAAAATACGAACTAAAATTTTAATAAGAATCTTTGATATGAGAGTTTGAAGTGGAACTATTATAAGAAGCATAGAATACACCAATAAAACAATTTTAAATAAAATTGATGTGGTAATGATGGAAAATTAATTTAGTGAAGATTCACATATTAATATACACATAAAATAATACAATATTTTATTCTAAATCACTGTTTTCATTTTTAATAATAAAATTGAGCAAAAGGTTATAAGATATAATCCAAATGGTGGTACGAGAAATCAATAATGCGTGATAGCTTCGAAAAAAGAGAGGACCAGTGAGACCTTAAGCGAAGAGTATTTTAGATATCGGAATAAAATAACAATTTATGGGAAAATTAACTTATGTTAAGAGAAATCGGCGAAATAAAAAAGAGAAAAGAATGATGGCTACTAGTGGATCTGACAGAATGAAAGGAAATGGAAAGGATGTCATTCATTTAAATTTGCATTTGTAAAAAAGGGTAAAAGGTAACGTCCAAATCCAATTTATTCAGACCTAAAAGCTTTAATTTGAGCTGGATATTTACCTAGCTCGATCTACAATCAGCAAGTGGCAACATTAGTGTGTGAGGAGATAGTTGAATGGATAAGTGGGCGTATAGGATTCCTGTCTGCGTGGGCGACGGTGACAAATGGGAAAAAAGTCAAAGAGATAAACACAAGGGGAGTGATCGATATCGCTATTCCATTAAGATGCTCGAGCACCCAATTTGCATTCAATGGGGGCGTCGTTCACAGGGAGAAAGATTGCCAAAGGCGAAAATTAATTTGGGATTAAGTGAGTGCAGTGGGAATCAGAGCAATTAAAGCGTAAAAAGAATTCCGCTCCGAAGGATTTCGATCACGCAACGAAAGATGCACAGAAGGATTGCGGGGGAGCCTTAAAACTAATTGCGGAGGAGGCGCGAGACCGCAAGTGGTTTCTAGCCACACATGTAAATTACGTGGCGCACTAGGTATACATCCTAATTTGAATCCCTTGTGAGCTCTCCCGTGTCTAAGATAACGAATGGAATGGAGGACTGAAGCAAATGCTCGACCTTGCTGTTGATACAGGCAGCCTGTGTAAACGGAACGCTCCATCGGGACATGCATCTTGCGATCAAAATTCATAAAGCTTCACCGAGTTGGATTATTATGCCCTTCAAACAATCAAACATGGAAGTAGCGAAATTAAAGGGTGATGATGGATTTACCTTAACGAATCTTCGTCGTCAATCCTTAATGAGCTCAAATTAAGAAGGATTCAATCAGTGTAGCATCAATTCAGTATAAACATCGTTAAATGATTATTTTCGTTTCATACGTTCATCCATCGCGGCGCTTCGAGCAGGAATTCTCGTATTTTCCAATCAATATCAATGAATCTGCAGACGATTCATTTCCCGTATCACAATATCTTTTCCGTCCGAGAAATTTGATCATCGCTTCCTCAATTTTCCGCTAAAATACACTCAGAGGTGTTATCCGACGGATGCTTATCTGCGATTGAGAATTATTTGTCTCCCGCACCATCTTTCGCTCGCGATTCGCACTGTAAATAATCATCGGGATTCAATATTTAGGTATCATTATAGAGTTTCATTGGAGTTTCAAGCGAATTGCTTTTACGATTTCTCTTCTCCTGCTTCACCGTTCAGATTATATTCCTCCATTAAAGGAAATGCTAGGAAAGGTATACATGTTCCTTTCCCTCTTATTTATCAAATCATGTCTACTTATCTTATTAAGAGGAGTATACTTTATCCTTTCATCTGATACCTGAAAAGATGGTGAAGATATATTTTGAAATGAGGAGCATCTAAACAAACGATATATTTTAATAATAAACTAATTTGGTACTTTTCAATTTTATACTACTTCAATTTAATTGCTAAATGCAATTAATTTAAGTACATGATTTTATCTGAGATCTATTTAAGATTTTTCCTAGTGAAACGAGGATCACAGTGGTTCTTGTAATAACGACTTCCCAGGGATTCTTCCCACACATATTTTAAAAATAGCAAAACTACTAATACAAATTTTGTTCAAAATCCTCTTTTGAGACCTTTTGACTATAAACGGGAAGCCTAGACTTTCTAAATATAAATTTATTCCTCCTTTCGCTCAACAGGCTGGAGTCTCTCTCTCTCTTATCATTCTCCTTTCTCTACCTTTACATATACGACTATTCCCATTTCTATGAACATAAACATGTAGCTAAGTAACGCGAACTAGGTCGTAGAATATGAAAAGTTTTAACGTTACGAGTTACAGCAGTTTTTACTGATCTCACCTCGAGGATAACCTC
Source organism: Pantala flavescens (assembly GCA_020796165.1). Taxonomy (NCBI): domain Eukaryota; kingdom Metazoa; phylum Arthropoda; class Insecta; order Odonata; family Libellulidae; genus Pantala; species Pantala flavescens. Next base: position 7,411,984 of record CM036878.1, on the reverse strand, counting down.
AACAAAGTTAGGTCATAACACTTACACTACTTCGCACACTTTCGAAAAAATAACTTAAATGTTGTTTTACCCAGCTTTCTACGGCTTGTTAGCATGTTCTATAGGCCACGCAAACTAGTTATTATAAGGTTTATTTTATCTGCAGAAAATTAGCATTTTTTTCTAGTCATTATCGTTTCAACCTTCTCTCAATCGACGTATGAAATAACATTTCCTATATTGCTGCTGAATATAATGACCGTAACTGCGAAAATTTATGCCTTAAGGAGCTCGTACTATAACCGTATTTTGCAAGCACTGATCATTAACATATGAGATAAATTTGAATATTAACCATACATAACTGAATAGCTTATTCCGTATATTTTTATTCGTCCATATTAAAGAAGATTTTGCTCTGAATACATCTTGATAAATTTTTTCAATCATCTAGAACAACAGGATAGGATTTAAATATTCAGACCTGCAATACTTTTTTGCTAACATACGGAATGAGATTCAAGAAACGGATGAATCATCATAATGCTAATAATACTAGCTTTGATTAAAGGTACTCATCGGATAAAAAAGATGAAAGGTGACCCATGCGATGCACTTAATGGGCGGAAGTTATGTTCCGCACTTAAAGGCGGTAATTATTTAAGTGCATTGGTAAAATCGAACGGGATCAAACTGCCACCGGAGAAAATGTTTTCCGATGAGCATTACAACGTAATGCTCACATTGATTTATGAGAAAAAAATTAATGATATTAGCGACGGCAACCAGTTGAAAAAATTGTGGAGTTCCGAAGAGAAAGAGGGGCGTGTTCGGAGGGAGAGCAGTGTCATTAAAGGACGTTATCTCGAATGCGGCCTCTCGTCATCCCATGGCAACCTGTGGTTTGCTCCGCCAACTTGTTCCGCACGTCACGACATTATGCTCGGTAAATCATGCGTTTAGATTCGTAAATACCAACATCAGTTTTGGGGGCAATGGAAGATGGCGGCGTATTTTCTGCCAAACCAAATTTAATGAGTGGTTGGGGAAGAACTACCATGTCATTTTTTCTGCATTTGCATGCCTGCGGTATTTTATCATGCTCTTACCGCGAACTTTTTTATCAAGGGTTTTATGACTTCATGAGGGGATGTCCTTGGAGGTAAGGAATCGTGAGGTACTTTACGAGTTCATGGAAACGGTCCTTGATGCTTCGCAGCAACAAGTGAGGAGAGATTTCGTAGTCTCCAAAAGAGATTTTTATTTTTTGTTTTAGCAGAGATAAAAGGGGATCTACATTGGTTAAGAGGTGAAAATATAGCCACGCTTTCATGAATATGAAACCTTAAAGCTCCCTCAACTACTTTAAACCCTAATTTTAGGCCTTTATTAGGTGTAGACGAGTTAGAGAGTGACGCAATTAATCTCTCTCAACACTACAACTCACGATATCCACACAGGATTTGTTTCCGTCGCCGATTTCATGGCCAAATGGTAATATAAATTGGTGAAATGAATATACTGGTTCAAATTTGCCAAAATTTAAGTAAAAATATAATTTTTATATTTTAAAGTCTCTGTTATGAGCAAAAGAAGATTTCATCGGTTAAATATATATGAGTAAACATTAGCTGGCACACTATAAGCAATCGGATAATAATTCCAATGGTTATTTAATAAAATTGAATCCGAAAGTTGTATATTACTCACTTATTGCTCATCGCACTCAGGGAAAAGGCATGACGAAAATAAATCCATAAGTCTTGATGTTCACATTTTTAAAAATTTTAGCCAATTTTATTTGTTACTAAGCTCTTGTTTTATGCAAATAATGGATAATAATAAAAAATGATAAATGCATTCGATTTTAAATACATTTTTTTTCAAAATGAAAATTGGATATGATAACGCAATTATTTTTAATAAATATACGTGTTACTTTTAATTGTGAAGAGACATCATTAAAGAAATTGCTCACGCTTGAAAAAGTTACAAACATCTCTCATTGTGCATGGTGATTATTCACAGAGTATCTAATCACGACCAGGTGGGAAATAAAATCGAGTAATCAAGAAATATGACACCTTGTAAAAATCTTTCCTTGATTCACGTGGATTTTATTCTTCCGTTTTTCAAAGCAAATTAGAATAGCTCTTCCTGATATCAAAGAAAGATGGATTCAAAGACAATAGATACAAAGCAGATATTGCACACCGATGTACACTCAGTTCTCGTCAAAGGAGGAAGAGAGAAATAGAATAATAACGCTTTCAGGGCACCTTTCCCGTGGCGAAATGACATCTTCTCGCCTTTAGACACATATCGTCCATTCCAAGCCATATCTCTACACCCTTTACCGCATCTCTTCGTAGCTATTTCGTCTTTCAACCCTTTCGTTTGACTACGCAGCCCTCCTATCCGGCAGTTTCAGCGGAAAAAATTAGTCATCAATTTAAATATCGCCGTCGGTTTTTACCATTTATGACTTAAGGAATAAATTGAAAAATTGAGGTAGTTTATTTTAGGATAAGAAAAAAAGGTAGGTTGATATTTGAGATTTATATACGTGGATATCAACTGAGCGAGCTAAAGCGCACACTGAACCAAAAGAAGCACAGAAAACAGATAGTAGATGCATAGATCTTTTTTACAATTAGTAAGCATAATTTGATATTTTATTTTTGGAGTTGTGATCTTGAAAGAAATATTCTCATTGAAATTAAATCTTCTGATAATATACATCACGAAAAAATATTATCCGTTACTTATAAAAGAGAATAATTTAGAAAATAATTTACACTTTCTATATAAGTTTCGATCTTTTTCAATCAGTTTGACTAACATCTTCAATGTCATTGTTGACATGACCCAAAGTGTTTATGTTCAATCTCCGTTAATACGATTATATTGCACCTCAATTTGTCATTGATCCTGTACAGCTCTCTCTTCTGTAATATGATACACTTGCATACAAGATCCGGATACGTAGAATTCCCTTTCTTTAATTATTATAGAAATGCTAATCAGCATATGCTAACACCAAAGAACTTCTTGTGCATGCAGATCACAAGCTTCATTTCCCTTTCATCTAAACGGATAGCAATAAATTAGCCGCATTATTTTACTGAAGACTGTCGCGAAAAGGATGGAATTCTGAGATGGTAGGAGTGAAAGTTTCCACTGAGAAACCCTTGGAACTCTAGGAGATTAAATTAGATCATCACGGTCTCCAAATTCCGAAAGGCATAGTTTGTGTAACAACTAACGACGTGTTATTTAAGACCAAATTAGGCGAAATCATTGATCCCTGGTTGCTTTCCTCGGTTCAGGGATCCCTTTATGTAATGATTAGACGAATTGTATGCATCAAATAACACAAAGACTAAGGCAAAATAGCAAGTGGATTAAGAGTGAAACAAAAGAGATAAATATTTGTTTATGTAGAGCCAACTTAAACATTTCTCGATAATTATTAATATTAATTTATGTTCGATTTATAATAGCCACATCTTCTAGTACAATGTGTCATCTAATAAAGATCAGAGCTCAATATAATCAGGCTAGGGTTAAACATGTAACTGTGATCTCACAATTAAAGAGCATATGATTTGGTACAGAATATTTAGTTTCTAACAACCGACAAGGATTTAATCAGACCGTTTAAACTTATCTTACGTTAAAATCGAATTTTAATTAGCGTCTTTCTGATATTCAAACGAGAATGAGATGCAAAATATTATTCCTTAATCTTAGAACATGGTTCAATTATTTATGTTAAAGTAATTAAGGTTCTTGATAAAATAAACCACAAGTCACAAATAAATTTCGCAATATTTTCAAAAATCTAGGGAAATTTGTTATTCTTTGTTAAGACTTCATGATTGAAAATATATTATGTAAATTCCAATCAAACAAGTGCTTAATTTTATCTACGAGTGGGCTAAAAATCTTTTAAGAAGAAAAATAATATTTTCAAAGAATCGTTTAGTCGGCTATTTAAGAATACCACGATAAATGAACTATTATTTTCAATACTTTCTAGTATGATATCGATTCGACTTAAATATTAAAAAAAGAATGAAACTAAAAGACTTTTAAAATCTTCATAGTAAAAATAACAATTAAAACACATGCATTTGATAAATAAATCAAAATGCGTCATGCATATACAGGCATTAAAATTTCTCCTTCTCTTACTATCAAAATTATTTATTTAACATAAATTATACGCAACTGCGTTTAAATACGATTTGTTTTAACACAAATAAATTTATTTGCTACAATAAGTTTAATTAAAATATTCATAACAATATTATTGACTGATCCCGCTCCTAGAGTTTTTTCGTTGTCTAAGATAAGCAGCATTCATGCATGATAGTAAAGAGCGTCCTCTTTGGTCTATCATCCTCGTCTAATAGATCGGTGGCCCCGTCAGTCCCGCTATCAAAGCCCTCTTCTTCTCGCTTTACGACCACACCTCGTTGATGACCTATCACGCCACTGCTTGCCAAGCCCTCTTCTGTGTCAAAATTAAACCGATATAACGGACATCGATCGCTATTGAAGCCATCCAGGTCAAGTACGAATCCTCAACTGCCCTAGGCAAATCAGTTAGAGGAAATGTATCCTGGTAATCTGGTTTCGAAGAATGATGTACGACAACCACCCGTCACTCATTCTTCCTCAACACCGCAAACGTTTGAAAAAGAAACGATTATTTTCTAATGAATGAAAGTCAGAAGGGCATCATCTTAGTTACATAGCCACGAGATCATCAAAGAATTTCTCTCGAGTCATTCCATTCATCCTTCCATCTTCTGTCATTCAATAGGCAAATATGTGTCCTTCATGAAAATCCTTTAAAGATCATCTATAGTATTTTATTTAGAGCAATCCCTTTGCAATTATTTTGCAGGTATTTTTAAAAATTTGGCAACACTAACCCTGACAATTTTTTATAGTGTTTATTGTGACATTTCAATTTATCTTAACATTTAATTGGTAAAATACTTTATACATCGAAACAGTACGCGAGTCATAAGCATAGGGTACCGACTGACTATTGTAAACGTTCGTGCCTTCTCTTGAAATTGGCGGATTTGATGTATTTGTCTTCTATGAAATCCATTTAATCCCCACCGATAAGATTCCATTGGTCTACGGTCACTGTGATATACGGCTGAATTTCAGTGACGGACTGAGTGCCAATGAGAATTGGCGATAACTGTGAGTGGAGATACACACAGCATCCATTCATTATCATAGATGAGCTAGTTCGCATTTGGATAATTGAGTTGGGCACTGAAGGATATTCGGAAGGATGGACCATATATATTATATTGTGCGATATTCCACAAAATTTGCAATCACTTCATTAATTTTACTAAATAAAATAAAAAATAAACATCAATAGGGTTTTATTCTTTCTTCTTTAATCAATAGTTCATTTTTTTAAATTTACTATTTGGTTAGTTCACTAACGAAGTTATTAAAAATATAAAAGATATATTTCAAAACAAAATTAGACTTATTTTAACCTTGGGACATTCTTCGTCTATATTTTTAATATTATCTTTATGCTGAAATAAACACTTTTGTTTCATTTTAACTTCAAATAATGAACCTGAGCTCGTATCATTTAAATAACTTTATCTACGATTAAAATATCTTAAATTCTTTAGACGAATCTAAATTGGCAAGTATTGTTTACTTTTTTCAGAAAGGTATAAAGTAAGCGACATATGGAAAATCATCATTGATCAATCAATTGTCCAAATAATGTGAATTTTCATATATTTATTATTGTTATTCATCATAAGAAGGCTTATTAAATCATATTTCGTTCTATCAGTTTTGATAAATAAAAGTTGAAATTATTACTCCAAACACAACAGATTATTGTCTGCCAAAAAAATTAAATCGAAATTCTCTATATGATATTCTTTTCCTAATTGGGTGAATTTCAACGAACATATTTGAATATTAGTAATATCAGGAAAATATTGAATTTATACCTAATAACGAATCAATAAATTTATATAATCCAATAAAAAATGAATCTCGGATATAAAAGAACATCCCTTTGTTAAAAAGAAGCTATTTAAATTCCGCAAGAGAAACAAGCCTCTCCCGTAATTTGACACAGAAGCCATAAAAAGTTCGGAGTAATTCAATTCGTTTTCGGAAATTCGAATATAAAATCAAATGAACTTCAGGTAATCTTTTCAGCTGCATCGAAATTTTCTATGATTATTTGACCATTAGCTTATTACGGTTATTTACCCAAGCGCTTCGGAATTTCGTCAAAGTGAAGGTATGAATTATCTGATTAAAATCATTACCCTTTCGAGTGACTATTTCTGTTGACGTAAAATAATTGTTTAATGGAGGAAACGGTGACTGCAATCATTGCCAAAACGAATGAAAAGTGAATTAAAGACTTAGGCCAATTCCGCAGCGGAGAGATTTTTGTACAACATTAATCCAGCACATGACAGAAATCTCTTCCGTCAGCCATAATTGAATAATATATCGAATGCATTTCAAGTGCTCTAGAATAATCGCATCATTCTGAACTTACTCTATTTAAGCTTATCGATTTAGCCATCGAGGATGTCATCTGAAGTGAATATCGACGCACAATCGAATCATCTGATCTATTTTAGACCAGATGGTGTAAATCTGCAAGTGAACAACTGCGACATTCCTTTACATGTGTTTAAAGATGCAAATATTTTTCATTTGTTGATTTTAATAAAGATTTGATTAGTTATAGAAAATTGAATGATTCGTATATAATGTTTTGATAAAACTTAAATGTACTTATTAATTGCTTAAAACCATAGAAAGGAAATTCTGGTATTGCACGTTAAAAAAAAAAAAACACTATGGATCCTCTTGGATACGCTTTACAAAGAATCAGCCTTTGTAAATTATAGATACAATTTAAATTTAAGGAAAGTTCAAAGAAGGCATCCCGTTATGTGTATAATTTGATTAAGGGTACAAAATATACAATCACTTTTTCCTTTTCAAGAATACCATCTTACTACATACATTGCACCATCTCCATAAACTATGAGTATTTCAAGCCTCATCCTCATTGACGTACTTGATAATTGGTTAAATATTCTTTGGACATAAACAGTAATTCGCATTATTGAATAGTTTTATCGAAAAATTCACTCATTCTATAATTCATCATTTTTCTCATAGTGGAATGTTTCCAAACACTAGGACATCCCTACAACCGTTCACATTTTCATAAAAATTTAGACACTTTGGATATTTTATTTATAACTTCTCTTTTCCTCGGCCCTTCATCCGAACTCACAATGATTTTTCCAACTCGAATCATCCATTAATAAATTTGAGCACCCCATTCCCCCATTTGGCAAAATTCAAAATTGCTTACTTCGCTTATTGTTCATAATCCTGAGAATGCTAAACCAGTTTCGACATGCGAATTCAGATCATTCGATTACAGTATATCGCGAGAAATACAAGAAAAGCTTTTCACAAAATACCTACATCCTATCACTTGGAAGAAAAAAACGTGAATCACTTTTTTACCTAATGTTCAAGATACAGTAGCTATTTCTTTAAAGCGAGTTTCAAGTACGTATTATGTTATTTCACGGAACATCAAACAATGCACTGAATCGTCCCGTATCCCATAAACTGCTGCTTCACCTATCAATCTATTGAGAGAACGATAATCAAGTATCACCAACGGGTGATTTAGATCAGCGGAAATCATACCGTTGCGATGAAATAGGTTCGCATTTTCACTAAATTAGATCTTCGGCGTGAAACTCAAAATAGAGGATTTCTTATTTATTTTCCACTCTGAGGCGTAATGTTTTTAAAGTGAAAAGAAGAGATGGAATCTTAACGATATATTGCACAAAAACCGAAACAAAGTATAGCTTCTTGGGAATTCATCACCGAGCAGTCTTACCGCTTATAAGATAAAATAATTGAAATGAGAGTTAATAGATTTTACAACTTATATGATACTAGTAATATTGAGTAATAATTAAAAACATTGAATAGCGAATAAAAACTATTTAGGTAATATTATCGCGTAATACAGTAAAAGTGATGTATGAAATGAAAGAGTGTCACGTCATTATATTTGTATCTAGTGTGAATACGCATATTACTCTTAATTTTTAGAAGCGATTGAGGGAAATTAATACGGTAAAAGCATTGTAATTGTAAGAAAAATTAAGATAAGATGAGTAATCAAATCTAAGATATATATATATATATATATATATATATATATATATATATATATATATATATAAGATTGCGAGCAGGAGAAAGTAGAAAATTATCAAAAACGATAAATCCTTTTATTCATGTAATAAGAATAAAAGCTTTATTCTGTTAATCAATCGAATAACCCTGTTTTCTACTGAAATATATATATATATTTGCCTTAAAGCGTTAAAAGATAAGCACGACAGTCGTAAAGAACCTTACGAATTCATTCCCCATCTGAGCATTTAAACGAGTAATAGAAATAGAAAAATTAACAAATTCACCGACTGCGATCACATATGGGATAGGATGCGATTTTGCCATTCGAAAATGCTTTCTCTACAATTCCGCAATACAATACAATACAAATCACCTCAACATTCTCAATTTTGAGATGCTTGAAATTCATAGAGCAGCTTTGGAATCGTGAGAAATCATACAAAATATTCTAGATATCTGCTTACAGACCATCGGCCCATCGGGTTATGGACAATAGGCAAGGAAAAGAGATGTCCAATAACACATAGCTGGACGAATCTGGAATTTATGGTCCTGACCCTAACACGATCGCCCATCAAACGATCCCAGCTTCAATTGCATTTGGCCGTGAAAGTGGCCAGGGTCAAGGCACGTAGCCAAAGGTGGCCAGAAATGTTTGGAGGGTAAACTTTTACCAATATCTTCCCCATAAAACCCAAAGCCTTTCACCTTGACCGCACAACTCTTGGGTGCGGGTATAACGCCAAAATGGAATATATATTCTCTTGATTAAATTAAGGGAAGGGAAAGCGGTCGATTTATAATTATAGTAGTGTTACCTATCTTTGGGACTAGCAGGGACCTATTAAGTGATTTATATCGGTCAATTTTGCATTTAATATCGCAATGCAATTTAATAAATATAAAATGGATAGTATATTTATATTTTTATAGAACTTAAACATATTGGCTGGGTATAATTTTCTTAAAATACTATCTATATCAAACTCTAATAAATTTCTAAAAAAATCAAATAATTGATTTTTTCATGTCAAACGGGATAATGAACTCCTTAATTTTCTAGGAATTATATTTAATTCATTCGTAAACGACAATTATTTTCAACCTTGATCTGATGATTTCTTATCAAAAGATCAACCTACCGACAACTAAATGGTGAAAATAATATATCACACATCCTTCTCCTAAAAAACCGTGGAGTATCTTGTTATTCAAGATATAGATGAAATATGTGATCACCAATTTACATAAGTTTGTTGATCAAATATAAATAAATATATCATAACTGAACAATATTTTTATTTTTCTAAATTCCTCGATATCTTTTTATAAGTAATGGATATTAATAGATGAAGATTTCTCTTCAACTTCTTACGGATCGCATCACTATCATATTGGGAATGAGTACCGGATCATCAACATCAACAAGGAATCATTTTCATTTGGTAGTAAGGTAATCGTAGGATAAAAATCATAATTTTCTATCTGTACACTCATGAGGAAATGATATTTCTTAAGTCAGAAAATTCATCCGCAAATATATAATACTTCGGAAATAAAAACTGCGAGTCATTCCTGCAGACGATCTTATCCTTTGACTCTGCTGCCTATAAATCCTAATAATCTTATGTAGAATAAATCGTCATATTAACATAAGTAATTTTACGTGCCACTTCATCATCAAAGGAACACAGCTGGAAATACATCAACGGGAGCTAAATTATTTCATTTTTCGAAATTCATTTCGTTTATTAGCACGCATCCTTCAGAGGCGTTCTCCGGAATTATGATTTCTCCGTAAACATTTTAATGAACACTTCAAAAGGCTTTCTCGGTCCAGTAACGCAAGACAGGTTGATTGAATCAGGGGCGAGGATTTCAATTTATACATCTTTTCTCTCGACATCGCTGACTGTATCCACGAGAGACGAAATCTTTTCCTTACGCACATTTTTTCGCACTTCCACCCAACACTTCTCCTGGTGAGTATTAAAAGAAAGCGTCCTAAAAAATCTACCCTCGCGATTTTCGCCTCATTCATCCCTTTCCTCGAAAAAGGCTCACAATTTCCTCTCGTCCCAAACCCTGTTTTTTCGCAGCGGAGAGCTTATGTCGGCCTTAACTTTGAACAATCTCGCCCTGTTTTTTTATTCATCCGCCGTCATAAATAAATCGCAGATTTCCTTGAGTGATGGAGTATAATTTTTGGGCTGCTCTGTGGATCTTTCTGCTTTCTTTATTCCTCTTCTCGATTTCGCTTTGAAAGGGAGAGGATCAAGGCTCTCTTTGAGGGGTTGAGCTCGTAAGGGATAAATCCGCGAATGTCGGCCATCTTATGAATTCCTTTCACGCTTGATGGAATACGAGGCGAGGAGAGGTTCACGCCTACCCATATTCCCTTGGATACGTTTCGGTCCATGTTGTATTTCGAGCGTCGCTCATTATCGAAAGCGCTCTCAATTATTGCCGCAGCGTTTCCCGGGGATATTAATGCTGTGATGATTAAGCCCTGATATTTTAATTGGAAGGCTCTTAACCGTTGAGTTATTACATGTTTGGGAGATGTAATTCCAGAATTAGCGTACAATAGATGTGCGTTACTTAAAAAGAAAAGGTGATCTACTAATTTATATTGGTTTCAGTATCTATGTAGTTAATTAATAAAATTTAATCAACGATAACTTCTATCGACAAAATTTAAGGAGCAAAGGATGGGTTACGTATACAGAGAATACACAGAAACTCAACCTGAGAGATGTTCATATGGTCTCGAGTGAATGGGTTAGATTATCTCGGGTGTATGAACTATAATATTGATTTAACAATGCTTATTCACCGGTGAGCCTCAGACCATTAAATCTCTTAGTTCAGAATCTCTTAGCATTCCTCGAATAAGCCCTGAAATAATTAGTGTACGATGTAATTACCGATTGTAATTACTTTTAAGTCTTATCACGCATTCACTCAAAGTTTAAAGATAATTTTTTTTAGAGATTTTCTTAAGGATTTATTTCTCTCTCGATCTCTTTGTATTTCAATTAAAAAACCCAAATGAAACTAATTAATTTGGAATTAAGCGTGTTTTGACGCTTGAGCCATCACGTTCCGAGCACGTGTAGAAGTTTGTCGTGCGATACAAAAGGTTAGGAAGCACTGCGATACTGGGTCTTTCCGAATAACTCTTTTGGAAGTTTCCCATTGCCTTAGAATCCCTTCGAAAACCAGTAAAGGAGAGAGCGTTTGATACTCCGGCCATACATCGAAGATTTTCACTTTTAGGGTTTCAGCGCTTTGAGATGTTGAGGAAACGGTTGGGTCGCTACTTTTGTGGAACATATTTTTTCATAGTCTTCAATTGTTAAAACTGTGATGAAAAAAGTAAGCAACAACATATTTATCTACTTAAATTATTATAAAATCAGTACTGGACACCATGTATACTATATAATAATCAAACTTGTAATATCGGAAGAAAGTAAAAAAAAACTCGTTGCGATATTAATTTGAGAATGAGTTAAAAAGTTTTTGTCTACTTCTTCTGTGGAAGATACAGGATAATCTTACATATTTTTACTATATTCTCATCGAAACTACAACCCTTATGCTAGTCACGTTGACGTTATTTATCTGATGAGGTTGATAAGGAAATAGGATAAGGATACTCTTCGAACCCTCGACATGTAAATAATAATATGGTCACAAGATCGTACTTAAATGAGTATTGACGTGCTTTCGAGCAATTATGCATTTTATAATAACTTGGGTTTGACTATATCAAGTATTTTGACGAATATAACATTCAAAGTATACTTTTTTATTTTGTAATTTTAAGTATTCACTTGATAATACGTAAATTTTTCCAGTACCGCAAACTTTCATAGACCTTTTGAGAAGTTTAATTTAATCGTTAGCATACTTAGATGCATCAATTTCGCATTAAAAAAACAAAAATTTTATTCTCTCTGGCTACGCAACTGAAAGTTCGGCAATTAAGAGTACTAATGAAAGGAACGGTTCAACAGAATTCGTAGTCTTTGAGAACTCCGACCAAAAATTCAAGAGTTCATAACCTGCTCTGAAGTTTGGCTGCTGTGTGCATTGGGGGCAAAAACCTGTGCATGATGTACTCTTCCAGGGAATGGCTTTCGCTTCCCACAGACATCCGAAAGTTAACACGGGGAAGCAACGGAGGAGCATGCCGGGAATTCTTGTACGCCGCATCTCATTCTCCTAATAACTGAGATTCCATTTCCTCATTTAAGATGCGTCCGTTATAAACTTGCGAAGAAACTACTTGAAGCGAGGGAAATGAGGCTAACGACAAAGTTAACGCGAAATAAGAGGAATAATTCTTTACCACTAAAGAGAATTGCAAAGGCATTAAAATGTCTGCGCACTTCAAACTTTCAGAAGGAAGCATCCCTCTATCTAAAAATCCTCTACTTTATGTAAAAGTATCCAAATATCAATTTGTTTAAGATAAACATTAATTAGAGATGAATTTGCGTTTACATTTACAAAACTGAGGTAATGTAAGTAGAGCATTCCCCCTAGGGTACTCTAGTGCTTCCTTTTCTAAAAAAGAAATAGTTAATGACAGTAAATTACCATACATATAGGCCCCTTACAAATCCTATTGACATTGCCTTAATAATATTTCATTATCCAGTTTACAAACCAAAGATCTTTACAGAATAATTCCAAGATTGATGAAAATAGAATTCTACTTTTATGAATAAGATAATTTACATAAAATTGCAAATAAATTAACACGAAAAATCAAATATTCTCCCTCGAGGTCCAATGTAAAAGCGGCTTCCAAAAAAGTCGTTTTGGATGAAATGTTTATAATTGAGGACTCCGAAGTTAAAATTTCCTACGCTCAAAATCTCTCCACGAGATAAGCGAAACGAGATCTCCGGATGAAGCTGTTTTAAATGTCAAAAGCAAATGGTTTCGGTTCCCCGAATTCACTAAAATAGAGAAAAATGTAGACCCTCGATTCAGCTCACGTGGGTTGAATAACTTAATTCCTTGAACGGCAAAGAGGTCTGACTTTATGAGAAATTTTGACTTCACTTGTAGTATCTGCGTATAAAAGCACACAATAATGATTACAACTCCATTACTAATATCCGATGATATATCTATGTTCATTAAATTTATTGGCATAATAATTTAGAAATAAATTTAATTAAATAGTCCTTAAATTCTTAAATGCATGATTAGAGCTACGTATATACGCCAGTAACCAAATTATTTTGTTTCATCTCAATGCCTAAAAATATTTGGAACGACAATTTTTTTAAGTCTAAAACTCAGCAGGAAAGCGAGAAAAGACAGGTAATTAATGGCATTTTAGCTTGGATTCTACATTTAAGTGTCAAATAGAGAGACTGGCAGTAGTTCCGAAGATAGAGTTGAATGTACGAGGGTTCATCATCCTTTTTCCTTTCTCATTAATTGATCCTTCACTAGAGATCGATTCAGTCAGAAAACAAATTATCTCCACTGCCTCCAAACCCTTCACCAGATAAACCGATTGATTAACAAACTCAAATAAAAATCTACTATTTTGGTGTTCTTTCTGTTGAGAAAAATTCAGAAATCATTTCTTTAAGAGACAAGGAGATGGAAATATAGCAGTCGACTAAAATTAATATGAAACAAAATTTTAAAAATGTTTAAAGCCGGAATATAATTTAAATACCAATGAATATTAAACCTTCTACTGAAAATTTCCTTCCCATGCATATTATACTTCTTTGTAATTTCTAAAAGCAGCGAAATATTTAAAGCAAACGTTCAGACATCCGCAAATCCCCATACTCCGCTGAAATTTCATATTCATGCATTTTATTCATTAGAGAGTATTGCATGACAAAAAAAGGATTTCCCATAGGAGAGAAATAAGCAAAAGAAGGTTAGCTAATTGACCATGTTTGTATAAAATTGCATACATAATATAGCTTGGTAAGCGTCAACTAAAAAAATTCTTCTTCATACAATTAAGAAAAATTAGCATTCTATACAATACAACAATAAAAAATACATTTAAATTAAAGTGATTACAGATTAACGTCAAAAAATAAGTTATGATGATTCGAAAATACATTACATAGAAATGATTAAAATGCTAAAAGGTAAAATTTCAAAAATGAAGTGGCGAATTACCTACGGAGTTGTTGATCGCCGGAAGACTACTCCGACTACTCCGACTACTCCGACTACTCCGACTACTCCGACTACTCCGACTACTCCGACTACTCCGACTACTCCGACTACTCCGACTACTCCGACTACTCCGACTACTCCGACTACTCCGACTACTCCGACTACTCCGACTACTCCGACTACTCCGACTACTCCGACTACTCCGACTACTCCGACTACTCCGACTACTCCGACTACTCCGACTACTCCGACTACTCCGACTACTCCGACTACTCCGACTACTCCGACTACTCCGACTACTCCGACTACTCCGACTACTCCGACTACTCCGACTACTCCGACTACTCCGACTACTCCGACTACTCCGACTACTCCGACTACTCCGACTACTCCGACTACTCCGACTACTCCGACTACTCCGACTACTCCGACTACTCCGACTACTCCGACTACTCCGACTACTCCGACTACTCCGACTACTCCGACTACTCCGACTACTCCGACTACTCCGACTACTCCGACTACTCCGACTACTCCGACTACTCCGACTACTCCGACTACTCCGACTACTCCGACTACTCCGACTACTCCGACTACTCCGACTACTCCGACTACTCCGACTACTCCGACTACTCCGACTACTCCGACTACTCCGACTACTCCGACTACTCCGACTACTCCGACTACTCCGACTACTCCGACTACTCCGACTACTCCGACTACTCCGACTACTCCGACTACTCCGACTACTCCGACTACTCCGACTACTCCGACTACTCCGACTACTCCGACTACTCCGACTACTCCGACTACTCCGACTACTCCGACTACTCCGACTACTCCGACTACTCCGACTACTCCGACTACTCCGACTACTCCGACTACTCCGACTACTCCGACTACTCCGACTACTCCGACTACTCCGACTACTCCGACTACTCCGACTACTCCGACTACTCCGACTACTCCGACTACTCCGACTACTCCGACTACTCCGACTACTCCGACTACTCCGACTACTCCGACTACTCCGACTACTCCGACTACTCCGACTACTCCGACTACTCCGACTACTCCGACTACTCCGACTACTCCGACTACTCCGACTACTCCGACTACTCCGACTACTCCGACTACTCCGACTACTCCGACTACTCCGACTACTCCGACTACTCCGACTACTCCGACTACTCCGACTACTCCGACTACTCCGACTACTCCGACTACTCCGACTACTCCGACTACTCCGACTACTCCGACTACTCCGACTACTCCGACTACTCCGACTACTCCGACTACTCCGACTACTCCGACTACTCCGACTACTCCGACTACTCCGACTACTCCGACTACTCCGACTACTCCGACTACTCCGACTACTCCGACTACTCCGACTACTCCGACTACTCCGACTACTCCGACTACTCCGACTACTCCGACTACTCCGACTACTCCGACTACTCCGACTACTCCGACTACTCCGACTACTCCGACTACTCCGACTACTCCGACTACTCCGACTACTCCGACTACTCCGACTACTCCGACTACTCCGACTACTCCGACTACTCCGACTACTCCGACTACTCCGACTACTCCGACTACTCCGACTACTCCGACTACTCCGACTACTCCGACTACTCCGACTACTCCGACTACTCCGACTACTCCGACTACTCCGACTACTCCGACTACTCCGACTACTCCGACTACTCCGACTACTCCGACTACTCCGACTACTCCGACTACTCCGACTACTCCGACTACTCCGACTACTCCGACTACTCCGACTACTCCGACTACTCCGACTACTCCGACTACTCCGACTACTCCGACTACTCCGACTACTCCGACTACTCCGACTACTCCGACTACTCCGACTACTCCGACTACTCCGACTACTCCGACTACTCCGACTACTCCGACTACTCCGACTACTCCGACTACTCCGACTACTCCGACTACTCCGACTACTCCGACTACTCCGACTACTCCGACTACTCCGACTACTCCGACTACTCCGACTACTCCGACTACTCCGACTACTCCGACTACTCCGACTACTCCGACTACTCCGACTACTCCGACTACTCCGACTACTCCGACTACTCCGACTACTCCGACTACTCCGACTACTCCGACTACTCCGACTACTCCGACTACTCCGACTACTCCGACTACTCCGACTACTCCGACTACTCCGACTACTCCGACTACTCCGACTACTCCGACTACTCCGACTACTCCGACTACTCCGACTACTCCGACTACTCCGACTACTCCGACTACTCCGACTACTCCGACTACTCCGACTACTCCGACTACTCCGACTACTCCGACTACTCCGACTACTCCGACTACTCCGACTACTCCGACTACTCCGACTACTCCGACTACTCCGACTACTCCGACTACTCCGACTACTCCGACTACTCCGACTACTCCGACTACTCCGACTACTCCGACTACTCCGACTACTCCGACTACTCCGACTACTCCGACTACTCCGACTACTCCGACTACTCCGACTACTCCGACTACTCCGACTACTCCGACTACTCCGACTACTCCGACTACTCCGACTACTCCGACTACTCCGACTACTCCGACTACTCCGACTACTCCGACTACTCCGACTACTCCGACTACTCCGACTACTCCGACTACTCCGACTACTCCGACTACTCCGACTACTCCGACTACTCCGACTACTCCGACTACTCCGACTACTCCGACTACTCCGACTACTCCGACTACTCCGACTACTCCGACTACTCCGACTACTCCGACTACTCCGACTACTCCGACTACTCCGACTACTCCGACTACTCCGACTACTCCGACTACTCCGACTACTCCGACTACTCCGACTACTCCGACTACTCCGACTACTCCGACTACTCCGACTACTCCGACTACTCCGACTACTCCGACTACTCCGACTACTCCGACTACTCCGACTACTCCGACTACTCCGACTACTCCGACTACTCCGACTACTCCGACTACTCCGACTACTCCGACTACTCCGACTACTCCGACTACTCCGACTACTCCGACTACTCCGACTACTCCGACTACTCCGACTACTCCGACTACTCCGACTACTCCGACTACTCCGACTACTCCGACTACTCCGACTACTCCGACTACTCCGACTACTCCGACTACTCCGACTACTCCGACTACTCCGACTACTCCGACTACTCCGACTACTCCGACTACTCCGACTACTCCGACTACTCCGACTACTCCGACTACTCCGACTACTCCGACTACTCCGACTACTCCGACTACTCCGACTACTCCGACTACTCCGACTACTCCGACTACTCCGACTACTCCGACTACTCCGACTACTCCGACTACTCCGACTACTCCGACTACTCCGACTACTCCGACTACTCCGACTACTCCGACTACTCCGACTACTCCGACTACTCCGACTACTCCGACTACTCCGACTACTCCGACTACTCCGACTACTCCGACTACTCCGACTACTCCGACTACTCCGACTACTCCGACTACTCCGACTACTCCGACTACTCCGACTACTCCGACTACTCCGACTACTCCGACTACTCCGACTACTCCGACTACTCCGACTACTCCGACTACTCCGACTACTCCGACTACTCCGACTACTCCGACTACTCCGACTACTCCGACTACTCCGACTACTCCGACTACTCCGACTACTCCGACTACTCCGACTACTCCGACTACTCCGACTACTCCGACTACTCCGACTACTCCGACTACTCCGACTACTCCGACTACTCCGACTACTCCGACTACTCCGACTACTCCGACTACTCCGACTACTCCGACTACTCCGACTACTCCGACTACTCCGACTACTCCGACTACTCCGACTACTCCGACTACTCCGACTACTCCGACTACTCCGACTACTCCGACTACTCCGACTACTCCGACTACTCCGACTACTCCGACTACTCCGACTACTCCGACTACTCCGACTACTCCGACTACTCCGACTACTCCGACTACTCCGACTACTCCGACTACTCCGACTACTCCGACTACTCCGACTACTCCGACTACTCCGACTACTCCGACTACTCCGACTACTCCGACTACTCCGACTACTCCGACTACTCCGACTACTCCGACTACTCCGACTACTCCGACTACTCCGACTACTCCGACTACTCCGACTACTCCGACTACTCCGACTACTCCGACTACTCCGACTACTCCGACTACTCCGACTACTCCGACTACTCCGACTACTCCGACTACTCCGACTACTCCGACTACTCCGACTACTCCGACTACTCCGACTACTCCGACTACTCCGACTACTCCGACTACTCCGACTACTCCGACTACTCCGACTACTCCGACTACTCCGACTACTCCGACTACTCCGACTACTCCGACTACTCCGACTACTCCGACTACTCCGACTACTCCGACTACTCCGACTACTCCGACTACTCCGACTACTCCGACTACTCCGACTACTCCGACTACTCCGACTACTCCGACTACTCCGACTACTCCGACTACTCCGACTACTCCGACTACTCCGACTACTCCGACTACTCCGACTACTCCGACTACTCCGACTACTCCGACTACTCCGACTACTCCGACTACTCCGACTACTCCGACTACTCCGACTACTCCGACTACTCCGACTACTCCGACTACTCCGACTACTCCGACTACTCCGACTACTCCGACTACTCCGACTACTCCGACTACTCCGACTACTCCGACTACTCCGACTACTCCGACTACTCCGACTACTCCGACTACTCCGACTACTCCGACTACTCCGACTACTCCGACTACTCCGACTACTCCGACTACTCCGACTACTCCGACTACTCCGACTACTCCGACTACTCCGACTACTCCGACTACTCCGACTACTCCGACTACTCCGACTACTCCGACTACTCCGACTACTCCGACTACTCCGACTACTCCGACTACTCCGACTACTCCGACTACTCCGACTACTCCGACTACTCCGACTACTCCGACTACTCCGACTACTCCGACTACTCCGACTACTCCGACTACTCCGACTACTCCGACTACTCCGACTACTCCGACTACTCCGACTACTCCGACTACTCCGACTACTCCGACTACTCCGACTACTCCGACTACTCCGACTACTCCGACTACTCCGACTACTCCGACTACTCCGACTACTCCGACTACTCCGACTACTCCGACTACTCCGACTACTCCGACTACTCCGACTACTCCGACTACTCCGACTACTCCGACTACTCCGACTACTCCGACTACTCCGACTACTCCGACTACTCCGACTACTCCGACTACTCCGACTACTCCGACTACTCCGACTACTCCGACTACTCCGACTACTCCGACTACTCCGACTACTCCGACTACTCCGACTACTCCGACTACTCCGACTACTCCGACTACTCCGACTACTCCGACTACTCCGACTACTCCGACTACTCCGACTACTCCGACTACTCCGACTACTCCGACTACTCCGACTACTCCGACTACTCCGACTACTCCGACTACTCCGACTACTCCGACTACTCCGACTACTCCGACTACTCCGACTACTCCGACTACTCCGACTACTCCGACTACTCCGACTACTCCGACTACTCCGACTACTCCGACTACTCCGACTACTCCGACTACTCCGACTACTCCGACTACTCCGACTACTCCGACTACTCCGACTACTCCGACTACTCCGACTACTCCGACTACTCCGACTACTCCGACTACTCCGACTACTCCGACTACTCCGACTACTCCGACTACTCCGACTACTCCGACTACTCCGACTACTCCGACTACTCCGACTACTCCGACTACTCCGACTACTCCGACTACTCCGACTACTCCGACTACTCCGACTACTCCGACTACTCCGACTACTCCGACTACTCCGACTACTCCGACTACTCCGACTACTCCGACTACTCCGACTACTCCGACTACTCCGACTACTCCGACTACTCCGACTACTCCGACTACTCCGACTACTCCGACTACTCCGACTACTCCGACTACTCCGACTACTCCGACTACTCCGACTACTCCGACTACTCCGACTACTCCGACTACTCCGACTACTCCGACTACTCCGACTACTCCGACTACTCCGACTACTCCGACTACTCCGACTACTCCGACTACTCCGACTACTCCGACTACTCCGACTACTCCGACTACTCCGACTACTCCGACTACTCCGACTACTCCGACTACTCCGACTACTCCGACTACTCCGACTACTCCGACTACTCCGACTACTCCGACTACTCCGACTACTCCGACTACTCCGACTACTCCGACTACTCCGACTACTCCGACTACTCCGACTACTCCGACTACTCCGACTACTCCGACTACTCCGACTACTCCGACTACTCCGACTACTCCGACTACTCCGACTACTCCGACTACTCCGACTACTCCGACTACTCCGACTACTCCGACTACTCCGACTACTCCGACTACTCCGACTACTCCGACTACTCCGACTACTCCGACTACTCCGACTACTCCGACTACTCCGACTACTCCGACTACTCCGACTACTCCGACTACTCCGACTACTCCGACTACTCCGACTACTCCGACTACTCCGACTACTCCGACTACTCCGACTACTCCGACTACTCCGACTACTCCGACTACTCCGACTACTCCGACTACTCCGACTACTCCGACTACTCCGACTACTCCGACTACTCCGACTACTCCGACTACTCCGACTACTCCGACTACTCCGACTACTCCGACTACTCCGACTACTCCGACTACTCCGACTACTCCGACTACTCCGACTACTCCGACTACTCCGACTACTCCGACTACTCCGACTACTCCGACTACTCCGACTACTCCGACTACTCCGACTACTCCGACTACTCCGACTACTCCGACTACTCCGACTACTCCGACTACTCCGACTACTCCGACTACTCCGACTACTCCGACTACTCCGACTACTCCGACTACTCCGACTACTCCGACTACTCCGACTACTCCGACTACTCCGACTACTCCGACTACTCCGACTACTCCGACTACTCCGACTACTCCGACTACTCCGACTACTCCGACTACTCCGACTACTCCGACTACTCCGACTACTCCGACTACTCCGACTACTCCGACTACTCCGACTACTCCGACTACTCCGACTACTCCGACTACTCCGACTACTCCGACTACTCCGACTACTCCGACTACTCCGACTACTCCGACTACTCCGACTACTCCGACTACTCCGACTACTCCGACTACTCCGACTACTCCGACTACTCCGACTACTCCGACTACTCCGACTACTCCGACTACTCCGACTACTCCGACTACTCCGACTACTCCGACTACTCCGACTACTCCGACTACTCCGACTACTCCGACTACTCCGACTACTCCGACTACTCCGACTACTCCGACTACTCCGACTACTCCGACTACTCCGACTACTCCGACTACTCCGACTACTCCGACTACTCCGACTACTCCGACTACTCCGACTACTCCGACTACTCCGACTACTCCGACTACTCCGACTACTCCGACTACTCCGACTACTCCGACTACTCCGACTACTCCGACTACTCCGACTACTCCGACTACTCCGACTACTCCGACTACTCCGACTACTCCGACTACTCCGACTACTCCGACTACTCCGACTACTCCGACTACTCCGACTACTCCGACTACTCCGACTACTCCGACTACTCCGACTACTCCGACTACTCCGACTACTCCGACTACTCCGACTACTCCGACTACTCCGACTACTCCGACTACTCCGACTACTCCGACTACTCCGACTACTCCGACTACTCCGACTACTCCGACTACTCCGACTACTCCGACTACTCCGACTACTCCGACTACTCCGACTACTCCGACTACTCCGACTACTCCGACTACTCCGACTACTCCGACTACTCCGACTACTCCGACTACTCCGACTACTCCGACTACTCCGACTACTCCGACTACTCCGACTACTCCGACTACTCCGACTACTCCGACTACTCCGACTACTCCGACTACTCCGACTACTCCGACTACTCCGACTACTCCGACTACTCCGACTACTCCGACTACTCCGACTACTCCGACTACTCCGACTACTCCGACTACTCCGACTACTCCGACTACTCCGACTACTCCGACTACTCCGACTACTCCGACTACTCCGACTACTCCGACTACTCCGACTACTCCGACTACTCCGACTACTCCGACTACTCCGACTACTCCGACTACTCCGACTACTCCGACTACTCCGACTACTCCGACTACTCCGACTACTCCGACTACTCCGACTACTCCGACTACTCCGACTACTCCGACTACTCCGACTACTCCGACTACTCCGACTACTCCGACTACTCCGACTACTCCGACTACTCCGACTACTCCGACTACTCCGACTACTCCGACTACTCCGACTACTCCGACTACTCCGACTACTCCGACTACTCCGACTACTCCGACTACTCCGACTACTCCGACTACTCCGACTACTCCGACTACTCCGACTACTCCGACTACTCCGACTACTCCGACTACTCCGACTACTCCGACTACTCCGACTACTCCGACTACTCCGACTACTCCGACTACTCCGACTACTCCGACTACTCCGACTACTCCGACTACTCCGACTACTCCGACTACTCCGACTACTCCGACTACTCCGACTACTCCGACTACTCCGACTACTCCGACTACTCCGACTACTCCGACTACTCCGACTACTCCGACTACTCCGACTACTCCGACTACTCCGACTACTCCGACTACTCCGACTACTCCGACTACTCCGACTACTCCGACTACTCCGACTACTCCGACTACTCCGACTACTCCGACTACTCCGACTACTCCGACTACTCCGACTACTCCGACTACTCCGACTACTCCGACTACTCCGACTACTCCGACTACTCCGACTACTCCGACTACTCCGACTACTCCGACTACTCCGACTACTCCGACTACTCCGACTACTCCGACTACTCCGACTACTCCGACTACTCCGACTACTCCGACTACTCCGACTACTCCGACTACTCCGACTACTCCGACTACTCCGACTACTCCGACTACTCCGACTACTCCGACTACTCCGACTACTCCGACTACTCCGACTACTCCGACTACTCCGACTACTCCGACTACTCCGACTACTCCGACTACTCCGACTACTCCGACTACTCCGACTACTCCGACTACTCCGACTACTCCGACTACTCCGACTACTCCGACTACTCCGACTACTCCGACTACTCCGACTACTCCGACTACTCCGACTACTCCGACTACTCCGACTACTCCGACTACTCCGACTACTCCGACTACTCCGACTACTCCGACTACTCCGACTACTCCGACTACTCCGACTACTCCGACTACTCCGACTACTCCGACTACTCCGACTACTCCGACTACTCCGACTACTCCGACTACTCCGACTACTCCGACTACTCCGACTACTCCGACTACTCCGACTACTCCGACTACTCCGACTACTCCGACTACTCCGACTACTCCGACTACTCCGACTACTCCGACTACTCCGACTACTCCGACTACTCCGACTACTCCGACTACTCCGACTACTCCGACTACTCCGACTACTCCGACTACTCCGACTACTCCGACTACTCCGACTACTCCGACTACTCCGACTACTCCGACTACTCCGACTACTCCGACTACTCCGACTACTCCGACTACTCCGACTACTCCGACTACTCCGACTACTCCGACTACTCCGACTACTCCGACTACTCCGACTACTCCGACTACTCCGACTACTCCGACTACTCCGACTACTCCGACTACTCCGACTACTCCGACTACTCCGACTACTCCGACTACTCCGACTACTCCGACTACTCCGACTACTCCGACTACTCCGACTACTCCGACTACTCCGACTACTCCGACTACTCCGACTACTCCGACTACTCCGACTACTCCGACTACTCCGACTACTCCGACTACTCCGACTACTCCGACTACTCCGACTACTCCGACTACTCCGACTACTCCGACTACTCCGACTACTCCGACTACTCCGACTACTCCGACTACTCCGACTACTCCGACTACTCCGACTACTCCGACTACTCCGACTACTCCGACTACTCCGACTACTCCGACTACTCCGACTACTCCGACTACTCCGACTACTCCGACTACTCCGACTACTCCGACTACTCCGACTACTCCGACTACTCCGACTACTCCGACTACTCCGACTACTCCGACTACTCCGACTACTCCGACTACTCCGACTACTCCGACTACTCCGACTACTCCGACTACTCCGACTACTCCGACTACTCCGACTACTCCGACTACTCCGACTACTCCGACTACTCCGACTACTCCGACTACTCCGACTACTCCGACTACTCCGACTACTCCGACTACTCCGACTACTCCGACTACTCCGACTACTCCGACTACTCCGACTACTCCGACTACTCCGACTACTCCGACTACTCCGACTACTCCGACTACTCCGACTACTCCGACTACTCCGACTACTCCGACTACTCCGACTACTCCGACTACTCCGACTACTCCGACTACTCCGACTACTCCGACTACTCCGACTACTCCGACTACTCCGACTACTCCGACTACTCCGACTACTCCGACTACTCCGACTACTCCGACTACTCCGACTACTCCGACTACTCCGACTACTCCGACTACTCCGACTACTCCGACTACTCCGACTACTCCGACTACTCCGACTACTCCGACTACTCCGACTACTCCGACTACTCCGACTACTCCGACTACTCCGACTACTCCGACTACTCCGACTACTCCGACTACTCCGACTACTCCGACTACTCCGACTACTCCGACTACTCCGACTACTCCGACTACTCCGACTACTCCGACTACTCCGACTACTCCGACTACTCCGACTACTCCGACTACTCCGACTACTCCGACTACTCCGACTACTCCGACTACTCCGACTACTCCGACTACTCCGACTACTCCGACTACTCCGACTACTCCGACTACTCCGACTACTCCGACTACTCCGACTACTCCGACTACTCCGACTACTCCGACTACTCCGACTACTCCGACTACTCCGACTACTCCGACTACTCCGACTACTCCGACTACTCCGACTACTCCGACTACTCCGACTACTCCGACTACTCCGACTACTCCGACTACTCCGACTACTCCGACTACTCCGACTACTCCGACTACTCCGACTACTCCGACTACTCCGACTACTCCGACTACTCCGACTACTCCGACTACTCCGACTACTCCGACTACTCCGACTACTCCGACTACTCCGACTACTCCGACTACTCCGACTACTCCGACTACTCCGACTACTCCGACTACTCCGACTACTCCGACTACTCCGACTACTCCGACTACTCCGACTACTCCGACTACTCCGACTACTCCGACTACTCCGACTACTCCGACTACTCCGACTACTCCGACTACTCCGACTACTCCGACTACTCCGACTACTCCGACTACTCCGACTACTCCGACTACTCCGACTACTCCGACTACTCCGACTACTCCGACTACTCCGACTACTCCGACTACTCCGACTACTCCGACTACTCCGACTACTCCGACTACTCCGACTACTCCGACTACTCCGACTACTCCGACTACTCCGACTACTCCGACTACTCCGACTACTCCGACTACTCCGACTACTCCGACTACTCCGACTACTCCGACTACTCCGACTACTCCGACTACTCCGACTACTCCGACTACTCCGACTACTCCGACTACTCCGACTACTCCGACTACTCCGACTACTCCGACTACTCCGACTACTCCGACTACTCCGACTACTCCGACTACTCCGACTACTCCGACTACTCCGACTACTCCGACTACTCCGACTACTCCGACTACTCCGACTACTCCGACTACTCCGACTACTCCGACTACTCCGACTACTCCGACTACTCCGACTACTCCGACTACTCCGACTACTCCGACTACTCCGACTACTCCGACTACTCCGACTACTCCGACTACTCCGACTACTCCGACTACTCCGACTACTCCGACTACTCCGACTACTCCGACTACTCCGACTACTCCGACTACTCCGACTACTCCGACTACTCCGACTACTCCGACTACTCCGACTACTCCGACTACTCCGACTACTCCGACTACTCCGACTACTCCGACTACTCCGACTACTCCGACTACTCCGACTACTCCGACTACTAATGGATTGGACAACCGACCGCTCTGAGAGGAAATTTTCCACCTCAGCCGGGATTTGAACCCGGTACCTCAGCGGTAGAAGCGAAACACGCTAACCAGTCAACTACCGAGGTTGTTGTGTGACCCAGATTCGGTTTGAAAGTTTTATTTCGCACACCGTTAAATAAATTTGATAATCCATCATTGAGTTTTGGAATAATTGCAATTTTATAACTTTGTTTAATTTTTAGAGCTTGTCAATAGCATGCAAATATTTCTACGTCTGATTAGGCTTTCCGTTTTTCGAATGTTGTTTCTTTACATCTTTATTATGTTTGTCATTATTATTTGCATCTTTGTTGAAGAAAGAATGATATCTACGTAAAAATTTCTAATTTCTCGTATTAGTTTCTTTTAAATTAGTATTATGTGAACAATTCGCTTATTGTTAAATCTTTCATCCTATTTATTTACAACTCTCAAATCCTTAAAACGTCCTGCGGTAATTCCTTCTCTTTTCACTCCATCCTCTTTTCCGCACGTCAACTCCTTTTCCCTCTCCTCAGAGTCTCTCTCCGTTTTCACTCCTTAGCAACCAGCGCCACCTTTGTCCCGAGGGAAAGAACTAAGGAAAACTAAGGAGACAATTCAAAAGGAAGGAAATTTTCTCTCTCTCTTCTTTACTTGGCGTAATCTCCTAAAGCAACTTCCCACACGTTCCTTTCCCTCTCCTCTGTCACACATCCACGTTGCCTTCCACGTTTCTCGCGAAAGACGGCGCTACCGAGAAAAGCCATTACGATCCTCTTTTGTTTGATCTCCGAGAGCGGCTTTTTGGAGCAACTAACTAAACAAAGGGGAAAAACGAACACAAATGCCGTTCTTTTCGGGGAGTTGAATGGAAGGTTTGGCAATAATCAGGAGAGAATTGCTTGAGGGTGGTTATATTCGAGACCCATTATTTCCGGCAACTTTGTAGCTCAATTATTAGGGTCCCAAAAGGAGGTCGATTGAAAGAATGATGATTTATTTCCCCTACAATCGAAGAGTACGAAATCCTTAAGAGTTGATTGGAAACAGAAAGGATTCCTCAACTGTGGTTAGGCGGCGTTTTTGTTAATGGACCAATTTTGTGAGGGTGATTTCTAAGGGCTAGAAACAGAGATACTAAAAGTATTCTCTTATCAAACATTAAAGTTACGAATACTTTGAACTTAAATTTATTAATATGAATCGACATTTTACGCTTACTATTTTCATGGATTAGTTTTCGAAGTCGTATAAAATTACAAAAGTAAGGGATGATGAAATAACTCTGCACTATGAGTTCGTGAGACTTGAACACAAAACGTAAGGCAAAATGTATAGACATTTCTGGGACTCGCACCCGGTACCGCACTTTCAGAATAAGTAGGGTGTAATTACTATCTACAAGTGCCTCATTCCTGAACGGTAAGTGAAAGGAATTCGGAATGGTTTCCTCTCAAGGTCGGAACTATAGAAAAGGATATACCTTTCGTATTGGTCTCAATATTCAATTTGACAGCAGGTAAATTGGTGGCAAAGTTGAAATGGGTTTTATGTACTAATGTCTTTGAAAGGATGCTACATTTCCAGTATATTCCAACTCACTGAGAATCTCAATTATTTTATCAGACGAGGGTTTAAGATGATAAAGATGAGTTTATAATGAGTTTATTAGGTACAGACAAAAAAACTGAGAATATTTCACAACCAACTCAATATTATGCTCGTGCTCATAATAAGTTTCCTTTATATTTCAAACATGCATAAATCAAACAAAATAAGAGGTCTTGTGAGATTTGCAAAATTTCTCATTTCCAATATTATTATTAATAAATCCTATATAACTTCTCACTAACTTATTTATACCAGCAAGAAAATTTAAAGAAGATTTTTAGAAATGTGTCAACCGAAAAAATATCCCAGTATTACCAAATGTAGCGAATATATCTTATCTATCTATAACGAGAATACGAGAATGTATCTCGAATTCTTGTTCCAGATCTATATGCCAATGCGAATGGACTACTTGAAGCAAACGAAGACTGCACTGTTTACTTTCCTAACTGATTTCCATTCTGTAGACTTATTTTTTTTATTTTTTCAGGATAAACTACTAATTATGATTCCTTGGGTAGAGACATGCAAACTCCGTCTTCTCATTAATGTTAAGGAAACAAAGTTAATTCTAAGGTGCACATAGCAAGGTCAAATCGGGTCATAGGTCCAACAGATGATTAGTAAAGGTGTTTCCGAAAGTCACATCATGCTGCTCAAACTAAAATAATTTTTGAAAATCGGGCCAATGCATTAACGGGGAAAACCGTGATTAGCATTATCCAGTACAGGCGTCGAACTAAGGACAATCTACCCTAATATATGTCTTTCGCGATTATAGAGAAAATATTGATCCTTCTTTTTTCAATGGAAACTAATCAGCAAACGAAATTACCGAAAATAAAAACGTCTATTTCTATCCAGAATGTGTTTTCTTCTCAATAATTTATATTCACTCAGTATCACAAGGAACTGTGTCTCCTCCGTCGCTTTTTTCAGGTTACTTTTCCATCCGTAGCAGTAGATATCGTTGCAGAATTTTAATTTTTCCTAACCCATGATTACGTAATGTGCGATTTCGAATAATAACTTAGGATTTAAGAACCTTCGGGTATAAAAACATTATATTATACCTCGTCACTATGAAAACCATCATTTGCTTTGTCTAGGACCGCAAAAGTATCTTAAACCTCTTTCCTATAAAAATATTAATTCTAAGTTAAAAATTGGGGGAATTTCCATTATATTTCTTCCAGTTTCTTGAAGTTACTTATTATTCATTCAGAGAAATACTGTTTTCTGTCAATTCATAAAATCTTTTCATAAAATGTGATAATTCAAAAACTTTGTAAAAGAATCATAAAGATGAATGGGCAAAGCAAATAAACACTCTCTTCGAACCCCGATAAGTTGCGATGAACGGCTTCAGAAGTTATTCTTAATTTCTATATACTTTTCAATCGAATAAAAAATTAATCGAATCGGGAAGTTAATTTAGAAACACTAATGAAATTTTTGGAAAAAAGTATATTTTACGTTTATTTATTTTCACAACTGTAATTTACAACTTTTTGTCTTTGAATTATCTACAACTTCCCAAAAAAGAATCTCGGAAACATTATAAAAGTTTATTGAATCTGATAAGAATGTTTCGCCAAAACTAAAACGAATTGTAGCATATAAAAACAATCACTGCACTATCTAAAACACCTTTAACAGGTCAAATTTCTCTTTTCTATTGAAGTCCGTTTAATAATAAAGTGACTGACAATACTTTTGAGCGCCAAAAGCTCGTGCCAAGCATTCAATAGCGAGAAAATACTATTACGTTACCGAGAAAGTATTTAACTTCAAAAACAATGCAGTTAAAGCATTGACAAAAATAACAAATTTTCGCTTGTTTGTCATGAATGGAACTTTTTCAAAACGGAAATTACAGTGGATATACTTCGAGAAAGGGAAAAAATTTCAAAAGGCAGAATGGACTTTCAGTGGACACACAATGCATAGATTCAATTTTTGCGACTGCAGCTTTGTTCTTAAATCCAAAATTCAAGTTATGAAATTAACCAGAAAATTGGTCCGCGCATGGATCATTAAATAAACGCGGAGAAAATATCGAGGCGGAATAAAAATTCTGCAGAGCCCAAAGGATTCTACATTTTTTTCTGCATCGGCATTAATTTCCATCGTTGCCCGCGGCTTTAACACGAGTAATAAATCTGCGACCCACTTATGTGTGCTCTTTGAAGGAGTGCATGCCCGTTAGCGATTGCGTTGGGCAAAAACATTCCTTTGGACTGATAAAATGCGCCACAAAAGGATACGAGGCGAATATCTTTTTTCTTAATTGTAAATCGAATCGTTCATTCAAGAAGCGATTTATTTAACGGCCGAAAAAGAATCGGCTTAGTGGAAAATATTCCGATAATCTCGATTTTGGGCATTATTCGGTCGAATTTGCGCAAACAACCTAGATTTTAAAGAGGTTAACCCCAAAGAGAAAGAAGAAAAATATAAATTAATATTTGGAGGGAAAACTTGATTCATTCCCCACCGAATTCCGAGTTTGAAAGAAATATTTTTTTTAAAAACACTACGAGATTAATTTATATTCATTTAGAAGTATTTTAACAAGTTTGAGATGAAATCTTCATTTAGATAAGTTAAATTGTAAGTCCTGAATTAATACTCCATGAAGTAAAAAAAAGCTCTCATCTAAAACTTCTAAAGAGACTCACTCTCAGATGAGATACTTCCTCAGTTCTTATGTTAAAAAACTTAAGAATAATATATGCACTGTTAATTATACGTGTATATACACGTACATCCCTCTTAATATTCCTATCCACAGTTACCACGAATTCATTTTTTATTTTATTTTATTTGAAGAATACAGTAAAATATCCTTCGCAAATTTCAAACGCAGTAAGTTTTAGATTTTATATTTTTGAGTCGGAAAATAGGATTATATTTTTCTATATAACAAAATGCCTGAAGTAACATCCATATAAATTCTAATTACATAATTATTCGGTAATAAATTATTCCTTATGAATTTTTTCTAAGGAATGCATTATTTTCAATTCCTTCATTACAGTTGTGTTCGACTAATTGATTAACTGATTGAATAAATATCATATTAGTACTGCCCAGTAGGTAGAATACATTATGATGAAATGACTCGCTAACATTTTATTTCATGAGAAATCTTTGGAGTTGTTATTCCCAAGAAATCCGTACAACGTCTGAGAAATTAATTCCGTATTGGAAGTGAGAGGTAAACCAGGCATCCTTCTATAGCACTTCTGAATCCTGTACCTCGAGCGCCACATCCGTATTTCTAGACCATATCCCCAACCATTAACATTAGTAACACAGAAGCAGCTACTTTTAGCGTGAAATTTCCCTCAATAGCAGCTGTGAGCGCATATAACTCCTAAGGTCATCTGGTCTCACCTCCAATCTATGATCTTCCCACACTTTCCCTCAAGACCCGTTAGGTTTTATTATTCTGTGCCTATTCCACCCCTCTGTCTATCGATGGCTTAAATAGCGATCTTCATTCTATCCACTTGCTTCTGAGGAGCTTTAACAGGAGAGGGAGAAAGCTCTTGTAGCTTTCGCTACGTTAAGCTTTTGCGAAACCTTTCCAGTTTGAGATAAAGGCCTGAATGCTCCTAGATGCATTCGTGTAAATGATCGCTAACGTTGAGTGAAAATACTGTTAATTTGAGTCACGAGTGACCTTTACGGTGGCACTAAGTATTTCACAAGTAAAAGCGCAAGAGAGAAAGACAGGGATGAAATATCATGAGCAAAATGCCTGCATTACAGAAGGAAATTATCCGAAATTCCAAATGGTGCATTTCAAATAAATACGTATAATAATGTAGACGAAATTTTAGAAAAATATACACAACAAAAGAGAGAAACATCTTTCTTTTAGATATAGTTTACAATAAGAATATTTTAGGCATATTTCTCGCAAGAATTAACTAAAAAACATATTTTGTATACTTTTATCGAATAAATTTCGCTATCTAAATAATACGTGTAGAATAAATGCTATATTTTGAGCAAAGAAATAGGTATCTGTCAATAAAGCGTCATTCAAAATTGTAAAAGTTTGACGTTACACTTTTCTCCCGAGGTTTGATCGCTTCTTTTCCAGAAAAAGTGCATTAATGTTATTTATCTTCAAGGAATAAGCAGTATGAGTAAACTTTGCACGTAATATTCTAAATATAGCACGGCAAATATATGTAACCAGGCCTTTAGACTTTTAAATTAAAACAGTATTTGATGAGGCTAAATAAATTTAAAAATGGTGGACATTGATGCCGACTGTTTTTCCTTTTCTCCATTTTATCTTTAATATCGCCTCCGCGTGTAAGCATGAAAGGGCTTAGACAATTTGAATCTGTATGAAAAATACCACCAAATTCGGTTAGTGCATTGGAGGAATGTTGGACAAGTAATCCTATTAGAAGGTAAAAGAATAGAAAAAGAAATGAAGTTTTTCTATCCTCTTATGCCGATGTCTACCTACTGAATTTCCTTCAAAAACCGCTCGAAAACGTGCGAGCAATATGTGATTTTTACGTAGAATTTTCGGCTTAATTAATATTCGTGAGGCAGTGTTTACAGTTTCTCGCAATAATCGTTTTTTGGCCGTGTTTATTTTGCAAGACTCTCTAAATAATTTTGAGCCACTGTGCAAACAAAGCTCCCCTAAAAATTTCGTACAGAAATAAATCAAACCGAGTGAGTAAGATGGCCACGGTAAACACTTCAAGCAAAATGTCATGAAAAATTGGTTGGATGCAGAGTACACCATATCATATTTATGGAAGACTGCGATATGAGTTTGAAGAGATTTCATTTCGTCGACTGTTACCGAATTTTTATGAATAATTGTGAAGTGTATACCCTTTGAAATAAAACAAATATATATATCACATATGGATTTTTAGGAAAATGATAAGGAAAAGTTCTATTTTTAATAACGGCGAACCAAATCAATAGTTAATTAATTCATCTATCTATCCATCTAATCAAATAAATTCATCAACAGAAACGTTAAGGGATTGGAAAGGATTATGTAAGTCGGTAATAATTTTTAATGAAAAAGTCCATTAAAGAAAATATACATATAAATTGAAATATATATATATATATATATATATATATATATATATATATATATATATATATATATATATATATATATATTGAATTCCTCCTTGAAATATATATATATATATATTGGAAATTTTTGCAAATTAGTTTTATTTATTTATGGTACCAACTAAAAAACTAAAATAGGAAACTTTGATATAACGGAATCGAAAATCTGTTTAGGCAGAAGTTCTTTATCCTCTGAAAATCTCATGTGAGCTATATAATATAAATTATATGTATCAAAAAATAGACAGAATAAATGCAATAGTTACAAGACCATTTCTATATCCTACAATTTCAACGATAATAATGAGAATGGCGCTTTAAAATTTCATTTAACTTGATGTAAATTTCCACGTTCTCTATAATAAGATTTCAAAAAGTTGAATTTTATTATTATTCTTACTATGTTTAATAAATCGTAAGTATAAACTGTTCAAGTTTAAAAATACACCTACATTCTGAAAACCATAAACCGCATTTGTATGATAGATTGCGTTTATTAAGTAACAAAGACTGATTACAAGTTGATAATTAATTGACAAGATTTTATAAGAAAAAATTTTTATGCATCATGTCCTTTCATTGAACGTAAAGGAAATAGGAATAGAATTGTTAAAGATAAAAAACGGATTCCTAATGAAAGAAAAACAAGCCAAATGAACCCACGCGAACAGAAAAGTCATTAAAAGTAAGGCTTTACATTCAATAACTAAGTTGTCTCTAACTTAATATTCCTCATCGTCCCACATATAACAGGATGCGATTAAATCATCAATTGGCAATCAAATAATCCCAGTGGTAGAAAATATTTGCCGAAGAAGTACTAGTATTACTTACTAATAAGTAGTACTCTGTTATTGATACACTTCGCTATGATAAAAGAAGATTAAAAAATCTCAATCCGCTAATAGCACAATTTTCTTCTTTCATAATTCTCCGAAACACGTGCGGAATATTGTAGTCTTTTGAAAATAATGGCATTGATGTTTAACTTTGTGAACGCTAATTTCAATAAATTCTTTTAATATTTTCTACGTGAATGATTGCCCGGGTTTTAGTGGTGTATTTAGAATTTAAATAGCTCTCTCATAATAAATTACACGGATAATTTTGTAGTAAAGGCAGCAACACCAGAGATGTTTATATCAATCAAATAATTACGATGATATAAAAATAAATAAAGTGAATAATTAACTGCATTCTCGTTCCGTAATGGATCTAACTTTAAGCTCGAAAACTGATTCACGTTTTAATTGAGCTGTGGTAACGGAGGTTTGAATTAATTTCGTAATTTGAGAAAATATAAATGAATAATAACTCGCCGAAAGGATAAATATAGACAGTAATTGAAAAGGAAAATAATATCTCTAACAGGCTCATATAAAACTTAAATTTAAGGAAAAACATCAAATGTGGCATATAATTCGTATCTGACTGCATAAAATAATATCGGTTTCAATAATTGCAGATATCACAAATTGACAGCCGAGATCGCATTTAATGAAATTTAGAGAGGGAACGCTATTTTGAAGGTTTAGTTGAATCAGTTCGTCGTTGATTCTATTAAAATTTGACCTTTTCCGACTTATTTCCTCCTAATAAAAGAAGCTTTCCTCTTTTTCCGCTTTCCTTTGTCCAATTTTATCATATTTTGTGCATCATATTTCCGGGTTATGAGTTTCCTCTAACAAGTGAGTATTATTCTATTTGGCGCTGAAAATGGTAACATTTAAGAGAAGTATGTTCAACCTCAAAATCGTCACAAAGAATGAAAAAGTTTATCATTGAAAATGAAATTAAAAACATCATTCGATAAATTATCAATCATTTTTCATTAAAGGTATTATTACCTCAATTGTGTTTAAAGTCAAATTTCAATTATTTAATAGTAAAAGTAATTTTGAATGAAACGAAATATTGGTAAAAAATGAGATTTAATATAAAACTGATAATTTTAAGCGGCAAAAAGTTAAATTCTAATCAATAGCTCGTTTATTCCATAATATTATTTAATTATATACCGTTACTATAATAGGGAGAGATATGTCCCAGACGTAATTAAGTATTCTTTGTTTGGTAATTGGGATATATTATAACTTATAACTAAAATTAAAGACGATGCCGAATATTAAAAATTACAGAAAATGCCAGAAAATATGAGAAGGAAAAAATAACAGAATGAATCATTTAAGAGAGCTTTAAGATTCAGTTTATATCTTTCAAGTAACGTGGAGTTCATCATAGACAGCCTTGGAACACATTACACCTAAAAAAATACGAAGAAGGTATGAAAGATACTTCATAGGGTTATAAATTGAAAAACAAAGAAGAAAAAGATTTCTTCGCCTTAAAATTGTGAAAAATATTGATTATAAGGTTTTAAATTATTCGTTTCTGCAAACAAATAATGATTAAATATATTCTATCCATATAAATTTTGGTTAATTTAATTGTATTATCCTATGATTCGCGTGTATGAAAATAAAAAAAAAACACTTTAAAAAATACCCCTTTGGATAGGATCGAGAAAAGTATGGACTCAAAAGAAATAAAATTTATAGGCGTAAGGCGAGTGATTCATTCCTAAATCACTGCTTCGGCATTTCAACACACAAATGGATTCCAAATTAATCAACAGCACGCTTTTGAGGGCGATTAAAAAAAAAAGAGCGAGTGAGAAAGCGACTCTATCGCTCAATCTGGTTCTTTTGAAAGCTCAAATGCATAGCGAAAAGCGACGATGTTTATGCAAGTGATGTTAGAAGGACGTTGCTCTTTGAGAAATGATGAGAAGGAGCGAAATCCCATGACGAAAGGGCCGTGCACTTTATAAAGGTCACGATCACTGATACGAATAATCAAGACCGGCATTTGTCTCTCTATTTTAAGCAGTACGAAAGATCCTTTTTTATCCCTTTTCATGCCGAGTTCCTTATTACCGCCATTGGATTACGGCGTTCTTCGCTATTCCTTTGACGTGGCTGCCATTAGTGCGCCTTAACGAAATCTTCGTGTTGTGGAAAGATTCGATCGTGCGATTCTCCCTGTATTTCTTGAGGGGCGTTCACCGACGATAAATCACGTTCTGGTAAACATTCATGAAAATAAAATGGACGTTGGCGTTCTGGGAACATCCATAAGCGCTACATTAGTGTGCCCATCATCGTGATTTACCATAATGTCCTCAAAAAAAACATAGGAAGAACATTTCGGTTAATGCCGCCTGTTGAATAATCGAAAACAAGAAGGTAGATTTAGTACGAAAACGCAGTTGTCAGGGAAATTCTCACAAGGTGATGAGTGAGGTATTTGTCCTCGGCAGGATGTTGCGTTGGAAGAATGTCTGGTTGGGAAATGAATTGAAGAGCAGGAGTCCAAGAAGAAGAGTTTATTTTCGAATTCATTCGATTCGAGAGAGGGACATGAATGAATACCGTTATTAAGCTATATTCATGCTATATTAGCTTTCATTACAATGCAGTCGTGAACAAGATTGTGAATCAAGCAATTGGGAGATGCAATTTCGTCTGTGCGATCCCAAAGAAAATGAAAAAGCACCATTTATCAGGTTAAAGTTCTCTCGACCTGAATGACGCGAGAGAGCTACTAAAAAACGAAATTACGTTCGTGAAACTTAAAGTTTAAACGGATGTTTAAACTACGAACTTGCATGAGTGAGAAACGTCTAATGTATGAAAATAAATTCGATTATAGAAACATTTAACCACATACATCTCTTCATTTGAGAGATTAAACTGACTGAGTTACTTCCTCTCTTAACTAAATATGCGTCACAGATTCAATTATTTGCACTAAGAGCTCTTGTTGAAGGGTAACGATATACATAAAGCCCACTTATTTTTGGCTTGTAATATAGCATAAATATAAAAATTAGAATTTTAAAATACTTTCCTTATACAGCTTTCCTCAAAGTAATGTCTCTTCGCGTACAATTCCAAAATAAATAGGCATGAAACAAGGGAATACAACTCCCCGTTATAAAACACACACAGTAATTACATGTGAAAAACCTACTGACGAACTTGTTGAAGTAGAATTCCAGGCAAAAACTAAATTGGAAATGGAATGTTTTCACTTATGGACATTTCCTCCTCACCAAAACAGCCGAACTCAATAATAAAAGAAATGATTGCCGGAAATGAGTTCTTTTGTGCCGAAAAATCAACTTACTTTTTAAAGTGAAAATATTTGATTTGATGAAATGAGTGAGCTTTCGTATTCTAACAATGTTTGAGCAATAAAGAACGCAAAAGAGTTGTTTATAACATATTTGCCTTTTGATTTTCAGGAAATGAGGATTCGAAGAATAAGAGAAGTTTTTTGCATTCCATCGTAATTATATCTTTCTTTTATTGATTACAGAAGTTATAATTTGTATTGCATTTGAATTTTTATTTTTCCGTTACAGGTGAAAAGATATTTTCAAAGTTCTATTACTTTTTATCTATAAAAAATGAAAACATAGATTGCTTTATAGTACCAATCTTGGAGAAGTAGGAATCTAATTTCCAGGACAACATTAGTAGAGGGCGCAGGGGGTCCCTAGAGAAAATACACTTCATTCATGCGCTCGTATTTACTCGATAAATTGGATGAGAACCATCAACGAATTTAAATGACGAGAAATCATACTTAATGAATTAGAAATTTAGATGAAACGAGAAGAGTAGTAATGGATAACGCTTAATTCAAAATGAAGTGAACGAGAACACTGCTTTAAAAACAAAGAACCCTCTAGAGTTTACTTACATCTTTCGTGCAATCCCTAGACTAAATTTTTTTGGTTTGATTAAGCAGAGCCAGGTAATGTAAACATAAGTTTTAATTAAATTTGTTCATCGTACGAGCAAATACTCGTCGACATATACAGCGCTACGTAGTAAACGTCGTACTACTGAAATGTTAAAGTTCATGAATGGCCTTCTACATTCATCAAGAATGACTAAAATTTATGAATGATATTTAAGTGTTCTGGGATAGCGTTGCAGAAAACTGAATTAAATATTCTTATTTAAAAAGAGCATAATTAAAGATGGATAGACATAGGATAAATAAACATAGATACTAATGCTGTACGATGGAAAATCCGCGGATTATATAAAGTAACTTCTAACAAAAGGTTTGGATTAATATAACGTAAAAGTAATACAAAACGATCATTATATGAAAGGAATAACCATATCTTAAGGCAACTTATCAAATAATTTTAATTTAATAAAGAACTTCAAAATTTTCTCATTAATTATGCAAGAATATTTACCAAACTACAAATTTTAATACTTTGCTTCAAGAAATTTCCAGCCCAACTACTTTCTCTAAAGCTAGACTTAAAGTCAAGTACTTCAAAGAAAAGATACATTCACTTTTTCAAGGCTCGAACGCGAATAGATTTATTATCCCAATAAAAGAGAGAGTCAAAGCAGGTGGCCTCGCTACTTCCGCAAGAAGAGTAAATGTTCCGAACGTTTTGCGACTTCTCAGTGACTCCACAGGACTCGATTTTTCTGCGAATCGAGCTATGAAAACAAAACGGGGTGATTCGAATTCGATTCGAAGAAGAAAACAAGTCTTTTAATGGAAAAACGGTTTCAATGTGTGTGCAACAGGAATAAATCAGCGAACAAAAGGATAAATTCGTTACGGCCAATGTAATCTTAAAAACTCGCAAGGAAAAAATTCTCGATCCAAAAAAGTTATATACGATGTTATTAAAATTATTTTAATAATTTGTAGTGATAACAGTGTATCAAATGCTTCCCATTTCGTAAAATATTCATGATCTAATAGGAGAAATAAGGAAAGAATGCATTGATGTGTTCGAATTCCGAAATATTCCACTTAATATCACTGAAAAAGACTTAAGAACTTTTGAATTGGTTTTGATAAATTATACGTACTGTAAGCTTTGCCTTAAAAAATTCTGTATTCTCTCATAAAGGGTTATTTCGCACATGAATTTGGAATTGTTTTTGAAATTGCGATATTCCTCTCGGTTACAGCGTGATTCTGTCAGTAAAAACTATGTTTTTTTTCTGTTTCCACCAGCATTTTTTCTGCAACCGATATAGACGGATTGTATGAGATACATACAAGGAGATGACGCGAGAGTTGATGCTAGGAAAGTTTTTTTCATCTATTAAGGTAATAAAATAAGGTACAAAAGACTGGTTTAAAATATGAAAGTCTCAGATACGTAGTAAATGATATTTTCACTTGAGAAACGGTGTTTTTTACTGTCCATGTGATAGGAATCTTTATCATTCTCATGTAGTTCATTCTCATTCATGCTTCTTGCAAACATCGCACTATAGAATACGCTTAGTGTTCATCATTGTATGTGTAATTACGAAACAAAACCTTATATCTAGTCTTCTCGTTCAAAACTTTTCCCGTTTTCATTTGTTCCTTGTAAAAATCGTAACTACTTCATCAATTCTGCCAATGAATTTAAACTGAAAAACATTATATTAATCGTATGAAGAACATCTTTGAAACCGTGTTATTTGAAAATGTTCCGAATTATTAGAGGCTAGATATTTGCATGGTAAGGGAAATATGTATTTGAGCGATACAGAATATTACTGCAATAAATATTTTTGAGAGGAAGACCAAGGAATATAAAAGTAACAGTACAAGGACTAGAGTGACCTGTTGCCAGGTTTGGCGTGATGAACATATTCCTTTCCTATGCAACTCTAATTGTACGCCCCAGGGAATCTTAAGAGTAATAACACAGAAGTATCCACCGTATCCAAATGGTAAGAGTTAGATGAAATTACTTGAGATGTGACTCGATTAAAGGATAGCATCTTAATTTCAAAGAAGAGATTCCTGGAGATATCTCAGATGAATATACAAGGAAGTTCAGCTGTGATCACTCGACCGTTCACTGCAAACCGCAGAATTGAAACAGAGGTTGATTCCCTCTAGAAAGGCAGAAGGAGACTTGTAAAACTTGACCGAATTGCGCTACAGGTATGGCTCTCTCTAAAAAGGGTAAGTTACGCGACCCAAGTATACGAGTATGCAATTGGCTAAGGCTATGAAATATAAAAGAACAGCCAGAAAATTAAAAACTCGCCAGAGAAAATAGTTCACTTTGATGATGCTTGTGTTTATCGGTTAAATATTTCAACAAGTAATGAAATAATAAGTCATATTTATTGAAGTCTTAACCCTAATTTTATAAACTACGTATTGACAGCTGGTTTATTCCGAATAAGTTCGAAGTAAAATTTTCCTTCGGATTAATATACACCCCGGAAAGGAAAATTTAAGAAAACGTTGCGCCAAACGTAATATTAAACACAATATAACTTATAAAAAGATAGTTAATTTGAATAATGTTTAAATAAATAAATAAAAATCTTCAGGAAAACATATATATACCTACATCAAGTCACAAAAATTGGAAAATTCTGACAAAGCGATTCCTGTACCGATTAGATAACATAAGATCCACGTATTATTCAAAAAAAGTTTATTTTAAGTGTTAACGAATTGAGTGATTCCAAATGGTAAAAGAGTGCGATGTGTCATCGAAGCGTGTTGGTATTCAACTGGATGAGAATGAATGGGGACACCTTAGCGTTAGGATGACGAGCAGATGGGGAAAGAAAGGTTTTCCTTTGGACCATGGCGATCCTTTCTTGCGAACGGAATTCGGAGCTTTTTTTAAGGCCATTCCTAACACCGATCACGTGTGCAACCACGAAAGGGTGAAGGAAAAAAGGGGCAAAATAATAGACTACAGGGGGTCTTTCTTTACGAAATAATATAGAAAAAATCGGGAAACAATGTAAGTTTCGACAGAGGCACGTTGCGGGTGGTAATCCTAAGCGGAGTTGAAACCCCCAATTGATAGGGAAACCGTAATGAGGAGCAAAAACTGTCCATAGGAATCGAGTGAGCGGACATGACGTGAATTTTCTCACTGCTGAGGAAATTTCACCGAATCGATTTCTCAGGGATTCATTCGGTAGAGTTTTCTTCTTGTCAATAGCTTACAACGGTTTACCGCAAGATATATATTTTGTGGTGATAACTTTTTAAAGTGAATCAACTCAGTATACGTTTCATAACACTTTAACTCACATACGAAATGCAATACTTAAGACGTAAATTATGGTACACTTTTAATAAACGTTATACTTCAATTACTTTAAATGTGTTTAAATTAAGGTGTTTTGTTCTCAAACCATTTATGAGTGATTTTTAAGAAAATATATGTAACAATATCCAAGATGCATCCTTTATGGTTTCTCAGGACATGTATTATACTAATACGTCTTCCCCCAATCTCAAGGAGTGTTAATTTCAGAAAAGCCTTGCAGATTTTTGGCTCTTTTAGTGTCGCATTAAGCTTCCCGTTTAGTTGGAATTCAACAGAATGGGAGGAAAACGCTAAGACATAGCTAACACTAATTAATGAGCAAAATATAAAAATAATGTCAACAGAGTTCCCACGAACGCACTTACCAAATTATTATATAGTATAAAAGAATACACAAATATATAAAGAAAAATAAAAAAAGGAATGTTTCCCTTCTTCTAAACCTTTTCTCGTTAATATTCTGGACCGAATCAAATTTAATTAACTTAATAATTGATATATATATATATATGAAATATTATACGGGATGTAACAAAACAAAACGCGAAAAAAGTAGTTCGAGATGAAAATTTCAATCAGTGATATGTAATAAAGAGAATCACTCTAATAGAGAAAATTTATTCGTATTCTCTCAAATAAGCACTTTCTCCCTCAAAGTCTGTGACGACATATCATACCAAGCATATCATTTCTCCTAATGCTAGGTTTCGTATATACCAATATCGTTTATTTAAAACAATTTTCAAAATGAAAATATACTAATTGAATTTTCCATCCCGTTATTAACCCTTACATAGGATCGATTTCATTTCTGCATTACATTTTCTAAAAAAATTTAGTTATAAAAAAGCGTGTATATTAATTATTAGCGGGATATCTATTCATGTGAATATTCTTTTCCGAATATATTAAGATATTGATAACACCTCCAACATTCCTTCTTATGCGTAGAATTTTAGGACAGTTTGAAAAATATAGATTATCTACGCATTAAGTTGCTGCCGCAAAATCTTAATTGA
Organism: Pantala flavescens; assembly: GCA_020796165.1. Classification (NCBI taxonomy): domain Eukaryota; kingdom Metazoa; phylum Arthropoda; class Insecta; order Odonata; family Libellulidae; genus Pantala; species Pantala flavescens. Next base: position 7,369,384 of record CM036878.1, on the reverse strand, counting down.
GGAGCTGTAGTCTGACATTCGTTGCCTCGTTGTCATAGCGTTTCAGTACATAATTCATTCCAACAGAGGGCCTAGATATGCTTCCAGTTCGCTATTCCGACCTTAGTTGCCGGTTCTTTCCTGCGAGCAAAGCTTTTTGCTCTTGTAACGTGTAAATCTCTTCCGTTGTGTTTTCGTGTGATTCTTAACGCAATCGAAACTTGAAGATTCCTCCTGAATGAAGTGATTGTGATCATTTACGTGCCTTAAGTGGATATCGGAGCACACACAAGATTTGATAGATTTGGCAGTTTAGCTGAGGAAGGCATTGTGACATCGTCATGCATGTGCAGCTGAAGCGGAGGAGCTTTGACTGAGGATTCGAGGTTTAAAGGAAACTTTTAGGTAAGAAACGGAGTCCCATCGGAAAATATTTCGAAAGCCTTTCTCCTGTTCTTGCAAAAATGGGCTTAAAGAATTTTACCTGCTGATTGTTGACCGTGAACGAATAACTAGTATCCGTTTCGTCGTCACGATAGATGTCTTCAATATTAGTAACAAGCTTGGTTAAAAATCATATCGAGCGAATCTAAACTCTCTTCCTCTATTTCATACATATCGACGCGTAAAATATGGAAATGCACTCATATAACAAGAATCGGAAGCAGTTTCTATTCACAGAGCCCTATGTCGCGATATAACAGTTCGATTTGGGATGCTGGTAACCTCAATTTTACATTCTAAATTTTAAACATCATCTGGAGATTCCATCTAAAGATCAGCTGGAGACAGGGCTGATGTGAACACGTTGAGATGTATGGAGTTGAGACAGTCGCCGCCGGGTCCCTAAAATTGCAATTAGATTTTTAAATATTAACATGAGGTCTATCGTAACCGATAAATATTATATTAATACTAGTATTTATTATGATTTTTTCCTACTACGTGAGTCTTACTGCACAAGATTACTAGTTTCATAGTTAATCGTCAACTTATACTTCTGAATTCGAGCAAGCTGTCATTATTCGCGGTCGACGTAAAAGAAGAGAGAAATTTTAGCGGTGTTCAATGGGTACTCGGATAAAGAAATGTTTGGCATAAACTATAACAATGCAACACTTGCACTGGCAGCGGTGGTATTTCTCTCAGCCAATCAGAAACGAGAGAAATGTTTAGCGGGAGATTAAATATTGGAAATTCTTTATTATGAAAATATTAAATTGATTGACAGAACATTAAGTGATTAACATTAAGTATGAACATTCATTGTGATTTGAAACGTTTCTAAAATAATACCTACATACTTTACTCCCGGTATATTTCATTTTAGTAATTATTACCATTTTGAACGCTTTTACGATGTGTATTTACCATACACTGCTCATATCGGAATTGTATTTTAAAGTTTTCTGAAGAATAAGACACGCGGATTTATTATAATAAATCTTCAAATTACTAGCAAGGTATCTTTGATAGGGTTTTCTAGCTGGAGTTAGCCTTAATTATGGAAATCTACTTGTCGATCTAATCTTTATTTTTCTCAATTTTAGAATGCCATATGCTTCAAGAAACCATCTGTGGCCTACGGAAGTGAAGAGTGATTGTGTTCTCCGAGTGGATTACAACGCTTTCTTCATTTACTTTGGCAGTGGAAGAAATCAACCAGACATTTGAGAATGTGAGCATTATCATCCTCTCTGAATATAATGCCCGTGAAGCCGGCGGTTCTGATTTAATGTGATGATATTTCTAAGAATACATGTATATTACACTGTTTAATGATAATATTCCATCAATATTTATAGGCATGGAAAGGATTCAATGATATTCAACTATGATCGTTGTCCTACGGATGTTATTTAGCTGGACATCTATCCGCAGATTGGTTGATTACTGCCTTACACATCATTTCTTGCAATTCTACTTGTCCCATATGCCTGCATCTTTTCTCTACAACTGACATCCAAATGCGTTTAACTTTTTTGTTCCTTTGTCTTGGCACATTTTCTTTCACTTTGCCTTCAATTACATTTATCATAAAACACAGTACATATAAGTTGTAGATCAATTCATGTGGTTCTTCTTTTTCAGAATTAGTTCCATATCGTTTTACCTCTAATTTTAATAATAATAATAACAATATCATTCTCAATATTAAGCTTCACCTTCATCTTTCTTTGGCTGGTCCCCTTCTTTGTATGATTATATCAGTCCAATTCACTGTTCTGCTGATTGCTAGCTTAATCTGCTGGTTCCATTGCTAGCTTAATTATGCTTGAGTGTTTACAGACTGTATTTAAAATTCAGTTCTTTAATTTGCTTCAAACATATTTTCATGAGGCATAGAAGAAGCCTGTTTCTTATACAAGCTTCTCGCAATTGGCATTTACTTTTTTGGTACCATGATTCCACCTCTTCCAACCAATACTATGCCTCTTCTTTGGTAAAAGAATTAATAAACTTTCCATAGCTATTCTCCTCGAGCGGTTTTTAATGCTTCAGTCTTCAATCCAACCCAAATAAGGATTTCAATTTTCCAGTATCTTTATGTGGTGTCCTTTATGTACCTAAGCCAAGATATAGCTTATTGTTCACAACCAATATCCTTTCGCTTCTTTATCAAGTCAATATTTAGGGAGCAGGATAGTGAAGGCATGGATACTCACATCTGTGTTTTCTCTTTGGATTCCTTTACAATCACGACCATGTTATTCGTCTGAACGTCCATTGCTAGTTTCTGATTTTGTAATTTTCCCTCATTATTCAATCGAATATTCTCCTGATTTCCTTTGAGGGTAAAAGCTCTTATGTTCATGGATTATGTCTGCACCACATCATTTGTTTCATTCTCAAATCCACTTCGCCTGCTTCACTTTAAATGCTTAATATCATTTGCTCTTACTTGTTTTCCATCCACATTCTACTAGAGGTCTGGCTACGCCAAATGTTATCATGTTTAGCCTCGTTCTTATATCCATTATATCTATTGCTTTGCTGAATCTTACAGTGCACTCCTGCTTAGCTTTCATTTATTCTCATGTTACTTGGTTCCGTAGTTCGTTTTGTAGGATTAGTCTTCTACGAGGTTTCCTTCTTCCTTGCTTTCATCGATTGCGTTGATGAATATTACAATGCAGACACATCGTCCTTATAACACCTCTTACGGCTCATCACCCGATATTACGGTGCATTGTTTTATAATATCTCTTTTACTTTCGTTTCAGACACCTCGCATCAGGAAAGGAATTCGATCAAGGATCGATAGCTAAGGACGAATGGTTTGCAAAATTCTGATTGATGTACAAACGAGAATGAACTTGAATACTTCTAATGTAAATTATGCTGCATTTTACATAAACGATGTCTTTCAATAACTCTTAGTTCTATTTTATTACCCACTGTTCAAGGAATAATTTTTAGGAAGAGATCTTAAAATTTACAAGGATTCATTTTCTCCGCTCATCACATTGATTCAACGCTGAAGATACTGCATTCGGTAATTGAAGACGGCGATAAATATTTGTCACAACGAATTTCCAAAGCATTTTCAAGTAAATGGAGAAGTAACGAATATTATTTAGGGATGGTTGTTCTCTGGGTAAATGCAATCATTTGAAATTATAGTGCTCTTCGGACATTGACTCAGAAAGATTATATTGAATGGTTTTAACACTTAAATTAAAACTGAATTAAGTTAAGAAATCACGTATTAGTATTATATGTACATTATTTGCCGACGTGAAAATATTATAAAAGAGGTATTTTTAAGTTAAGATATAGCAGAGAATAACGAGTATCAATTGAATATTATGATAATTTTCACTGGAGAATGGATTTATTCTTTATGATTAATTACAGTATTTATCGTTTCCAAATTTTATTGCAAAATTTTGATGCTCTATAAATAACTATTAAGATACCGTTTGAAGAAATATTGCGGTAAAATGCATATTACGAGAGCTTTCTTCCTTAATACACATTGTTCAAATGAAAGGTCTTCCTAAAGCTAACCGACTTTTATGCGTAAAGCTCCTCACGTGAACTATCACCAAGGGAACCATCGACAGGAGCGATATATCTTAGGTGAAACATTGAACATTCATCAACGAAGACATATGGAACGTCCTGAAACTGGTCCATGCATCACTCGAAATGGATAACCACATCCTTCAAAATTCCTTTTATTTCTCTTTTTAAGCTGTAAGAATCCTCTTTTATAAGCCTTGTATCATTCTTCCTTTGGTACCCATCCATCTTAAAAATTGAATCTGGTGTACAGAATTGACGAGGTTAGTAGGACGAGATATTGAACGCAAATTCGAAAAGATATCGGGAGGATCTTTTATATGACTTGGGAAAAGATAAAAGTGAAACAGAGATGGGAAGGAAAAAGAGGGGGAAACTTTTTTAGGAAGATAAGAGAGTACGAAGGGTGGGATCTAAAAAAGAGCATAAATTCAGGAAAAATATGGCAACTGCTTGGACAGTGTTCTCTCTGGGTGACACAGCAGGCCTCAGAAGTGCGAAATAAACTTGTGCACGTCTTGTAAAAAATTCAACGCACAGCAAAGAAGATCGTAATCGTGATGCCCTGTATGCGACTCCCTCACGATGCGTAAAGCTTTGAAAACTTCTCTTATATTAGAATTTTCATGTTACGAGAGGAATAATATACTTCTTGGCAGCATCTGCAGGGTAGCTGTTATGATTCTGTTCATGAATTATCCTGGATTGTCCATTGAAAATTAAATTTCAGTATTCGCAAATAATATATGAATAACAGTAGTTTAAGAGTATTGATATCAAATATTCATGGTAATTTGTTATTATATGTTATAACGGTATAAATGGTTGTATAAGTATTTTTATTTGAAAATGAGTTGTTATTAATTCTTATCTAGATAAATAAAATTTCCTTAAATATTTTTTTCTATAGAATTCCTTATTTTTTAGGTATATGGTACTTTAAGTTTGATAGATTTAAGTTGTGGTTTTAACTGTTAGACACAAAAGAAATTTCTGTGCCTTGTACGCTTACATAGATTCAAAAGGCAAGTAACTTCAAGGTCAATCACTGTCCCATACGTTGTGTATGGAGCTCCAAACGCAAGCAATGAATGCATCTTAAATGACATTATACATTTAGTTGTAGATGAAATAGTTAATCGAAAATAAAACAAAAAGATTAATATCTTCCATTAAAATTCTTCTAGCAAACTTTAACGCTCGATTTTTTTTAAATAAATAAATAAAATCGAGCATGCAGAGTAAAAAAATAGTGATTCATAAACCTGTATTGAAAGATTCCGTTTGAAACTGCAAAACTGCATAAATAAGAACATGCAAGAATATTGAAAAAGTTGATATTCAGACAAGCATTGGAATAAATTACAAGAACTTCTTTAGCTATTTATTATAATTCAAACTAAAATTTATTGCCTTATTTAAGTTTGTAATTCATGTTGAGCATCGGCAGATCGTGTCTCACTAATTCGTGCTAGAGAATGCGTCGCCATGGGAGCTCACGAAGCGATGTCTGGAAAATTATAATTCCTGTTGGACTTGTTATTACACCACATTGCAGGAATGAAGGAAAGAGGGAGAAAAGTTCAACTTAGATTTGAACCGATATATGTATGCATCTATTAGAGTTATACTTCTATAATTGTTATTACTATTGAGTGATTAAATGTTGGCGTGAGTAACCATGCTATTTGCTTTAGATATAAATAGTTTATATTAAATAGAAACATTTTCTTCTTGATATATTTCCAAATATTTATATCTTAATACTTCCATTCCTAATAATTTCTTCAATATTGACTCGATTCAAATAGAAGTAGTTATATACGTATTAAAGATACTTGTTTGAGGAGAAGTAATTTTCAGCACTATTAGTCAACTAAGCGCATTCATTCAATATTATAAGTATGTTTTTGGTAAGATATCGCAATCTATTCGCATCTTAGTCTTCCTAAAAATATAATATTCCACGAAAATCAGTTATTCACTCTCCACAACCTATGTTTTTTTCAGTGAATAATTACGGTAAAGGTTACTACTAAAGAATTTATCTATGATTTGGGATGAATAAAACAGAAGTAACTCAGATTGGAAACAAGATATGCCGATGATGTTTTACATATTTAAAAGGGTACATTAATTTTAATTTCTTTTTATCTAACAGGACTAAAGCTAAATCAACGTTTCCACTCACAGTTTTTTTATGATAACATTTACTCAAGAAAAGTAAAATTTTCTATTTGTTATCTCACAGTATAACATTCTTAAGCCTACACTTTAGTCAATGGATTGTAGCGGCTTACATGCAAGTCTTTGAGATTTCTATTTTATCGACAAAATAATCGTATTCGTTCGTACGACGAAAGATTACAGTCGACTGTAAGATAGGTTCAGCTCTCGACTTTCATTCAATCGAGAGCGGTACATGAAAGTGAGGATAAAAGACATATTTTGGTAATCTCTTCGATATGAAATCTGAGCTATCGATTTTGAAAGTAAGCAAAATATAAAGATTTGACACTCCTAGTTACTTCAAACACTTCCATTATCGCATCACAGAGTAGATAAGATTAGGCCTTTCCTTAAATTCCTTTCCTTCGTAATTCTTTTTTATATTTACGCCATCGATGAATAACGAAATTCAACCTTACTCCTACTGTTTTACAAAATAATGAAGATGTAGAGCAATCCAAAGGCTTTAGGGATACATAATAGAGTACAGATCCTTTGAAGACATGGGTTTGTTTACCGAACCCATTCAAATGATCAGAAACTTGGTGGAACTTTAGAGAAATAAATGTAAAGGGTTGTGATAACAAAAAAATAAAAACGAAAAAGATAGAATGGGTGTAAGGCGTATCACACTATTGAAAATAAACACCAGAGTGATTCTTCAAAAGCCCCGAAGCTATGAATTTTTGGGATAGGAAGAATACACATTTTGTTTCGTGAAAGCAAATAACGATCATTTATTTATTTTCATCTAGTGAAAATATTTCATTAAAACATAAATATATCCCCGCTGAATCGCTAAACATTCGAGGGTCGATTCTGTTTCCAGCAAAGCCTTCAGCTTTAATCTTCTCTGAGAATTTAGTATTAATAATAAATATAAAAGTTCATTATTTTCCATGGTAACGGGAAAAAGCGTTCTTTCGTTGCTATTTAGTATTGATAATTACCCCGATGTAATGGCCGAATAAATTTATTTTACAAGAAGTTGTTCCATATTCTAAGAGGATTTTTCAAAGATAATTACATAAATATCTCATATTTTACATAGAAATTTACAATATTCTCATTTGGCTTCACAGCTATATTTGCTTTGTTTAAAGCGTCCCTAAATTACCTTAACAAGTACGACCAGATTTTATTCGTAGTTTAGTAGAGATTGATCCTCTATCTAAAAGAGTTATTTCACAGCTTGAAAATATTCTATTATCTATTTTGAATGTTGAAGACAAGAGAGAAAGATATCGCGGAAATTAATATCTGACGAATTTCATGTCTCAAATTTAGAGGGCTGGAATATTTTTCACAGGCATAGTGTATGATCAGGTATTGGTGTCAAAAGAGTAATAAATATATTAAGAGAGACATTGCAGTATTTACGTAAAATAACAACATTAACTGGGAAGATTAATATGGAAAATTTCTCCTTGAGACACATTTGATAAATTGTATTAATGTACCTCTCGGACTAAGTTTCGAAATACTTATTGTAACAGATTTATCATCAAAGCTACTCAACAGAAAATTTTACTAAGTTATAAAAATGAAAATATATCAGATGTACATATTTAGACATAATGATCAAATTTTTACAATACTATGATTAATTCTGAATATTGTAATCGTGCTTTTTAAGGGAAATGTTGAATTTTAAGGATACACGATCTTATTCTATATATCTCTAAATGCCCCATGTATTCCATAAATATACTTAAACAGTTGGTTGCTTTCTTCGACGCTTCCTCATACCATTGACCCGAACTCTTAAATTATATTCCCGCTCTTTGATTCCATTCTCTCATAAAAATATTTTCTACACATCATAGATTTTCTACACATACACAGAAAAGCTCCTTCCCTAATTTAACGTAATTGAGAAAAACCAAGACCCTTGCTCTATCTGACGGCATGAAAAATTGCGAGCAAAAATTGAGAAAGAATGCTCAAGACGTTTAAAAAATCTGGGTAATAACAATGAGAATCCGTTTATTCTTAACTTCTCCTTTATTTGACAATTCACGTTCGATTTCTGATCATGGGAAGATGTAACGCACATGCTAAAAGCTCTCTAAAGTGTAAATAGTCTGATGCGGAGCTGCTTCCTGGGGAGAGGTTTTTCAAACAGGAAAACAATCGAATTTTGGAATATAAATTGAAATTGCTGATTGAAATGAAACAAAGCAGAAGTTAGTGAAAGTTGTTTTTCAATTTAGGTATTCTTTATTATTTATAGATTATAGTCTCTTGCGATCCACATATTGAATTGACTGATATTAATCCAGTTCCTGCAAAATCATCTCATTTTCCAACATCGATCCTGTGATTCATATCCTAATAAATCAGTAACATATTCGAAAAGAAAGTAGAGAAACCTTAAGAAAAAAGAGATATATAATTGATAATAATTTCAATTATAGTTTTGAGTAAAAAACACAAAGTTTAAGAAGGGTAATATCGATCACAAATTAAGCGAAGTTCCATCGTACTTCCTTTGTAGGTTACGCAATTGACGTAAATACTCTCCATGTCATTATCAGTAATTGATTTATATCCATTGCGATACAAAACATGCTTCATCTGAGACAAATTGTACAATCATCATCTTGAACGTATATTTTGAAATTTGTCACTTTATTCTAAATTTTATCAATATAAAATGAATTACCCCCTGCCACACACCGAAAAATAGCTCGCAGGGTATCTACATATACAATTCAAGTCTTCAAACTGAATCAAGAGCTTTAGTAAAATTTTGGAAGCATATTCTGTAAATTATTAACTGTTAACGGATCCTATTATGGAAACGTTTCCTCTTAATTGGTCTGCTTCAGAAAACTGTTAATGTGAAACGCATTCGGAGTCAATGGATTCAGAATACGATAATGCCCACGATTGAGTTAAGATTTCCTTGTGATTAAAACTAATGAGGTTATAAAGGCTAAAACACTTTAGCAAAAGTTCGTGGGTTGATAATGACGCTTCAAAACCAATTGAGGATACGAGTTATATTTGTAATCGCGTTTTCAGAATTTCCCCAAACATCAAGATAACGTGAGATATAGAATCCACCCCCGTCAATAACTGAAGCAGAAAAACATATAAAAGCAAAGGCTATACGGAAAATTGAAGACCTTACAATAGAATTACGTCATCTCTGAAGGGGAGTAGCAATTTGGCCTCTCTACTACACGCCCACGCGCTATATTAGTCAAGACCTGCTAACTCTTATATTACGCTTCGTTCGAAGGAATCCAATTGAATCTGCAGATCAATAAACAGCCCCACGTAGATATCCCCCGTTTCCTTGACAGAGGGAAGCTGGCGTCAAAATTCACCTCTTCACCAGAAGGGGGAGGCTGACGTCACGGGGTATCAAATTGTATTAGCGGGTATTAGATATTATCTCATATCATAATTTTCCACATAGCATATTCATTCCATTGAAGCAATCATCCCCTATAACTAATGTTATTTATTTCCACATCAAATTAGCCGATTTCATCATGACCTCGTTCCAAGAATTCAGTTCTTGAGATTTAAGGAGCACAAATATGGGTCATAATTTAATAAAATACGACAGAAAAATAGCGAAATTGGATTTTTACCTCTAGGCTTCGGATATATTACATATAATACTCTCTATTTTTTTTTAGTAATCGATTTATATCCATTGCGATACAAAACATGTCAAAATAAATGTATATATATATATATATATATATTAATTTTGTTTTGAATTCAATGTAGCTTGAGTCTAGTTGACAAACTGTACGTCAGATAAAATGTACTTAGTTGTGAAGTTTAAAAGACCCGCTCCGAAGATTAATTATATTAGCTAATAAAGATCACAACGATGAAAAAAAGGTTTTTAGAGATGAAAAAATATAATGACGCTAACATTAAATCTTATATACATCCAGGTGTTAAATAATGAAGATAAAATGATTTATCGCATACTTGAAGCTCTCTTTAATTACACTGAAGCTAAACGTATTCTACACCTGTTAAAAATATTCCCATTTTCTTTTCAATATTCAAATTATAAGACTTATAATGAAGTTTCATATTACATCTCTAACTTCATTATGGTAGTTAGGTTATGATAAATTATAAGATATTTAACATTCTTGGACATAAAGATTTGATTCATACATAAGGCTACCGAATTAACGGAACAGGAAGATGTTCATTTCGAAGTTAAAGTCATTGCCTACTCATCTATCTGTAAGCCTGATAATGATGAAAAGGCAAGGACGTGAAAGCTTCGAGAAAGAAAGTTACCATGGATGGAGTGTACAAACAACTGAATTATTTATAAGACAGTCAGTTACATTTCCGTATCGACAAACAGAAACGGCACGAAAATTTAGACTTTGAAGGACACATCGGTTATTTTCTTCTGCTATCATTGTCAAGGTAACACAAGAAAATAGACAAAGAAGTTGTAATTTATAATGCGGTTGCTTAGAAATTTGATGTTAATTTACAGATCAGAGCCTCTACTGAGCATCGAACCTTTTTCTTCGCCAGTGCGCAATTTACTTCGGAATTCCTGCGAATAGTTTTCAGAACTTGCATTAACCGAATTCCGCTTCACCTCACGAAGAAGAGAAAATTGCTTCTTCAAAAGTGCATGAGTTTCATGAAGAAACGTGATACAAATTCGCATCGTTCGTGAACCACGGAAAAAAGTAGAGGAACTCTCAATTTAAGGCATGTAATTGGAATAAGAAGTCGCGCATGAGTTTTATTTTATCTTGAGTCTTGAGAAAATTTTTGAGGGTTGAAGAGGTGGTAAAAGTATAACCACAAGGGAAAGAAAATGCGAAGTGATTATGAATGGTTTCACTAGCTATTCTATAATATATCAAACAAAAGACATGTAGCCAAAAACTATATTTCTAATTACTGCATTTAAAAAAATTATTTTTATTACTCTTGGTGAAAGTAAAAGGAACCAGTATCACATTTCTCAAAGGTAAGTTTTATATCAGTGAAACATAATTCATTAAATGAATTACTAAGAAACGCAGATGCCCTAATTCATCCTCTTTAAGGGACGCGGTTTTTTAAATTTCCTTCCTTATGTACAACCGTTTTAATCTTTGAAAAATCCCTGAAGTGCTATTTCCCATGGAGCTCAATGGTGGTAATGATCTAATGGTGATAATATATAGGTATCCACGGAACAATTTTATTCCAAAGAATATACTAGGATTAATAGGAATAAATTCGTATTTACAGCTATTTCTTGATTCGAGATATTTTAGACGATCTAGCAAGAATACGATTTTTATTTTCGTAATTGCACATAAGTTACACCATTCATGATGCAGCAAAAATGATTAAATCATTTCTATTTTTATGGCTGAACCAAGTTAATATGATACCGAGAAATGAGAACTGGAAACAAATATAAAATTGAATAAATTTCACATTCCTCTTTGAGTAATCATATGCAGATTAGCAGGAAAGCAGAAATAAAAACGACTTTAGTGTTTCATCTTTAGCTATAATTTACAAGTTAATAACCTTGGGAAATGAACTTTGCGAAGAAGTTTTAATAAGTAAGGATAAGAAATTGAAAAGCCCCACTTTTTATAGAAAATATTAGGCGAACAGTCTCTGGAGGAAAATGATATTTATTTACATCGTTCTCAAAATTCAATTATAACTTTGAATCTCCCTATATTTAGGTGCATCCTCAATGATAAAGCGTGAAATCTCCATAAATCTTCACAAGGACTTTCCAAATTTTTATATTCATTAGGATATAAAATGCAGATGATTTTTGTTCTCCTATTTCAAATCCAAATGGATTCAAAGTTGTTCGCATTACCAGAAACAATATTTCACGCTTGGGCGGAATATGAATTAAAAGATCATACTCAAGAAAATGAAGAATAATAAAATTATGTTTTTCTACCATTAAATTTTTGTTGTAGAACTTATTTTTTGTGTAATATATAGCTTTACTATCTATTGACTGATAAAAACAGATTGATTTTTAGATAAAAGAGATTCATTGTTTAAACCTATTAAAACACAATAGGTATTATTTCAAACCAATATCAACTACTTCCCATCTCTCAAAACACAAGTTTTTTCACTATGCTTTCATAGCTTCTACAGCGGTTCCGAAGCGTAGCATATATAAATCAATTTCTCCTAAACTTTAAATCATTCTAATACCCAAAGGAATTTAGAGGGATCATTCTTAAAAGAACGACAATACCTTTGTAGGATCCTAAAAATCTCTACAAACTCTTTCCTTGACTCCTTTAAAACAAATATCAAATCCTGATTTCATATTCATTTTGCTTTGTATCGACCAAATTTACTTTATGCTCAATCTTATACTCAATCTAAGACAGATTCAACTCTGTTTTAACAAAATAAATATCTCTATTAACGAAATCAAGTTTTAATTTTTGTTTAACTAAACAGAACTAAATAGGTGTAGATCATTAATTATTATTATTAACATACTCAAAGACATTCATTTTAAAGAACGCGACTAGTTTCGTCCATAAATTGATATCGTTAAACACTTCGGTATAGATAAATAGTTTTTATGTTAAAATTTTCTTTGTTTATTTAGTTTTTTAAACTTGATTTATTTTCCTACAAATTTTAAACGTGATTTCTTAATACCCTGCGCCCGTAGCATACAGAGCAATATAGTCTTGATTGAAAGAGTAGCGACAAAAGAAAATAATTTTCAATTGTCTCGAAGTATCGAGCATAATGTTTTCACAGCTAATAATTCAAATATACGGGAAAGTGAATACTTTTACTTCGTAAATCCTCTGAAAAACACTCTTTAATATTACTTAAAAAGGAAAAATACGAATATTCCATTATCTGCTACATCCAACGCTTAAAGGATTATCACATCCATTGATTCAATGTAATCAAAACCTAGGAAATCGGGACATATATCACGAGTTCAGGAATTCTGGAGTGAAATGTCTGGCGCGTTGTAAGGGTCAGGAATGCAAAGAGGACAGAGCTCAAAGAGCTAGACAGGGCTGAAGAGAAAATGAAGGAAGAAGAGTAGAGATTAATAAAGGTGGGCGGAGGAATTTGGTAAGGATCTTTAAAGAGAAGAAAGGGGTATGTGGGTTAGTCGGGAATGCGAACTGAAGGGAATGACGGGCCCTATAGGAAAGGGAAGTAAGCAGGACTTGCACGAGAAAATATGCGACGGCTAATGGCCTCAGAAATAGACGGCGGAAAGATACTCTGACAGTTGGAAGGTTGAGTTTACGTGCGAAAGAGCAAGTGCCGGAGGGCGGTTCGGGTGTGAGGCATCTGCGAAGAGAGAAACTGAAAAAGAGCAAATTTCAGATTCGAATATACAGTTTGGAGGAGTAGATATTTCATCCGGTTCGCAATATACAGAGCCGAAATCGCTCTCCGATAGAGAGAAGAAATTAGGCAGCTTTTAATTTAACTGCGCATTGGTCTGTAAGAAGCGGCTGTCTTTTGAGAGGAAACGATTACGTATTTGGGGATAGAGTTACTTAGCTCTTTCGTGAAATTACGTAATATTTTCCGTGGAAACGGGAGATAATAATAAACACGAGACTAACAAGTGTGCCCCATCTGTTTAATTAACTTATTGAGGTTTGGCGATTTGAAACAGAATAATATTTTTAATACAACAGCATACATCATTGAAAATAAATACTTAAAAATTATAATGATTTAAGAATTAAACTAGGAAATAATGCAATCAGGATTTGACGATACATAATATTACTCAGGAGAAATTTCATCACGTACTAGTAAGAGTTTATCTTGAACGTGTGTATAATATAAAAAAGGATTGCACTATATTATATCCAGAATTACATAAAGGATGCAATAAATTTAGCCATTTTTGTACCGAATTTATTTACTTTATTTATTTACTATACGTATACGTAACTAAATATTTTAGGATTCAAGCTGGAAAATCATAGAACTTTCTAGTTATAAACAAAGGCTAAGGACATGCTATAAATTCAGAGGCGGTACATTCCTTGAGCGCGTAGCACATATTGTACGTCACGACTGTTAGACAAGTCATTCGAACATCTCAAGAAAGATGAGCCGAATAGACACTAGAACGTAGAGCTTCAGAATATAATACAGGACGAAAGGAGGCTTGCTGGGAACTTGTGTGGATGTATAGATAGAAATTATAAGTTTTTAGTCCTAGTTCCATTTGCCTTAATTACTATAAAACATAAAAAATTATTTTTAAGTACTGTTTTTTTACCAAATTATAAAAAAAATCCCATTAAAATATCCAAAATCTTAAAACCTTCTTGAATGTACCATGTACGAAAAACAATTTAAGAAAGAAGGGATAAAAGTATAGTTCTAGTTAAAATATAGCTCTTTAATGCCTCCTCTCAGATGCTTTGGTTTAATATATTTATTTGATAGATAAAAATGATATTTGTAATTGAGAAAATTTCTCTGTAACCGTAATGTTGTATTTCTAACACCAGATTAAAATATAAACTCTGGGTTCTCTCGGGTATTAATAGAAATGTAGAACTTCTCGGTTATAGTTTTTCCCCTAATACAGACGTGATAATAATAATATGTCGTATATTTATGAATACGGTGAATTTAAATTATATTTAGCGCGACAAATGAAATCGTAACCGTTTCAGAAACTAATATTACTTCCTATCATTTCCAATTTTTAGAATAATAAAAAAGAGGGTTGATTCTAAAAAGGAAAGATATTAGAATTTTTTTACAGAGCGCTCCTGCCAGATAACGAGGTCCAAATTTAAATTACCACGAGGTGGAACAATAAAAGTCATTCTCAGCATATTCTGGGAAAAGCCACATCAAAAACGATGGGAAGGTAAAGAATAAAACTACCTATTTATGCATTAATGAATGTAAAATAAGACAAATTCTTTACGGAAGCGAGCGATATTTTCACATTCTTAGTAGGCACTTCAAACAGCTATCAAACTCCAATGTTACTTCATCGGAGTCGAGCAGTTCTACATGAGTACCCTGCAAGCCGCCTTTCGGCGTGTGGCAGTGGGGAATGATACGTTTCCGCGTATTATAAATGGAAAAAGGAATGAGACAGGTTAAAAGGTAAAACATGTAAAGGAGAACAGAGGAAATTTTTGACGGAATTGAAAATTTCATCGGGACATATTAAAGCAGCGAACTACGGCTGACAGTTCATACCTCAGAAGGGTAAAATTCGAAGGCAAAGTGATGGCAACGAGCTTTCAAGATGGAATCAACGATGAACTTGTCCGGTGAATTCGTCACGTAAATCTTCAGACTGATTCATTCAATCTTTCAAACAATCGAATCAAATTGTTTAAGTTTCTCGCTTCTGTTTTAGTGAGCGAAGTCTTAACTGGGTTTGCTGTCAAAATTTTTCTCAGAGTCAAGATGAGATGTACCATTTCCTGAATTCAACTGTCATTCGATTTATTGTTGCTTTTGACATCATTAATGATCCACCTCTTTTCAGAGAACCGATTGATACTTGAAAATTCTCTCTTTAAACAACAAGAATAATTTAGAGCATATTTATTTCATCAAAGTCTTTAACGCAGGGACACGCATCAAGTATTTGTAATATGAGAGTCATATATTGAAAAAATTTTCTTTCGTTAACACTTCTTTGAATAAGGCTTTATAAATAAATTTGCACAAAAAGACAGGAAACGTAACTTGGATACGGATTTATGAAGATTATGCGGTTATAAATGTTGTGTTTGAGGTCTAAAATGTAAATTATCTTTTTAAACACTTTTTAAAAATGATCGTAAGTTACTACTCACATGATTCTATGATACTTTACATCGGACATGAGTTTCAGAAAGAAGTTTACTATAAAACCGTTTCATGAAGTATGTCAACGAATTTGGGATTCCTTTTGAACGAAAAAACTCATACATTTAAATTGGTTCAGATCAAGAATTAATACAACGAATTAAATACGAACTGAGTTCATCATTTCAGTGGCGAAGCTTCTGTTATTGTTCATTAAATTACACATGTTAACAATGAACGAGATTAATATTAAATTGCCAAATAATGCTATAAAATAATCCGTTAATGATAAAGTGTTAAAAGTCTATTTGTTTTTTTGGAATGAAAAAATATAAACCAACAATTAATGAGACAGAGAGAGACAGCCATATTATCTGAAAGAGGAAAATTAATGTTCCGAAACTTGTACTATAGAGCCCTTGCAGAATGTTCTACGAGAAGATTCCATCATTTAATCTACCATATAAATAGAGAACAGAGGCCTCTCTAGGAATGCTATACGCAGCGTTCGAGCTGTGCAAATAAAAAAAGATTAAGCCTCTCAAATAGACGAGGACATCGAAGGAAGTTGCGCCGTTCTTCAGTAGTTCCTCATCCCGAGGAATCCTCATTCTAGACCTACTTGAACATATTGAGGCAAAACGAATTCTAAGAAAACAAACATACTTGGATAAATAGTGGTGAGATTAAGTATCGTTAAAATGCCTCATTATTAAAAAAAGGACATCCCGTTGACATGCGATATTTAAGTTCAATGAAAAAAACTGTTAAGATCTAATGAAAATAAGATCGTGAGAAATGTAACAGAATAATCTATATCTACTTTAATGCGCCATGAAGTAGGTTCTTCAGTAGTTATTTGAAAACATTTCCATGGAAATTAAACAAAGCAGGTGTTCGGTAATCGATTCTATGAATATTGAATTTAATTTCAGCTACCTACCATTGAACAAAGAAAATTAATCTCTCTTATCTTCACTCACTTTTGTTCAAATCTATGGATCATTATATATGAGTTGATGAGGCACGATTAATGACTAAGGACACTAATCTCGCATAATCTTCATTGAATGACACAATAAAATTATGAGATAATGTTGAAATTGTATGTTTATAATTATATTACCAAACTCAATTCACTCAATTGGCTAAATATATCGTCCCTATTTTCGTTTATGAACATCGCGTCCATTCATGTCTTACGGCGAGTTCTAAAAAGTTAAAGCTCAAATAATCCTGTGAGATAAAGTACGCCTAAAATAGTACTTCAATCGGATTTGTCTTAAAAGAATGATAAAAGATAATTGAAAAAATTCGATGGACTGCGAGTCTGCGAGCTTAATTGAGGGAGTAATTTAATAAGAAGGGAAGAAAATGCAGAGGGAAAAAATAAAATCGGGAAGCCCTCAGCAATTTTTTTTACAAGGGTCAATCTCTAAAGATTGAACGTCTTTGATGTGGGATACGAAGAGCGGATGTAAGAGAATAGAGTAAGAAAGGGTGATGTTATGGCATTCCATTCATGCAAGAATCCTGAGAAATTCCTATTTCTTCGCACTCAACCCTTGTGATCTCTTCCGTTATCCTCTCCATTGATTTCCTCTGTAAAAACCAACTACTCTCGTCGTAAATCTATATATGTTTTAAAAGAATTTTAAGGCATTTTTTTAATCTTAGGTTTTATTTCTAATGACAATAATAGCCTTGATTACTAAAATGTATGAATACTTATAAAGAAATATTGTTTCAATTAATTTCAAAGTGTCAGTGCAAACTAAACACTGACTGGAATCAATTCTGTACGCTTTAACTAAGACTTTCGTGCCAAATACTTCCTATTTATACATTTTACGATTATGTTTTATTAGTAGATAGTATTTTACATTCATTATGATTCAGAATATCTAACCTTTTGTTTCCAATTTTTATTGTCAATGAACAATAATAATAACCAAAATACTGAAATAATGTCTTAAAAATAACTGTTCCGTTAAAAGTATTAGTTGGCATTAATTATTATAATTAATCAAAAGCATTTTTAAAATTTTAAGATCTCATCTTACTTTTAACTGTCAATGAGGAAAATTTAAGATTATTGGAATACCTATATGAAGAAAATTTAAATTATTGCTAACTTAACCAAAATTTTACCTAACAACATGATCAACAATAATCAACATAATTTTTATCGATGATAATGATAGTAACTTTTTTGCTCAAAAATACTTCTTTTGAAAACACGAATCGTCTTTATCAATCTCCCTTTCACTTGAATCTAATAAAATAACATCGTATTCGATTTCCGGTGAGTGGCAGAGAATTAATCTTAAATGGATTTTAAGATCTTTTGAAGAAGGTACAAGAGAATGAGCAGCCCTATTAAGATGTGAAGCTTCCGAATATTTGTCGCAGGTAATATTCTCAACTGAAAATCTCGACAAACTAGGAAACTGTCTATAAGCCTGTCAGCTCCCGGAGATAAAATATTCCAAAACTGCCAATCTCTTGAACGAATCTGTCGCCTCAAAGGCTTAAAAGGGGTGGAATACTTTAAGAAAAACTCTTTCTCGGCTTTCCCCTCATCCCTCTACCACCTCCTTCCCAGCAGCTTTTTATTCGCTTGATAGTTAAAACTTTGCGAAGTACGGAAAGCTCGCCCCAGGATGCTTCCTTGCAGTTGACGTCACATTCGGACGTTCACGTTCCTGAACGAAGCTCCCTTTGATTGTCACGATTTTTATTTCGAAGTAGAGTGTTCGATTAGTAACTCAAAAATTACACAACGTACATTCTAGAGTAATAAGGATAAGCTACGTTGTACACATTTTATACATTATTTAAGTACACAGTTCAACGGTTTACATACACTCTTTCTGATATAAAAACATGTTAGAAATGAATGATCGATAACCAATTCATACGTATTTCAACAATAATTATAAATTAAATTCAACAATGTAGGCTACATTATTCCCAAAAAAATGCTAAACATGATGAAAATATCTAATCCTTTTTTTCGAGAACAACAAATTTTTGTAATTGACTAAAATATTTGATTGAGTTAGTTATTTATCGACTTTAGCATTTCAAGAAACCACGCTTTTGTACTTAACTTCAGCAATTACGGATGATAAAATGGAATAGCAAGTGTATGGTATTAATGCTTTCTTAAAGTATTTGCAATTGTTTCGGTCGGCAATGAATTATTTTAATATGCATAAATTTTCAAGTCAACATTCGAATGCATCCGTATATCTAGGTCAAACATGCATGCGTTGTATCTTTCCTCCGCTCTGCCCTTGAGCATCGCAATGGAATCGTAAGTCGGATTTACCCTATTTTTACGGTGGAACGATAAATTACAAAGGCGCGCTTCCATTCGAAAGAAACTATCGATGTACACAAAGACATTTAATTTCTGGAGATCTTCCTTATTGAACCTGGTGATTCTTAATCATCGTGATCTGGTACATCTGACCTAAATAGATCCTTGTTTTCTTCTAATGCATTCGGTATCCTCGAATTATATTTCTAACGAGATTAATTGTTTTAGATTTCCAAAGAGGGAATTATTTATTTTCAATTTCCAGATAGGGTTGTAATGAAGAGAATATGGAAAACAGTACAGACTTATATCCTCTTGGGAAAAAATATTTATCGTGAAAATTTTTAAATTTTTAGAATTTCTTCTAATTTATATCAATGTGTTTACGGGATTTTCAACGATTTTGATAAAAAAATCTGGCGAAAGTAAACATTGCCCAATATACCATATTGCAAAAGATATCCAGCAAAAAAAAAAGAATTAGGCTTTAAAAACATGAAAACTAAACGTAGATGATAGGGAGCTGGTATGCTTATAATATCGCCACTGATATCTGCTGAAGTAGGGTATACAGAAACAAAGAATAACGATAAAATGTCTCACATCCATAGATGCAAGAGAAAATTATACGCATTTATATTCGACATAATCTGTTTCCTTGAAGTCTAGCATCAATATACAACTTAATTACACTTTTAATACTGTTTATAAATAGCAAATACATGTAGTCTAGTTATTTCTTCGACAGTTCTTCAAAGGAGTTTCAATGTTATATGACTATTGAAACTCCACTGAAGTTGAAACGAAGATTCTTGTAATAATGCTTCTTAAATCGACTGAATTTATACAATTACCATTTACTTATATTTATAGGTAAACGAGAAAATCACCATACTGCAATCAATCTTATAATTTCTCAGTCTTTTTCGGTCACATGCAACCTTCTCAAACGCACGCTAAAATATTCCATTCGACCGTGCGACCAATACAAAACAAGGACAACAAAATGTTTATTAGTATGCCTTTCTGTCTCCTGTCTTTTGGCTCTGTGCCGGTGCAATGTACCCCAAGATGTTTATCTATGATAAATTCTCCAAGATATATGTAGATGAATTTAGAAATAGTTGAGCATGATGTTGAGCATAAGATAATAAAATTCAGCCCTTTGATTTAAAAATCAATCCACAAGTGAACATTTTATAATAAATTTGATAAGAATTAAAAATAAATCTTCATAAATAAGAACTCGATACATTAAACTGATTGAATTATTTAATATAACTTATATTAAAAATTTTCCAATTAGATCGAAAAAATCTTTTCTTTAAAGAATAATGTTAGAAAGGAAAGATAAATTAATGGAAAAATGCATAAAATTTAAAAAAACTACTTAGGAAACAGCTTTCAGTATAAGCAATTGATTTTGACCCAATCCAACTAATTAAAAGTACCTCCTCATTCGAAATTTAATTACTACAAAGAGCATCAACTGTGTATCATACCTGAGATATTACATTATTTTCACCTTTTCGTAATAAAACGTCCATGGAAATAGGCTCTAATTCAAACCGTTGTCATCAACGATTCTACCTTTATCGGCATCGGAATAGTCAATGAGAATTTAAGCGTTCGCTTGACAAATATTCTTTGGACCACGCTCGCCGCATTCCACGATGCCGTTCAATGAGATGGTCTCTACCTGACAATGGAAATTCCACGAAATCGAGGACCGCACTTCCACATTCGAAAGGAAGAGAAGGTTTTCATCAAAATGGCGAAGTAGGATATAAGTAAACGCATGCCTAGCCTTGCATATAAAGAGCAAAAAATCGAGCTTATAGTCATTCACGTCGACACGATTTTGTAGTACACATAAACATCCTTTGGAAGGTATTTTATTCATAGCAGGTTCAGCATAAATAAATGCTTTTGGCTGAGAAAATTCCCGGCGATTTTAAATCAAACAAAGTCTGTTGAATAAAGGAATGAGTAAACCATTATAAGAGGACAAGAGTATGCGACGAATGGAACGAAAGATGTGAACTGACCAGAGGCAGATCTCCACGTTTTGATATCTACTATGAATGGGGGATAAAGAACGATGGAGATTGTAAAATTCATCTGGAGATTTCGTTCTGAATTCGTTGCTTTTTTGAATTCCCGATGCCCATATCGCTGAATTCATCACTTCGTAGAGAAGGCATGTCTTCCGCAATTCCCGTATCCACTGCCAGTCACTATTTCAGATTCTCCAACTCTATCATCTGCTCCTATTTTTAACCATCTTATTTTCGCCCACGTCTTTCCATTCCTATCAATCCTTCGCATCATCACTCCCTCTTTCTTCTCATCCGCAATTAACCATTCTTGAGTGATTGTATGCATGACAAGAACATATAGTAACAGATTGAAATGAAAAATACTTCAATGTGTTTGATTTCCCAACGTCCTGGACTGTTTCTAGAACCTATCAATCGACTTCAAGAAGTTCATTACGGGTGCTGCTTCAAAAATATACATTATTGTTTACAAGAAAAGAAACATTCATCACCCTTCAATTTCGGAAAAACTATTTTAGGATCTTTTTCAAATAAGAGTAATAACTATTTTCTTACCAGCTCTCTGATATCTCTCTGATGCTATAGATTTTATCGAAACCTCTTCTTGACAAGTTTGCACAAATCTATAATTATCATAAGGTTTTAAATATCGTAAAAACAAAATCTTACTCTAATAATATCGTAATATAAGCTCTACTTTTATTAAATTTAAAAATGTATTGTTAGAATTAGAGAGAAGAGTATATAGGAAATCGTTATAGATGTCAAGATTTTATAGTAAATATTTTGTTACCGTAAATGTTTTGTTTTAAAATTTTCATCGTTTATAGACTGAATTTGATGAATGATCACTTTAAATACGTTGGAAATATCGGTTGTATTACATATTATTCCATCAGAAACGTTTGGTGCATTATTATCACCATCAGAATTCCATCATTCAGTAAATAGCAAGCTTATCACTATGAGTGATCAATTTTGATGGTTTTCGCTCCCAAAAACTTCTTCAAAATGATATTTTCAAATCTTAATTAGTCAAATGTACAATTAAGGAATCGTCAATAACTATATTTGTGTCGAATCCAATCGATAATTCCCGTTACGCATCGACACCGTATGTATTTTTTACGAGCAATAGCTCTTAACAAACAGCCGCCAATATCTGAGAAAGGGGTAACTAACACGCCATGTCCCCGTTGTTCCGTACCCTTGACCCTTCTCAGAGGAGAGTGTGCCCTTGGCCGGAGGCAGCAATCCATCCGTTCCTCTGCATTTCTCCATTATCATTAATGCCGCGTATCTGCACTCCAATTAAAGTAACGGTAAAGAGAAAGAATCGGTAGATAAATAGAGAACACTAAAAGTTAGAAGAGAAATTTATTAAAGTTAAATTAGTGGAAATCTAAATGATCAATAAAGTTAGCTGAGATGTCTTTAACTTCAAAATTAACCTAAACTAATTGAATGCTAAGAATATTTCAGTGATGAGAAAAAATTTAATACTTAATTTATACGAAAGAATTGCGTTCTTTTGTTTCGTTTTAGTGCTGATGTTAATTTTTTGTATATCTTCAAGCTGAGATAGAGGTAAGCTATCGGTTGTTCGAATAGAATGCGCGTTTTATTCAGTTTTAATGTAATATATGCACAAGCTTATTAATTATTTATTCATCTTCAAACGTTCATCTTTTAAAAATTTCAGTTTGACTCCACGGTAAATCATATAAAAGGAACCTTTCTGTTAGCTAATATGAAACATTCTTCTTTAACTTCTCTTTGGTTCAGTTCGCTTTTTTCAATCACGAAAAAGGCGACAATTTTGTATATTCATATACAAAAATACTATCTCTAACATTTTCTTGCATGTTTCCCTATTAACATAGTAATGATTTTATAACTTTAATACAACTATTTTCATTTGGGATATCATCCAAACAATGGGATTATACCACTAGAGGACTTATCGAGTTTGTTTGTCTACTTAATCCCTGCAGAGTATAAATTTAACCTTGATTATTTAACTTATATCAGTTTTGACAAATACGAGGCTATAGAACATTGCAATCGCATAATTATTGACAGATGAAAATCTTATTCGTAAAACACCTCTGAAAGCTCATTATATCTCATCTGAGTTACATAATGGATTTTCCTTGTATTTTATCAATTATCTAAAGCTCTTATCATCCTTGTACGCCAAAGACGGTTATCGATCTTTAAGTACTAAAGATTCGACAGCATTTCAAGTCTCATCTAGGTTTATAGACATTAAAATTAAGCAAAGGTGATATAATTGGTTGATAAAACTTCGTCTTCTAAACTTTTAATTGATCAAGATCCCTTCGTAAATTTACTTATAACTGAAAATACCGAAACAGTTCTTATAAAGGATTCTTAAAATACCGCATGAAAAAGATTTCCAATTTCGATAAAATATACAATTATGATAAGATTAAAAATTATTATTGTATTAATATTAAATACCGTCAATATTGATCAAGAATATAAAATGTGACGTAATAAAACCTATCTGTTAAAGAAAGCATCATTTAGTGTTTTCTTTTAGAATGTTCTCATTTACAAAAGTTGTTCTTGGCTTTCTCATTCTCATATATTGGTAATGATAATATTTTTGGCTTTCTAAATGATGACTGATTCGATGAGGAGGGAAGAATCTTTTAAAGCAAAATAGAAATGTAAGAAGTGAGGGATGTCTATCACAAAGAAAAAAATAATTTCTCCATAAAAATATTCAGCCTAAATTTTCATATCCATCTCCATTTAAAACGCCCGAAATAGAGTCTGAGAAAGAGAAGGATAAAATTCGATCCTCTCTCTGGAAAAGGCAGAGAATAGAAGCAAACGTGGGAAACGTCTAAATGAATGACGTAAGATCATTATGTGAAGATAAAATGAACAAGAGAAGGTGTAAATTGAGCTTATCGAAAGTTTATAAAGAAACATTTTTGGAAGAATTTCAACGAATGCTCAGTTTTTATGTCCGATAGAATTGTAGCAGTGAGTTAAACGCTTGAAAAGAGGGCAAGTACTTGTAAAAAGATTCTCGTTAGCGACTTGAAACTCCGAAATGCAACGCGTTGAGGATTGGAGAGTTTTATTTGCGAAGGATGTTCGAAATGATAGGGCGGTTTTGGCGAAATTTATTGCGACTGAAGTCTGAGAATTCCTGCGAAAGAGTGTTGAAATCCATTCCCTTTTGGCTAGACGCAGATCTTACTAGACTAAAATCCACTGGATTGACAGCTTCCTCGCTGAGAAATAGAATTTTTATTCTTAAAAGAGTGCGAAAAGTACTTTTGGGTTTTTCTCAGCCTCGGGTGTCTGTCGGTTAAATATTCTCGTGAATTAACTCTAATGACGATTCAGTTAGACGGCAGAAATCGTAAAGATAAAGCGAACATTTTGATAGATTCATACATTTATGTTATAAAAGAGGAAGGGCATATTCCTTTCCGATATTCATATCTAACTGTAAGAAGTCTTCTATTTACCTTGATTATTCTCGAACATAGTGTTTCTGAACACTTGTCAGTCAACAGATACTTTAGCATAGCATGAATGAGTGGAAATATAACCAGCCTTGAACCAAAACACTTTTATTCTTTTGGAGTTAGAATCTGATAAATTAATAACATAAATTTTCGTTACTCGGATTCGAAATAAAGTTCCCAATTAAATCACTTGGCTCACAATGTAACAGATGAAGCATAAAAAATAACGCATTAAAAAGGCTTAAAATAACTTATATAAATACAAAATACATATTTTTTCATATAATAGTGCTATTCTAATTAATTTTGATGTAATTGGGGTATTATAAATTAATTTTCTAAATATTATTGAACAGCGTTCAATATTGTTTTGTTTGCTCAATTAGCATTCAATCGACACAAAAAATTAAACATTGGCTTTTAACTCGTAATATATTTATTGCTCTTAATGCTCATACCTTTTTACAAAAACACCTATCAAGCGAGATCTTTAGACGATAGAAAATAGAGGTTACGAGTCTCCTACGTTATTACAATGAAAAACGCCGTGATTTTAACACTAGCCTTCCCAATATTTCTCCATCAAAGAATTAATTTCGAAAGAGGGATTCTGGCATGTGCCCGAGAATTTACTAGATTGATGGGAGAATTCTAGGTTTTCACCAATTTCCTTCTATCCACCTTCTATCAAAGGATGAGTTTTCTGTTAATACGAGATTATGCTATACGATGTAAGCTGTTGATTTTAATGATGATGAACTGGGTTTATCATTACCTTCATTATTCTACAATACTTGGAATCGTTGTTCGCTGTTTAATAGGCAGTTTGTTTGCACAAGACGTGTTATCACATGCGTGTTTTGACAGACAACTTGTGTCAAAGTCTCGCCTGACTGTTTGCTTCATCACATCACTGCTCTCTCGAGGTAAAACCATCTAAGTATTAAGTAAACAGTTCATTGAATCTCATAGCATTCGGCTTGTGGACTGGAAAGACTTAAGAAATCTTGAATAACTATTAGGTGTAATTAAGTTTCCCTAAACTCAATTCCCAACTTGGGGGAGATTATTTACTTCATCCATTTATGTTGATACGAATTTGATGTATTCTTAATAAATTTATTTCTTTCTATCTATTTTTATGAAAAAATATTTAAATAGAATAGCTTAAATATTGATGCCAACGTGTAACATAAAAATAACGATTGCTTTAAACCAAAAAATCCCACCTAAAAATATCGCTCATTACAACTGTAACACAATTTGATGCTTCCACAGCTACAAGTTGGATTTGGTCAATAATTTCATTTTATATAACTCGTTTAAATGGAGTTTTAATCTAGCAGCAACGATAATAATGTAATGGGTTATTATAGGCTAAATAATCCCCCCTCGTTTCCTGAGGCATCCAATTAGCTAGCTCAACGAAGTAGCATGAAGAGTAGCCTTTCCACTTTGGTTATTAATTTTAGAGGCACGATATTCTCTCTCGATTTGTTTTATAAAGCTGATTCTGACTTCATATCATTTCATCATAATAAGTTAATGATGATATGATTGTTATTATGAGAAACCGAAAGTTTGAAAATTTGTTATATGCAATATACATTAGGCACTTACTGCCAAATTTTACAGCTTTATAGGATCTTCAATATTTATTATTGCCGGTATATGTTAAAAAGTTTGTGGTAACGAATTTTAAAGTACTTCGTCTCCAATAGAACTAATGATTCCATTCTATGTCATATAGAAGAATTTTATAATCATAGATTTAAAGAATAACATTCAGCGGTTGATGTAACGATAGAATAACCATGCATATATTTTTAAAGAGAAAGAGAATTTCTTTTTAAAATTACCTCCTACCATTTCACTAAACATTTCGTTATTATTTTCTGTTCCTTACGTTAAATCTCTTACTTATAAAAGATAAGCAATGGCGATTTACACATTTTTAAAGTTGATGCAAAACACATCACTGCAAAAGCGTTTTCTTTCTGTCACGCCTCTGGTCCTCCGAACTCATCCTCTCTCCCTCTAAACATCTTTCAAGATTTCAGTCCACAAGCAAGTCGACCACTCAGCCGAACTCCTTTATTTGCCCTTTCCGAGGATTAAATTTTATTCTATTCTGTCAAGCTTTAAAAGCGTTCTCTACCACTTTTCTCTTGAGAATGCACATTCTTTTTTATCCTTGATTTCATTTAACATGAAGATTTCTGAGCTCATGTGCATCCTGAACTGTCATCCGCCATAAAGAAATCTAAACCATTTCAGTAATTAAATTCAAGTATAATCAATAAGTCTTGAATCAGTTGTGTGAAAAAATCTCATTAGAATTTCGCAATCTATATTTGTTATAAATGAGATAATAAAGATAACACGTAAATGGACCTTTAAAATAGTAACACTCTTATTTTGACCAGTTAGGACGGTTTAAAGTTCCAAATAATGAAAACTGATCGATTACGCAAAACCGTGACGTATATATTTATTAACAAACCTATTCCATGATTCCTTTGGTTTTTCT
The DNA here is from genome assembly GCA_020796165.1 of Pantala flavescens. Taxonomy (NCBI): domain Eukaryota; kingdom Metazoa; phylum Arthropoda; class Insecta; order Odonata; family Libellulidae; genus Pantala; species Pantala flavescens. The sequence goes on along the minus strand of CM036878.1, from coordinate 7,341,913 downwards.
TAAACGATAATTTTAATAAATTAAAAATACTTATAAGAATAAACTCAACCGGGACGAAATTCATAAGATATTTTACGATGAGATCCAATAGTCATAGCTACTGCCAGCTCAAAAATATCGCTATATCTAAGAACTCACTCTCTCCTAACATTTTCTTACGCGTGTATAACTATCGAATGAGATATTGCCACTCTACTTCGGGAAGAAGAGGATAAACTTGACATGAAAAACTCGTTTATTAATGGAACTATATATTGCCTTACCTTCGCAAAACCCAGACGAAATAGAAAATAGATAACTCCAAAGTTAACATACGGAGTAAGCCTCACACTTCCTTCTTCGAAAATTTTATTGAAACGAAACACTTTCTCGCACTACCTCAACCGCAGAGCCGCTTTCAACTCCCTCTGCACATCCATCTCCACGCTTCGATTCCGTAATCCCACTTTCATTCCTCTTCCAGAAAGCGTTCTTAAGGCCGCCAATTCTCGAAAAATATGCGAGAGCAGGCGCAAACAGCTTTAATCTTTTTTTCCATTCTTAGCTGAAAACTTATAAATTGGCGGTTTTAGCTAAATAAAACTTTCCTTCAAATCTCACCGCTTACCGAATTGAAATTTATATCATTTGTTGACAGGAGAGAATGTTAATTTACAGACAGAATATTCGTGGAATAAATTTTTTTCCTAGAATTATTTGCGGTTCTCTCTGTGGCGAATTCTGAGATGTGCTGCGAAGAAAGTACTTTAAAACTTCCAAGTCTTTAACCTGAACGAGAGAAAACAAATTTCTGATTTGTATAACATTTTCACTATAATTTTTTGTAATTAATTATTATTGAATGTTGGAAAACGACAAGCGTTACCACGGTTTCATATTTCAATAAGTTAAAAAATTAAAAGTTAAACAGTCCTCTATTTTGATTTAATTGAATGGAATCTGTTGTGGAAAATTTAAATTACCTCACAACCAGTTAGTGGTTACTAAGGGACATTCTTCTAATTTAAACATCATGATATAGAAAACCTGACGAAAAATTTAGAATGTTAATGAGACTGAAAGTTAGCGACTGTACCACATGCTAGTTTCTTTATCCATGCTTCAATTTGAATGAAAATAAGTTAAAGAACGAAGAATTACTGATTATATGGATTAAATTAGAATTCTTGTCATACTCATCATCATGCTATCTCAGAATGAAAATTCTCGTATAGTATGATGATGATACACGTGATAATTAGGTCACCCATATTTGGAAGAAGTCTTTAACCACTTCCCCGAAGAATTTTTAAAAATTTTATATTTACTGCTTATAATCTGGGTCGAATAGGGTGTGGAATATCTACTGTACCTCAAAAAAAAGTTTTTGTAAAACGGAGAACCATGCGGTCAAAGCATTTTTCTTGCAATCGCTGAAATACTAAAAGTTGAGCCAATAAGTATTTCCTACCAGTGACGCACTATAGGATTAAAATCAAATATCTAGATATCTAGGCTAAATTGGCATTGGTAGATTTTTTACCATGGAAAGTTGAGTTCGAAATTAGAGTGCAATACTTAATGAAGGCAAACACAATAGATTTAATAAACGCATCATGTTAAAAATACTTCTCAGAAACGTTTTTAAAAAATCAGAACGATTATACTCCACAAAACACATTGATGTGGATGCCTTCTTCAGTAAATTCCCAAGAAGCAATTTCCTTTGATCAACTGATTTGGATATGGAGCTAAATTGAGAACGCCTCCTTCCTTCTGCCAGTTAATCAGTTTCAATATTCTTATTAAAGAAAATGTGTTATGCGCAGTCTCCCTCTTCCTTTGAAGTCTTGAGATGCAATTATTTCCTTAGAGAGAGAAACGTATCGCGAATGTTCGCTACTTCTCTACAGGTCTCTCCGTGAAGGGACTTCCCATCATCTTGGCCTTAACCTTTTGTTTACGCTGAGGATAGCCTTCTGAAGTTTAATTAAATTTTCTAAATTCTTCTGCGTGAAAACCGCGGACATAAAAGGATTAAGATTCGGCAAATTTTCTTTAGATTCAGCTTGAATCCTTTTAAAAATATAATAAAACATTAAAAATTTCAAATGTTTGTTCTTTGATACGTTCAAAATAAGAATTTTGTGATATTGAACCTAGGATTTGTTAGGATTTGGGATTTGTTCTCTTCTTTTGGTTATGTCACTTTTAACCCTCTAAAAAGTAAGTTTTCAATGTAATTTTATATTCAATTAAAATGAAACAATCAATAAAAATCGATTACTTATGAACATGGACAGAAATAATAAGATGAGAGATAACTCCTCCTATTAGAAAATAAAAAAACTCCCAAAAAATACAATTTAACCCCTTTCTCAAAGAGCCAATAATGCCAAATAATCTTCCTCTCGATTGCTGATCATTGGAACACACTTCCCGTAGAAACGTTCGAGGCATAATATGCACTGCGAAGCTGAGGCGAACTCCACCAACGGGGCAACTGGAATAACTTTGGGAGATCTTGTTGACCCTCTATTGTAAAAATGTTTCATTTGAAAAAATAGTCTATTTTTGTAATATTCAAGGGTTTTAGTTTATCTAATTCGATCGTAATTAGTTACATTGATTTTCTTAGTTTCCATTGTGACTGTTTATTAGAACTGGATGTCTTTTGAATCCTTAACACCTGAACTTTGTTCTCAATATCTATTTACAATAGTAACTTTTTAAAATTCTTCTCGATTAATCTCCTAAAACCTGCAACTATCTAAATGTAAAAGATGATTTCACTCAAAGAGAAAATTTATATCACCGCAAATTACGAAATGTTGACTATTCACTCCGTATTTATAATATTCTAAAAAAATAGATACAAATTTAGATCCAAATGATCCAACAAATATGTCATATTATAGGAAATAGTATTCAACAAAGCCCATGAAATTATTATAAACGTACTACTAACATCCCACTAGTGTGCAATGTGTTTGTTAAACAACTAATCATGATGTTAAAATTGAACTTTAATTAATAAGCACATGAGCGGAATTCATTCATTAAATTATTTGAACACCAATTTACACTTATTTCATATAAGGAAATGAGTAATTTTAAGAAACCATACTCGTATCTTACTTCCGGGAATGTTAAAAGAAAAATATCAAATACACAATATCCGCTAATTCATCTTGAAGTGGAATTGAGTCCGAAAATATCGAACGATTAACGATTATATCGAAATAATTAACAATAAAAATCGAAGCACATTAATTCCATCTCCTGGTGTATGTTAAAGTTCATGGAAAAAAGCGAATGAATAATTCTATTCCCTTCATAAAATACGGATCATTCACAGTTATTTTTAGACTGTATCACTGCATCGAGTCAGCAATTATGGTTCTGTTATATCTCTCGCTTCATCAATAAGAGAGTGAAATGATTTTTTAGAGCTGTTATGGGATTAAGGTCGTTTTATCTATTCCTATCCATTCGCTGAGCAGGATTAGAAATCAATGGATTTCGCGGATCAGATAATGGCAATACCTCCGAGAAATGCGAATAAAATGCTCGAGCTAATGGAAGATTCAAAAAAAGATAAATAAATAGGATTAAAAAACCCACAGCCAACATTATTTTTCAATAATATTCATAAAATCGCTTGCAGGAAAATTAGCATGTCTGTCTGAATATGTCTATACTGAATGTCGATTTTATTGACTCACATCAGATAGGGTATTGATTTCATCTCATTCGCGAAATATAATAAAGGTTTGAGGACTAATACGATTGACGAATTCATTAGATCAGATTGATGAAATGATTAATTCAAATTAAAATGCATCCAAATTCCTAATGATTTGGAGAGATTCCTGGAGCTTCAGATTTGCGAATACCGTATTCGTATATTCCAGATTAAAGGTGATGAGCCGAAGCTCCGCTATCTTTCCACAACTCATATTTATCGTTCTCTAAATAAGTACAAATTTATAGGATTGATAAAATATTCATTCATAACACGACTCGGAGTAAAATATCTTTCAAAACTTAATGCTCTGAAATACAAAATTAACATACGAGTTTAAATGTACAAAAATTAATTGTTTCAATTATTCCTCCCTTATTACCCTAATTCTCCAATATATATGACGTGGTGAAAGTATTGAATAATGATTTATTCTAGAAATAGAGGTAAATCATTGTGATTGAAGTCTTCAAAATTAAGTCAGTTTTCTTAATTTTTTCCGTATATACAATCTTAACATCTATCCTATTGCATTTTTGAAACAAATTTCCTACTAAAAATATTTTCTGGTTTTCCTAACACTAATAGATTTTCTCTAGGAGTAAATATTATAAGATATCCTTTATAATCCTCCTATATCTCAACACGAAAACAATTAAATGGGAATTTTACGTTTGACTTAGTGAGACATTTTTTTTACTTAACAAATTATAATGATGTTTTGAGCATCTTCATTGTGTTATTAAAATTCAGATGAGCATATATTATACACACTATTATGGATTTCTTTTAATAAGTAACATTATCAGGAAATTCCATTGGTATTACCACCCTCTGCAGTGATTCAGTACTCTTTGGAGTCGAAGCATTTAAAATCGGACAAATAAGAATTTGTTTAATCCCTTACTAACGAGAGGATAGCTTGTGATTTTTACGAAAATACACTATCAGGCAGTTATTTAGAATTGATTCAGGAAGACGAATAATATTACATTAATGAAATGAAATCATAACAATCCATTCCTATATTTTCAGAGTTAATACTAATCAAGCAATGAATATGTAAGTAAGATTAACGTAAGAAGAAAAACCAAAATAAAGACTTCCACTTCGTAGATATTTTATTACGAATCTGAAGCTAAGGAGCATCCTTTCCACAATGAACTATTGATCTTTGGCTGAATAAATTTTTTCAGTATCTTTTTTTAGCTTTTTTATTCTTTATTAACGGATGTGAGAACATACATAATGAAGAGTTGTACAATATGCACTTACGTTAACTAATAACTTTAAATTCTCCAAGATAATATATTTTTATGAGGACAGAGACACAGACACGGTAATAAAATACTTTTCAAATAAATTTTCATTTAAAACAAAATGAAAACGAAGGTCTGAGTATATTAACAGGAAAAAGGCCGAAGATTCTTGTTTAGTAGCATTGGAGATGAGGAAAAATAGCACGCTTACTTAATTTTTAATAAGAGCATCGTACCGTATAGTAAAAGACTTAGATTCAAGGTATCGTCAAACGGTATGATCCTTCACTCTTAACTTCGCTACACAAGATATTATTTTCATCCTAAAACACTCAGTAGGTCTCCTCATCCAATCTACCCCATCTTTCTTATAAATATGAATTGATGAAGGAAAAAAACAGCCTGATGATACCGAGGCGAAACATTTCGCAGAAGAAACTTTTTGCGTAAAAGTACGAAAATTCCTTACACTGGAAGTGTATGTATGCGTGTATAAGCAAACTATAAAAAAATCTAATATACTTCAAAAAGCGATCATTTCTTTAGATATTTCATTCAAAATACGCAGAATAATTTGAAATTTCGCTTAGAATAAAAGTGCTCATTATGTAGATTCAAACGGTTTTCCCTTGAAGCAATATTGTGGTGGTTTGATAAGTGAAGCTAGGGAGTAATGCACGGAAGTTTATGACCGGCGCCTCAACGCAAATATCCTTCACTAGGAACTGACTATCTCCATTTGTTACGCGTGATATTAAGTTGACGTGGATTCATAAACCGCGAGGAAGCGCCAGAAGTTTTCTTCACTTCTTTATTGCACAGAATAGTTTCGCACAATGTAATATTTTGAAAAATTATGGAATAGTGAAATAAAAATTCTGCATACTCTTCCAGATGAATTATCGACAAAGCACCCGAATGATATGAGAAATATTCCTTTTCATGAATTAAAATTTGCAAACAAGTGATCACTGTATTTTCTAAGGAAAACGATAGTTTTGATATCTACATCTCTTTCGACTGATAACCAGAATTTTAGAAGAATCAACAATGTTCATAAACAGACCCTTAGAAAATAACAACAGTCGCAATATTATTCCCTCATTGCGTTTATAAAAGTAGTATAAATCTGTTATTACTCCCAGAAATGCCTATAAAAATAGGAATTTAAGGAAAAAGATTGCCTTTATATATCCATTCATTGCTGTTTATTTGTAGCAAAATAATTCTCAGAATATCTTTCTTTAGAATAATAGCGGATTGGGGTATATAAAAGTATAACAAGCACATCCTACAAGTATTATGTATAGGTAATCATGAATCATACGTTATTATTTATGCCGCGCGATAAATTACTACATATTTGATCGATATCAATTTCTTCTACTGCAAAATATATTAGATTTCGGTTGCAAAAAATTTCTCTATATATTCGTATATCTTTTATTGATTTGCTAAAAACTTCTTCATCTTACTGTGTAAACCTTTTCAGGAGAATAACTAGTTTTTAAAACAAATAATAATCAAATATTTAGAAGGCGGTATATGGATGTAGGTCACTTTATCAGTGCCGTTTTTTTAGCTTTCCGAGTTTATCGTTGTCGCGCATCTCATCTTATGAATCCTATGATTGAAATTTGATTAAAAATTAATGAGAAAAATTAAAGCAAGAGAAGTTAAATTAAGGCTCATCGAATTTATGGCCGTCTGAGGGAAATTTTCGTCTGAGCATCATCTCCCCCTACGAACAGACTGCGTACCCCAAATATATACGTACACCGAAATTTCCTCTAACTCTGAGAACTGATATTAGGAGATTCAGCTTACCGGTTCAAATTAATCAGCCATTTGGTAGAGTTCATTCGATAAAAATAACGAACTAAAGCTAACACGATCAGTCCCTCAATTTCTCACTAATTGATGGCCTGAAAAGAGAAAAATTAAAGTATTTTAGCAGCAACATTCGGCAAAATTTTCGAGATCAACTTATTTATTTTTTTTAGAAAATTCCTCTAAATCATAAATTTTCTTTTCATTCGAAATCGGTATTTCATTACGTATTTATCCAACAACACTTAGTCTTTCCAGATATTTGACCCAAACGGAGCAAGATATCGAGAAATACTTTATCTGGTCGAGTGTTATTCGAAGTAATAGATGCTCTTGAGAGTTCTTAAGGGGTAATTTGGATAGCTCCGAGAAGAAAAAATCTACAGGAAGAAAACACTTCTTGGAATGAGTATCATGAGGAAATTGCAAACCGAATATTTACACAAAATATCTTCTCTTATCAAAACTTTAATAAAAGTCCTTAATTAAAAAGAAAGAGATTGAAAACTTCAAAAAAAAGCTTACGACTAAGTTTTTACTTTTGAAACGAATTCTTAGAATCAATTACCCATATTTTGAAAGTAGGCCGAATGTTTGCCCAAATAATGAATGTTAATGGAACAACGAGTTTTTTTGCTTCCGTTTGAAAAAGAAAACTTCATTTTACAAACTCAAAAGGATGCCTTTTGTTTCTTCCAGATATTAGGTTCCTGTCACTTTAACGGCTTCCTTTTATTCTCAACTCATTAATTGCGAGATCTATAATAGTCTGGTAAAATTCAAACGAATTACAATTGCACGTTTCCATTCTAATCTTAATTAAATGTATCAACTCTTCCTTTGTTTACGTTACGGAACCGTTGTTTTCTAGAGTTTTATCTTCGCTCAGAACGGAATTGAAATTCAATAAGCATCGCTGGCTAGATTAATGCAGTTGACGGAATGAAAAAATAATTGAGGAGTTGAAAGAGCTGTCAGCAATATGTTTACGGATAATTATTAGCGCTTTTCTCATTAAACATCTAACCTCTCCCAAAAATTGATGTATTGTCATTTTTAGCCTCCAGAAACAACGGATGAGTATATGAACATATGTTGTAAAAAATCCATAACTAGTAATAAGGTTTCTTTAATATAAAAGTGACATTTAATGGTGACAACCTGTTCGAAACATCTTCTGGAGTACTCCATATTTTCATTAAAATTTAAAACTTCGCATGAAAAGAGTCTACGGAATTTGTTCAACATTAAAATACCACAGAAAATAACATTAACCTTTACGTCAATGTTCAATTCTTCAGGATTACATTTTTGGAGACATTACTACTGACTCAACGATTTCTTCAAATTCTAAAACCTCAAGCACATTACTTCAATAAAAACTGAGATTCTCAACTAACGACCCAACTACTACGAATCTAACTACGACCAATTAAAAGTTAAAACCCTCTTGAAAATTTACAGCAGAAATTTCAAATGAATCAGGTTCGTGAATGCAAAAGACAAACTTGACATCATTTTTAACCTTTGAGGAAAATCGCTCTCACACGTAATAGAAAAATATATGGTGAATACCATATTGGTAGTTCTTTTATTTAAAAGTTCTTCACCGGAAAATATATTATCTCGTTAATTGTCAAAATAATTTGAAATTGAATCTAACCACAATGAAAAAATAGGGAAACTATTAAAACTGATTTTATATAATCAAATTAGTCACATCATTAGTCGATAATGATAATACACGTATGCTATACTACTACAAGTATCCTAAACTAGTAGCAGATCATACTAACAAGGAAGTTTTAATGGTTGCTGTGTTACCTGTAATATAAAAAGTTATATACATGTACATCCGATAAATTGAGTATCAATCCTCAACTCCCCTCTTTATTAACGTCTGTTATCCAATCTCATGTCTAAACTACAAGCTTGGGAGATGCTTTCTACTTGAAAGATTATGAAGCCACTTTCTCCTCCCTTTCTCTAATTCTGAAATCAATACTCAACAACTATCTTTGCTCTTTTCCCATCTCATTCATCTATAATACACGATTACTACAGAGCGATACATTCTTTCCTCGAAAATAATAGCCAAAATGGTTCTTTTTCCTTTTAACTTATGCAAATAAATAATTTTAGGAAAAATATTTTTTAAGTATTTATGAAAATAATATTTAAAATAATTTAGTATATTTTCTCGATACCTATACAATTGATTATTATAATTAAAAAAATTTATTCGATATCCATTTTTCTTAAACTTTCGAGGTAAAATTGCCAATGAGTTGAAGAGGTAATTTTAATTGATTAAACACTGAGACGCCTACACGTATATACATAAGTATCAATTAAAATAATAATGTCAAATATGTTATAGATATGATAAATGTAAGAATAATATTCTTTTAGGATGGATACCTAATTAATTAGAGCATTCGTTCAGCGAAGATGTGAGCTAAACATCAAAATATAATAAGGAAAATCAACAGCATTTTTCCCAGAAAATATTTAAGGAGCAAAGATGATGGAGGATATACATTCAATTATAAAAATTGGAACTCAATTTTCCATATGTGCTATTCAATCCAATCATTAATTTTCTAGTTCTCTAAGTCTCTCATGTCGACATTTACGCGCACGACCAATTCCAAAAACTTATTAGTAGAATGCCAAAGAATCCTTTCGCAGTCAATAATGAATTTTATACAAATCGATTAGAAATGAAATTCAACCATAAATAAATAAGTTAAATCCGATAAGGTATAAATAATAATAATAAATAATCATAAATAAATAAGCGACTTTACAACGGTTTACTCTCAACGAAAGCGTCATAAAATCTCATCAAAATCGTCGGCAGTACTACACTGATTAGCTCGAAGACACATAAGTAGATTTAATTATTAGTTCCTCGAGCCATCTATTTCGTATTATTCACCTCAAAAGGAAATGTTTGAGACTGATTCCCACCTGACCTTAGGGTACAACGAACATTCGGACTCATGAAAGTTGTTGCCATCTCCATGGTAATGTGGTACCCATCATTAACCGCAGCAGATACGCTTGTCAGTTGCAAGATCCCCTTCTCGCACACAGTTTGGAGGTTCGCCTCAATGGATTTCCTTCGCGGAACCCTTTTCGCCCCTTCCCCTCCCCACCAAACGAAACACGCCGGCGCGGACAACCGGCGTCCCCTCGCAGATTCGAAAGAGGAGCAGACCCTTGGACGACTGCGTACGAGAGAGTTTTCTGCGCTCCGCAGTCGTATGTTACGCGCCTCGGAGACTTTGACACCTCGACAAAAAAGAGCCTTTGAAAAAAGGGTGTCGAATTGGGAGGATTCTTGTCAGTGATTGCGGCTTTTTTTACGACGCTGCCGATGACAGGCGGTGTGCAGAAGGAAGTTCTCTAAAGTCTTTGAGGTAAGTCACCCATTCGAGTGTGCCGTTTCCGCTCTTTTTACCAACTCCACTTTTTACCTATTCAGCGAAGGATGTTTGCCATCAAAGTTCGCAAAGTGCACAGTCCTTCCGTTACGACGAGCTAGATTGCGGCGGAATTTGCTACTTTCATCTTCCGCGAAAAGTTTCCGCGACTCGCCCATTAAAGGATTTTATCCTCCGCTCTTAGTCAGGGAACAGGATTTATTTGTGGCGTAAAAAGTTAATGGGTTGGATAAGACCAAGGATAAAAATTAGGTGATTCTTTTCAGAATCTTTATCGTAATTCCAAGTTAGAAAAAAAGGACTAACTTGGCCATGAACTTGAACTTAAAAGAAATTCCTCAATCCTGTCTTTAAAAGATTGCCAACGTATACAAAATAGAATGAGAGAAGATTTAAAGCACTCATTGTAAAAACATTCATCCTTAAATCAATCAAATTTCGTTTCTTTAATAATAAAGACGTTTTTTCTTAGGATCGTAAATAAGGAAATAAGATACCAACAAAAGACTACATTAACTCCTCACCATCGCAAAAATATAATTTGAAATCAACGAAAGAAATAACGACATTCCAATAAGCAAGATTTAAATGAAAGATGTCTTCCTTTGGCGTATAACTTCAACTCTAATATATTGAACAGCATTCAAGTACATTAGATTTGTGTTATACAATAAGATATACATCGAGATATTTACGATATCATTTAAAAATACTATAACGTAAAGATTTTTAATGATGATAAAGAAACGGTAAAAGCAATTATATATTTAAAAAATGCCCCTTACTTATGTAATTATTGAGAAAAATACATCTTTAACATACATTTCTGCAATGAGCGCGCTAAAAGAATATTTACTAGAAAAATGTTCAATTTAGGGCTATTGAAGAATAGAAACTATTAAAAAAGAGCTCCTTAGAGTTTGGAAGCGGGTAAACACGTTCATCGAATATCTTATTTTTATCCCATTGGTCTTGGAACAAACGATATTACATAGAAAGAATTTGACAGATGAATTTCTAATATTCTACATCGCTCTCATAAATAGAATTCCACATTATTGCGTAAATTTCTCGGCTGTGTATCATACGTCATTATTTTATTTCCGGATATTTATTGTATTCAGGATTATCCACATTAATTATAGAGGATTTCCCTAGTTTGGTTAAAGTTCCATTAATAGCCACTGATACACGTTCGGAGATAATAAAGTGAATGAAATATCGCTCTCCCGGAATGCTCACTGTCCGAGCGCGTAGAATGGAAACATGAACCAGAAGAGGAAACTTAAATTTTCATGGATGTAGTTCATAAATATTCTCATTCTTTCGTGGATTCCATACCAAAGAGGAGAAGAATGAATAGCAGATTAAAAATTCAAAAGATTAATATATCAATACCAATTATACCCTGTACACCGCTTAATTTTCGCTCACGTAAATGATTTTGGGTGTTTGGACCTCTGCTTTCCTCCAAAAATAATGAAACGCGCAACAAGAAACAGGAGTGTATTTCACTATAAAAGGCAATCTTTTGGCTCATTTAATAAAATTTACATATGGTATGATTGCATCCTTTCATTAATAATATTTTCAATTCATTTTGGAAATGATAATATCCTTTAGACAAATTACTCACGAGAATAAACAGACGCATTACTCTCGAAATGAAACAAGTTTTACGAATAAAATGTTCTTATGTTACGACGAGCAACGTTTCCCTTTAGACCCTTCTAGACTATAATAAAAATACGATAAAAATTATCCCTCTTGCAAAGACATGAGGGTCCATAAAAACATCCGCTTTGATATTGCACAGAAAATAACACATATTATACACATACATATATACACTATATTTTTGTTTGAGGGAGAAAGTTGAAGATAGCCATGGCTCTGATCACTTTGAGTGTGAGTAGTCCTCATAGCAATAACATTCGGAGTTATTCTCTCAGATTGAACTCGAGATATATCTCTTTCGACATAATATTTACGATCCAAAAGACGGGCAAAAGACGGGGTAAGAAAATGAACATTCTTCGCAAGATATGAAAGTCTAGACTTAGAAAGTTTAGCCCAGATTTGTCATGGCTGCCAGATTTAAGTTTTTTCTGAGCATAAGTATATAGAAAAATAAAAGAATTCTAGTGGCAACGACAGCAAGCAAAAGTTATACCATTTATTAAACATCTTCCTTTGCTATCGACAGTTTTTATCAATCGTCAGAATTATATAATAGGCACTTCTGGGGGTATTATTTTTGCCATATCATCATTCTTTCCACACTAAAATTATGCATCAGTAGTGGACTTACACGTTATACCACATTCAGATTATCTTTTTAAGCAACTGGAAGTGATCACGATAATTTCTAAAATTTAGATGTGAAATGTGAATTAGAAATAAAATCGCTCATTGAACCAATTTAAGGCGATATATTAAAATGAAAAATTAAAGAAAATAGCTAGCACTTATTTGATATTTCCCCAAAATCCTTCGTTTAATATTTTGTCATCATCATATGAGCACCCAAATCTATCGCAGAAAACGTGAAAATGTGATATAAGTGAAACAAAAAAGGCTCTGACAAGTTAGTTGAGAGTAGTGAACTCAATTTTACCAAAATCTTTCTCAAACTTTTCCCTTAAAGAAATTTTCTTTCAAACTACAACGGTTATCAGATCCTTGTAAAATTATGAACAGCATATAAGTTTATCTGGCAAATTATCAAAACTTCTCGACAGTTTCAAACTTTCTCCTCGTTTGAAGGAAAGGTTTGTTTGATGCGACAGATTCTAATCACATCTTGATTTTTGGAAAATCTTGATACGATTTGAGTCAAACTGAAAACAAAAAAACGCAACTAACTTTTCTTTGTAATGATTAAGAGCCGAGGACTCCTTAGAAACCCTCTAGTTATAGTGAAAAACTTAGCTTTATCAAGACTCTAATTAAACACGAATTCTGTTTGGATTTTCTGTTATATTCACGTTGAAAGATTCATTCTCTTTCTAATGCATTTATAAGAACAGAATTATCGTGATTTTTAAAATTGTTGTGAGTTAATTGTAGTTTAACATTACGATTCTACTCTGTACTAAGCATTGCTCTTGCCAACATATATCCATCTACATCGACATAAGTACCCAGTTAGCCGCCTTTTTTGCGTTTAGCAAGGGGTGTAAACACTTATTTAAGTTATCGCGTATGGTATTTTATCCCCATGATAATTATGTATGTATCCAATGATAATTAGGTATTGATAACCAAATCCGATATTGGACTTCGAGAGTTTTCCATCAAAAGCCTGTTTTTTAAACGCCATTGGCACGTAATAAAACTATCAACGATTAAACTGAGTTCTAGTTAACGCCATTGCTCCTTGTCCGATGTACGAGTATCGACGCCAGTGACGATGAATACTCCTACATTTGGAACATCTTTTCTATCCCACTTACCAATCGAATAACGCGTTACATGTGAAATAAAACTGTTAATTAGCTAAAATTCTGTAATCATACATTTCTCATGAGCAACGTTTTCAGTTTTTATGTTAAAAATAGTATATATAATATATAATTATATATTAATATATATAATAGTAATAATTCTCAATATAATTTCTTAATTCTTTTGAGAAATTCATTTAAAAATATTTATCAATTAGATCAATTTAATCGACCATGAAAATAACTAAATTGTAATAAATCGCTTTTTGATTTCTATTTTATTCGTATATTATCTTAAACGAACGATTATTTTCGAGATGATTTCCTTGAAGCTACTTGTGAAATTTGAGCTATATACGTTTTCATATCCAATATTTCGTAAATGGGCAACTTAAGGATAAAATGATTTCTCCATGCAAAATATGGAAGAAAAGGATCTATCATTTTCATATTAACACTACACAGAATAGTAAAATTTTTTTCTCTTTAATTTCATTTAAATTTTAAGAATTTATTTTCATTTAAATTCTAAGCATTTTTAAGCATAGTTTTTGCAAAACTGTGAGTCTCATTATATTAGTGGTATTAGATCATTAAATTATAATTCTTAATTGAGCCCAATAAAACTCTTCAGTTTTAGAAAGAAAAATTTCATCCGTCAATAACCATTCCTCGTTTCATCATCAGATTTTTCAAAAATATATCTGCGTGTAACTTCATTTCTATTGATATCCTCATACATTTTTTTAACGAGAATAATTATTTGCTATCAATTTAACTCCAATCAATAACTTATTCTTATTTCTCATAATTACTCGTTGTTTTTCTCTATTTAATCTATTTTTATAAGAACCAACGTCGTATTCATAGATTAAGACGAATTCTCTATATTTATTTATAATCTATTTAACACCACTCATTTTTTCTTAAGAACATTTTTTCCCTTAATTTCAAACGATCTTGTTGTATAACACATCACGTAAAAGCTCCATAAAATTAAATAAACAGATATATATATATATATATATATATATATATATATATATATATATATATATATATATATATATATATATATATATCCGTCCCATAACGTTCATAAATTATCAGATGGTTTCAGGTAAAGCTTCTTAAGCAAGAGACTCTAATGTTCTTAATTCCCGCTTCTCAATATTTCATCAATTTCCCGTAGATTATAACAAAACAACATGAGGTATTACATGAAATAGATGCTCACCCATTCCTAGACTCAATGAATAGGAAATCAATGCTCTCGTTTATCAATCGATTGATGACGTGATCAATCATTCATCAGATGCGATTTGAAGGATAGAAATGTTTTTTTTTTATTCCGACAGATCTAATTGGTAATCGTTTAGACCAGGAATGACACCTTAATTGCAATGATATCGTTTATTTATGAATGATTAGCGTCAACATCTCTCGATTGATTGGAGTATCAAATGAATTAAGCAGATCACAGGATCACATTACCAATACTGTAACCTCAGCGCCCACATGTTTTCCAGTGAATCTACGTCTATAAAAATAAGGGTTGAAAAACTAATTAAAATTCCCAATTAAAATATAAGGTAGTACACTTAAACGGTTTTCAAGCAGCCCTAAAGAGATATTTAACTTTAAAAGAGTTCTAATTCCGTTAGGCACTGAAGTTATCTAAATAATGACCTCAGTTTGTGTAATTTAAAGTAAGTGTATCCTAGTATAGCAAGCAAAGTGAATGAGAGATAGAGATTTATATCTCTTTAAGACTTAATTAAGGTAATTTAATATCAGGAAGAGTTTATACCGTGAGTACAAAGATTTTTAACAAAACTTCGAATAGGGTGTAAAATCCTTTGGGTAATACGGGTAAATATTTAGGGATAAGTTCTTTCCCGTAAAAACAAAGGAAGAAAATTTGTTGAGAACAATTTAAAGAGCGTGTTTTCACTTTGAAGCCGGGAAAATATTGTCGAGTATAATTTTAACTTTCGCAAATGTAATGAAACGGAAAAGTTACATTCAGTATTTAAAAATCTCGTATCTGATTACCTAAAATTAAAACTCTTCTAGGCTCACTTTAGAACGTTCGACGAAATATAAAATTACGACGGAAACGTTTCTGCGGGCGGTGACAAAATTATTTAAATGACTCTGTAGAGGACATTCCCTTCTTTTGGATATTGAAAGCGAGGGAGAGCGAGCGGAAAACATTTTTACAAATTTAGCCCTTCATTCTTCCAGAGCTAGCGATGTGCACCATGAATTCACACCTTTGTTTCTCTACAACTCGCTTTTTAAATTTATCGCAGATTTTTTTTAATGCATCTTTCAAAAATATGGTGAAAATTTCCTCATCTCTCTCCACCACGAATGCGCGAACCACCGCAGCGGTGGCGGCGTTTCAGGAAAAGTGAAATAAGCTGTATGGGCAGACCATAGATCGAGGGCCTTATGTAGATCAAGGGCATGTCCGCTAGAAATCGATGGCATCTTCGGAACAAAGGCATTACGTGACGAAACGTTTGGTGAAGTGATGATCAACCGCCGAATTGCAAACATTATGGATCAAAATTTCCCTCTTCGTTGATGATGCATTGATTTAAAGAAGAGATCATTAAACGTAAACAAGGGAGGGAATGATTAATAAATTACTCTTTGAGAGGAAAAAGTAAATTTTCGAGGAAAATATAGGGAACATAATTAGGTATTTTTGTTTGTGTTTGATGTTTGTGTAAATATTGCAAAAGGAAAGTATTCAGCAAGCTAAACCAAATCAAACCGAGCAGTTGATGATTTTTCGCATTTGCAATATTTGTTATCATAAGTCAAATAATTATAATCAACGAACTTTAAGGAGAAATAAAGGAAACATTCCTAAATTTTATATAAATATTTAAATTCTTATAAATTGACCATCTTCATCATCATTTTTAAAGATATAACTAAAAAATAATGAATAAATACAAAAATTAAACCTTTAAAATAAGCGCTTAGCCTCACAGTTGTACGAGCATCTTAATTTATTTATAGGTGGAAAATTATTTAAAGCTGATGTAGAAAAAATGATTTTCGTGGATTTGGAAGATGAACGGGGAACTTTTAGGTCTTCTTGGATGGTTTTCAAAGTAACCATGGAAACTGTGAATATATATTCCATCATCGAAATCCCACAAATCTCAAACTTGCTCGGCTTCTAGAAACTTATCCCAGCCATTTGGCTGTGTGGGAATGTGGTGATGGCCAACACTTCAAAGTAGGATATGATGCATTGAAGTTTATGCGAGTTTAATTGCTAATACAGGTTCAAATATCTTCCTTTTAATGTTCTGTTACTTTATATAACTCTAGGAGCGTAATTCTTTCGATTTTATACATTTTTGCCATCTATATATAAACTTTTTTTAAATAAGATATTTGGTTTCCTTAAAGGTAATATAAAAATCGTAAAAGTATACAAAATATACAGAATTTCTTTGGTTATTTTGACTTAAAATTTAACTGCTTCTTATTTTTAAAAAGTGGCTATGAATCAAGGATTTTTTTCGCAATAGAAAATATTTTTCCGTTACTATATGCTTCATAATATATCAGTATTACTATATCAACAAACATTACGTTCAGGACACATTATATAATCTACAGCATAAAAATTTTCATTTATGCTAAATTAATATGATAATTGTCTTTAAATTTATTTGTCCTCTCTATCATACAGTATTTATTACTTTGGATCTATATATTCGCTGAAAGAGGGATCTAGCAAGGGACTCAGTAGAAATGGGTTTGATACGTAAAGTCGCAAACTCCATATTAATACATAAAAAGTAGCCTTCTCGATTTTTGTCATAAAAGGAATAAAAAAATGAAAAACGATATCTCGAGCTAGTGCTGTAATGAAACACTCTGGAGGTTTTCCTTAGTTCTCGCTCCGCATCGAAATATAAGTCCGGCTACTTAATTCAGTTTGAGTTCTTTGTCAATTATCCTACGGAACTCGGTCTGCGAGAATGAATCCCAGGTTACTGCCTAGACGATATAAGATATTATAAGATTTTCTTCGCGGCTAAAACTAGCATTTCTTCTTCTTCTGCATCTAGACTCGAGGGAAATGAAGTAGACTTTCAGCTATTCCAACGGCCATCTTTACCCATCGACGTCTGGCATTTCATTCCCGAACATTCACTGCCACACCCTTCTTCATATCTTGATGCTCCAATTACCGTTTTATTCTCTCACAACTTCCAAAGGCTTTAATTTTCCACTCTTCTTTTCAAAGCAGATCGCTCCCATCTCAGCGTAAACAGGCTATTCTTCCGTCGTTGTCCTTCAACCATCCAATCACGTCACTTAAGGGAGAATATTTTCTCAAGACTCCATCGTATACTGGGGCTGAATTGCCCATATCCAGGACTATTATTCGATCAATTAAAGCCACATAGTGAAACTTTATCTACATCGATTGTTCCAGTAACGCGTTTGGCTGAATCAGCGATGTTTTTGGATCGGAGTTTCAAGAACAAAAGACCTTCAGTTCTGACGGAATAAGCCTCCGCTATCGCTATCGTTCCATAAAATTCTACAAATGTAAATTAGGCATCTTTTAATGGACAAAGATATTGATTCACGTTACTGAGAAAAGGAGCAAACATGATTTTTTATTGTTTCGTTAATTTTAAATGAACATTCGCTCCGCAATAATGGCCGTTTATATATTAATAATATTAAATACCGTTTAGACCGCTAAAATATAATAATAGATAAAATATATCATAGAGCATAAATATTAATTCTGGCTTAATGTCATACTGGGTATTAAAATATTTTTAATCAACAACGTTACAAAAACATATAACATTAAACGGACGCTTTAGATTCCTCAATTCTCGTTAGCATAAACTTCTGGAAATAGCATTATTTAGTATAGATAAGTGCTTGATTAAAATTTCATCTAACCCGTAACCATAAAATTATCTTCATAAAGTGAAAGTAGACTGAAGGTAAAGTTAAATTCACACATTATATATTCTATAAAGTCATTAAATCGAATTTACTTTAAATTTGAGTGCAATGTACTTCTTTTCATCATAATCACGTAGGGAATTCAATTTTCGGGAACTATTCTATGCAACATTTAGCGATAAAATACCAATACATGACTTTAAAGCTTATGCATAACATATTTAAAGATTCCGTTTGCAATTATCGGTTAAATATGACTTCACCGGAATGGCGATGTGAAGGTATGAATTGTGAATCAGGTAATGATTTATCAAATAAATCCATCTATTTATTACTGAGGCCCTGGTTCTCGATTTTTAGTTGCATGCTTCAATCAGTTTCCAAGATCATTACTCCCTGTCGCTCTTTAGAATTCGATGGTTCTATAGGTAACGAATGATTCGGAATTTCTCGTAGCACAGGGTGAAGTAGTACTGCTGATAAATCATGAAAGCCATCCATCAAATGGCATTCACAATCATTCGAATTATTCCACACATCGAGAGTATTCATAAATCGTGATCTAATAATCAAAAATATGCTTTATGGATAACTTATTTATCTGCATTCCTGGATTAATTATGTGAACTTTAATATGGAATGCTATTTAATTCCATTTAAATATAAAATGAGCTTTAATAAATTCCGTACCGTATTAGTTATTAACGGAGCTCTAACATTTTTACATAAATAAATTAAGTATTTTTCAGGGAAATCTATTAAACTCAATTGGACTAAATCGTATAAAAAAGAGGCTTCCACTGTAAAATAGGTTTCGTAATTGTGTGATTTACTTCGGTCAATTGATAGGTGTTTATTTATAAGAATGATAGTTTTCAAAAAAGTAAATACAACAAACATATCTATTAGTCTGTTACGACCACAATTAAAGATCGTATTGACGCTATCGTAAAAGTCAACAAAGTATTTCCGTAAAAAAAAAACAACGCGGAATGTAGGTGTACATTCATTATGCTGCTTTTAATTATCGGAATGAAAGTAGATCCACCGACAGCAATTTCCCATTTGGTGACTTCTCTTTAAACATTAAAGAGATTTTTCCATTAGTTTCCAGGCGCCTTTAGCATTTTAATTATAAGTGTTCGAAGAGAAATAGAATAGAGAGAAATAAAGCCGGGATCTACCTGTAGAGATAGAGAAAATGGAAATTTAATTGGGACATTCCATTCGGATTTAAGCCGTTTGATTCCGCTTTTAAACGTTGATCTACAAAGAAATTATAATAAATTATATTCAATTCAAGATATTTTTATAAATGGCTCATATGTATGCATAAGAGTTGCACATGGCTTCGTTCGAGGAAACAACTTTAATCAACGCCGCTTGGTAAAAATTAATCGTTTCTTCGTTAGAATATATTACTAAATACTGTATTTGATACTCCTTACGTATCGTTACAAGATATAACAATTTTTATCAAATGTAACAGGAACGATGAGGTGATAAATCTAAAGCTATAGATCTAGTTACATTAGAAGAATTGGATAAGGGAAAGACTGATTTATCTTTGCACGATAAGGTGTGAGACTTGATCACAAAGGTTAAGCAGAAGTGAAATGCCTTTTGACGAATCGATCAATTTGCATTGATATGCAGTATGAAGTTATGTAATTGAATATATCAATTTCTCCACAAGAATGAAAAGTTCAAACTTAGCACCTGATGATGCTTGTAACATAGCGAAACCGGTCGTTAAATAAAGTTGTGTGGAAGAAAACGAAGTACATCATTGTACATAGCCCGAGCAAATTTTAGTTTGAATATATCAAAATTACATTCCTTGATATGCCTTTTTGTACATTATTCACGGATAATTTCACCAATAAAAATTAATTATAGCTTCTATTTATTTATCCTACTAATGTACTTGAAATTGTCAGAAAATTATTTTCAAAACAACAAGAAAATGATTAAAGGCACAATAAGGTATAAAAATACTTTAAAGATGGCATTGGAACAGAATTTGCTTTAACTTTATGCGGAAAATTTATTCCTTGATTGATTTAAGTTCTGAATTGATCTTTGGATACTTCAACATCGACTGCAATGCCATCAGATCTATTACACGCTTAAGTTTTTGTTTGAAGAAGATCAGGGTTTGGAACAAACCTTATCAAACCTAAATTATGATACTTAAGTCTTGATATCTCCAAAAATAAATAAACCGTTAACTTTGGTCGAGAAACCAAGTTTTAATCCTCATCAACATGAATCATATAGGGAAGGATATGCTACGAGGAACATTGAGAGCCTAACTATACCCTGAAAAAATTTGGGAAATAAAAAACAGGAAATAAATTTTCAACCGTTTAGAAAAACAACCACATTGATGAGTCTAATACATCCCATTTTAAAAAGAGGACGAAAACCAACCCCTTTCAATTGAAACAAATCCCAAAGGCGGCACATCTTTACAGAACCTATTTGCTGGGTGGACAGAAGACAGTTTTTCTCCTCGAGAATCGTCTGTTTTGTATCGAAAGAGCTCTATAGCCCACGCAAATCCTTCTCGCTAATGGCAGAGCATAAAGGAAAAGAGCGTATGCATATGCAAATTGCCTCTGGTGGATTCTCCAGGAGATGACCTAAGGCTTAGGCACGGATACCATTAATTCAAGATGACGAAGCGTTGGCCCTAATCCTACGAAATAAAACCCGAGGTGGGAAACTCGGCTTAATTTCTGTTCCATTTTTGGAGAGAATGTATTCGTGGAAGGGTCCTTCGGCAGAGATAACGCATCCAAAATCGATGACGAAAATGTTGTCAGCGCTGGTTCTTACGAGTGTACTCACACTACGGCTTTATTTTTCCATTTCCGATATGCATAAACTGCGGTCGAAAAATTGGAACACGATCAAATAGTCGTAGCTCACAAAAAACCTCTCCGGGTCAGGGCCATTATTTTTCGAACGTTTTCTCCGATTTTAGCCACGAGCAACCCACATCCGCGAAAGCTGGATTAGGTATGAGAATGCAACAGCGCTCGAGAGCGATCTGCGATAAGCGATTTTTATCCGCGCCTTCCACAATCTTTGCACATTTCAAACAGAGGAAAGATAAATAATGGCATGGCGAGTATCTCCGACTGTATTGTGAATTACGTTCAACTCCAGTCACAAGACTACGTTTCTGTTATTAAATGACATTTAATCATGCAAATATCGGTTTCATACACGTCTCATATAAACTGTGAGCATCAATTAACAAGGATTTATCGTACCTAAATATCAGAAAGAAAATGAACATCCATTTACGATATGCATCAAATAACTTGAAGGTTTCGTGAGTTCGAGATGAATTTCTGTCGATTATGTATAAAAAATATCATCTAAAAATTCGTTACCTCAATAAATAAAGGGATAGTATGAAAATTATTTAAGCGTATTTTATTTATAGTGGAACAATATTAGTGCGTTTCTTCATCTTTAGATCAATATAAATACTAACTATAATTAGAAATCATATTTTAGTTTCTACTCAATCGATAATCGATCAATCTATACTTCAATAATCGATCAAATAGCAAGAATTTTTAAAATGTATTCAGAAATATTTGCCCATGGACTCGATCGTAAACTTATTCTCATATTATTTTCTTATTCATATTTTCGTAAACCTATTTGTTACGGTGAAAAAAGAAAAAAAAATGCTATGTTGATGATTAATACATTATTTATACACTTCACTGTTTTTATTGAATTGATCCTTTTATGAATAAACGAAGATAACGCATAAGTTTAACGTTCTTCTCTTAATTTAACATAATTAACTTTTACGTCCTACATCTTCAACGTATTAATCTAAACTGCCCCCAAAAACGTTTCTCCCATTTCCAAGATGGTTGAAATCGATCAATTACATAATACGTTCGGAAATAATAGGAAAGGGTATCGTAAACGCTTCACCTATGATGACCATATTCCATATTACTTCCATATCACATTAGCGACTTCGGGGAATCGAGCGCAGTATCTTGCCTCGAAAATTGATATCCATAGGAACAGTAGCCATTCCACAAGAAAAGCGCGATAAAAGTAAAGATGGAATAAAAGTGTGCGTTGTTTTCATCGAAGTGCGTCTCTAAGGCAGAAATTGAGGTCAAGCTGAGAACCGACTGTAATATTGCCTGAGAACATCCGGTAATTTCGTCGTAATTGACTTTGGCTGAGAGCGGAGTTCGTGTTTATTATACTGCAGCCTTTGGACAATTATATGCTCCGCCAAGGGATCGCAACTTTAAGCGCGGAAAATTAAATTATAATTAAATCTGCGACGGGAAAGATTCATCGACCACTTGCACGCGTTCCCACCGCCTCTTCCCATAGAAAGACTTATTAAAAAATAGGCTTAATCCTTTCACCGCGAATCTATTCTGAAACTTCAACACGCGAACAAAACTGTTTCCCAGATAAGAACTCTTCATTCGCAGTTTCAATAATGAATGCAGAGATAAGCCGGTAGTCTTAAATACTGAAGTTATATCCACATCTATACAAATCGCTCCAAAAAGGAAAAAACGTTTTTTTTAATCTTCCCCGTGGATTCCGTTCCCGTTTAAAATATTTTCATGGAGTTAATGACTCTATAAAGTTCTATTGTTATTCACTATATCGTAAATACTACCTTTTTTCACTCGCATAGAAATATATTTATATATATTTCGCTAATCAGAGAAAACTACACATTCTTATTGAATGTAAAAAATGCCAAGCAAAAAATAATGCACAATTCTTATCTTCGATACATTCCCGCTGAAAAACACTGCTATTTCTTTTTTTGGCCCTGTAAAACTTTTGGACCCTCTGCTCTGTTTCTGCATAGGATCAAATAGGACATTCAATCTTCTTATCTTTTTTCATCGCTAACTGAATCTGCCGTTGATTACTTTAATGCCGATTGGCTCCTATAACGTAGGACGCTTTTTAACGGACGGGTACCCTTCTCTCTGCCAGCTTTTGTCACGAAATTGTGCCACGCATAAATCGAACTAGGATTCCCTTCTGCTCGTTTTAAAGCGGTCGCGCTGCACTTCACCAAACGTCAACATGAAAAATTTGTGTTTATATATTCTGAACGGACATCTGTATTCCAGTATTTTTAAAAGGTGTTGCAAAACGACTTCCTATGAGCTTTAAAGAAATGTGAAAAGTAAGAATAAACTTATTAATGAAATAACAATTTTAGAATTGACACTAATCATTATAGAGTCCCGAAATTCAGTTGAACATATTTTTGAACATTTGCAATATTAATAACTAGTTCTCTACGCTGTTCTTGTCAGTAAAGAAAATACAATATTACGTTACATTAAACATTTTTCAAAGACTAATTTGAGTTAATTAAGCCTAATTTTCGTCAATTTATATTCAGCGATGTTTTTTTTATAATTTATATTTACGAAAAGTCTCAATTAGATCTTCATTTGAATATGAGGAAGAGCAGGCTGGTAATTAAGCTCGAAAAATCTCTCAAAGGGTAATTTAGCCTAAGTGAAAACCGCCCGAGTCGTCACCTCGATCTGCTAATTATGGAAAAATAAAAGAACGGAGGAAGTGGTGTTTTAAAGCATTCTTGGGTCGATAAACGTCGCCAGACGCGATAGTAGCACACGTGCGGGATCAACCGATGCAGTCACTCTCCGTCAAAAGGAGATTGGAACAAACAGAAAAGGCGGGGTTGTTTTAACTCCTGACCTTGCGGAGTGGGCTCCGTTGATGGAGAGCGCACGCTGCTTTTGTGTTCTTATTTCCACCGCCTTCCGACGCCTTCGACCCCCTTGAGAGACGGATCCGCTCGAGTATAGAGTTCTAGAAAAATGGATATTGAAATGGGGCGCGACACTTTGAAACGAGTAAATGGATGGTGAGATATATGCGAGAAAGTCTTAAGGGAATATATAATGGGTTGAATTTCAACATATATTAATAGCAACAATGTGTCATATTTGATTTCGTCATTTAGATAATCATCATCCCTTTATTAATGGTACTATGAACGTTGAAATTTCTTGGATTCAAAGGATCTGCTAATTTATAAGTCAAGAGGATTATTTTTATCTCGATAGCAATTCTTAACCAAACTGTTAAATAGCGAAAGGATTGAGTGAAATGCATAATCAATAGATGCTATCGTTGCCAGGCAGAACTCCATAAAAGTGGAATACCTTAGGGCAAATAATTCAAGAATTATAGTCACCGTCATCGAATGCTGGTATTGATTCCTTTTCATAATGTTTTGAAAATATATTACAGTTTAAAGTGCTCCATGAAAAAAAGTTAGTCCAAATTTTTATTATGGTCCTATATATACACAGATTAATTTCATTTATTTCACATTAATCAGGTTTTATGTTCTCTATAAAAAATCGGGTATAACCTCCAAATCCATTTTAATGCGTCTTCAAATAACTACCGCAAAATATGTACATGATTCTATGTCGTTAGATGAGAATTTTCCTCAAAGTATACGTAGCATTTTGTTCTTGTAATACTTTCAAAGTACAAGTCGTACGTAGATGTACATAATGAACTCCTTACATTCGGATTTCCCTCAATGTATCTAAACCTAAACAAACATCTTTCTTCAAAAACGGAATTTCTAATTAAAACTACCTCGAGAGACAACATATAACAACTCTGATTAAGGATACCGATTTTTAAAAAATATTTTCCACGAATAAAGGGAAATTATAAAGCAAAAGACATCGAGTTAATAAATGCGTTCATGAGAAAAAGTGGGATCTGTGTGGGATACAACGAGCGAGTGACTTAAAAAAGAGAGCAGATGCTGAAATGTCATAACAAAGCATCTGAAGAGTGACGAGAATAAGTAGATTAGAACGCCGTTTTTATTCAAAAGGATGGGATTATATCAAACGCTGTTTGGGAAAAAAACTGAACACTTTCCATAAATAGAGAGTCAGGAAAAGTTCTTAATCTATTGGTATTGAGATCACGTGTTCATTAATCTAAGACAAAGAAATTTGTGACGCTCGTGAGCGGTATACAAAAAGTACAGTAAGATATATTTTTTTCTTCTTCAGATACGTTTAATCTACAACGGATACGGAGAAAGAATCAAAGAATATTTTCGCTAGAAAATATAAACCTCCATTATCAGAAGGAATTTGAATGGATAATCGATAGAAAACAATTTAAACAAATACTTGGGAGGAATAGAAAATAATGAGACTATTAATCTTAATTATAATTGTATTGTATTCTTAGCCAATAACAGATTATTAGTTAGTTAAATCTTTGCAAATAAAAGACATTATAAAAAATGCTATCTTGAATAGCAGACAGTTTTCATCGACTTAAGCGGTAGTTCACATAAAGGAGGATTTTCATGAATGATAGTCGTGAAGCGAAATGCATCTTTCGGGATACATTTTCCCAAAGACTTCAACGTCCTACATTTCCTCGATAAAAACCATCTGATTCGTTATTCTGAGTGTATAGCTGAGCCAAATTCCAAAAGATGGCCCATGCCTAACAACAGCTTTTTACCATTATAGTCTCTGATGCTCTACTTTCTTCGCTGATTACTCGAAGACCCTTTCTCAACCGCTACTCACCTCTGCAAAAAAACCATAGCTCATCCAAGGGATTTCCCTCGTTAGTACTCCATTCCCTCGGCTCCTTGACTTCACACTCCACATTCCTCTCTCCTATTTGTTTCGAGAATAAACACGTTCGCTTCTGACTGACACCCACAAAAAAAACCTGCAATTACTTTGCGAAAATTCGCATTTTAAATGTACATCAATGGGGCACTATTTCAAAGAGGTATAATAAGTAAATGAGAATATTTAAAAGCGCGTGTTTAAATACTCGAATAAAATATCACTCTAAAGCTGTAATAGTTTAAAGAATTCATTTGATATATCTAATGGAATAAACATTCCTATATTTTATTGTATAATTAAGTCAATAATATCATTCAACGTACATTACAATATCACCCTCATAAAATCAAGAATAAGTAAAAGTTAATTATAATATGACGCCGATATTTTGTGATTTGTCTGGAACATTGTCCCGCGAAGTTAAAGAAACAAAATTAGATCACAAGAGAAGATCTCCAAAGGCTCTGAATTCATGAATAAGCAATAGAAACAAATAAGATAATATGATAATGAGAAATATGCGTTTAAGTTTAGGTATCGTAGATATTTACCATCCGATAATCACTTTATTTTAGGAAACATAGCACCGTGATATTCAAGGCTAATATTGCGAACGTCTTCATTTCCTCAGGGAAGTCATTTCATCCCTCCCGCATCAATTACCATTTCAACGCCGCCGATGTGACCTGAGGGGTGAAATATTACCCTCAAAGATAGCATTTCCAAAGCCTTGATGGATGAGATACCCTAATTAACCGTTTGCTTTGGCAATAATTTTGACGGTAATGTTGCGTTGAAATGCAACGTATCCGATATGGGGAAGAGCGTATTTCTTACGTTCCCACTTCCTCAAGATAAGTGAAGTTTCCGAACCTTCAGCTATTAATAGAAATATCTGTTACTCCAAAACACACCACACTTATTTTTCTTGTAAAGTCGTATTATATGAACATTATTCCATCCGATAGCCGACCAATCATGATGAACAAATTAGAAAAATATTAAGATTAATAAGTCGTAACGTGTTCTTACCGATACTAAGGTAATGTAAATTTTAAAGGGTTTTCATGATCATCCTAGGGCATAAAATTTACATAAGAAATTACATTTCTCTGATTCGATAAAAAGATAGCATTAAATACTTGCTTATTCAATTCCAAAACATTTAAATTTAGAGAATAAATCGAAAGAAATTCTTCATTTGAATGAGGAAAATTCTCCAATATTACTTTTTACGGTGATATTCCAAGCGTAAAGTTTGATATGATCGACTGATGCACACTATGGAATGTTCTCCTTTCATATAAACCGAATGGATACTGTCGTTCATCTTAACGCTTCACTCACCAATGAAAGTCGAATGACCTTTGAATTGACTACATCGAAAAGGACAGGCGAAAAAATCTAAAAAATCAAGCACAGAGAGAGACTGTAATGAAAATGATGAAATAAAAAAATAAAATTCCGAGACTATTCAAACCTGGATTGTTTGAAGTGGGGCTTTTTGGATTTGAAATATTTGCATCTTCACTGAATCAGAAGAGAATATTAGATTAAAACAAAAATTAGAGTGCAAAAAGTTTATGCTACAATTATTCCTTGTTTATTCAAGTGAATCAGAAGCCTTTGGATAAATTTTACCAAAATAACTTACGTATCTTTTACCGTTATAAATTTACACCTTTTATTCAGTTCGAAAAATCTAAGAAAATACTATCATCAGTACAGATGTATATATGTGCTTGTATGATGGTTTTAGAATGCCACTCATAAAAAACAACATACATTTGAAAATTGAAAGTTACTACTCGTAGGCTGAGAAATAACCTCAACTTCTCGCAATGACTTAAGGATACGTATAGTCTGATAAAAGGGAGTAAAAGAGAGAATCAAGGTCAGAAACCGTTTGGTTCTCTTCAGACTACGATTGAGATATTCTGGAAACAAGTCGTACTTTGCCAACACTCAAACGCTGAAAAAGTTTAGACAAAAAGCAGAACCTTAAAGTGAGAAAACAAGAGGATTAACGTGCTGATTTGAGGAAAACAAAAGAAGACACATGCCCGTAGAGATAAACACAGTCAATCCGGAAAATGTAAACTCATAGTCGGTTTATTAGAGCACGCGTTTTACTCTGAAGCAAAGGATCATTGATGGCGAACATAAACAAAAAAATCCGCCAAAGCGTTGTTTACGAAGAATACTAACATTTCAGCATATACATTTAAATCGAAATAAGCCTCCTTTGTTCAGATGTAAAAATGATTATATTTAAAATGGATCAGATCTGGGACTAAAGAAACCACGTATAGCTTTTGATCGTCACGGTTTGAAGAAAAAATTAGTTTTCTCTGTTGAATATAAGGAAATATAACTTTCATCACGAACGGCAGCTTGTTCTCTTTGTTCGATCCGGAGGGTAGCGGGATCTGAATATGAACATGTAAGACATCCGATGTTCTTTTGTATCCCTATTGAATATAAATATAAAAAATTCATATTAAGGACGATTTTTCTGATAGTGTACATGACAATAGGGAAAGGCCACAATTCCTTTCTCCGGCTCTGTCATAATGGAAGCGTGTTTATTAGGTGGTAACGCACATGCAACAAAATTGATCTTTTATTCGATATGACCTTCTTAATACTCTTCATTGTGCACGCAATTGGGTACTTTGTTGCTGAAGTTTATGGGTTCGTCTCCCTTATTCTCGACTCTTTTTCGAGCTTATTTTTTGTTTCTCTAAGAAAAATTGGTAATGTAAAAAGGAAATCAACGCGTTACCTCTCTTCAGAATTGCTGTTTATGTTAATTAAATCCCCAAAGATAAATTTTTAAAATGTCCTTTTGGATAAAACATCAAATAAAGTTTACGAAATTGTTGTAAATTCTACCGCTGTGAACATGATATTACAGCTATTAAATTAATCCTCAAATAGACTCATTTGTGAAAGTACTTATCAGGTTGCTCGTGATCTAATCATTTCAACCTGAGAATAATTTCTAGCTAAGAAATTCAATATAGAACAGGTAAAAGGATTAATAGAAACCGAAGAACAAAGAAATCGGAGATCGTTTTCGAAGCTGAATCACTTCGTATCTTCGCGTATATTAAGGACGGCAGTTGAGAGAAATATAATTTTGATGAAATTTAAAACTGAATTCAGTGATAGCGTACCTTTCATTAAACAAATGGATTTCTCATTTTAATAATGCTTAAAAAATTATATGCTAGATTAAATTAAAAACTTGAAAAGGCTTTCAGGTATATAATAGGAAAAATAAATACATATTAATAGATTGAAAACGAACAGTAGTAGAATTCAACAGGTAGACTCGGATTCATGATTAAATATTGAAAATGAATCGCAGACAAAAAGATTTTAAGAATAAATTCTCTGTAAAAGATATCATAAATAAGTATTTAAAGGAGTCAGATAATATATAGTGATTATGCGATTTTAGTTAATATTCCGAATTAGAAAATAACCGCAGACGATTTTATATTATGATACTCTATAAATGCATTTGTCTTAATTTAGTATGTATTTATTTCGATGTAATGTTACAAATTAGATAAATTGATACTCTTAAATAAAATATAAATGAATATGACGTTAATTTTCATAAGGTTTAAGGCATTTAGCTCACACTTTTTCCTTTTATCCTCTTTCAGCAGAAATTTAGTATACACACTTTCATTTTAAAATTTCAGAAGTATAGCTACCAGATTTCACTTAATTCGACGATATTGTTTCTATTATGAAGTATGAGTGCGCATTATGTGCAATTTAATTGTTAGGAGAGAAGTTTTAAGTGGATTATGATACAGTTATGGAGAAAGTATAAACATTTACTCTATTACAAATCAGAAAATAAAACAGGTTTTAGTTTCATATGTTCCTATTAACTCATTCAATATTATCTCTTTCTTTTGAAGTAAATTATCCAATTATTCAAACCTTATTTTCTCCATCGTTAAGAATGTTTTCAATTAAGAATATTCATACTATACTGAAAAAAAAGATTAAATAAAACAATGATATGACTTTAGAGGTGTACCCATCACAAACTAAGGGCCACATAAATTCATATTTCATTTTGCATATAATTACGCTCTTATGTTACTTTAAGCAAGTATTTATTGTGCAGCATTATAGAATAAGATGCTAAAACGACCTTTTTCATTAAGTGCTAAACACTTCAGACAGAACTTTTTAGTTGAATCAGATAGAGGCCAAAAATAACTCATCATACGAATATTTAGATGGCCTTAAATAGGCTATTAATTTCAATATCCGGGGATACAACCAAAAGATTAAATCCGTAGCTTTAGAAAGCATTGCTGAGTCACATTAATGGAAAACATTTATTCATTTTTTGGTGGCCTTTTAGATAACATCAATCTTTCTGGGCCATTTACCTAATCTACCAGATTCCATCCATTCACTCACCCACTCTTCAGCGCACATAAATACCCCAATCTTGTCATCTAAGATTTGGAATTGAGAGAAAAAGGGCGGGGAATCAACGGCTGAACGAACGACTGCTACCCGCTAACCATTACTGATATGCGTGTTGCAGACATGCGAGGATAAAAGATATATTTCAAAAAAACTTCCATCGAGCCATCCCATGATTAACGAGGTGTCACGGAAACACGCGCTCAAAAAGTCCCTTTCAATAAACCAATACGACAAGATACACAAAAAAATTTATTTGTAATAAAAAATTAATCTTAATCTGACCTATACTCCTGTGACGGAAAAAATACATGAATTAAGTATTCATGTATTTGTCAAACTTAAATCTCCTACCATACCAACAATTCTAACTTGGCGAGAAAAAAATCTACATCTCATTCAAAAATAAAGAAAAAAAGTAGTTAACCATATATCAATCACTCTGTCAGAAAGAGTATAAAAATTCACGATGCTTATTCATTCACGAAAATTTCAAGATGCTTTCAATCTAAAAAATTCCACTGCGAACCAAATGCTATTAATTATGAACCTGGAATTTTACAGTAGAGTTCGTAATCGTGAATTCGACAATATTAAATCCCTATCAATGACAAATATTTATTATGATAGGTTTTGCGGAGATTTCGTCGAAAGTGTCTGATTCGTTCCCTCGGATTTCGAAGCATCATTTTCCGGTAGAAAAGACAGAGAACAGTATGTTCTCGCATTTTACCCTCTGATAAAGGAAAACAAGTTATTACGTGAAATAAGAGCCTGCAGCGAGTTCGAGAAATATGAGACAGGAAATACCGTCGAAGCAGCAGACGAGTTCAACTCCTCGGAAGAGATTTTCCTCTACGATGCTACATATATCACTTTTATATCAACGACGTATATACTCCTTTCGGTTTCCGCGATGAAAGTAAAAAAAACCTCGGCGAAGTCCTCGAAAGTTCACAGGAAGCCCTTTGTCCCTTGGGAAAATGAGAAGTAACAAGAGTGACGTAGAGTGGCCATTATATAGCTACTGAAAAAAAAAACGAACTTAAGGTGATGGCCGTAAAAATATGAGAAATGAAAGCCTTGTGGCTGTAGATGACGGGAGTCTACCTGATAAACCATCGCAAATGGTGCAGAAGAAAGATAAAAAGACTGCCCAATGACCAATCATATTTTGTCATAGACAACAGTTATTTTATTTTATTACGCAACTAGAGAAAACCATTTAGTGACAAGTCTCCGGTTTCATTATCATCGAACGTTTATAAAATAAGTTTGATTATGTTCGTTCGGATATTTCATTAAAGAACGTTGTAATAGTATGAAATTTACTTCATTAATGTTCTTTAGAAAAGTAGATTTCAATTAAAAGGATTTTATCTAAAAATGTATTATATTGATCAATATACAATCTTATTCGGATATTCAAGAAGAGTTTTAGATAGAAGACGATGCACATAATTTCATGAAAAAGGAATATCAATTCCGATAGAAATTTCTAAAAAATCGTGAAAAATACAATTTAATGAGAAGAAAGTTTTTTTGCTTGAAGAAAACGTTACATTAAATCCCTTTGATGTTTGATTAATTAAATGTCACAAAATATATGAGTGGAAATAAATATTCACATCAATTTTTGTTTTCAAACTGATTTAGACATTTGTTAAGTTAGTGAGTATTCCTCATCATACTTATATATTATTGATGACATTGTGTAATTAAGTATAGTACTTCGCACTCTGTCATTTTCGTATTTTTCCTTAAAACATCACTTTTGCGTTTCACAATTCCTATAAACTATTCGTCTGAAATTCATCTCTTTTTCATATTTTATTTTTCGCCCTCAATTCTCCAATTATCTTTAATCTTTCATCGAATTTCTTTCTTCATTGAATTTTATACCTTTTGATCCCTTTTCAGAAATATTTTACCTCCTTGCAGGTGATTTTTCACACGGGCTATATCGCTCTAAGAATTCCAAGAATTTTCTTTTCTCGAGACTGTCTTTCATATCATATCTCTTTCAGCTCATAACCTTTCCTTTACAATTCTAGTTGGACATTTTCCTTTGGTAATTTTTTTTCTTTTCGTACTTCAACTCGATTGAAT
Organism: Pantala flavescens; assembly: GCA_020796165.1. Lineage (NCBI taxonomy): Eukaryota > Metazoa > Arthropoda > Insecta > Odonata > Libellulidae > Pantala > Pantala flavescens. The sequence continues at coordinate 7,308,979 of CM036878.1, read as the reverse complement.
GTTCGAACATCAGATAAGTACAACAGACATCGTGTTATCATCAAATCTTACAAATTTACGGCTCTTTTATTATGTCTAGTACAATTAGACTCGATATAAGACTAATAATCACTAACTATTATGTTATTAGATACTCAAAATGTATCATAAGAATAAAAAGGGACACTTTAAATAGAGTGAATGAAACAGACAGGAATTCAACGAAAGAAAATGCACAAAAATCGTTTTATATAATTCTAGATTTGACATTTCTCAGTGATTGATATTACTATTACCAAAAGCATTTTATTTCACGTTTTATTTCATTTATCGAAAAGAATTATCCTCAACTTGGAACTTTATCGAACATATGAATGAAATGCATGACAATTTTTTCAACCTCTAATTTTTTATAGAACCTTTTCATGAACTGTAAAAAAATTCCATTTCTGTTGTTTTTTAGTTCTCCATTAGCCATTCACCGCTACCGGTGCTCTTTACTCTCTTCATGTCCCAATTAGAGGTACTTTCTCCCTCATAGTTACAGAACGAGCACATCGATGGTTTAACTATCTCCTCATAATATCCCTCCTCTTTTTAAAAAAATAACTTTTCTCATTCATTTCCATTCCTAGCGTAATGGCACCATCTAAATCTATGTCGTTAAAATTTGCGCAGAATCCTCCTCCCATTTTTACAGCTATTTTAATGCAATTATCTTTTATTTTGGGGATATACTGAACGAAAGTTCTTTCAATATCAAGTCACCTATTTAATATCAACTCGAATCCTTTAGCAATCATTTCAAATACATGCAGCATTTCTATTATACCTTGTACGAAAACAAAAAAATACTTTAATAAGGGACCCCATAGTAAAAGCTATTTAACATTTGGAGAACTAATTTACTCCTACGCATCGAGAAATGAATATATAACGATTAGATTGGGTCTTCTCTAAGTATAGTCGTTTGACTAGTCTATTCAAACGATTTCACGTCTTTTTCAATCTTATAAAAACCTTCCACTTGGTCTAAAGTAAAGCAATTTTCGTTGTTTTTACAGGGCTTCTTCCTCACAAACTACAACTGACTGTTGACTGACAATAGCTCAAGTATATCAGTATTGTTCATTTTATTTACAACCCGTGGACAATTTTTCGCAACTAACAAACTTAATTAATTGTTTCATTGATGAGAAAGTTATTGATTCCTCCTATAATCATAATCTATTCCTTAACTACTAAAAATTAATAAAAAGTCTTGAGTTAAAGCTCGAATTTAAGGGTAATCATCTTCTTTAACCATTTAATACAGCCTCATTCATATACTCTAACCTCATATGGACGTTATACCACATGGTTTCCACTCATTCATGGTCTACAATTCTTAAGAGAAGCTATCAACTAGGTAATCTAATACGCAAGCCTGCTCCTTCTGCTTATAAGTTTCCTCTAAATTTCCTTCCTGAAACGTTAACTGAATCCTCCTTTGAATGCGTCCCAAATTTGGGGAGAAATTCTGCATAATAGGATGACCATAAGGATAACCCGAGGGGATTTTTTTATACAATGAGGATGTACCTTATCTGTTTAAAGAAGAGATGGAGAAAGAAATATGATAAGAAAGACAGGCAAGAAAAAAGGTCAATAAAAGAAAGTCTCAAATACATCCAGAAAAGGTCTTTGGAGAAGCTGAAAGAAAAAGGTTGAGATAGAACGTAGAGTCGACACAAAAGCAAGTTGATAGCTCTGGGGAATGAGGATCACCGCTCGTTTGCCAGGGATTTGGGAAATAGGTCTATTCTCCACTGAGAAGCCCTTCACTCTATTTTGTAATCTGAATGGCTTAAATATGAGGAGATAGAAAGATTTTCGACTCAATAGCTAATGTTTGATCTTTCCAAGTCCCCTTACGATGAATGAATTGCTTATATTGCTCGAAAATCTTGGGCTGTATTGAGTTTACCAAAACCTTGGGAAATAAACTAAGAACACTGAATAACTTCTACAAAAAAGTTTTTTTGTTTATTTAATAACGTTATCCTTCCATAAAGTTCCACCAAATCATTCCAAATTCACCAAAACTCTTCCTGAAGGAGTGGTGACTAAAAATGTTTACCTATCTTTATTTAGTAAGTTTTTTAATTGTAACATTGAAAGAAATATTTTGTATCGGTTTATTTTATCTTCTAAACTTCTTTAAATTAGCACTGTCAAAAAATTTTTATAGTTCTTCATTGAATTATACGTGCGTTCAGTATAAGTTTTAACGAAGTTCTTAAATCACTCAAATATCCATAGGGTTGAGCAAATTTTCCGTACAAGATAAGTTGATGATTTAGTAGACCGATTTATACGTACGCACCAAGTATAGCGTTTGGACTTGATTAGGTAAGGCATAGAAAATTGCTCCGTTCATCTTGTACGTATATTTCCCTTGCCCCGACTCTTAATGATAAGGAAATAGCTCTGAAGCGATACTGCTGCAGAGCCCTTGGAAGGTAGACAAAGAATTTTGGGATTAGGAAATGAAAATAAAAGATAAAATGAAATATCCAGGAGGAAAACGAATTTTTACGGAAATTAAATATTAGCATTGTGAAATTGAAAAGGAGAGAGCTAATTTCATTAAAGGAAAGTTTAATAATATTGTAGTTAGGGAAACAGATGTTCCCTAGAAACGTTGAGGATGTAGAAATGTTTGAAAAATATTATGGCAAACTCCGAAATAAAAGAAATTGATTTAAAAAGAGAAATCATTGCTGCAGAAAAAAAGTATAGTTAAATAACGTTCGAACGAAAATTCTTCCGTGGATAAAAAAGATAAAAAAAGAGACAAAAATGAGGAGAGAAAACTGAATTGTTAAAAAATCATGAAACAGATAAGCTGTCGGATGAGTGAAATGTAATTACTCTTAGCGTTTCGAAATGGATTGGGAGTTTTTGAAATCAGTTCCTAGTCCGAAAAAAATTGATCACTCGACGACTGATGTATTGTGGAGCGGTGAAGAGGTCCCGAGTGGCATCGTATTTTAATTAACGATGGAAAGGCCATCTCTCAGTCAAATGGTCGAACAAAAGAGTTGAATTCTCGAAAAATGTTGGAAATGCAAAGACACGACCGTTGATCATGAAAGAATACATGACGTTTTGTTAAGTTTCGATGGTAAAAATAGAGTTGAGGGGGAGTTGTTTGAAGAATTCTTCCGTTATGAATGGCAAACATTCTATGAGTCGAGTGTTACTTCGTTTGGTGTCACTCCAAAAAAAAGTAGAAAGGAATCAACCGTAGAGTAATTGGGACATGAAAAAAATCGATATTCAATGAATAACTATTGTGCAGTATTTAGGAATGAAAATACGTACTCATAAATTTTTATTCAATAGGAATCACAATGAATATAATGAATGAAATAAATTCCTAAAATCTACGAAAAGTTTTAGATGTGTAAAAAATGAATTATTAACGTTAATGAATTCTCATCCTCTATGTCTAATTTAATGACCTCTTGGTTCATTCCACATTTTAATGCTAAGCCATGGATTTAACTTTGTATAATCGCTGAACTGGATTTCAATATGTAGAACAAGTGAAATGTTGAATGATTGCTTTCCTAATTCTATACCTCTTAACTTCGTAAAATTTCACCGCTACCAAAATACTATATCATTCACGAAACGTGAGATAAATTTACTAAAATGCCTATCTTCGACTAGGATGAACAAGTCATATAAATATAAAGTAATATATACAAAAAAGTTCTTCATAAGTAAGCATTATTTAAATTTCATCGAATAATTTCATAATAGGTGGCACTTAGAAGTTGATACGGTTATTTCAATTACTGTCAAAAATATACGTATACTCCAATTGGTAATGGATCATGTATGTCGAAAGACAATTATCTGATACTTTTGTCTCTACCGACAAATGTGAGCGATGGAGCTTAAAATAGTGGAACGTAATGGTTGCGAAAGGCTTGATATCTCTTGTTCTCCGTTCAATACGTTTCTTGAGAGAAGTAATCTCCTGTTTCCAGCGTTATCAATGGCCGCTGCAGTTCAGTGAGATTTGGCATTGTGTTTGCGTCGCTGGATTTGAAGTTAAATCAAGGACGACAAGTGATGCTGTCGCTACTTTGAGTGATTAGTGGTTTGATTTAGGAAAGCTATTTCCGATTGCGAAGTGGAAGTAATTCACTCTGTACACCTCAGTGACATCAGCGATACATGTGCTCTCAAACTTGTATCGCAGATCATTTCTTCCTACAAGTATGTGATTTGAAAAACGCTTTCCTAATCATATGGTAAATGAATTATATAGCATTTTAAATCATTTAAGAAGCCCCGAAAACTTTAGAAAAATATTCTAATTGTTAATGAAGGGTGTTAAATGTAAAAATAATTCCGTGGCAGAATTACAGCTTTAACATAGAATATGCTCCTCTGATATTCCACGGAACAGTTCGAAAGTAAGTTAATGGCGTTTCTTCATTAGAATGGTTATTAGCCATCATAAAGTTATGAGAGGATCTTAAGTTCTATTATGGATTATTAATGTGTCAATTCTACACCTTTAAGAATCAAACAAAGAGAAAATTAAGGAACCATATTTAGGGGTTAATATACAAGTAAAATAATTAAATTTAATAAAGTTGCCACCGGACAACTGTCCACTCGTAACTCATATAATACAAATAAATAAAAATTAAACTAATTTAACCCACGTAATACAGAACTAGACAACAAAATATGCTATATTACTCCTGCTTATTTTTAAGGTGAGCTAAAATAAGAAGAAACGGCTAAGAAATCAAAATTAAACTTGACGCGAATCAAGAGGGCGTTCAATTTAGACAATTGGTAAATTTTGGAAGCAATCCGTTAAAAAGTAAGGAGAAAATATCCAGAGCTCGTGCAGCGAAGCTGAATGACTTGATTCATCCAGCCATGCTTCCATAACTCCGTAACACAATATCGCTCTGGAAATTTTCCGTTCCAACCCACTCCCTCTTAAGGTTTCAAACTCAGCGAGGTACAAGCGAATATAGGGTTTGTTCCGACCAAATAGAAACCAAGGAAAGTACTTCAGGATACCCGGAGAGGCGACGGCTGCTTGTGAGGATGAGAGTTAGGCACATAGAGAATGAGTTCCACGCACAATTTACGGTTGGCTATATACAAATCTGTGTTTGTGGACAGAATTGGGTGAATCACTCACAGAATTAGTTTTCGGATCGGAGCTCTCAAGTATATATTTGAGTTTCGATCGAGTTTGGTGAAGGAGTTTACGAAATTATAGTTCCGGATTCATTCTACTTTAAGCGGTCAAGTAAGAACATGACATTAAGTTCGAATGAGGAATTTAAAAAATCATCCCAATAAAAAACTAGCTCTTACCGTGAAAAAATCTTCAAAACGATTTAACGCAATGAGCAGGCCTCTGACCCCATGTAGATATATAGTTGGTGATTCAATCGTTAAACATACGCTTTATAAATATGATGGTAATACATAAAATGAACTTAAGGCAACTATTTTCCTAGATCTACATCTACATAAGTACCCTTTGCAAGCCACCTTTCGGGGTGTGACAGGGGGTGTTAACACCTATTTTACGTTATCCTGTATTTTAGTCTACTACTATAGCGTATCGTGCGCGGTAAGAAGGAATTCCTTTTTCCTAGTTTTTTTTCCTGATTTCCTAGTCTTACAGCTCAAATAATTGTTATTCGTTACAGTGAAAGATGTTATAATGTTTCAATTATGCAAAAATAAAAATTAATCGAGTGAGTAGATTATAAGCAGTGAAAGTGTACCATTCGAGTAGATTCATATTCCGAATCTCTATCGTTAATCTCGTTCCGCATAAATTTAAGCAGAGACACCGGCGTCTTTCTCGCGTCCCTTTTCCGCCACTACATCCACTTTAAACCTCCGAATCTCTCCGCATCTCAACTTATCTCTGTCTTTTTCTCAGTTCCCCGCAACATAAGGCGGAAACCACCCCCTGCCACACACCGAAAGGTGGCTCGCAGGGTATCTACATAGACATAGACAAAAAAGCAAGAATTTTTAATTTTAATATCGCGCAAATTGGACAGCCATTTTTTCCCTTCTCACTCAAATAACCTCCTATGATTAACGATTCTACTTCCTTTCCACGTCTTGACATCTAAAATAGTGTGAGGATTTTTTTTTCATTGAGTTTCCTAAAATAAGTCTCTCTCTATTTATTAACAAGGATCATACTAGATTATCCAGCAAAATCGAGGTACTGAGACTTACGACAGAGAAAACTAACAAAAAGCGGGATGTTGACGGTTACATTTTTAATATGTCGTGAAAACATATAAACTGCAAAGAATATATTATCAACCACATTTAAAATTTCTTTTTTGATTTAATTTATTAATTTATAAAGTTTAATTTATCATGAGAAGAAACTGAAGCATATATTTAGGTATTTTTTACCCCATAAGAGTCATTCAATGAGATGAGAATCTACATAATTGTTAACTAAAGAATGAGGTTAATTGAACCTAATGGATGATTCTCTCAATTTAGTCAAATCTACAGATGAACAAAAGATTTTTAAAAATCTTAAAAACTCTTTGGAAAGTAAATAAAACTGGAAGGAAATGATATTCTTAAATAAATTTATAAAATTTTAAATATTTCTGTACTATTATGTGTTTGCTTTAGGATGCCGAACGTGTTTTATGACCATTAGTTTAGATATCATGAAATTTATCATTATTATCTTTGGTTTTGTCTTTCGAATAGGAATAACGCTAAAACGTCAAGAAAACCTCACTATTAAGAGCTGAAATTTTTTCTATATACATCTCGAAAATGTGAATTCTCATTTTAACATCAAAGTTTTATTATCATCGAATTCATTATCTTGTAAAATTTTCCAGTAAATAAAAATTATCGCTAATAAAAGATGGATATATCAATAAAGTATTGAAGGTGCCATTGACTCTTTTATCATATATAAATTACCGGTAGAAAGGAGCAATGCAAATAGTCGGTACTTAAAAATTAGTACAGTGGTGAAGTTCTTAGAGTACTTTACCACAGATATATTAATAAACAAGAGGGAAATTTTATCTTAAGGAACACAGAATTATCTTTTCAGTTGGTGTTAGTAATTGATGTTATTGGTCTAATTTACTGATAATATCTTTTCTACACAAAAGTTGAATTAATTTAATTGATCGCGAGCTAATATTTCACATATGATAAATATCTACAATAACGGAGGTAAATATATTATAGCTCCTATTAAAATTACATTGTCCATTTAAATCGTTACTCTAATAAGATATGTGATACATTGTATGTGTTACTTTTTGATTATATCTAAGGCTTTATGATTATTTATGCATCAAATAATTTGAATCCATATTTCATACTCATTTATTCTTAGGAAAGATTATATACTTTCCAACCACAAAGTACAAAAAGAGAATATAAGATACAAAAAAGACCAAAATAATTCATGAAAATAGCTATCTGTTTTCCAAAGTGCTTGAGTGAAATGTTACTGAAGCTCGTACACGACAACTGAAAAAGCTCTCTTCCACTTATTTCAGGTGCGGAAAAACAAATCTGTTTCGGTGCTTCCACTGGTGAGGAGGAGGACCTGCTTTCGAAAGCGGATGCGAAGGGGGAAACCCGTGTCGCGGTCCTTCTTGAGGGACAAAAGCCATGGATACAACCCCGAGAAAATAAGCCGCCCGCAAATGATAACATATTGGTGGAAGAAAAAGTCGCGAGCGCACTGAAGAGATAAAAAAAAATCCGCCTATTTTTAAAACTTACTCCACACCATCACTTCCTCGGCAGCGGTGTAGTAAAAAGGCACCGTTATAGCGGCCGAGGGAGATAAAGTAGCTTGAACTTTTAGTGAAGAACTCTTAATGCGAGGGTGTAGTCGCTTTCATTACGGAGGATACGTGATACGGAGTGCGACGGAGTGAACGGGGCGCCATAAAGGAGCGAAGAGAGAACCTACTTTTCCGATAGCCGGAGAAAAATAAAGATATATTCACGAGGTGGCGCTAAGTGGTTCGCGCTCTGTGGGGTGAAGTAGCGGTGCTTTATCGTTGGGTCACGCGCCCCACCGGAGACTCCGACCTTAATATTCCCCAGCTCCTGAGGACTTCATTCTGCGCAATTGCTTCTGGAATGGACGGAAGAGAGAGGTCAAGAATACATTAGGTCTGCGAATCAGGAGAGGGATTAAGAGTTTAGAGGATCGGAGATTTGTCCGGTAGCTGAGGGAGCAGTTGGCGCCCAAGAGTGGTACGGAGATGAAGGGCGGGGCAGGAGAGGGGTGGAAGAGAGAAGGGTGGATGAGAACTCCTTGGAGAGGTTTCGCTCACCACGCCCTAACGGTTGCCTTACCCCTCTTCGCTCTCCTGATGAGTTCATTTGTCAACTGTCAAGGTGACATGGACCTCGAAGGTAAGCTTTATTTCACGGCCTTTTAATTTCCAATTATTTCAAAAGCGATGTGCGTATATATTGCTCCAGGCTTTACCTTTACCTTTGAGTTCGAATCGGTGATACGCATTATCGCAAAAATAATAAATTCCCTTTCCCAAGGTTCTTCTTTGATGTGCCGACTCTTATTGCGTCCTTTTTTTTCCTCCTCAGATACGGCTAAAAAATTTCAGAGACTTCATGCATCACTTTATCGCTATCTCTTCTCGCACTCGAGTGAAAGATTACGTTCTTTTTAGTGCACTCTCTAAAGGAAACAAAGGGATTTTAACTTTAAGGTGGTGTCGATCGATGGCCACTGTGATAACTTCACTCTTATGAAGCAACTTACCCCCAGCGGTACTCGCGCTACTGCAAGGTAACTGATCGTAATTTATCGCACAGATAGGGATTATACTGCCCTCTGCATGATGAAATATAAAGGGAAGCTATCGACGTGTGTTTGGAAATAGGAATCGCCGGAGGATGCGAGATCGATTTCTCGTTACGTCAGCATTTCACTTTTGTTCGTCTTCACAGACTTCACACAGTCAAATAAAGTAAATTCTTAACTTGTTAAGTTGATTCGTAAATTTTATTTTCTCCTTTGGTAAAGAAGTGAATAAAAATATTTTCCTACTCTATAACAACTCGACACGAAAATATGGGTATTTAGTCTTGTTAAATGATAATTGAACAAGATTTCATATCTCTTATGGATTAAAAAAAAAAACAGTTTCATTCATTTTAGAATGATTATCATCGAAAGAGTTCAAAAATCAATAGTTATTTTCTAATCGAAAGCAAAAATGGATCGAATTTGACTAATTCGTAAACAAAATTTTTATTAATTAACTACAATGGATTGGAATATTAAGTTGTGCTTATCGAAGATTCGGCAATTTACAATGCAATAAAACTGTTCGGTTCGGTTGGAAACTGCTTTAAACCCACCGCTGGTATACGTGAGAGTACATTTAAGGTACAATACATAAAGTACAAAATTAGCTTTAATACCACTTATGGCTCATTAGATAGAAATTAGAATTATTTTCATTAATTTTAACTTTCTTTTCGAATTCAAATTAAAGCAAAATTTGATATATTTCATTTTATAATTACAAATATATTTAATTCAATGCACTTGCGCAAATGATTCTCCATTCATAGGTATTCACATGTTTTAACCAGGTTCATATTCAGATCAATACGTATTAGATCAAAGGCGTAAATTTCATCTTTGAAGCAGATTTATTTTCAGAATTCAAAGATGACGTAAATCGTTATTAAGCTAAAATAAATGTATGAGATCTGATGCTTGATAATCGGAAAAGAAAGTGTACTATACTTGATAAATGGAAATGTTTGAGATTCTATATTGATTATAAAATCGTTTATTAATTCTTGATATACTTTTTTTAATTAAAGGACTCACGATAATATAAATATTGTACAAGTATTGTATTGGAGATTATCAAAAGAACATAGAATGAGACTTGACTGTCCGTAGAGTAAAGTTATTAATTATACTCAAAAATGTAGTCACAAGGAATAAATCGAAGTAAGCTTTAGCTTTTTTAATTTTTATTTATACACTAAAATAGAATTTAACGAAGAAGTTCTCTTTCCTGTCCATTTTGTCGCATCAAATACACAATAAATCATTTCAAATCCATTTGTCGACCTCACAAAAGAATTTCGTGCCTCACAAAACTAATTTTTCGGAAGATAGTCTGCAATTTTTCATCTAAACTTTTCCCAATAGCATTCCGCTGAAACTCCATTTATCACCCTAATGAAACGATTTCAAACGTAACAAAAATTCACTTCTATCCTCACGTTTCATCGAATCCCGTTTTCTATTGGAACTAGTTTCAATTTTCAAATTAATTCTCTTTTTACCAGATGCACCGCAAAAAAAACTACTATCGCCTCTCCCAAAAAGATTCCCGAGGAAAAGTTCGAAAGATCTACGGCCATAATCTCTAAAGTTTAATCCATTAGGAATGCTTGAATTTACCCAAGAGCAGCACCATTACCTTCACCATTCCAGGTACTTCATTTCGAAATATCGTTAAGGCAACAGTTTCTATTTTTAGAGCACTCAGCTCGAATTTACCATATAAGATCCAAATTTCGGAGAGGAAAATATTTTCGAAGAAAACATCTAGTAATTACCATAATGATACATCGAAATTCCTTTCCGTTAAAACCAAATCTCTTTGGTAAATAAATCCAATATTTTCCTAAAAATTTTATTAGTTTGCAATAAAATCACCATTAATAACGCTAAAAGTGATAAAAAATGTAAAACAAACGTCATTAATCCTCCACAAATAACTCGGTAATTCTAATCCGCTTTTATTTCTCTGACCTTAATTTCTTTTATCCCGTTATTTATTTTAATTCAAGAACCCATTATTCGAAGTCCCTGTTAGCTTTAATTAATTAGTTTAAATTACTCTTAATTGAAAATTTGGAGTTCCAAAAGACGATTTGCAGAAGATATATTTTTAATCGGGCACTATAACAAACAACACTTCAATATATTTCTGTTGTGATTAGTTAAGACTTACTGCAGACTAGTTTTGAATATGGACTCCAAGTATGGACAATATCTATGGATTCTATTATTTGAATGAATTGCTATTTATGACTTTCTATTAGTATCATTTCAAATTGTCAAACTAAGTTTCATAAAACAGATGAGTCTGAATTTTGATTAATACTGAACTTCTATCCTTCAGTGGAATCTACTTTTTGGTCCGAGACCAAAAAGTAGATTCCACTGAATGAAGATTTCTGCCTTTGTAAAGCATATCAGCCAATTCGTAGGAGATCCCGATAGGTATTCAGGAGGCTATACCTCCATTCTCAAGGATGTTCGCGGAAGGACTGAATCCGTTGTCATTGGAATGCAATGGACGCACAGCCTTCGAAATCATATTAGGATCTTCTATGAATCCGATAATCCAGTATTTACGGTCTTTGCGAGTGTATTCTTGTAGAATACGAGAATAAAGGGTTATTTATTTAAGGAGCTATAATTCTTTTTTATTTTATATAAAGCAAATATATATAGTTTTGTAGACAAAGTTTTAATTAGCTTGTCTCTTTCGCAAACTCGAGTCAACAATATTGAGAGTATAGCGCTGTAACACTAGTCACGTCCTCTTTGAACATGAATCCGCGAAGGAATTTTAAATAGATATAAAGTAAGATATCAATCACTAACTTCCATATACGTACGTAAAGAGTAAGTAACTAAGTAATGTAACTTTTCTGTCTCGTAAACCATTAATATACCTCATTATTATCAACTTTGAAAATCTAAGTAAACCTTTTAAAATAAAGTTTTATATCTTTGTTACTAAAACTTACTATATGAAATAAGTTTATATTGATCCATTTATTCAATCTAAATGAATTTGTATCCAACTAATGTCAAATATTCCAAGTCTTATATAATAGTTGAAAATATAACACTTAAAATCAGTTACAAAAGGAATAAGGAAGTAACGAATGAGGAAATTACGTCCACCTCCAAATAAATTTCAATTACTGCTAATCAGAGATTTGGCGAACAAAGGGATTCGTAATTGTACGACCAAATCAAATGTTACATTCTAATTCCTCAATAGTATTAGAGTACTTTGCTTGTTGGAAAAAACTATCAGTACTGATTTATAGATGAATAATAACGCGATGGGAACTACCTCAATCCACATATTGCCTGACATTTCCTTTCACAAGCTTAGAAGGGGATTAAAACTCTGTGCTGTTTCCGATACATTCAATCCTAACCATAAGGGTACTAAAATATTTATGGAAAATACCTAATCGTATCGGTTAAATTATCTAAATAGTAATTCATTAAAACCATTCGCTGATTAGGAAGGTTTTCCTTAAAATCACCCATGTAATGTAATCCTATCTCCATTAATTTGATCCTCACTCGTTCCTCATTTCAATTTCAAAGCGTCAATTCAAGAGTTCCGAGTATATATGTTTATTTTCTGTAGTGTTCCTACAAACAACCGCACGAAGGTTGGATGCACACTATCTCTTTCCTGGAACTAGACAAATTTCCCTCGGCAAATGGACAAACCATTCTCGCCACTACCACTTTTAGCAGCAGCAGAAAATGGTAAACATTGCTATAATCTACGAGTGGACTTCTAATGCATTTGTAAGTGGAGTGGGGGCACTCGCGGAGGGCTGGCATTTCTGGGTTTTAACATCGAGCTGCCCCTAGATAGAGCGAATGGCAGCTGGAATGTGTAAGGGAAATGGTTTTATTCCATTCGCCTCATATTTCGGATTCCCAATCCTAAAATCCAAAAAGCAGCCATTTTTTAACAAACAATTATCACAACAATAAATCCAAACGGGTAAACGAACACTATAAGGAGCATTTCATCAAGAAACTATGGTTAATAGGTACTTAGTCCTCCATAGTTAATAGCTACTCAACCACCATATATTAAAGGATACCTTTAAAGGTTTCTTTGATACTAATAATTCGGGACGAATTTATTTGAAAGTCAATATTACATTACTTATATTTATTTACTATTTTAGATATACATTGTGAAACATTGGAGACTAATTCAGAAATTATGCACTGAATTGTAAACCTTTTCTGAATTAGTCTGAGATGTCCTTCCGCAAGGTTAGGCCTCCACGTATAGCTTTTATTGTGAAATATTATTGCTAAGTCTGCAGTACTTCTTCAACCGCTAAAGTATCTTACGTTATCTCATTTATGTTTCCCTCATTATAATTGGTCATTGCGGTTTCTCTACGACTATTTGGCTTTAATTTCATAATGGTAATAAGAAAATTATCCGTGAATCCGTATTTATATTTTTAGAATGATGATGTGGATTGAATCTGGAATCAGGCAGTGAACATCTGTAGCACACGTTTTATGTTCTTAAACTAATAATACGCCACCTTCTCTATTCAACAAATACATTTTTTTCTCTTTTAAGGAGTTTTTACCCGGAGAGGATTTAATTCAGGATGAAGGAATATGAACCGAACATACGAATCACAATTACTCAATCCGTAGAAAAAATACCTTACTGACATCCCAACCAGTTTTAACACAGTGTATATCAAGTTGAAATTATTTACAATACGATAAAATACATCCCCAAAAATGGCCTCGATTACTAACAAATCCTTCGAATCATACGCACGCATTCAACTGAAGCCTACGTAAATGGAGAAATATGATCAAATGTACGTAGATATCCAGAGGGACATGTTCTTTTTTAGAAAATATTTATAAGATAAAATATTCATCATACAATGTAACAAAGATCTTCAGCTATAGTTAAATAGTGATTAATTATGAGAGGTTAACTAATACAATAATATTTTCTATGAACATAAATCAAATAAAGAGATACAAAATCGACAATCTTAATTCGTTCCAAAAGGAAAGGATATGAATAAACATTATGCAATTATCGAAACTCATTTCCCTAAAATAGAATAGTGACTCTTGGGCATTGTGAATGCGGGCAACAGGTATCACGATAACGTGTTAATTCTCACCAAGGCACGTTCATGCGATTCTAAAGCTATAAAAAGCTTCAAATGAAGAACCTAAAATAGAACGTATTTATCGATCATACCGGCTTTCGTGACAAGGTAAAATAATTCCCTCTAGCTCAATGTACCGACGATACCTATGTAAATGTGGGAATGATCAAAGAATGATATGCAAGAAGTAATTTATAACGGTGGGATCTCACACGTTTTAATTGCTCCGAATTCAGGTGGCACAGGATACTAGATTCGAAAAAAGATAACCATTACAGAAATTAAATTTCGATGCAAGGCTTTGAACTATATGGATACTATTATATATTTTAAAATAAAAATTATTATGATCATTCGTAGAAAAATAAATGACGATAATACACAGAAAAAAAAACAGAACTAAGTCGAGCTAAGGAAGCAGGAAAAAATCGAGGTATAAAAAACAGTTGAGAAAGATATTTAACTGTAAATGTACTGCTTCCTTTTATTTAGTGTTAAAAAATCTTAAAATTGTCTAATATCCAATCAAAAAATCATTATTTCGGATCCCCTTTATGATATTTTTGTCGCGATCATTCTATAACATTTTTTTGAAATTTATTACCTCAATTAATATTATTCGATACATACCATAAAACGCTTTAAAAAGAAGATATTCTGTATTTACTGAAATTTCTCTTTTCATCACTCAAAGAAAATGCTATCAGTGCATGTATGGTATGTTTGCTCATTTGAGGGACGTCCTAAACTTGCAGCATAAAAACATAAATATTACAACAATAACACTAAAATATTTTCCTATAAAATAGTAAATATACATTTTTTTACAATAGCAGGATCAGAGTGAGCTTCGTAAACACAACTCATCTTATGCAACTGGAATAAAATATAATTATTTTGAATAATTACGCAGCGGATATCAATTCTCTATTAATAGAATCGACTTCAACTTACGTAAAAATGCATCGAAGCGATTAGAAAGCGTCAACGAAAGTTGACATTGGATAACCTTATTTAAGATAATAGAGTAACCATTGGTCCTATTACATTAGCTATTCATTTTCCTATTTATATTCACTAGAAATACTAAGTATTAAAATTATAAAATATTTACCTTGATAAAAATTCAACTATTTTATCACCCTATAACGTCAGTTATTATAATCTAAACAAACCTTTTCGTCGACGACGATAATTTTTATCATTACCAAGCCTGATTCCTTGACTAAGTTCGCTCCTTGGTCGAAGCCGATGTTTGTGGGAGGACAGGGAGGGAATTGGTGGAAAACCTATCACCCTAAGAAGTGGACCCCCCCAGTCCCACATAGCGTGCATTGAGGTTCATCCCTGTGCCCAGGGAGCCCTCTGCTATAGGTTCTGGAGCAAGAACTCGACCTCATAGACAAGAAAGAGCGAACAGCTGAGAAGTGAGAGGGCTCAGTTAGCTCACCGCTGCACAAGAAGGTGAAAGAAAGGCCCCTGAAAGAGATGCCTGCGACTATAGACCTTGCGGCTAAGGATGAGAGTTTTGCATTCTCCCATCCCCTATAGAGCAGGTGGCACACATATACATAGAAATGTACTTTTTAAAGAGTAAAGAATAGTATGCTCATAAAGGGAGTAAAATTCTATATCTGACTGACTTAAAAGAACTTTAATCTATTAGAACTTTAATTTATTAGAGCTTTAAATAACTGACTCCGCTCATCATTATTTTTATTCACCACATTGAAAATATTTACGAAAATATGATTTGTTGACAAAACGAATCTACTTTGGAAGTTCCACGTAATTCATTTAAAAAAAGTTTCAGACTAACATTTTTAATATAATTGAGTCATAAATGAATGCAATAATATAATTTAATGAAATATTGAGTACTCACAAAGCTATATTAGTTGGCGGGAGTAAGGGTAAATATTTCCTTACCTATAATTGAAGAATTATAGTTAAATGAGAGATAACGAATATGACGTAAAACTTAGACATATAAAAGCTTACAATTACATTACAGAAGAATTGATGTTTTCATATTTGTAACTGACAAATTATTTATATAGTTAAATTTCATTTCTATACTACGTGAAATAGAAATTCTATTTGTAAAAGTATCTTGAATATGGAAAATAATAATGTATACTAAATGTTATAAATCACACTGAAAACAAAGGGGTAATACATTATAAGAAAATATTTTAAGCAGAAAATTTTCAGAAGTACGGTTCGTTTAATCTAATTCCATGTGATCAATTATCCAACACTCGAAAGATACGATAAGACTCGGGACAAACAAAGATGCCAAACTCTTATCGGAAAACGCATCTGATGTTATAAAAAAGACATTA
The DNA here is from genome assembly GCA_020796165.1 of Pantala flavescens. Lineage (NCBI taxonomy): Eukaryota > Metazoa > Arthropoda > Insecta > Odonata > Libellulidae > Pantala > Pantala flavescens. The sequence goes on along the minus strand of CM036878.1, from coordinate 7,292,609 downwards.
CGGTATCTAGTGACCATGCAGTAAATTTTTGGTCGATCCATTGACTTTGATTAAAAATTTCTCTCCGTAAAAATCTAAGAATTAGGTTTCTATTGTGATGCAGAAAACTAAAGAGCATTTTACATTTATTGAATTACAGTAATCAAACCCTTTTACTTTCGGGAAAAAAAACGAAAATTACTACTTTAATCAGTCTTTAAACCATTAAAATATCCTTATATACATGACACTCCTTGGTTAATTTCAGAAAAAAAATTGTTAACTGATTAGAAATCTGCATTCATCATTCACCGATGTCTAGACAAATCTAGATATCTCGAACAAAAACATTCGATGTCTCTGTACAAAATATTCCCAATATAGTTCCTTGAAGTTAAATAAGTGTAAGAAAAATATATACCGTTCCGAAAGGAAAATAAGCGCTCACCTTTACAGCTGATACTTCCGTAGTTCGTCCTTGCCCTTCGTCCTTCCCTTCCTTCTTCAAACACAAATGACTTACACGAAATTCCTCGCAAAAAATTCCTTTGGATTTCATAATTTCTGAAGTAAAGGAATCGTAATACAAAATAATTAAATTCATATAATTTTCCCAATAAGACATTAATAATAATAAGAAGTTAATTTATCACCAGACTTTCAAGAAATTTGAATTTCAAATACGTTTTACTTTCAAGTCATTCTAAATCTAATGGCTGAGATATTTCTCATTTTAACCTCTTAATACAATAATGGAAATTCCAACTTCTATAGCATTAGTTTGTTTTTTAATATTTTTTAGGTTTTTCCCTTTTAATATTTCTAACTCTTTATAGGAGAATAATTTTGGAAGTAAGAACGAATCGTGAATAAGAATCTGTTTTTAAATTGAATCAATTTATAATCTGAATTGACTCCCGATTAACTCTTAAATAGAGCGAACGTTTCAAAGGCCATTCATGTTATTACTATTCGTTTTCGACGATTTAAAAGTACCTTAGAAAGTGACTTCCATAATCCATAACGAAATAAATTATGTATTTCTACGCCATTTTCTACGCTATTGCCATATATGCGTCTTTTTTATTATTCTCTCATCTTCAGGAAATTTCTAGTCCTTAAAACTGATATTCTCCATGGTATTTGAGCAATATAAGGATTGATGTAGTTTCTTCCCGTTAATTATAAAAGAATAACTCCTGAGGACAGCAAAGGATTGCAAAATACGATGGAATACTACATTGAACCATTTAAGTGGCCAAGATGCCTGTAAAGAAATCAACATTCTTATTTTCCTTGAATTTAAAGTTTTTATTTGCAGATTGGAATTGGTCTCGAAAATAGAAGTTTATTTTATTCTTTAAACTCTAAATTAACAATTTCTAGAATAATTATACCTTTATTTCGAAATTTGTGGGGAAAAACTTTTCACAAGTGAAACGCCCACCTTCCCTTTAAGAACAAAAATTAGCACAGTTACTGAAAGAATGGGAAAAATTAAAGCTGTTGCCTCCGGCTTTAAGCCGATATAAAATGAGTTTATCACTCGTTTATATACGAGTATAACATTTATATGCGACCGAGTTATGATTTTTCCACTTTCTTCTACTTATGTTCTATTCACGATTCACGGTTTTTCTACTTAATTTCCGTGCATTCACTCTCTTCTGTATAATCTGTCTTCCAGTTTAATATATTCATGCACGACATGCAATGGGGATGAATACAGTTTTTCAGTATAATCTACAAACACTCTCTTTACCTTGAAAAGGAAAAAAAGACTCAAGATATTAAAATGAGACACTATTGCGTGAGACAATGATTGCGTTAGGAGGGAATATAACTTCGAAGTTCGTGCGTAACACATCATTCAACTCCAGAAAATGAAATAAAATGCAAAGGTTAAAATTCATATTCAGAATATTCTTTTCGGAACCGAGACTAATTCATACCACCATTAGAGATTATTATTCCGATATTCAAATCAGGATGATAGAATCCAACAACAGTACGTACGAAAAGAAGGGCAAATTTATCATTTTAGACTCTTCAGCTTATTGTACATCTGTGGTTTTTCGTGGAGTAAAAATTTGATGCGCAGAGGGATACATCAATATTTTAAGCTAACTGCAGTCAACAGAAAAAAAATCTTTGAAGTCATGAATGTATCATATTGAGGTTTAAGTTAACGCTATCCTTCGTGATATAAAATACCTGAGAAGAACCTACTGATAAGTACGCCGAGCAATACAATTTTTAAGTTTTTCTAAAGAAATTATTAAATGAAAAAAGATTAAACTATATTAATATACTTCTCAACGAAGACTCCTATCCATCTTCCCAACCAATTTCGATCGATACATTTAAAGACGTTTGTACATGTTTATCCGTTAGAATATCGCGAGATAAGATATTTCGTTTATTGCATTCCAAAGCTTTGCTGAGCAATGGGCCGTAGGCCAAAATCTCAATTTCGAAAGGCTTCTAACGTACGATCTCCCGATGCCTAATTTAAACGGAGTGGCAATGAAATGAAACTGGAAGGAGCTTCTCTTTATCTCCACCGTATGAGAAGCGCCAAGTTCGTGGATTTTATAGTGTTCGGCTGGAGCACCCGCAATAGATTTCCGCACAAACCTTACGCAGTTATGGAGAATAAGGAAGTGGATTAATGGGTTTAAAAATAGTCGAAAATAACAGTTCCAACATTTAATACAATATGCAACATTCTATCGAAGGTGATACCTGAGAAAAAATAATCGTTTCAAATTCATTAATTACGCCAATAAAAGCCACAAAATATTACGTAATATAATGTATTATCTACCATCGTTTTATATTAAAATCGGTAGTTTGTTTGGAAATTATGCACAACTTTCATAAAACAGCTAACATAAGCTGATTTTGGGATAGCTTTTAAAAATTCTTATCGATTTTAAAACAACAAGATAAAGATTTAAAATACCTTATCTTTCGCCCAAACACTGATATCAATTATTTAAAAATGATATTTTTCCTATCTCCGTAAGAATAAACATCGGAAATTCACTAGGAGTTTTTCCAAAGGACCTTTTCGCATCCTTTCATTTGGCAAACAAAGCTGGACATTCATCCCTATAAACTCCGATAATTCGATATTCGGACGAAAAGGTAAACAAAATCAGCATTTTTCCTTGACTAGAATTCACGAGTAATCCCACGCGGCTATTGGAAAATCACGGAGGATAATTTGCCCTTCGAACCAATTAAGCTTCACACGATTACAAAACACATTTATAGCGTTAAAGGGAACCTTGGCTTCGAGAGTGAGATGTGAAAGGAATGGGCGTCGTACTGAGGAAGGACAGGGATTACGCGACGGTGAGAGGATCTGCTGAGGATTTGACCAAAAGGACGACGTCCAATCTAATCGCCTATGGTTAGGAAAACATAGAAGATGGAGGGAAAATCTATGCAGGGGATTGTATTAAGGGAACGTCCTGAGATCCTGAAAGGATACAACAAATGCCATACTATAGAAGAGGATTATTCCTAAATCTCTCTTGAAGATTACACGGTTATGATGTGAGCCCTGGAAGATACTCGAGATTTCTGTCCTTCAATATAAGATCTTATTCGAGAGATGACATAAAATATTATCAATCATTTATGTGACAATTTTTTAATCGACGATAATCCATTAAACATTTTAAAATTACATTTATAGCATAGATATGCTATTTCAAAGAGAAAATGTATCTATCTAATTGGAAAAGCATCGTTAATTTTTAGTATCATGTCCCATTTTTTTTCGAGTTTCAAATTCCTTCATTGATGTTTAATTTTTACTTTATAATTTATTTCAAGTATTTTAAACGAATATATTGACTATCTAGAATGAGGAAAACTATAATATATTTGTTTTACTTTCCAACAACAAAGCGAATTTCATTTTTACTCTCTATTTATCTCAAGGGAATATTTAACTTTTAAATATTATCCCTCAAAGCAATAGTAAAGAAAGTTTTTCCTCAAGGAAAGTAAAATTTAGAAATGAGAAATTCAATGTCTTTATTTATTTAGTCTTTAAATTGTTACTTTTACTATCATAATTATTCCTTTAATAGGGAAAGTTATAATTGAAAGAGTTTCAATTTAAGAACTATTTGCCACAAAAATTTTACAATAGCAGTTTATACTTCCTTAAAATGTCATTAGTCCTGAAAATGTTCTTTAAATATCAAACTTCCGTAAAATATGGATATAGAAAATAATATATAGAAAATTCTTATGCAAGCAAGATTATATAAATTATGATCTAATTAGTATTATGATGAACCACTATTAATTTCGCAGGGAAGAATCCAATCGAAAATAATATAAAGCAACAATAAATATCATAGAATGCTGCTTTACATTTACTTCCGCAGACAATTGTTTTCAATTTAAGATATATTATTAACTATATTACAGTATTACTTAAAGTTATAAGAACTCCTAACAATCAATCAGTCGTTCAAATAAAAATCAGTGTAAAATTTATATCTCTCAACTTATTATTATTACCTCTTCTTTAAATATTTGTCAACTCGTATTTAATGTTAAGTATTTGCAACGAACAAATTTACTTTCAATTCTATACATAGATCCGTCTCAATATGTTACACTATTTAATACTTCATTCAATATATTTTCTGCTACAATCTCCAATCATAACGATACCTTCTAAATCAAGATAAAACGACCTTCTCTCGATTATTTACGTCTCCCTTATCACATTTTTCTAACCTCACAAGACACCAGCAAACTTTATATAAAGTTCGCGGGGGAGAATGGCATCTGCACACGCGCGCATTTGAAATATTTCCAAAATGAAAAAATTCCCGGAAGGTAAGAAGAAAGAAACCTTTCCATCTATTTTCATCCATGCGCACCATTCGAATCAAAAGTTTTATTTCTTTCAATCTAGTGAGTGGAATGTTTCCCCGGAAGACGTATCTCCCTTCGAATTCTTCTTCGGCAAATGAAAAACGTCCTTTTTTTCCAGGCGTGGGAAGTAGGGCGGTGGCCGCGGCGGTGAGCGATGGCGGAGATAGCGGCCGGACGGTTGGAATGTCCCTGCAACCGGGAGGTCGTGTACCGTGCAACGTGTCTGAGTGGGGCGGTGCCGTGTTCCGTTGCGATTCTCCAGAGGAGGTGTGCCTCCCGGCTGAGAGCAGATGCAACGGCATCACGGAGTGCGAAGGCGGAGAAGATGAGAGCGTCGCTGAGTGCGGTAAGCGGAAAAATGCAGATTTTGCACATGGCAGCGTTTCTACCAATATGTTCTTCTCTTTGCGGGAAATATGGAACTTACTTACAGATTGGATGTCTAAGTTTGGGATACGTATTTCTTTCGAAGAATATCTTATGACAAGGGTTTTTTTCAAACCTAAAACTGTCAATATTCGAAAATGATGACACTGAACAGCTGACCGGGTTCGTTTTTAAAAGATAACCCCTTTAATTTTGGTATGGGAATGAATTAGCATATTAGGCAAATTTTAATAACAAAACGTAATTATCAAGAATTAAATTGTGCGCTGGGTCATGAAGATATTGATGCTAACAAATAAATTTTGTTAAAATGAATTACGCTTATTTTTATAATCTATAAAAAGACTCTAAATTTATAAATAAAGCGGAACAAATAGATTTGAGTTATCTAAACGTAGCGATACTAGACGGAAATTGAGAAATATCCCGATATAAATACTAACGAACCGAAAACCGAAGATAAAATCATAGAATAGAGCACAGTGTACTCTTGTTATAATTATGAGCATAAGAAGACCGTAAGATACTGTTTTGTGGAACTAGATTTTCGTAATAAATAATAGAAAAGAATATAGATTACCATAACTTTTCAAACAGGTGTTTTATCGCTGACAATATTCCAGAACTCTTAGTAAACGGTAATTTTCAAAATTAAATAGAAAATAATTTCTGATTAGGCAATATTTATTTATTTATAAATTACGTCAACCGAAAATAAACAGTATTAATTAACTCTAAAATGAAATTCTTGTAAATTGAAAATTTTGGATGAGAGCCAAACAAACTACTTTAGGCAAAGGATTTTGCTACTCCAATATTCGTTATTGAAATATAATTCATTAGAAATGTAACATTTCTTGGATTTATTCGGACTTTGCGGTACGTCTGAATGTTTCTGACGTTTTAGCTACGGTTTGATCCCTGCGGGAAGCGAATGTATGTCGAGCAAAATCCGAACGTTATTACATGACACTGAAGCCCGGATAAAAAACGCTCGCATTTATTCTTCTTTCCAACGAAGCATATACCTTAGCAGCACTATTATTAATTGAAATTTGAGATGAAAGAATACATAAAAATTATATCATAAATTCTTCTCGAGATTCCATGCTTTCCTATGACTTCTATGCGTGAATTCATTCCGTAGGGCTGGTATTTTTCGCGCATATTCTCACAGATTAGTAGAGATGGATCACGTCATATCTTTACAAATTCGCTTTAATGAAAGAATTTCAGGAAAGTATGCGGGATTCAACACTCTTGATTTTTATTCTTTGGTGTGAAACGAGGCATTTAATGCTTGAAATCAGATATCTAACCTCGAATATACGTCAGCGTTCAAATATTATTTCTGCATACTTTACCCTCAATCTCATTAAAATCCCTCTTTCTAATATAGAGTGCGAATAAGTAACAAAAATTATAGGTTACATGACAATCCAGTTGTTAACGTTAACGTTAATAGTGATGTAAGTTATAAATGATTAAGGAAGATGTGATGATCTTAGGACCATAGATAGTTATCATTACATAAAATAAAGAAATAATCTAATGAGTTCCTTTAAAGAAATTTAATACAAATAGATTTACTGTCATTTAATATCATACTTGAACTTGGTTATTATTTGACCGAAAATAAAGGAGTATCAGTTTAGCTAGGAATTGAATTTTTAGAAACACAGCTTTATTTAGAAAATCGTAAAAAAACTACCCAATTACCGATCGGATGACCAAGATTAATTGTGAGATCCGGGTTCGATTCCCGATCTTTTTCTATATCTATATAATACTATTATTTGGATTCGGCAGGCAAAACGATGTATTTGAATTCGATATGAACTGAATCGTAAAAATGATTGAATTAAATTAAGTTTATTTTGATTATAAGAGTTACCATTTCTTATAACCCTCTTATGAAGTTTGCGGAATTTATGACTCCAAAGTTACGCCTACCGGAAGCTAATTAGTTTTTTTATGAGACTCCCACGAGAGGGCTCTTAATTTCTTCATTTATTCTCAAAAAAAATATCTGCAACATTAAAAATTTTGATCACCATTCCTAAACGCTATGATTACGTTTAATGTTCTATGTATATACTAATTACTTATACAGAAAAATGAAGGCAAGAAATGAAGTTTGTCCTTAAAATTCTTACATTTATCACGCAAAGTATGTACGTAAAGGAATCGATAAGGTGTGAGGTCTTTGACCTTTTCGGTAATATCCAGGTACGAGATGAATGAAAAACGTCATTACGATGATAATCTTAAGAAATAAATAATACGAGTGGGATGTTCTCTCATAATTTAAAACATCTAATATTTCAGGAACCCTTTCTAGAATACCATTTAATTACCAATCTCTGTTTAAATTCATCTAATAATATACCGAGTTCTTGATGAAATTAAAGATAACTAGTAATAATTTATTAAGAAATCGTCGATTAACTTTCATTGAAGAATTGGTAGGATAGGCAGGATGAATTTCAACTAACGAGAAATTATGTACAAACCTGAATATCTTGTCCGATAAATTTCCTGCCTTAAAATAGACAAATTTTTGAATAAACTATGATCAATAATTCGGAACGTATGGATCAATTAAAGGAAACTTTAACAATAAAGATAATTATTTCATCTTTTCCTGTGTAATAATTAGAGCTACCTTCTATTGTATTCTCTGTTGCTCGATCTCTAGGGAAACCATTGACGGTTTGAAGTTGCTGCAACATGCGATAGCTAAGCAGTGATTCACTTTTCTTAATGCACAAAATGTGTACGGGACGGATGAGCTTACTGACAAGCAACGTGTTACTCCCTCACGAAGAGCTTACCCACCCACTCACTGCTGTCAATACACAGACTTTGCATCTACATTTCGGAACTACTGCAATATCCTTCGAAAAGTTTCCACTGAAATACCTCACAAGCAGTTCAATTTTCATATTTTTTGGAATCTCGTTAACATATCAAAAACAGCAAATAAAGAAATTTGCACGCTATACATACACAGCAGACGTACACAATAATTGAATAATTTTTATAAATCAATAGATAATATTGCATCGCTATAGTTGAATGCGTGGTATGATATCTTAAAAGGATAGTGTAACATTTAAACTGATCCTACGTTAATTCCTTCCTCCAAAGTCATTAAAAAGTCGGAATTTCTAAAAGTTCTATCCGTTGATTAAGACATTTATGACAGTATTATTCCAGTCTTCTGTCCATTAAATACCTACACTCTAGTATTTGGATAAACTCTACGGAGAATTATTATAAACTACATATGGATACTATTATTCAGAAGGAAACAGATCAATTATAAAAACTTAGATACAAATGTTGTAAAATGACTGTTGTAATCACAAAAGATAAGACGTTATAAACTTTAAATCAAATAAAAAAAGTATTGCTTTAAATCGAAATTTTCATTCTACTCTAACAAATGAACATCAGAATGATTTCTAATCCTTTACGATTGTCTAAGACACTACCCATTTGAGGCGGTCAAATTATTTCGAACTAGTTATCCCACTTCTGAGTTATATCAGCCAAACACAGTAGGAGGGATGACTTTCATTAATGGGGATATCTAGACTAAAAGCTCATACGTCCTTTTTTTGTACGTCCTGCATTGATCGTTCATACGCTTGGATAACAGCTGTGTCACGGTCAGGAAAGAGACAGGATAAGCACAACAGACGATGTTTTTGGAACTGAATAGGGTTCCCATAGGGAAAGTCATTAACGAGGAAAGTGAATTTGAACACTTGTCAAAACTTTGAAGGTCCATATTCTTTAGGCAAAATAAAAATAGCATTTTTGCTGGAAATCGACAGCATCCGATGGTATTTCGAACGGAAATTGAACGGAAAAATTCCAGTGGGATAATTTCTGCCTTTTCAGGACCTTATACTTATAGAAAGAAATGGTGCTCCGAGGTTTTCTATAACCTCCGGCAACGTGAAGGTCGGATCTCTAAGCAGAGAGAAGCAAGAGATGATTAAGACACTCGTTAAAAACGAGAATGAGATACAAAATTTTGTTTCGCTTCAGGGATTGGATTTTTTCTCGTAATCAATGTCCTGTTCTCTACTCAGGATGGCCAAAATGAGCTAATTCTTCGTAATGGCTCATCTCATTCTTCTTATCATCATGGAAATAACTGGTTTTTCGGATACTATTGATCGGTGTTCAAGGAATGGCACACATTTTTTTCTTCCTCGGAAAATATGAGCTGGAGCAGAATGAAACCTAAACAATTTGTTACTAGTCAGATACCGTAAGAAGAATGACGCTGCTGAATTTTTTATTCTATTTCACGAATGTATCCGGTTGGTTAAGATAAGTAACGTGAGAAACCTTACGGTCTTGGGAGATGAATGAATCATCGAGATTTCCGAGAAAATAAAATACTAATCTTTCGTACGATGTAGAAAAAAGCTAGCCCGTCACGGTGATTTTGTTGAGTAATTGTTTTTAATTCCAACATGTCTTTTCCTTAAAAAAATTCAGGATAATGAATTCGGTAGTTAATAATATTATTCAAGAAATTTAGAGCAGGAACAATAAAGCTAAGATACCCTTAATTCACTAAATAGTAGTGAAATTACAAAAATATCACGCTAAATGATCACTTTAAAAATATAATTAGAAGTACATGTGCTATAAAAATCCTTTCTTTGATTCTATTTCTATGCAACTTCGATATTTATTTAAGTTTACATGTTTCTGTAAACGATTAAATTTTATCAATGATACACAAATCAGTTCCTTTGCCTAAATATTTATACCTCGCAATTAACAGCAACTACTATTTAAGTCAAAGATAATAAACATCTTTAATTGGATGTTCATTGAGAATTCAAAAATTGATTACCCTCTCGAGTAAATTGCTGAATATTCCCACATAACATGGGATGGGGAAGTTCAAACGTATTAGCAAGAAATTACTGAGAAAGGAATTACGCGATGTTACCAGATACGGCTACTTTCCTTGTACCGATTATCGTCCATGAAAAAAAAATACCACTTAATGCAGGGCTCGCCTTTCATTGAATTTGAAATGGAAAAAGTTGGGATGGGAAAGGTAATTATAGAAATGAGTTCCAGAACCAGAGGTAGGCAACTTTAATTAATAATAAGAGCGCCGCAGACTCAAATTAATTTTATGGAAACTATTCACCGCTGTTCGAATATTATTCGATTGTCTACTACCCCCTCCCTTCATTTCCCGGTTCGACAACCCTTTTTTTCTTTGTGAATTTAGAATATAAGGACATCTGGAACGCTTCCGTGTTTCAGAGATCAATACCAAATTGGACGAAATTGAGGAAATTGAATACTCAAATCTTCTCCACGAGAAATGTTAGATTCAGAAACATTTTTTACAGAATGAGATATTAATTTTGGTCATAAAATAGGCCGATAAAAATATTAAAATATATATTAAAATAAATAAAAGATAATATTAATATAGTTAATATTATAAGTATATAATTCGAGAAAACAAAACTATTTAAGTCATTGCTTATAGTTGTAGATATTTTTTCGAATAGCTAAAACGATGATATGAGAAATATTTCTGAAAGTTAAATACGAATAACAATATATATATTCAATGTATATTTTGATTATATAATATTCGATTATAAATAAAATAATCACTGAGATAAGCCATTCCTTTCTAATAAGAGTTCCGTCATTTAAATGGATGATTTAGTTTTAGAAAGGACATAAGCACAGTAACCTCAATGGTGTAAATTAATGAGTGTGTATTTATTTATCATTTATTTATTTTCATTCTTTTATAATACGTAGAAAGTCGATCGATGGACCATGTGACAACGGTAAAAGTACAAACCGGATTCGAACCACGGATCATTATATTATCAACCTAACACCGTAACACTTAACCACTATTTCATGATATCATTAGGAATTTCAATACAGTTCCAGAGCTTTCTCATCAAACTTACTTCTCCATATGTCTTCAACCCACTAAATACAAAATAAAACTGTCTCCTTCTAATAATCGATCAAACTCTCAATCATACGACAAGGTTCGTTGGCAGTAAATGGTCTCCCTTTTCTATATAGTAGACTATATTTGAAAAAGGACAAGGGATAAAAGCAAAATAAACTTTCTCGTCTTTCGGAAGAGGCTTCTTCTGCACGAGACGTTTCTTCCACTATTATCCAAGATCAATGAGGCGGGAAATTGGAATAACCGATGCGCTGAAAATCTAGATCTTATCAGTTACGGTACCGTCACTGCTATTGACTTAAGATCAAGATATAAGGGATATTTTGAAAAGATAGCTTTCTGGGAGAAGATTGATCGATTCGCCGCTTAGGTGGAGTTTTCTCATCAACTTTTTACGCCATTAAAGAAAATTGATGAGGGGAAATGACGCGAAAGGACAACGCTTCCGAATTCATCTGGGACAAAGGAGGATCTAGGCCAAGATATATAACGCAGCAAAAGAACCGTACGAATCTTTTTATTAATGGTCAAGAATTTTTGAAACAGAAGCCTAGTAATTTAAGATAACTAGGAAAACGGTACTAGAAGGATTTTTCCTCAATTTCAGCTATCCATGAAAAACTACTATTTCTAGAAGCGGCTATAATAGATGATTGAAGTTGCAATGTAAATAATATTTTTTCCTTCTGGATCATTATCTACTATATCTATCCTGAATCATGTCCTTTTTAGGCTATGTGGTAATAAGTGGATAATAGAATAGAATGGTTAAATTATACTTATATATTTCAATCTTTAAGGCAAGAGAAATTCTTTTGATAATGTTTCACTTCAGATAATTTAAATTCTTCGCATATAAAGGCCACGTAAAATGCAGCTATTGAAAAAAGGTAAAATGCTACGAAAATATATTTTATTAATTAGAGTTGTATCCCTACTCAATTGCATTATTTGAGTTTAATTTTCGATTAACAAACACCACCTCAATATTAATGGTAAGTAGGAATTTTTAAGCGGAAATAAATCAATCGCTGTTTATTATATACTAAAGAAGTGACGGAAATCCAAGAAACAAAACGAAATTTTAAGATAAAAAAATAGACACTCCAATATGTGCAGAAAAGAAATAAAAAATAATGAGTTGCAGCTCAAGTTTAAACAAGCATACAACAAAAATGATGACGAGACTAGAGACCGTATTTCAGGAAAATGAAAAGAACGTAAGAATACGCTGATTCAGTTGCCTCCGACTGTTAAAAGGTTAATTTGCAAGTTTGCAATAAGGGTATTAATCCATCTTAAAGAGTCAGCGAGTCTTGTTTTTCCAAGGAATACTACTCCCTTTTGGGTAAACAATCGTCTCAGATTTCTACGAAGGATACAAATGTAAATTTTGGCAGAAAATCGAGATGTCGAAAATCAAAGGAAAGAAATAATCAAAAAATTCCTTCTTAGACGAAGCTCTCTCTCCTTTCACTCCAATGCTTTCTTCGCATCACATCCGGTGGGAATTCAAATACGCTCAACTTTATTGGTTCCAGTGTCAGGAAATAAAGGGCGACTCAATGAATTTTCCCTTTTGCCACCTCTAGACCATCGATCCAAGTTGAATAATGGCGCCACTTACTCTTCCATTTCGGAAATTAAAGATTATTCCCTTTGAGAAGGTTGTGCCTTATATTTACCATAAAATGACGATGTACGCTCAATCAAATCTAATTCCAAATCATCTTTTATTATAAATAGAAGAAAAAGATATAAGATAAACTGCATATATATAAAGTTCTTTTTCTCTTTTCCTTCTAAAGATAATCTTAGCGAGGTAATTTAATAATTCTTTCGGTCTGTCAGGAATCACTGAAGTCCTAAGGAGGTACCATGATCTTCCATTCAAAGATAACTTATTAAGCAACTTAATTTGATCCTAGAGATATGCGGAAATGCATTATTTTTCATTTTATTTGCAAATTTTGCTCTTCTGAGAACTGAGATCTCTGTAGATAAATTAAAGAATATTTCCCTCTCAAACAAACCTCAATCGAATAAAAGATAATAGACTATTAGAGTTATTAAACTTTGTGCAATAAATATTACTTCAAATACACATTAGCTAAGAGACTATAAAAACTCTAATTTGGTTATTTAAATACCCTTTTGTACCTAAACATTGGGGCTAATTAAACAATGTATTTTTAAATTCTGAATGATGAATCTATTTCTAACATGTCTATATGCATTTATGATTTAATGATGTTTAGACATATTTCTATACCCCTAAACATTTCAAATCGTTCATTACAGGAAAAATAGCTTAATAAATAATAGTCAATCACTCATTATAAAAAATGACATTAACAATGACTAAAGGTGTATTACTTCAAAATTATTTTCAAAATCGAAAGTAAAATGTGCGTATTGAATTGGAAGATTCAATCATAAGGGTTCCATTGCTATAGTTCCCCTTTAAAAAGAATCCTCTTCCAGTTTATTAATGAGAATAAAGGAATTATACGGATAAAAACAAACATTTACAATTCAAAACCTGCCATCAAAATTTCAGCGTCCAAAATGAGTTATGGAATCGCTCAATCGAACTTATAAATCCCGGCTCAAGAGACAATTCTGGAGAGCCGAAAAAAATAACGAAAAACATTTAACATCGAAACCGAAGTCCATAGACCTTTATAAATTATAGTGAGAGGGAGTTAAAAGAAGTCTGCGTACATATTTACAACGAATAGTTTTCTGTAATACTTATAGCTGAAGGAAACAAAAACTAAACGAATGTGTGAAAGTCACGAGAAAACAATTGAGTCTTCTCTTTATATTTGTGTGTTAAACGGGAATTTAAAAACATAAATTGCTATTGAAAATCGATAGTTTACTTTAATCAATTTATTTATTAACGAACATGAATGAATTGCAAACGAATCCTCTATACTCCTTTATATCCTCCTATAGTGGAGAGTATGTATTCATATTACAAAGATTTCGAGGGATGATGAAAGAAAAAGAAAACCATATGACCTGACCTGATTCTTGACAGCATCACTCAAACGAATGGTTTCTTCGCAACGCCTATTCCTTTCCGAGGATTTAGAATTTTAAAACCAGGTCGATCATGAGACTTTAATGCCGACTCTAACCTCCTTACAGAAGTACCCTTTAAAACCATTCCACCGGAGATGGAGATTGTTTACGCTCCACCGAGTATTAACAACGGTTACAGAGATAGGCTATCGCAATCCAACTCTTTCCCGAGTTTCCCAAATGACCTCCGGGTGCTGTAATTTCCTCGTTTTAAACAATCGACAGCCGAGAATCAAATCCGCTTCAATGGTGTCAAAGGTCGAAAGAACAGAGTCGAGGAATGCGAATGGGTCCTTTTTAAGAGAATCCACTGAATAATTCAGATGTGCGCAGTGAAACGGCGAATATTTTCTCGAGGGACTTTCGCTGCAATTCGCTAGAGAAGCAGCCGGTGCTGTTACAGCGGAGAAAACACACGGAAAATGTAAGGTTTTCTCGTAAATAAAGAGGAGAAAGTGAGTTTCGTGGTGAGCTCCTATAGTCGAGCAAGTATATATAAGAAGGTGAATTTTCTTTAAAAAATAAATAAGATTTTTATTTACGATTTGTACATACGCGTAATGATTTCCATTAGACTTCAAGGATGCGAGGAATATGTCAAATAGCATGAAAGAATGTACTTTAAATTGATACAATTATTTGCCAGTTAGAGCAAATTATTTTTAAATAATAGATTGCATAAAAATTTCAAATTCAAATACTTTCCTATTGAAAAATAACGAAGACGGATGTTTATACTGAATACACTGGAAATTTATTATTATATTTCAAGAAAAAGTAATCTCATTAAAGTCATCAAAAATATTCTTTAGAAACACTATTTCATTAACATGAGAATAATTTTCTTCGAGCATAATATATTATGAATAGGTGCAAGTTTAATTTGTGCAACAATATGCTTATATAATTCTGGTTTCAATTCTGGTAAATTCGGAAGATCCAGGTGACGTTCTAAGCTCAACTTATATCACTTTTGATTATCATCGTAAGCAAATAAAATCACAAAATAAATTTTAACGTTGTAAGTACGCATTGGAGTTATCATAATTTTATTTCCCCATTATATTTTCCAATCAATTTAAATAAACCCTCTTCCACAATTTTTAATTAAAAATTTCTTATGAAAATATCCCTACCTTTGACCCTATCCCTTTGAGTGAACTTTAATCCACATCTCTCATGAATTAAATGAGTTAACCGATTACCAATCCCTAGCGCCAAAACCCACATGTTTCTTCAACATATAAGAGTAAGTAGTATTGATTTCTTCAGCTTCATGAGATACAGGAACAAGGTTTTAGTCTTTTAAGCGTAAAGCAGATTTCCGGAGGAAAAACGCACGTTTGCGGCAAAGAAAAACCACATTAACAATGTTTGAGAAGGTAATTAAGTGTGAGAAAAGGCTATCTCAGTGACGTCTTAGCCGAGTTCATTCAAGAGAACAAAAGACAAGGATGTGCGAGCGATGCTTAAACACAAAGAGAGCGGGAAGATTGACGAGGAAGAATTCATACGGAAGAACAACTCCGACGATGAGGACGGAAAGAGAAAGGCAATGAAACAAAAGAGAGTAAATGGAACAATAACAATTAGTGGGTAGAAAATATATTAGCGTGTCGATTAGAAAACAATAATTGCTTCCACAAAACGGGTGTTAAGGAAAGTCTAAAGAGGATAATTCAACATTTCCGCGCTACAAACCTACCTCTGTCCTCTGAAAAAGATATTTTCATCGATTGTAAACAATGAAAACGTAAATCAATTATTCTGGTATCTAATATTTTCTTATAGTTATCGTTGTACTGATCAACGCTTTGAAAAGAATCTAAGAAAGATTTTTTGTGTAAAAAGGTCAAATCTTTCCTAAATTCATTCCATTATGTATTACCGCAAAATTTCGCCTGATTCAGAGAAAATTATCAATAAATTAATGGTATTTTAATTAATCATTTATTGAGAGTTGAATGCGCAATATGATAGGATTTTTTTTGTAAAATAGTAAGTTTAAAGCCACTATACTAGGTAAAATACCTATATTGGAAACTAAATAAAAATTGATTCACATTAAAAAAGTATGAATCGGTCTACCTTTTATGTTCAATCCCGTTGAAAGATAAAAATTACTCTTATAATACCAGTATATAAATCAAAAAATCTATCTTTCCGGATTCAAAGATCTGTAATAAAAGGTACTACAGTAAGGAAAGTAACTGTTTAAGTAATTTATGAGAGTATATTTACTTTTAATCAGTGCTTTTTCTACTCTAAATCGACTGTCAATATTACTTTACTACTAAATAGCAATTGCAACGTAAGAAAAATCAATCCATTTTCCCACTGATAAAAGTCTATTCTCGGATTCTTGGCCAAATTATCGAATGAGGTACTTCACAATCGATTTAGCTCTGAGGCATAGAAAGGAGCACGCCTGAACACGAATTTAGACACACAGGAAGTTCTGGCCTCAAGTCTCAATTCTATTGACTCTTTAGAATTGAGAGTTCCAGTTTGACCTTAAACATTTCACAACTGTACCGCGAATTAGTTAAAATGACTTATTTTCAATAACAAAATAGATAAAAGTATAAAAATTCATATTTCCTTTTATTTTTCATTGGTTGAATGACAGGTGACAGATGAAATTGACTTTCCAACAATATTCGCTTAAAATGTTATTTATTTCCTGGAACGAAGATCCAATATTCATCGCCAAATCATCTCATGGATGTTATAGAATTTCCTCATGTTGCTACGTGTTTATGAGTTTTAAAATAGTCTTCATTACGAATAGATTGCAAGTTAATCTATTTTTTCGCCTTGAATTCTACAGCACAGAACTGTATCTAATTCCCTTGCATACTATAAGTTCACTTCTCAGAATGTGACGCTATTTTTGATCTTTTCCTAAAACTAATCAAATTGTGGAGGTATATTAAATAAAAATTTCGATGTACTTTTAGATAAAAATAGGTCTCGTCAATTATCATGTGATACAAACCGTAAGTGAATCTTCAATGACTACTTCAATGGTCCTATATGATGGTCTTAAACATCTGAACAAGAAGTTCATGTGATTTTTCAATGTATTATACGACCGTAGCTTATACCTTATCGTACCTTAATATATCATTAACTATGATGAGCAATAGATAACAGATATTATGAATAAAAATTTAACAATAATTTAGGATGAAATATCGTTATATTATAACCAGTAACCAGATGAGAGTATTCGAAAAACTCAAAACTTAAATCGATTCTAACTTTCAAAAGTATTCGATAAACCGAAAAATTTAATACTACACCTTTAAATTTGTAGATGAAGCATGAATATCACAATAAGACAATATTTTTTTTTTAATTTTGCTCTGTAAGTATGGGTATTATGATTTCGTACGTTACCATAGTAATAACTATTATTTAAATGCATCAGTTAAATCGATGAGATGAAAGGTTCAAGATGTAACTGCGTGCAAAATAAGCGAGCCATTCCAGAGCGCAAAAAAATACAACTGGAAGCAATGAAAGGGAGCTTTACACGCCTTCATGGTCTAATGACAGATTCTTGAGAGACAATGAGAGGATGGACGGTGGAGATGTTGTGACTGCAAATCGCATCAGTGGGAGGGACGGAACAGCAGCAACAGGACATCTGCGCTAATTGAAGACGCCACAACTGCAGAATCGCTTCCTCGATAATGGAGCTCCTATAGAAGTCAGAATGGGGAGTAGAATAGCATACGCCTCTAGTGGATATTGTCGAAGGGTAAGAGCCTGATCAACACCCTTGCCCCAAGTTCAAGGAATTAACTCACTCTAACATCCTCTCCTTGAACTGACCTCCAAGGGCACACCGACCAGTTCATAAGATTATTGTTTCCATGGAATTGAAATACACATGCCAAATATTACCTTTTATATAAATTCGAGCACTGATAATAAAAAAAAAAGAAAATTTATTAACGTACGATCAATCGAATAGAAAAATACTGAGATCCTCGCGTTATAAAAATTTTGGATGTATAGAATGTATAACAGAGGATATTTTTTTCTTAAATATGGATTTCTATGACTAACTTATTTTAATTTTTTATGAGATAAGCGGCTTAATTGAAAAATAATTTGCTAAAACAATTAAATTTCACTGTTTCGTGGAGAGAAAAAAAAATAATTCGATCGGAAGGATTTAAAGGGAACGTTTGTAATTAGAAAACATGTTATGCAAGTATTAGTTATTAAGTGTAATTTTATATTGTATTTAGAATATTTTCTTTCGTTTCTTACGAGGAAAGTAATTCATGTAAACGATTATACAATCTTTCGATTCTTTCTCCAATACCTAAATAGAGGAATCGAAGAACAACCCAAAAGCAAATGTCGCTGAATTACTCTCCAGAAAGTTTCGATTATTTTAAATATTTGGCATAAAAATAGAACTTCTGATTCTCACAGTTGAGTTTTTTGGGTTATACAACGATTACATTAAAATCTGATTCGAACTTTAATTTTGGATGGCATTGAATAGAATTACACATTAATTGATGCTCCAAGAGAATGACGATAATTCCAGGGAATGGGTGCTTAAAAAACTTCATTTCGCAAATATTTTATTAAAGAGCAACTACTCCTCTTTGTTAGAAAACGTGTTACGCAACTTTTAAGCGGTTAAGACCCGATGGAAAGATCTCAACCTCCCGCTGTTGCAAAAACGATCTTCTTTTGTCCGCGAGATTCCCTTGAAACCTCTGATGAAAAAATAACAACTGAAGCGTAAAAGGCGAACGCTCCGCCGCTCCACAATTCATGCTCACTGTTACAGCGAAGGTTTTAGCAAATGATATTCGCAGATGAAGTTGTCGTAAGCCCTTCGAATTCCTTCTCAAAATTAATTCTCTCTACTCACTTATCCGGAATGAGTGTAATTGAAAATTCCGACGGAGAAGAATACCAATATAATTCTCTCACTTTTGATGGTCGGGATGAAATCAAAGATGACTCGTTTTGCTAAAATTTAGTCCACGGTACTTCACGAAGATGAACTATTAAAACGGTAAAACGTACACAAATAGGCGGAATTAAGACTTACGTCTTACCTTGAGGATACCTTAAAACTTCAACTAAAAGCCTGAAATGTAAGCTAATGTTTGAAAAACATTTATAATAACTTTCGAAGCGCAAGATAACTTTCCAACAGAAAGTCAATACAAATATTTTTCCTCGATCGATATCTTTGAAATGGTTCCTCGAATCACAAATTTGATACTTTAAACAAAATAAAAATTCACAAAAGGTTTTATGGCTGAACATTGATCCGAAAATATTACTAATGAATCCTGGAATTGTTTGTAAAGCAATAAAATATTCAAGATTCATTATTAATTAAAGATAAATTCAGAAATATTACCAGGGGAATTTAAAAAATTACATCCCTAGTACTTAACTCTGATAGTTGAATACTTCTTTGAATTAGAATTTTTTTATTTAATAGCTATTTTCTAATAACTTTATCCGTTTATGATGTTTGATTAAACATTGAATTTACGACAAAAAATTGAAAAATCTAAAGTTTAGCTTCATTAATACTATTAGAATAATTTTTATTTTCTGTTATATTTTTTTAATAACGACAAATCCTCATATACCATTACCAATCACAACAATAAGCCGTATAATTCACCTTTCAGGTTAAAGAGATTTAATTAATGAAGTGAAGGTGAATAGTTGTAACAGAAGAAGCACCAATCCCGTCCGTTGTTTCACACTCTCGAGATCAGTTTTCAAAATGTGTGCCTATACGTATCCTCCGAATCTATCCTGCCTCGTATGTTTATTTTAGAAGGGCAACCCAATATATCGCGTGGTAGGTTGGCTGCTTGTAAGAGGATTATAAAGAAAGAAGATGCCAGACGAGCGAGAAAGCAAAACATTCTGGAAGACAATTCGAGACTGTTCGGTCGAATAGCAATATGCTTTGAACAGGCGAACAGAGATTGACTTTCAACGACGAAAGAAATAATTGCGGCTCATAAAGTGAGTCATCGTTTATGTTTTTAAAGAAAATATAAAAGCAACCGCTATCTTCAACAAAAAATTGATTCTTGTTTTTTCACTTTATTATTTTTTATGTTAATACCATAATATAATGATAACCGTAATAAGGGACATTATTTAAATATCGTAATTATATGATATGATGGGTTAGCAGAAATCTACTTCATGAAACTTATCCTAAAGTATAATTTATCGATTAGATGGATGGTACGTAAAGATCGATATAAATTCAACATAGGAAAAATTTTATGTAACGTATTTTATATAAAATTTATTGCCTATACTTTTATGTATTTTCATAGATTTCGGTTCCTAACAATTATTATCTCAACTCCACATCAAGGTTTAAATAACAACATAGGACATCTATCATTGCCACGCAACAAACCTCTCCGAAGTCTTCGTTATCTGTGGTACGCTTCGGTACCCACACCTTTAAAAGTGATTCATTAGTTGACTCCAACCAACTAGGATTGATAACGATGAATGACGATTTACGACACAAAAACGATCAAATCTGAATAAGTGGGAGCTGATTAAGCTTGAAAACTCTACTTAGGAGAATGTTCGCAAACCGCTTCTCGTGAAATCGATTTGTACCTTTATTTCCATTATCCTAAAACCCCTTCGAATGCGGAGGGCTAAGGAGAGCCGTTTATCGCATCCGTACCTCTACAAGTGAGAACACCTCGCATTACGTCTCCTTAAGCATGAGTGTACTCTAAGTAAAGCACCACATTGTTTTCTACGTTCCTCTTACTTTTACATTGTCTTAAAGTGCACACATTTACACTTCCATAAAGAAAGACTAATCTAAGGAGTACTTTTCGCTAATGGGCGAAGGATATTAGTTCTTCAATTTTTTTATACTTAAAGGCTTTCAAATTTTGTTCATAAAATTTGAGCAGAAACAAATGAAAAAGTAAATGTTATGTTTCATTTTATTTTTTTAAATTTTTATCCGAATGAAAAATGAAATTATTGTGCAACAGAATATTAATCATAGTTATTCCTTCTCAATTGTAAGAGCTGCATGAAGTTATTGAATTTGTATGAACCAGAATATCAACATGTGAGAAAATTCCCACCTGAAACTGAACAAATTAGGGATACATATAAGCAAATTATTCCTTACAAAGCGAAAACCCTCCGCTTTTGAAAGACAAGAAAGCTCATTAGAGTTACATTTATTTCTCAATCACATTTTCACAGCGCTTATTTCTGAAAATACCAAATTAAGTAAGTATGAAAATGTTAAAGGGAATATTGCGTAAGTAATTACTTATTTATTTATGGTAACGCTATACGAAATGTCATAATATAAATAAGGTTACTTTCTCCTCTTAAGAGTTAAATAGGTAACATTTAAAGAGAGCATATGCATTGTATTATTCATTAATGACTTCTACATCCTTAAGCGGTCAGCATCAAAAGAATGATAAATTCCAGCAATAATGAGAGGCCTTGTAACTATTAAATAACTATACAGTGACTTAATATTTTGGGTTCAACTCGTTTCGCAGTAAACCATCTACATATACTAAAAGAATTTAGTAGTTTATATTCTTAACTTCATGCAATTAATTCATCCACAGAAAATAGAAAATATAACGACCACACAGAAAGAATAATATCGGCAGAGAACTATTTTCCAGCAATTTCACTTTGCAAACAATTAATTCATCAACTATTGACCTCGGGAATTTTTAAAAGCATGTGATATAGGTTTTTGAAAAATCCTGACCTCTCTTCTTAATAATAAAGATAGATCATATCCATTTATAATAATTCAAGGACGGAAAGTAGTAATTAGAATATATCGTCACAATAACGAATTATATGAGGTGACTTATTCACACTCTTTACGTAAAAAAAATCCCGGACCCGCCATCGGCTGTATCCTTTTAAAAAACACACATTCACGCCCCACAGATTCATTTAAACCTTTATTTTCTGTTCCCGAAACATCTAATGAAAAAAACATGGACGCGACACGCGTCAAAAAATGCGAATTTTTATCTCGTTTAGATAAGAGCGCAAGACATGCATCTGCGGAGCGTTCATACGAAAGCAGTGAAAAAAAACATTCGATGGTCCCTTACGCCGATGTTGAACTGTGTGGCATGTCAAAACCAAAGCACTTATCAACGCGAAAGATAAACCTATTCGAGCCGCCGTTTAATTCCCGCCGAAGACTACTTTTCCCGGATGTTCGATCGGGACAATTCCGCCAAAATTCCATCGAAAAAAGTATCGTGGGAAGCTATTACCGAAAGGGGAAAAAATCGAAGATTGCTCCGATAAAAAGCGCAGCCATGGAAACAACGGAACGAATTGAGTCCGAAACATGTTCGGAGAGAAAATGCTTTTAATGAAGTCCGCTAAAATGGACGCAATCTCTCACTTTTGAAAAAAAAAAGAGCAGCGTTATCGGTCGACAAGATGGCACTATTGAGCCCGTTTATTCTGTCGGATCCCGAAATACATCTATCGGATGAAAGAGATGGCTATATCTTTCATGGACCCATGTTGCGGCATATCTGCGGAGAAAAATGAAGTTTCGACAGCGCTTTAAAGGGTCCTTTTGCAAAATGTTTTCATGGCGTCCCGCAATCAATCCTGCTCATCCGTTCGTTCTCATCTGCTTCCTCTATTTACTTCTATCCCCTTTCGACAGGATGTCTCCCCAACGAGTTCCGATGTGGTGACCTGTGTGTGGACGTTCTGAGGCGGTGCAACCGCGTGCCCGACTGCCCAAACGGAGAGGATGAGATGGATTGCGGTGAGTAAGAGAAAGGCACTGCCCTTTCGCAACTACCATACCGCATGCTGATTTCATTTCTAATCCAAATTATGTCCAATTACTGTTGATTCATCCCATCTCGTTTAATGAGGACTTTTCCAAGACTTTCTGTACTAATTACGTCACATATTACATTACCAATTCACGCGTCTCTTTATTACTAAAAAACATTTTTATTTTTTTTAATATACAATATACGTAAATACGATTGGGAACTGATACAAAATAAAATCAGAGGTTTAAATTTAGGTAACTTAAAAAAAAAACTTTTTTCAAATTATTAGAATTTAAAATAGCCTGCTTTAAAATTTTCCACATCCATCCATATTTTATCCAATCCGTTTACTTAATAAGCTAATCATAAACATTTTTTCAAGATGCCACGTTAACCTTCTCAATCTCGGGACTGTTTCAGCATTCATATAAACAATGAATGTATTTCATTTCACGCGAATTTTCAATCAAGAAAACAATAGAACAAAATAAACGGATGCTCGTGCTATTTTCTAAGCAATCGCAGAAAAGCAAGTTGTCCGCAATATTTATGATGTGCAGTAGAGTTCATCAAAACACCACAACGAATGGGGCGACCGAACGATCCGAGTGTAGACGGAACTCTATTCGAAATTTACGATTCTATTTTGGCGAAACAGAATCCAATCGGAATCCTTGCTCCGATTCGATATCCAACAGAAACTTCGCTCGTAATCTAGTTCCGGTTTACTGTTACGGATGCAATAACGTTCTTGTTTCACGTGAAATATTTAGCGTGATTGACAAATATCCGTTAAATATTAAACAAGATTCAAATACAAAATCCTGATACATGATCATTTCGTTTGGTATTGAAATGAAAGTAAAAAAATGAAATCAAAATAAGATTGGAATGAATCCATCATAGCATAGCTAACTTAACGTTGAAAGGAATTCTATGGGTGATGAAAGAATTGGAAAATAGTAATTATGAGCACATATTCTCATTCAATAGAAAAAAGGGAGAAATTTAAGATTAGGTAGAATAACACCACACCAAGTCTACGCCACAGCTCGAGTAACGAAAAAATGGAACTCAACTGAGGAATTTCCTTCAACAGAATTAACTTTCAATTCCAGTAAAACACGACCTCAAAAAATCTTTGTCCGTCAACTGAAGTACATGGTTGACCCAAAATGATTAATCCCTTTCCCTCTCGAGTTTAAATTCGCCTTCCTTACTTTCTCCTTCGAACTCCACCGAAAGGAAAACCACGTTCACTAACTCTCGAGTCACCGGAAAACCTACGCTACAGCGACGGGATCGATATATTACTTTAATCGTCAGTCTTTGCCTTGAAGGGCTGTTATTTCCTACCCCGCATTGCGAAATATTAAACATCTATAGAAATACGTGACGTTTGAGAATCAGATATTTTCTGGGTTCATGTTTAAATCAACGTTTGATTAAATAAACGAACTTTTTAATAAAAACCTTAACTGAAAAAATTGGATTTAATTGTACTATTGGACAAAAATAATTAGATTATTTAGTAGGAAAGAGGTAGTAAAGAAAGCAGAAGGATGATTTATCAAAATTATTTTTTTATAATCTCAATAATATATATTTTATAATTGAATATGTATGAGATTTATTGAAAAGAATTTTGGTTTTTAAGAAATTTATAAATATCAAAAAATAAGAGAAAAAGAAATAAATAAAGTGAAATCACCGTTTATGCTTTCAATGTTTTTAAATAAAGAGGAGAAACCATTCACCTTAAACAAAAAAATTACAATAAATCTGCATTCACAAGTATTTAAAATACGGAGTCCGATTTCGTTGGCTAATCCTCAGGCTATGATCGCTGCATAATAATATAAATAATATTACATGGATACACGCATAATAATAAAAATAATAATTCCACTTAATCGATGATGAAAGTAATTCTTCAAGACCAACTTTACACTTAACTCTATAAACGATAATTATACTTCTTATCGTAGATCGGAAAAATCCGATCTTCTGGGACTCGAACTTGGGACGTCGGGGATAAGGCAAAAATAAAGCCTCGTGCCGTTTCAGTGCATTCACACTGCCGTGACCAGGATTCGAACCTGGGTTGTTGCGGCCACAACGCAAAGTACTAACCACTATACGATCACGGCTATTGCGAGGCGTTGCTTTAATATATAATTATTTAGTATTAGAAGCAGATATAGTTACACTTTATCGATTTTATGTCGATATAAATTCAGCAAATGAACCCTTCATTTTTTATATTCCAATTTATTACAATTAAATTCTATACATGGTGTTTATACATTTTTTTCCTTTCCTGATTGCTTATTACGCATTACTTTCCTGATAATTTGTAATTTAATAGTATACGATCGCATGATACATTTCGAAACTATCTAATCAATAGGAAATCAATTATAGTTATAGTGCTATTTATGCTAAGTATTCATTCTTCCAGTTCGATTACGAACTTTAAATCCTATTAATGGATTCCTTACATTCTGTTTCAGAGACATTTGTCTGTCCATGGCAACATATAAAATGCAAGAATCACTTCTGCGTTCCAGTGATGGCTACTTGTGACTTCGTAGATAATTGTGGAGATGGATCAGATGAACTCGATTGCTGTGAGTGTGGGCATTATAAATTCTAATGATAATAAGGAAGTTGAAAACAAAGAAATGACAAATAAAGTAGGATAGTGCAGTGCGTACATTTGCAAGAAAATGACAGACGAAAAGTCACTGGTTCCTTAATGATTTATCACAAAGAAGACTGTGGATGACCAATGGAGTAGCAGAGATAAATCAATCAAAACGCTCCTAATATATACTCTTAAGACCAAATTCGCTTAAAATGAATATTGCGCTTTTTCTGAAATTAACGAAGGAAGTAAATCGTAGAATTCTGATGATTCTATCTCAAAATAATAAAATTGTCACAAATCCCCTATCACTGCAAGTCAAAGCAATATTATAATTACAAGTAATTAGCTTTGATTTAACCTTAAATTGAAGTAATTAAGTAGGCTTTCAAGAACAACAACACATTGATAATTTTGAGAACTCATTGATAAGATTGAACTCATTATTTAGTTCAATACCTTTCCTACCTGCAGGAAAGAGGATTCATTGTAATTCATATATAATCTTACGCATAAATGAAAGTCAATACGCAACAAATAAAGTTCGTTTTATTACATCGGCAGGATGAAAAGTATGAAAATGACTAAATCCATAAAGGTCTTACGTTATCGTTGATCTAAAGTTATTTTAAATTCCACAAAGGAGATAATTTCGACAAAGCTTATAAAATACTTCTGCAATCGGACGATTTCCAACCGAGAGAATTATTCGAATGAGTATTCTTATCTATAACGCCGCTCAGCTGTCTCTCTACTTAATTGCTTCCTTTTGCGGATAATAAACAAACATTGTTTATTCTACAGCGTTCAGAAATTGTTGGAAATCGGAATTCCGCTGTGATAATGGAGAATGCATCCGCCCGGGATTCATCTGTGATGGGATCCCCGACTGTAAAGATGGTTCCGATGAACTAGTGTGCGGAGATGGTGAGTTACTCATTAGATATCATAATTGTTTATCGACACTTTTTTATGAGTCTTTTCAAAAATACTGTTGTTTGATATGGTACGTGCATTATAATAAAATGAACCTCCTCTATACAGATTAATAAGTGTCTTTCTAAAATATACAAAATGCTAACATATACGTGTATACGTGCATGTATAGTCGTCATTCCTGAGAAACATACGAATATTTTTTTCAGATTCGTTCAATATTTAATTTCATTTTAATAGTATTATTTAATCGCCTGAGCTTTCAGTATTCCGTTCAATTTAATTACCCTTGAAGGACGGAAAAAATCATAAGAAATTTTCAAGAGTGGTTATGGTATCGCCCAATTTAAATTTCTTTGTTTGCAGATGATTTCGTAACTTGTGGAGATGGAACAAAAGTTCATCGTTATTATTGGTGCGATGGATGGCCTGACTGCCCAGGAGATTTCTCAGACGAATTAAATTGTAAGTATTAGAATATTTTTATTCTGTTCAACTAATCTTCGTCGTTCCAGAATGAAAAATTTTATTTTTCCCCTTCCCAAATGAACAAGTAGATCCTCTGATGAGTTGATTCAATACTTATTTCATACATTTAAGATCATTGTAATAAAATTTATATCCATTGGGAACACTAATCCCATTACGTAATGTTGTCTGAATATTATTATATACGTAAAGTTATTAAATTACATTCTTAAAACATTGAAAATACATATTTTAAGTTATATTATATAGTTACATTTCGTCTTAATTAGGTTAGACTGGAGAATTAGAAAAATCGTAAAGAATTGAATAAAAAGGCTCATCGCAGTGTGCTGAGCTTGATTAAAATTAAATCGTTGTTCAAAGTTCATAAACACTTTATACATTTGATAAACATATGTTTAAGCTTAGCTAGAACGAAGGAATAGTCTCACATTAAGCTCTATTGAACTCGACTGTCTACAGAAACACTTTTACAGATCTATCTGCTACAGAACAAAGGAGGGTAGGTCTTACCTCAAATGCCAGACTTTTCCTCAAACAGGTAACGCATCCTGCGATGGGCCAAATGATTTCCTCTGCCCTTCCGGTCGCTGCATACGCAAAGCCAACGTGTGTGACTCCCAGTGCGATTGTGGCTGGGATCCATCTCTCCCTGGAAGTCAATGGAACATCTCAACCTGCGCCGATGAAAAGGATTGCGGTCAATTTTACGAAGAAATAAAAGGTAAATGGATAAAATATCAATGATTAAACACGGACTTTTTGCTGAAGAACCCTAATGTTTTTCCTAAAAATATAAAAAAATAACCGTCCAGAAACATTTAAGGCCAACAGAGTTTTAGAGAATGGCAGATAGTACGATTAAAATATGACTGATGTGTTCGTTAAATAATGCTCTTCTTTACGTTTATAAAGTGAATAAATTTAAAATTTTAATTCACTATACGTACCTTACGTGTACCCTTTTAATATTTATATTATTATTGAATTAACTACTACCAAACGAAAAAAGGAATTCCAAACTAATATTATATGGCTATAGAAAGGGTTTTTAATTAGAGAAGTTCCACGCTAGAACTGAAACTAGAGCAGATTTTTTCACTGCGATTCATTTCACTTTAATTAACTATACGGTTTGATACGTTTAATTTCAATTTCCCGCACGAAGTGATGTAATAAAATCCATTGATACAACCACAAAGAGGAATCAAATTAAACTAAGTTTAAAATAGCAAATTATATATAAATAAAAGAAGGCTATGAATAAGTTTTAATTGGAAGGGAATGTCAATATATTTAAATACATTCAATTAAATTTTTCTCTTTTTGAGTAAACTGTTTTTCTTTTGCTCCGCAATGACCTTGAAGAGAAACTAATTTGAGTAAATTAGAAAATAATAAATGTTTACTATGAGGCGTAATTTCATTAGATTGATTTAAGATAAAAATTATTATATTACGATAAATGGTTATTTAGGTAGCTATAAGTTCGGACTGAATAATACAGTCTAATTAAATGAACGTAACCAGCAAAAGAACTTTATGAAACCCAACTTTAGAATGTTATATAAATACCCCTGATACCTCCCATTATGCTACTATAAATGATAATCTTTACCTTATATATTATGATTAACATTCATAAATTTCTAAAATAAAAATTTTACGTATATATAATTTGCATAATAACATAATTCCATAAAGAAAAGAAAAATATAATTAACACACTTCCAGTTTCTACACTTATTATGTGAATCTTAGATATATTGAGTGTTATTGTGTTTTCGTTTTCACTGGTGAATTTTGCACGAATGATTAGAGCACGAGTGACTAAGCCCTTACTGAAATTTTAACGTCACAGGCGTTCGTGTTTGCCGCCAAGGGAAGACGTTAAGTTGCAGTGTGCCCACAACAGTGCTGCACGAAGAGTTGGAAGAAGACTTTACTACCGAAGAGGAAAGAGAGGCGGCAGAGGTCGAGCTCCAAATGGAGTTGGAGCTGGCGGATGCTGTGGCGAGCATCGACAGAGAGCGATGTATCAGCGCTGAATACATCTGCGACCGAGTCAACGACTGTCAAAATGGGAATTACTTTTCGGATGAGTTCAGATGCCGTAAGTAAAATATTGAGTTCCTATGATGAGTTAGCTCTCTGATTGATAATGTTTCAAAAGGCTGACTCGTGACTACTCAACTTAAAACAATCGAAGGAAAATTGCAATATAGTCTAAAATTCGTGCCAAACTAACCCATATCTCTATGTAGCACAGTGTAATCATGCTTTAAGTGAGCATTAAGTTATCACTTGTAGATCTCTTAAGAGTACATCCTAGACGAATCTGAGTTAACTATGTAAGAATTAAACAATATTCATAAAGTTCGTATGCGTTATAATCAAAATATGCTATTTGATTAACGCCTTGTTAATTGACTTTGGACTAATATTCATAAGAATATCAAAGAATGTTCAAGAGAATTTCAATCAGAATCTTTAAGTGCTGCACAATATAAATCAAAAAGCTACAGCACAAGTAACACAGTTAAGTATCAAACTAGGACTTGCGAATTCTATTCAGAATAGCACTTTTCGCAGCTTATGTCAACTACAGCGACACTGCGGAAGGAGACCTCGGGGCGGTCGAGTTCTTCACGTGCGCCGACAACCGCTCTCTTCCCGTGAAGCTCAAGTGCGACTTCAAATGGGACTGCATCGATGGAGAGGATGAAATGGACTGCATAGGTTAGAGTTTATATAAACAAGAATTAAACCATACTAAATTCCTATTCTTTAAAACCGTCTTTTAACCTTCGAACACCCACGCCAAACATTTTCATGGAAGTACATTGAATTTAAATGTAAAATTATAGCTCGAAAAATGCTCTAAGTACATTGGATTCCAATATGAAACGTAGCGGTGAAAATAGGTGTTTAATCATTAAAATAATGTTCCTGGAGATGATTAAGAAATATTATTGCAGACAGATTGTAAATATCTAGTGGAAAAAGATTTTCTTTTTATAATAAATAACCGTTTGAATCTAAGGAAACTATTAGTAACTTTTGGTTCTAAAATTATCTTCTTCTAATAATTCCTGAAACCTTCCGAGTGCTAAATCTGATATAGTCAAGCTCCAGTTTTACTTTTGTTTGCCCTCTATAAAAATAATGTTCTAAACTCCGAAATAAATTTCTGTTGTAGACCCTCCTCCTTGTCCAACTGGACCGCGTGACAAGAAGGTCGCGTGGTTCCGATGTGACAACGGGCAGTGCATTCTCGAAAAACAACGCTGTGACTTGAAGTACCAATGCTGGGATAAGAGTGACGAGATTGGATGTGGTGAGTTTATCAAATCCTGTTTTTATTCTATATATAAATATATTCTATATATACTATATAAATATTCACCAACGAATCACGTGTAATCTGTTCCCTTCTGGTTTTTAAAACAGATGACGTCCCCTGCCCTCTACGGCATAAGAAATGCCTCAATGGGCAATGCGTCAGAGAGGAGTACTGGTGCGATTACCATGTGGATTGTGCAGATGCCTCGGATGAGAAGGACTGCGGTAAGTGGATGTAGAACAGAGAAAATCAGTACTTCGATCACATTCCAGCACCTCAACAAAAGTTTTAGCGAATACATTCACCTATTGAATCAAAATCAGAGGCTTTCCAACTTATTTCTGAACGAATTCGGTCAAAATTCGGCGGAGCGAAAAAACAAGTCTTTTACTAGTTTACCCGTGTAACATGTCTGTTAACTTTGTAAACCCCGTTTGACTCCCAAAATTTTAAATTGCCACGAACTTCCTCACCTTTCGAAGCCATAGAGACGTTTAATCAAAGTTTTCGAAGCAAAACTTTTGTTTGCCCCACTTTCCACGTATGATGAAGGTTAAAATAACTTTTTTCCGGCACTTTTTTGTGGTGGTCTTAAAGAGGATTCTAGCTGTGCATTAATTTGACGCTAGAACTACTTTCCTGTGCATAGAATCGCAACATCGCAAGGGAACGCCCTATACTTTCTGCTTCAATTCCCTTGGTAATAACCAATTCAACCCCCCTTATCGCTATGCATTACTTTTCCAGGATGGCCAAGAGAATGCGGCCCGGATGAATTCCGTTGCCGAAGCGGTCAGTGTGTGCCCAACTCGTCCCGTTGCTACACATCGGGTCAACCGAGATCCGGATGTGCGGATCGATCACATCTCGTCGGTTGCAGTAAATATAACATGATATAATTTTCCACATCAAGAGATTTTAATGGACAAGAGACACGTTTGATGCTTCCTCGGTTGACTAGAACGACAGAAAGGGCCCCGTAAGCTTTTTGCGTCACAGCTGTGAAGATGACCGTTCTCTGGACTATTAGAATTCATACATTCTCTAGCAAGGACATCTGAATCGATCGAGGATATATGATGATTCTGATTCCATGGATGAGAAATGAGATGATATAGACGAGTGATTCGGAAAAGAAACCGATACAAGAATATATTTGAAAGTATTACTATACTTAGGATACTACAAGCATTTTTGTCAATGTAGGAAAATTAACAAGAAAAATTGAAGAACGTAGAACAGAGGAGTATTTCGTGATATCAAGACTTTCCAATATATTTAGGTCTTATGTAGATTCTTGGACAAATATGTGTACAGAGTATGTTCAATTTTCAATCATCTGCTCCTGAATCATTTAAATCAAATGACAGACAACAAATTATATATTTAATTATAACTCCAATTCGTTATTTATGTTAAAAATGCCAAAAAGTCTTACTCTTATTTTTCTCTTTTAGGTATCAATCAAAATCTAATTCTGAATAGCGCGAAAGAATTCTAATACATTATCTATGAATTTCGCTGTTTTTGCCCTTTGCTTCCTCTGTCACGAATACTCATGTCCCGGTTCCCTACTTGAGATTTTTTACGTTTATCATCCACATTCACTGAATATTGTGATGAATAGAATAACAATAGCATCATAAAATAACATACTTATTCACCCACAACTCTCCGTATCCTTAGATATACCCATTTTTGATGTAATCAATTCTAAGAAATCAACTCTGCCATAAAGACCTTGACTTCTCCAGACGGTAAATCCATCGATATTCAATATCCAAATATATTTCAGTATATTTTTTCATATTAAACGATAAATACTATCAAATTAGGCTTCATGGAAAATTACCAATAGAAGAAATAATCAATAATTCATTTAGAGTGACGTCAAGTGTCACTTCACATCTAACTAATCAATCCTTTCCTTTTTGGTGCTAAAATTAGGAGACTGGAAATGCGACGAAGCTTCTTTCAAATGCCGGAACGGGCCGTGCCTCAATACATCTCTAGTCTGCGACGGAAGGCCTGATTGCCCCTGGTCTTGGACTGACGAAGACAGGTGTCGTAAGTAAGAGTGGATTTGTCACGTGCATTTTGACGGTAGTTTCCAAAAAAGACATGTAATTTGAAATGGGATGATATATATAAAACGCTGAGTACAGGAAATGTGTTGGAAAATAACATTCATGTTATTACGATAAGTTACTTTCATTGATGGCTTAACTTTTATTTTCCGAGTTAAATATAATATTTTCCTGTATTGTGTTACAAATTTACATATTTCATTGTTTGGGCTCTTGTTCAAGAAAATGATAAAGTATAAACTAAATAAGGTTGAAGGAAAAGTTCGCCAATAATAAAAGGAAAATTTGATTCTTTGCGTGCGCCTTAAGCTTTGGATTTAAACAATAAGCAATTAACACAGATTATTATAAATAAAGATATCGTATTAAACAATTCCAAAAACTGTATAATAAACTCAAAATTTAAATTTTAAAAATTAAAATTATCCTGTAATCTTCATCTCGGCAACATCTATATATAATTCACGCCTGGGGACAATTTCCCAATTGAACGATTATAAATTTTCATTCAAAATCACTCTTTCTCATTTAGCATACATCATATCATAATAGTTTAGCTTCCTTTATAGAATGAAAAATTTCACGTATCAATTAATAAGAAAACCTTTTCAATACGAATTTTCAATTATTTTTCAAAATCTCTTCAGTGAACCTTAGGGGAACGAAAAATGCAGTTCCAAACAAAAGATATTGAATCGAAGGTTTATACTTCCCTTCGAAATCATTCTTTCACTCTTCACATTCATTCTCGCTCAATATATATTAATAGATGTATCTTGTACTCTAACCACCCCTCGAGTTCTTCACATTTAAATGATACTAACGCTGAACGCTATTCGAAAAATCTTGGCTTTATCACTTAACTTTTACTAAAAATAAAGCTCATCTTTTTGCAGCTTTTTCCTGTTCTGCCACTGAACATCGATGTGAATGTCGAGATATCGCCATCAATTGCACAGGCCTTGGTCTAAGGAGCCTTCCTATGGACATAGAAGAACAAATGACAAAATAGTAAGTATTCTAACAATAAGATATTTTCCACGGCAATCACAAGATTAAGGAACGTTAAAATAACCTATTCTGTCGAATTTCCCTCTAATCCACAGCTATATGGCCAATAACTACCTAAACTATACTCTGGACGAGGAGACGTTTTCAAAACTTCACCGTCTGAGTTATTTGTGAGTACCATGGCTCTTAATGAGTTCTAAAACGGCAGTTATTATGGCATATATCAAAATTCGTTGAATTTACCGAATTTTATCTGCAGCGTTATTTATTTTTAATCATTTCGTTTTTAGAGACTTAAGCAACAACAGCCTCACGAACATTCCTCCGTTGGTTTTCAAGAACCTATGGAGACTATTAATGCTCAGCTTGAAGGATAATCATATCAGCTGCCTTCTAAACAGCACCTTTTACGGACTTCCGAGTCTAAGAACATTGTAAGTATAGAAACTGTCTAACAAGAAGATGATAAACAAACCTTCGAAACAAAATCGTATACTCTTATTCTTCATATGTTTACGATATTTTTTCTTTTCACAGGCACCTTCAAGGAAATCAGATAGACACCATTGAGTCCATGGCTTTCTATGGCCTTTCTGCCTTAACAACATTGTAAGCACAATTAAATGAAACGTAATAATTTTAAACGCGCAATTTGAAGAATGAGAACTTATTTTCCTGATGATCGCGAAATACCTATTCTAAAGCTAAAAGAGAGCAGCTTTTACTGTTCTGTTACGGATCGAGACAAACGGATGAAATTGATTTGAAATGAAATAGCACTGCTGCTGCTTTGAGATTTATTCTGACGGCAATACATTGATTATGTATCATTGTGCAATTGGTCTTACTTACTTTTTTTAATTTTTAACATGAGATCATAAGAGGTTATAATAAAATAATAGTTTGTATAAGATTACAAGTGTACCATTAAAGGAATAAAAATTTCCTTTTCAGGGATCTGAGTAGACAGAGAATTGCAAACATATCTCAAGGCGCTTTCCTAGGATTAAGAAGCCTTGTTAGCTTGTAAGTATTGAAGAAATTTGAAAATTGAAAAGCAGTGGATAATAATGGCAGGTTTTAAAAGATATTCAAAATGTATCTAACACAAATACTATTTACAGAGACCTTTCTCACAATGACCTGCAATATTTGATGGATGGTTCACTGAATGGAATGCCAAATTTGTTGTTCTTGTAAGTATTAAATTAAGTTTCATCAATAATTCATCAAAATTTCATTATGATACTTTAAAATCTATTGATGGTCAATTAAAACATAAACTTGGGAAATTTTAGCCTGCTATCTCTTACTCATAATTCACAAGGATTCTATAGTTGTACTTACAATTTTATAAAAACTGCTTATTCACAAAATTCAACTTTCATTGGCTTTTGCCAATAAAAATATCTAACTAAAATTATGATATCAAATTCAAACAACACCTGAGCTGAAAATTAATGATTAAAGAATTTAACTTAATAATGTAAATAAGGGTAATTTATGTTCATATACTCCATCTTCCATCATTTTATAAAAAGTAAATGCAAAAAATTTACCTCATTCAACTGATATTTTTGTAATTAACAGGAAGCGAGGAATCAAAAGTTTGCAGTAATTAATACATGTATAATATTTTACTATCATTCATTTATCCCAATTGAAACTACTATAAATATTATCTCTTATGATTAATCTTACTATTTAACATTCAGAATTTTCAAAAAAATTCCTATTTATTGGGATCATAGCTAAATATATTATAGAGTCAAATCATTTCAACTTAGAGCAAATTTTCATGCAACCTCTTTTACAAATTTCTAAACACTAAGAATTTTGTTAAAAATATCTATTTTCATGCTTAACTGTGATTTTTTTCTAATGTTATCTAAATCACTAATCTTACAACAAATTCCATGCCCATTAGAGAATTGATATGACTTTTTTAGAGTAGCCTAATGGAAATTATTCATGAATTTATAAACTATGCCATAATGTCCAAACACATTATTTCAAATTAATCTTCTTCAGCAATTAAGAATCATTCAAAAAGTAATTTTTAAATTTTTACAGAGATTTATCTGGGAACTCAATCAAAATGATAGGAAGGAATGTATTCAGAAGTGTTCCATCACTGAAAAAGCTGTGAGTATGATGTCCTTTAATTTGCAATCTATAAAATAATTTATATTAATAAATTCCTTATTTCATATAGAAAATAATAATTTCTTAAAGGTTATGACTTATATAATTTTTGCAATTAGATATATAGTCTTTTCTCAGCTACTTTCTTACTTTTTCATCATATACAAGGAATAATATCAATATATATATATACATATGCTAAAGAAGAAGTGAGATGCAAATGAATAAATATGTATAAATGTAGCTTTCATTAAATAATGATAGATGTATCCTTATATTAATTCATTTTATCTTATAAATCTGAAATATGAAACTCAAACTGACCTAAAATCTACATATTTCTATTCCAAATGGCAATTAAGCAGTTACAAATTATCTACTTTAATTATAGATTATGATTGAATTAAGATATATATAAGCCAATAGATATGTTAAGAAAGATTTGTAAAGTGATTTTAAAATCATTCTTCCCTACCAAATAGAAAAACTGATGAATTTCGCTTCTGCTGCCTTGCTCGACATGTGCCTGTCTGTCTTCCTCCACCTGATGAGTTTTCATCTTGTGAAGACTTGATGTCTAACCTTGTTCTGCGAGTTTGTGTTTGGGTATTGGGAGCTGTTGCAACTGTAGGAAATGCTCTTGTGATTACTTGGAGGATGATCTATAAAAACACCAATCAGGTAATAAGTCAATTATAAATTGTTGAATTCTAATTAACTGATTCATATTTAAATAATAATTTAACATATTTAATTTTGAATTAATGAAACATATGCAAAAAAATAACGGTGAGATGCTAATTGTGCTTATTTCAGAACATCAGAATTTAAAATAAATAATTTCATAGATATTGTTTTCCCATATAATTATGAAATGTGAGCCAAGGCTTCTCTTTTTTACTTCTCAATTTTACTCAAGGTAAAATAAATTTATCTTGAAATATCATGCAAACCAGGCATATCAATGAAGGAATTAATTGCTACAATCAAAATTCCTATATATTGAAAAGAGGAAATGCTTCATATTTCTTTTAGAGTAAAATGAACAAAACATTTGAAAGGATCTACCTATGAATGTTGAAAAGGATATTTCTCTGTTTTCAGGTTCATTCTTTTCTCATAACTAATTTAGCAATTGGAGATTTCTTCATGGGTGCTTACTTGCTTGTCATTGCATCAGTGGATGCTCACTACAGGGGTGCATACATCATACATGATGCTGCATGGAGATCATCTGAGCTATGTCAATTAGCTGGATTCATTAGCACTTTTTCAAGCGAGCTATCTGTGTTCACTCTTACTGGTAAAGAAAATTTTAGTTTTTGTGAATTATAGCTAAGGGTGTTATAGATCAGCTATATGCTACATGTACAGTGAAAAATCAAATTTTACTTATTCCTAGTATTAGCTTTGATATATTAAATACTCATTTAATTAATATTAATATCCAAATTCACATACGGAAAGTTCCATACTGATAGACTATTTTAATTTTATTTCTTCGAAAAACTTCATCTTTGAAGATATGAAACCTTTTCTCAAACTCTTTTCTACTTTTCTTTCTACACGTATTCCAAGGTTAACATTTTATATACATGCAGCTGATGTACACAGTGACTCATGAATTGAGCTTCTTTCCAAAATTTACTTTAAGTACCTCCGAGAAAGTTCATGTTCGATTTAACAGCGTCTGTAGACGTAAAATCCACAGGCAAAGATGAAATCATGATCTTGCAATTCTCAAGAGGAACCAAGGCTTGTTTGAATTATTTAAGACTTACAGATGGGTTAACTAAAAAATATTTAACACCTAAAGAAGAATAGTTTTCCATGGTTTTAGAATAAACCCAGGATACTATGAGACGCGATAAACTTGAACTAAATAAATAACTATTTCTGACGACGCAGTAATAAAACCACATAATCGAAAAGAGCGCTAAACAGTTAAATTTGTATCCTATGCCCACTATCGGACCATCCGACTTCTGTTGATCGATTTTGAATTTGCGATTTATAGCCAGATTTTCAATAAATTAGTAGCGTTCTCAATAAAATCACTCGCCATCTTTAAAATATATGAGTTTGTTAGCACAAGATTAATGGTTCTTATATACTCGAAAAAATCGAAAGCTTAAAGAGGCGCAAGGATTAATAATAATAATCTCCTCCTTAATAATAATCATCTCCTCTTTAATAATAATCATCTCCTCCTTAATAATAATCATCTCCTCCTTAATAATAATCATCTCCTCCTTAATAATAATCATCTCCTCCTTAATAATAATCATCTCCTCCGATATCGGTAGTATTTCAATGTATGTAATGTTCATTAAGTGTTTGTGTCAAGTGAATTACTATGTTGGTTTAGTTAAAAGATTAAGATAAGAATTGAAACATTGTTTTTGCTTTTTACGTTATTGATTACCACGTTAATGGCGAGAATCCTATGTGCAATGATCGGCACCTTGTACACGAATTTTGTAAATTCTGCTGAAACGGTATATCATGAGACTGATTTTCACTTACTCGTGAAAGATAACAGATTCGAGAACAAAATTCAATTACTTGTCGTATCATGAGAAAGTTTTAAAAAATACGGAGCTGAAATAATGGAATATATTAAAAATATTAGTACAAGTAGTAGAACATAATTTTACATAGTCCATTTTAAAAATCTGGATTTATACTATTATTAAGTCAATAGTATAGGTAAAATTTCCTGAGGAGGACAATATTCTCATGAGAAATTAATATCAATTAAGTCTACAAAGACCAAAAGTACAATCATGTTCACCAGCAACCAATCTAAATTTCAAAAACCTATTCTAAAGAACTTGCCATGGCATGTCACTTTCATTTTGGACTCAAACAACCAATACAAAAACATAATTAATTTTTTAGGTTAATATTTATTTTTAAAATATTAAAACATTATTTTAAATCAAGTAAAATATTTTTGAAATTTCAAGGAATATCTTTTTATTCGTTAATTTTGGATTGTATTTTGATTCCCAATTAAAAGAAATGGGAAGAAAAACAATTTTTACAAAGATCAAGTTTAGTAAACACTAAATAAAAATAATTATATATTTTATTATAAGGTATTTGAGTTAATATTTGATTACTACCCTTAAAAACAAAGACATTCATGACAATAATTTTAACAAATTTTAGTTATTACCCTGGATCGTTTCTTGGTGATTATATTCCCTTTTCGAGTCCGTCGACTAGAAATGCCAAAAACAAGATTGATTATGGCTGGAGGATGGATAGGAGCTGCCTTTTTGTCTGGCCTTCCCCTTATGCAGATTGACTACTTTAGGTGAGTCCTTTGAATATAAATTTTTGGTACTGACTATTTGATTGATCATTATAACATAATTGAAGGAATTAATGACGAAAATATAGTATTTATGAGTAAATAATTATTTTAAGGTAAAATAAAAATAATAACTCTGAAGCACGAAAGAGATTTTTGGAGATTTATTATCTACTCATAATTTATCAAAAAATCTTTGAAACAAAACTTTACTCTTTAAGTCCTCATTCTTTCAGAAATTTCTATGGTCGCTCTGGAGTTTGTTTGGCTCTTCATATCACACCGGAAAAGCCGAATGGATGGGAATATTCAGTTTTTGTATTTCTATGTAGGTATTCAACTAAGAATAATGTAAATTGGATGTCTTATAAATAGTCGAGTTATGCTTCTTTTCATTACAGTTCTAAACCTTGTATCATTCTCCATCATTGCACTTGGCTACATATGGATGTATATTGTGGCAAGGACAACTAGACAAGCTGTTGTTGCAGTTCAACGAAATCACCACAATAACCATAATCAAGTAATTAAACAATAGTATTAGTTTTTATATTATTTTTATTTTAATTCCATTATATATAAAACAAATTATCTACTAGTAGACTTTTAGAATGAAACAAGTACATAAGCAAAAAGAAATAATAATTTTGCAAGATTAACTATTAAAAAGAAAATTTTAATTTTAAATATATTTTCATAAACTAAGTACTAATTTCTTTAAATATAGAGTTGCAAAAAAATAAGGATGATAGGAAAATTATTACAATTCTTAAAAATTTTATGCAAATTTAGTTATCTCAGCGACAGCTACAAGCACCTCAGCAAACACCAGAGCAAAGGAGAGCTGAATCATCTATGGCAAGAAGAATGACATTGCTAGTAGCTACTGATGCGGCATGCTGGATGCCTATTATTCTTTTAGGAGCAGCGTCACTTGGAGGAGTGACAGTTCCACCTCAGGTAATATTATTCATCATAGTTTATAACATGGTAATTTAATTTAATTTAATAATCTAATGTAATTTTTATAACTGTGGTTGATGAAACACGAGAAATTTTCTTCTCTGAATAATTTCGCTTAATTTATTTCTTGCTATGAGTATAAATTCATTTATACTCACAATCTGTTGAAGTAGGTCCAAATGAAAGTTATCTTCAAAAATAATTGAATTAAATATTAATTTCTTGTCCTGAATTTTACTCTATTTACTTTCAATACATTCCTACATGACAGGAACATTGATAGGAACCCAAAGAAATTTATGTTAAGATAGTTTTTTTATGAAATTGAATTGACGACTTCCATTTATTTTTATATTATGTTATGAATAACATTATAGTTATAGAAAAAATAAGAAAACAAAAATTTTCTGCAGGTGTTTGCATGGGTAGCTGTATTTGTTCTTCCTCTCAATGCTGCAATCAACCCTATCCTGTACACATTGTCCACTGCACCTTTCTTGGGTCCTGCAAGAAGAGGCATCAGCACCTTCAAGCGCTCATTTAAGCGCTCCATCTCCACAGATCAGCGCCGTACGTACACCTCTGCCTTGGGTAAGCCAAGTGGTATGGGAAAAGAATGAAAAATTCAATATTGGTCAAAATACAATATAGAGAAATTGACCTTTTATTAAGAATAATGTCCCTTCCTTGACGTCAAATGTTATTATGTGATGTAGTTGTCGAAATCTCATTCATAATTCTACAACATTCCACTAAAGGCAGGATTATGTACAATGAAATGTGTACATTCAGTTAGGTGTGGAACTACAAACACCCCAATATACTCCTCATAAGCAATTTTCATTCCTTGTAAACATTTTGGACTATCCAAAACGGGCAGACAGAAAAAAAAGTTTAGTGAATACTCTGTAGCCGTATTTTAATACTCTTGCTGAGACTTAAAAAATGATTTACCACTTTTACCAAGTCACATCATCTGCTTTCTAAACCTTTTTCCAGAAAAGACAAAGTAGTCATGAAGAACCAACCAATTCAGCAAATTTTTGTAGCATCTTTGTATCCTAATTCATTCTTTACTGTACCCTAATGTTTTCCTTGCTATATCAGCTTATATATATACATAGACAATTTAGGACAACAGCATACCCAAATTTTCAAAAAGGCTCATGGAGTTTATTCTCTTAATTTTACTTTTTTACACTTTTATTATTTGTTCTTTTTATTGATATTATTAATAGATATCCTTTAAATACAATTATATGATATGTTTACTCTAAGGTTCCCAGTATGAAGACCGCAGACTTTTTGCCAATAACTGCAGTAGGTGTGACTACAACTCTCAACTGGGCAATCAGTTTTATGCAGAAAATGTTAAATTGAAAGTTAATCCTTTAGAAGATGATATTACCAATGGTGATGAGCCTGAAGATGCTGAGCCTATTAATGAGCAACTGTTTGCTGTTACTAAAAGGTATGCACTTTTTCTAGTACATGTACCAATAGTATTCTATTTCTTACTTAATAGTAAATCTATTTATAGTCTCATAAAGTATTTGAACTAACCAGCTTTTGCATTTTATATTAAGAATAAAATTCTAAATGCTTTCCTTTGGACAGTCGCTTGCAGAATCCAGGGTGTAGAATACCATGCACAATTGAAACTGCTGTTTCAGTTAGAGGTGAAATCATTCCCTTGAAGCAGCTATCTCCTGAGAGGGGCAGTAAAAGAAATAAAACAAGAAGGAAGTGACTACTATACAGAGGTTTTATCGGTAGACAGAGAGTCAAACTGAAAGCAAATGCCAAGGATTTATATGATTAAGATCACATTGAAGTTTTCGTTGTTTTGCACAAGATTATAAAAATTGAATGAGAAACTAAGTGTGTGCAAAAAATTATCTTCAATTAAAATTCATATTTCCATTGGTCAAGTGTATATATGTAATTAAAAACTTGTCTACTGACAAACTTCTGCTCTGTGTGACTAAAAAAATGAAGATCTCAACAAACTGTGATATTTCATTCCCTTGTCTTTTGAAATGCTGACTATTGTAACTTGATTTCCCTACATAGATTTTGCATGTATGAAATTTTTAAATTTATTTAGTTATTTGATATTCCATTAATTATTGATGATTGTTGCTATTGTAAATGTATGTATATATAATTATCTTGTATAAAAATACCTAAGAATTTATAAATAATTTTTTCCTTATCTAACAAGAAACTGTCCAACAGGATAAGTACCAGATGAGAAATAAAGTAAATTATTTTTTACTTTCTTTATTTTTTAAAAATATACTCCTTGTTAGGATATATCTACTTAGGAAAATATTTTTGAAGTTATTGAAGGATTAATGAAGAATATTTTATGTAATTAGCTTGGGATTTCAAGTTGAAGGACTCTGGATTTTGTAGTTCCTACCTTTTAATGATTATTTCAATTTAAAGAATTGCTGGATATATTGGTTGTTTACCAATTACATAGCTATTGTATAATTACATGAAAAGTTTTCTCATAACAAAACTCTTTTTATTTCCTAAGAAAAATTAATTTACCATGTAAAAAATTTAATTTGAAAAGAATATGAATTTTATCCTCATTTATCCTTACGCCCATTAACTGGAAAATGATCAGATTGAGGGTGTATACAAAATTAAAATAAGAAATATAATTCAAAAGTAAAAATTTGTAAAAAGATCCATATTAAAGAAAGTTTGTTTTAGTTTTTATTGGTCATCTTCCTCACTGAAAAGACAATTCATTCATTCTTTCCAATAACATATCAAACAAATGATATTTTAAAACTGGGGAATGTATAAAAAGCCCTCTGTAGTCTATTTATACATATGTTTATAAATGGCCTACAGGGGGCCATGTAAAAAATTCTGAAACTGTTCTGAAAAACAATTCGATAAAATAATATAAATAATATATCTGAATATATTTTTCCAAAATCAAGTATCTATTTAAGAAGCTTGTGTAGGATTATTATCCCTGACACATAGTTTAGTGTACAATCTTCTTGTCTGGTTGTAAGGCAATGTTTTCCAGACCCTCCCTACATCCTTACTTAACGTGAACTATATCATTGACTTGAAAGAATTTTTAGACTAGTGTTGCATGAATGTTCCAGATACTACCTATCTACAAAGCACACATCAAACTCTCATTGTCAAAGAAAATAAAATATAACATTCTTTGACCATATTTCACCTCACTATTGATGACCAAGCAACAGTGAAAATAGTTTTATTACAGTCAATTATGTCATTCATTTTTGAGTAACTATGTTTCCTAATGAGTACTCAATTTAAATAGAAAGGAGCATAGTAATGTTAAGGATCTTCAACAACTGTAACTAATTTTATATGTTATAACAAAGGGAAAAATTATAAGAAGAACTACATCTGTTCTCACACAAACATCAATTAATTTAGAAAGGATTCTTGGGTTACCAACCACATTAGGTCAGGTGACATTGCTGTCGCCTGACCTAACCTCGTTGGTAACCCGAGAATCCTTTCTACATGCAATCCACCAGGAAAGCCTGAGATCAATCAATTAATTTAGTTCCTTTGATTGTTCTAATTCTTTTGTTCTCCTATTCCACTTTGAAGTATCATTACAAAGTATTAGTGACGATTGTGATATATTTTCTGCTAGGGTATCATTTATTTATTGATTAACTATGTAATCCCAGAAGATGGACATCACAAAACAAGATGTCATGAACATCCATCTGTAACACTACTTATTACTGCAGTCCCATCTTGTAACTCCTCAACAATAGCAACTGCAGGTACAAGGCAAGATGTGCCATATTCTTGAGTGATGAAGACAAAAGTTTCACCTCCACTACCTAAGAACGGAAAAATATGACGATTAGGTAATTTAATAGTAATTAAAACCGATGATATTTTACATGGAAGAAGAGATAAAAATATTTTGATAATGATTATCATAAAGAAAATATTTCATGCAAGATTATAACTCCTATTGGTAATAAGCATTCGAAAACAGGTCTCTGTAATCTTATGTCTACCTTCTATGATTTGAAAAGCAACGTAAAAGCGCTATATATTTATCTTATGAATTATTAGAACAAGTTCTACTGACCGATAAAACATAAAGTTCGATTTCTCAAAGAAACATAGTAGGCTTTTTTCGTCTTTTCTCAAAAAATCTTTAGTAAAGAAAGATACAATGCAGTTAACAGCAAAATACGCATAAATTCAATACAAGCATCAATGAGATTGCAATCAGCAACTGAGGGTAATGTAATAAAATTTAAATTAATTAAATTTGGAATGAAATGTCTTGTAAATGAAACCGTAGGCCGTTAAATAAAAAA
Source organism: Pantala flavescens (assembly GCA_020796165.1). Classification (NCBI taxonomy): domain Eukaryota; kingdom Metazoa; phylum Arthropoda; class Insecta; order Odonata; family Libellulidae; genus Pantala; species Pantala flavescens. Next base: position 7,248,112 of record CM036878.1, on the reverse strand, counting down.
TCATCAACAAATTTCATCGTTAACGAATTATTTACTAAATGAAAGGTAGTACAAACGCTCGTTAAAAACATACCTCGGCAAAAGTGAATGACATGTAACTGTAAATACGAAAGAAAATAATCTCTTTGATGAACTACACAATTATATACATCTGCGAGTAATTGAACAGGTTATTTTCTTCATAATAACTAAAATGAACTTGTAACGAAATTTGATTAAGCTGTAATTGATAAAAAGTTCCAAACTTAAACTTCTATTTCACAAAAATAATTCTAAAATGTATTGCGATAGATAACTCTCAGATAATGTCTATCGGTTATATTTGAAGTAAAAAATAACATCTATATATAAGCTTCGCCACAATAATGATTTCTCACGAATAGTTTTCTTAATACGCAAATCAACACAAATAAATTAGATTTAATATCAGATATTTCAAAACTACATCAATTATGTACAACTGTTCTTTGTATTCGACTCAAAATAGGTAAGATTATAGCTTGTAAGTATACTTATAACTAACTCTTACGGGAAATTCATAAAGTATGACGTAAAGAGTGAGGCTCAGCGAAAATATCACAGGTGGGAAAGGAAAGGCGTGAGAGAATTTTAAACTAAGAATTTGGCAACACCGTAACGCCAGGCATGTAAACAGTAGTTCCCGTATCTAAGATTAGGAGTGTGTCGAGTTACCAGGTATGTTCTATCACCAAAAATATCCAACCCATGCTTAAAAAGTATTAGTGAAAGCAGTATTTTCCTTATTTTAGAATAATGAAGCGGAGACTGTGGTGTTTCACAAATTAAGCACGATGTTTTAACTATCGTGTATAGATTGGTTCCAGCTATGCGATAAATATAGGTATGTATCAAATATAATGGACACACCCTCAATCCTGTCAGTTTTCTTCAATAGCCTTTAACTTGATCTAATAAGTAAGCTAAGATTCAAGAATTTACGACTACTATGCTAGTGAATTTTTGACACTTAAACAGTATTCTCTTTTTAATTCAGAATCTTCTATGGCGAGCTGTGCCGGTTTTGATTGCGGCGAGGGAAAAAGTGCTAGAGAGGAAGCTAATCTATGGTCTTCAAGTTTGAAAGACCTACTTTCCAGTAGTGATGGTCGTGTGAAATTCAAGAATTATCTTGACGAAAATGGCTTTGAAGATGAGGCAAATACGGTGGATTTTTGGGAAAAGTGTAATGACACTGTAACTGAGTACAATAAGTTAAAGAAAATGGGAAAATCTAGAAAACATGACCCAGACGATATAGCTAAGTTCGTCTCTAAGGCAAAAGAGGTTATTAATTATTATGTTGATAGCAGATTAATAAATCTTGATGAGGGACAAATTAAAAAATTAAAAGACTGTACTGAAAATGACAGTGAAAGGGTCGATCCGAAAAACATTTACAATAATTTCCATGAGGCAAGAGACTATGCACTAGTGTTGTTAAAAGATGTACATACCTTTTTCGCGGATCATCTTAACAGGAAGTACAATTAACAATAACTGAAATCGATGAATTGCACCTAATTTATACATTAACCATCACGTTTTATTTTGAACATCGCAATCTAGTAATTTTCACTTAAAATGATACCTTTTCTAGACATAGATAAGCTTGTGTGATATCGCTGGCTTAGTCGGTGTTTTCAACAGTATTATTTAATGAAACATATCAAGATATATTTTGATTTCTTTTTTCCTTTGTAATGTACTATCAGTATAACAATAGAATATAAAATTTGTTGTTAAAACCATAAAATTTGGATCTCAAAGTTGTCGTGCTTTGCGGCTGTTCGCTTATTTATTAAAAATATTTTAATTGCTTCAATGCATCACTAAAAAAGTTTTGAAGTACTTAAAATAATACTCTTTATTGCTCAACAGAAATGTGACATACTAGAGGGAAGTACACTGTCAGGGCAATGTTTACTCAAATAGGTACTTACAAAATGCTTATTATGAATATTCTGTTTGTACAGGGGACACAAACTTGAAAAGAATGTGTTCATTGTTACAGTATATAGTACAGGACAGATAAAACAAGAAAAGAAATTTTAATTCTGTAATACTAATCAAGCAAAGTCAATAAGCTTGTCCATGATGAAATGTTATTAGGAAATACTTTAAATATGAATGATAATATACTATGAAGGAAATAAATTTAATAATTTTATTTTTAAAAGTTATTTTCTCACCTGAAACAGACGTATCTTGCCTTTCAAAAGCAATTTTTTCCTCCCTTTGAAGATTGACCTCTTCTTCAGATATGCATACAAATTTTGACTCAGAGATGCAATTCATAGTCTCTCTTCTTTCTATGATGTTTGAGTCCATCTTACCTGAAAACAAACCTATCTCTAATTGAAGGAATCAAAATTCACTACAAAGATATAAAGAAGGGTACTGAATAATTAACTACAAAGAGTAGGCCTGAGGAAAGTCATTTCAGTTACAGTATATATGGGTGAATAATAATAATATAAAATATCCTTCAAAACAAATATTATACACTGACCCCAGATAAGATATGAATGGTTAGATGAAAGTCTATTGAAACAGAAACTATAACCAAAATACTTTTCATAATTCTGATATGCGGTTTTGATAAATGGTTCACAGAAGCTCAATGTATTATACTATTCATACATTATTATGATTTTGGAATAATATTAAGAGTGAGAGAAATTTCTCTGAACTACCTTTTGGTGTATTGGGATGGTTGCCAACTTCTAGTGAATGAGTACGTTGATGTCTTGAAAGAGACCACTTTGTTGGGAATCTTCTATCACAGGTTGAACAGAGATGCACTTTCATTAATGTTCCATCATGATTTGACTCATGAGATTTTAAGGAAGCCTAAAATTCATCAGTAAAATTAATAAATGTAAAATTTAATCCTAGTCTTTCTTTTATCCTCACCTAATCATCAAAAATTTCAATGTGAAATTTTTTTTAAATGATCAACCGCTTGGCATAGGAATATAATAGATCCCCAGCATAACATTGATATTGGTAAAATTGAGTTGAATTTTAGTTAAAGTACAATGATTCATTTTGACATCTAAATGTTAGCAATTAATAATTTTTATTTTGGGACAAGCTATATATTGATGAAAATTATTGGAAATAAGAGTTATTTATCAACATGGAAAAACTGGGAGGACTTTTATCTCGTACTGTTTTCTTTAAATAATTACCTTTTCCTTATATGCAATGCTGAACATCAGGGATGGCCAAAGTTTCTGTATTTAAGATTGTGTTTTTAGGCTTAGTCTAACAATAAGGGGAAAGAATCGAAGTGAAATGCATACTGTTCAAGTATTCCAGCAGGATATGGATAGATAAGTAAAATATATGTTCAAAACTACCTTTATTTTTTGAATTATTTATTAAGTTTTCAAATTTTAGGCTTATGAAAAAATAGATTTCCAGACCCAACTTTTGTCAGCAGTATCATCTTCATGCGGTACCTAAATTATTTGATTTTCTGACACTTACGGGATAGATTTATTTCAACTAAAAATACTATAAACAACTATAGTTACTTAAAGAGTCAAAAAACTCATATCCAGGAGAACTGAAAGAACAAGGATAATAATTAAAAATATTTATCAATTCTAAGTAGCTTCAGATAAAGACAGATTCTTAAATTTTTTCCAAGAAATCTCAGTTTAAAATCTTCGATTACATTTTGGATTCCCATGAAATACTAGTTAATCGTATGATGCATATTTTTATGTTGTTTTTTGCAAAATTATAGGAATTATTGACTTAGGCACCTCTCAAGAATGCAATTAACTATCGCTAAAAAGTTTTGTTTCCTACAATCATCGTCAAATCCACGGTAAATGGTACTGCTAGTGATTGACAACTATCTTGTTGACCAGCCTTGTTTAACAGAATTTGAAATTGTTGCTCTTCAAATCAGAATTGGGAATAAATCTTACAATTTTTGCCAAATTTTGATGATTTGTTCAGAATATTGCAAGTAGTTAACAACCAGAAAGTATACCTGACATAACTCTGGTTTTTAATTTTTCCCAACAAATTAGAAGATTCCTTTGTTCATGAAATATTTATTAGTTACTCAATTAGAGAGTTGGCTGAATATGTACAGCATACATCAACTATTTCCTCACCTATAAAACTTATCAAAATAATTAAACTAATGGTAATAGAGCTTTATGATCATAAATATCAATCTGCATAACTAACCTGCCATCGGAAAGCTTTTCCACATTTACTACACTGGAAAGGGAAATCTTGAGAGTGTATTTTTAAATGATCCCTTGCATGAGAAAGTCTTTTGAAACGTTTATAACATTCACCACACTTGTACTTTCTCTCCTCAGAGTGACAAATATTGTGCTTCTTTAATGAATCCTTCAGATAGAAACCCTTCTTGCAAATGCTACAAACATATGGCTTCTCTCCTAAAATAATGAAATACAGAGATCATTAAATTAAAAGCTTTGCATTCACTGATGTACTTCATATGCAAATAAAAAATTGGACAGTATTTTATAACATTAGGAATTGCAAGGTAAGCTGTTAATATGTATTATCAAAGGAATCATGTACATTAATCAATTCAAAAATATATAGTTTAAATCTTAATATTCATGCTAATCATAGTATTAATATTATCATTTTGAGGAATTTTTTTCAATAGATAGTATATTTTCCTTTCTATATTTTAAAGTCTCAAAAATTGCTAACTCTTAATTAAAGAAAATAGATTTCCTTAGAATTCATAAGCAAACATATTTGCTTTATGCTGTACATCCAGGTCAAAAATGCACAGCCTTACCAAGCTCATCCCTAATTTGAATATTTTTCAAAGAAAACATTCTATTCTAAAATTAAAAAAAAAATAGATTAAGCTCAGCTGAAACAATCTTTGTCACTTAAGTCCCAAGAATATTGAAACTTGATAAAGACTAAAAGAACTTACCTGTATGAGACCCCATATGACAACTCAAATACAGACTTCCACTAAAGCGCTTCAAACAAATATGGCACCTACAGGAGTACTTAGCTGGTTTTTTTATCAAACCAGATAGTTCCAATTCATCAGCCTAAATGAACCAAGTCAATGATGTATAAGATTATTTTGCATAAGAAAAAATTAATAAAAGTACCAAAGTATAAAAAAATAAATAAAAGTACCTCTATACTGTTTTGGACTTTGAAAAGCATCTCAACAATATTCTGAATCCTATTTATGTCATCTTGTTGTTCATCATTCTCAGTCAAATGATTTTCATACTGCTCAAAATTTATATCCTAAGGGTATTAGAAAATATGATTAACAGATAATAATTTAACAAATAACCACCCAAACCATTGCATATTTTATAAAATCGGTGCAAAAAGAGTCGGGGATAAGAAGGATAAATTATGAGTGTTTGCTAATAAATTAAGTCCTAGGTGTGTAATGATAGAAAACAAAAAAATAAATCAATATATTTTTACAGATAAGTTAGTATATTATTTGATTGTATGTATCAATTTTCTTAATTAACATAGGAAAGCTACCAATGGAGTAGTTCATAAAAAGAAGTGGTTATTTTCTACTATATAGCATCTAGAAAGAGTTCTCTGAGCCCTATCAGTATAATTTCTCTCCATGACATTGATCTTAAATTTACTGCCTGAAGATTGCTTCCATGATTGCAACCATAATCATGGCGGCACAGAGAGCTGCTACGAGCATGAAGACCATAGAATCAGATAAGAAAAGAATCCAATTACAACTGACTATGAAATCGATTTAGCAATTGTATGAGACAAGAATAGTGTATCAATTTCAGTTAATTCAAGAGGCATGTTGTAAAGTACAGGCACAGTCACTGTGAATAATGATCATAGAAATTGTAAAGATCGTTGTTAGTTTGCACATTGCTGGTGGCATTCACGAGCTACTGTAGCATTCGTGAAAATCTTTTTTTTAGTATGATACTGTAAATAGTAATGGGACAGGGACTCGTCTTTGAAACTTAGCACTGGAGGCATATTTATAAGATAAAATCGAAAGTAAGGGTAAAAATTAAGAATAAAAGAGGTATCAAAAATATAGAGCATTATCTGGGAAAGAGTCAAATAAACTGGACATCTCCTGAGACATGAATTTGTTATGAACAAATTTGAAAGCAAATAAGAAAGAAAAACAACAAGAAGAAGACCAATAGCAAATTATGAATATTCAAAGCAAATACAGAGGGACTTGGGAAGATAAACATATCAGGATGTAGTTGAGTTAGCATTAGAGAGAGAGGGATAGAGGGCTATAGTCAAACAATCTGTGGACTGAATTACTAACAATAATGAAGCTCAAAAGCACAGTCCAATATTTAAATAAATAGTTTAATATGACCTAAATGTTAATGTACTCAAGTGAAAAAGAAAGTGTTATGAGTGATAGTCTAAAACAACTTACTATTACAACTGGAAGGTTTTTATCATAAATGTTTACTTTCTCAGTTTAACTATTAATCAAAGAATAAAATAGGGAGTTAGATATTAATACAACTAATAATTAAATGAGATAATAATTTTTTAGGATGAAAATTTATCAACATAACTAAAAGAATAAAATATGAAAAAATGATAAAAAATTTATACTGACTGATTTGTCAATATTATAAAGCCCATGAAATTGTTTTTGGTGTCTTATGAGCTCTTGCTTAGATTGACAAACATAACAGCACAGGATACAACGAAATGGCAATCCTTGTAGATGATTCTAGAAATAGAAACAGATTTCATCATCAGTATGTAGTATCAGTATTTGGAAACCTTTTTGATTACTTATAAGACTACATATTTCATATGAACATAATACCAATAATCTATTAAATGTATACACATATAAAAACAATTTTCATTATTATTATGACAAAAACATAAGGATTACTTCAAAATTCATTAAGCTATTTTACAATGCAGAACTATTGAAGGCAATCTGAAGTTTCAGCATAATATGTATTATTCCAAGCTTATATATTCATCTTACTTTAATTATTTAAAAATTTGAAATAAATTTATTGCTATTAGCTTCTTGCTAAACAGATTAACTAATTGAATTAAAATTTGATTGTAATATCTGTAGCATATTAACGATAGTTAACAAAGAGATTTAATTATCAATTGGTGATTCTGGTCATCACCAAGACTTTGAGAGAATGTAAATATTTTTTCCCAAAAATTTTGCAAAATGCAAATGAATATCCATATTAAATTGTTAATTTTTAAAAAATTAAATAAAATATTTCGAAGGAATATAATTATAAACATCAGATAAGAAATACAATAAATAAAAATATTAAATGTAAGAAATTGTGTGTCAAGATTAATAATGAGAGAAATTTGACCAACAAATAAGAAAATGTGCAGAAATCATTATACTTATATATAATAAATACATTTGCATTATAATACAATCTAATTAATTATTTACAATTCTAAACTTCCAATTTCCCCCTAAGAATGTATTGAAGAGAAATAAAACAGTTTAAGTTTTGTTCCAGTCAAGTTAATCAATTGATTCTACATGATTAAAACTGAAGTCCCTTGGAAAAGTTATCCATTCTGTAAAATTGACGATTCATGTGTTAAATAAAAGACATTTACCTAGAGATAACAATTGAAACCAAAGTTCCTCTATGAAGGAAACAACTTCTCTAGCAAAAGAAGAGGAATCTCGATATTTGAATCACATTCTGACTATTTAAAAATACATAACAATATATATTAATTAACAATAAATTAACAATATAACAATATTCCCATGCTATGACACTTATGCACCCAAGGGTAATAATGGTAGACTTAATTAAAACTGAAACACAAATCTTTCCCTTTCTTAAAGCCTTTATTTGAAAGAAGGAATATCTGATAAATGGAAAGCCTAGGCTCAAATTCCAGCAGCATATATATTCTATGAATAATTCTCAAGAAAGATTTAATTAATTTTAATATTCACTTAATGGCAAAGAAAATCATTTTCCATTACTATGGATTTCCAAAAATAATGCCTCAATGATTTTGGTTTACTGTCATTGATGGTATTGTTATAGCATATTAAATAATAAAATAGTCAATAAGTACATTACCATTAAATGATTCTTTAAATCCAATTTTCTCAAAAACATCTGCTCACAAGATGAACATCTAAGTTCTCCATCTCCAATTAACAAATCTTCAGAAGGCTTTGAAGGAGATTCTGCTAACTTTGTTAACACTGTCTCACACTTTCCAGGTACATGTGAATCCTTGTGGGTTTGGGAAACACTTCTAACTTTTATGTCATTACATAGTCCTTTTACTGAAGAATCATTTACATTTAGTGCAGGATCAAGTCTCTCAGAACAATATCTTGAGACTTCTAGAGAGGTATCTATATTTTCTCCTTGAACTCTATCACTCCCTTCTTGTATAATTACAACAGATTCAGATTCTGAACTATTCATCTTGTTTAGGGTAGTTTCAGATTTCTTTAAAATGTCACTGATCAATATTTTTGAAGATAATTTATTCTTCTTAAGAACAGATTGATTTGTTTTTCTGCTAGAATCCTTGATGTAAATAGACAAGAATATTATTTTCATCTAACACATATAATTACCATTTATATCTAACACATAAATTTATATTTCTGCACCATTCATATTACTGCACCAACTAACATCAACTAATATACTTATTGAGCAAGGTAACGTCCACAATAATAATATGAATACAGCATAAATAATGCATGATGAGTTTTGCAAGATGTAATATATACTAGTAACAAAATTCAATTAAACATAGCAACACATGACTCTGTTTTTGGTCTCTAACAATCATTCCCTCCTGAGTTTTCTTATGACATATGAAAATCCATCATACAAAATTTTGAAACTCACAGATTCACCAAGTTTTGAAGTTTTTCCATTCCATACTGAATCATTATTAGTTTTAGTTGAGCAAGAGAAGCGAGATTTCATGTGTCTTGTCAATGCTCCTGATTCCCTGAATGATCTACCACATTTTTTACAAACGTATGGCCTTTCACCTAGTTGTAAAACATAAAAATTCTTAGTTCTCACTAAATACTATTAAAAATACAAAAATTTATATTTCACCTTACCAGTATGACGTCTCATGTGACGCATAAGAGAACCCTTTGTTTTAAAGGAAAATGGACAATCAAATTTACACTGATAAGGCCTACTATCACAATGAACTGTCTTCAAGTGAGTTTTCAGTACAATGGGCTGAAATCAAAGATAGAATGAGAAGAAGTGATAATTACAAAATGATATGAATTTCATTTAAAAACTAACATCTTTATATATGTTGCCACATTCTGGACAGGTGGTTTCCTTATAAGTATCTTCATTGCTATGTTCAGCTGGAATTTGAATTGTAGGTGATTTATCCTTGAAATTAATTGTCCCTAAGCAATCGATGTCAGTCTCTAGGTTTTCATACTTAGTATCTCTTACTTTTTCAGTTTGTTTCACATAATCTTCATGCTGAAGAGGAAAATATTAATAACTATTAACACACTTTATATCTCTAAACATGAATTTATCAGAAATGGTGCACTTGAAACCTCTGTTTTCATGTGTAATTCCAACGTTTCTATATTCTTGAAAGTTTCTCTACAAGGACTACACTTCGCTGTCTCAAGCGCATCAGCCTTATCCATATCCTTCTCGATAAAATTAGCATCGTCAAATCCGAGACTCTCTTTTATTTCTTTGTGAACTCCTATGTCCTTGTTTACTGTCTGATTCAAATTTCTTTCTGTTTCATTTCTTTCAAATGCATTTGCCTCTTCATTGAATTCTATAAAGCTGTAGAGGAGGTCATCGCATTCAGTTTTTCAATCAAACAAAGTTTATCTTTGAACATTTATTTTAATAAACAAATACAAAAATGTCACTCGAGTCAATCGTCATTTATAATCAACTACATGATCTTAGAGTAGGGGAAATTGGCGCAAAATTAGGAGAGGAAGAGACTCTTTACCTGGGTATTTGCAAACCAAGACCGAATAATTTCTTGGACTCCCATAGAACTATTGTACACTTATGATAGCCAATCTTGTGGCATATGAACTCCTCTAAAGACTGATATTCTATAAGGCAATTCCCACAACGATGAAAATCAATACATAACTTTGCATCTGAAAAATATTTCATGGTTAATATGAATTACAACGAATAATTCAGTAGTATGGTACAGTAGGTAGAAATTATGCAGCGATATAACAAGTAAGACGAGAACGTCAGAAATTAAGTTTAGAATTTTTTGTTGTATATAAATTTTTATTCTCACCGGATACATTCACATTATTACGAATACTTGAATCTTCAAGATTTTCCATGATTTAAACTTAACCATAACAGACTAATCAATGTCACTTTTCAAATATAGAACGCTCAAAATAATACCGATATAAATCTTAAATTCACATACATACAATACTAAATAAATTATTTAATTTTATAATTCCATTCGGTTCCATAATTTTTATAGTAGTTTATCGGGCAAAAGGCCTACAACAGCACATAAACAAACGCATTGCCGAGGGCCTAATTCTATCCTCACTTCCGGCGCGCCACTACTAGCCGTTTGTGTGTTTGTATTGTGATTTGACGCAAGTAGTATCAAAAGAGAGGTACGAGGGCTAAAAATTGTACACAACAAAGATGGCCTCAACAGATCAAGCTGGGTTAAACAAAACTTGGGAATTATCTCTCTACGAACTTCATCGCACTCCTCAGGATGCAGTTACTGACAACACAGAAATCGCTGTGTCTCCTCGAAGTCTTCATAGTGAGTTGATGTGCCCAATATGTCTTGATATGTTGAAAAAAACTATGACGACGAAGGAGTGTTTGCATAGGTTTTGTTCCGATTGTATCATCACCGCTTTACGGTCGGGGAACAAGGAATGCCCTACGTGCCGGAAGAAATTGGTATCAAAACGATCATTGAGACCTGATCCAAATTTTGATTTATTAATATCAAAAATTTATCCCAGCCGTGACGAGTACGAAGCTCATCAAGAAAGAGTGTTGGCCAAGTTGAATAAAAGTCACAGTCAAGCTGCCTTGGTCAATTCGATTACCGAGGGTATCAAACTTCAATCACAGAATAGACCTCAGAGGTCTAGAAAGGCTATTACAGATGCTGAAACAACCCCTTACAATACTCCAAATGTCAGTGCACCATCAACTCCAACGCCGATGCAGAATGAATCGCAAACGTTAGTTCAAACTCCGACTCAGGGTGCTGCTTCCGCCCAACCTTCAGTGTCCACTCCATTACCAAGTATAGTTCCCACTCCAGTGCAAAGTGGAAGTCAAAATAATTCTCATAATTCGCAAACGCCGGCGCAAACCTCATCCTCTACGCCATTGCAAACACCTGTGCATTCCATACAATCACCAGCCCAGAGTCAGAGTCAATCATCGCACCAGTCTCCACATCAAAGCAGTGCACAAAGTTCTCATCAGCCATCGACGCCTTCTTCTTCAACGCAAACCCCATCTCCCGTGCCATCTAGTCATCTTCAGAGTTTAGGACAACCGAAACCCAAACGCATAAAGTTGTCTCATAACTCAGAAAATGAATCTGGGTCTAGTGCAGAAGCAGAGCATGATTCACCTGAAGAGGGTCCATCAGAACCAGCACGGGAAGACATCGAATTGGTCTTCAAACCACATCCAACAGAAATGGCTGGAGACAATTCTTTGATAAAAGCCTTGAAAGAGAACTCAGTAAGATTCCTTAAAACTACGGCAAATGCTACTGGTAAGTCATTGAATGAATTTTTTAACACCACAATATCCATATTTGTTATTGTCCTACCACTCTGCACCTGTCGACCTACAGTTTTATAATTAAATGTTTTGATTTATAAGTTTCCTTTCATATTTATTACATCAAATTCAGAATATTAGTGTGTAATATAAGAGGAAGGATATGAAGATGAGTCTTTAAGCAAAATTGATCTCTTTGTTATAGTTTGTTTATGCATAGTGAAAATCAAATGGTGATTTATATCCTCTACTGCTTGCTGCCATCAATAGTACTGAAGAACGATTTTATTTTTGGCTTGATGTCTGATGTCTGATTTATTATTAATAAAATATTGTATTTGTGAGAGGTAATGAGAATTTTTAAAAAATATCTTGCTCTTTATACTTCAATGACCTTAGAGTCACTTTTAATGTAGCTGTTACTTATTAGATTTATTTATTTCTGTACCAAATTAAAGCCATCCTGCACCCCAATTCCCTTTTCTGCTTTCCTCTGTGATAAATTATGCCCACTCATGTTGTAAACTTCCGTTTTGCTAACTAATTATTTGTTTTCATTATTTTATTTGACATCAACTAACTGTGTCATATTTGTCCCATAACTTAAGATTTTCATACCTGTATACAATGGATGTCTCTATTTCCTTGTCTTATTGTAAAAATTGATCTTCCTGATAGTCCAGCTTCTAATAATCCTCCACTGTATCTGCAGTGCAGTGCACTATAAATGCAGTTATACTTATCCACCTCATTTCTTTTGAATTCTTGGACTTTTTGGTAAAATAGTGGCAAAAATTAGACAAATTACCTTGTTGTAGCAATCTTTGTCCTATTTTCTGAATGCCAGCTGGATATCTTCCTAGATTTTCTTAGTGTTGTCAGATTTTTCTGATTTTAAACATGTATTATATACATGTACTTGTTAATTTATTTAATTTCATTATAGATCTTTAAAGCTTTTAAAAGTTTGTCACTGTGCTAAGAATAAAATTGTCCATCCTTTTTTTATTTTAGTTGCAGGATCCAATAGTAGCTAATCCAAACTTAAGTATATCATAAAATTATATGCACTAAGTTAGCTTATGTTAAATTGGTATTTATTACTTAGCACCTGGTTTTGTTTTTTTATTTTATATATCTACTGCTATAATCTAATAGAAGTGGGTGATATTAAAATGTTCACAACCAGTATGATTCAGGGGTTTAGAAAATGCTCTCCTAAAATTATATTTCATTATGTATAAAAATATTCACAGTTGGATTATTTCTATTTGGTCTTTCAATCAAAATTTTTAGAATTAATTTTCTAATATCTTCTTATGAAACTTTAAATCCAAAACCAGGTATGGTGAGGGAATGGTCCATCATTAATAAAGAACATTACATAATAAAAAGAATTGGTGGGAAATTAAATCCAATAATTAGTAATAATAATTTTTCTGAGATTGTAACTATCTTATATTGATGAATATTTTCAACTAATGATTTGTGGATTCGGAAATTGCTTATCTTGCAGTAAAACTTTGTTTGTAGACTAATGGTAAATATTGTTTTAGTATGATTTAAGTGTTTTATGAAATATTTTCTATTTCTAGTTAATATTTAGTGATATTGGCACACAACTTAAATGCTCAAGGATGCAGAATGGGATTCGTTTGAACAGAGACTATATACTATATTCAAATTCTCAAGTATCTTATTTACCTTAAATTTTTTTAATAGTAATTTTAATTATAAATAAAGTTACAGTTATCAGTTGTAAGTATTATTTTATATGAATTATCAGGATACAGGAAAAAGAAAGGCGGATATTAACTTTGCACAATAAGTTGTGCAACTTGATTACAGTGGTTAAACTTACCCGACAAGTTTATTAACCACTATACAGTTTGCATAGCATGATGGTGTAGTGGTTAGCGTACCTACCTAGCAAGTGGGGTACTTGGCCTCAGGACCTAGTTATATGTCCCTATATTTCACTTCTATTTAACCATTTTACTAGGATATACTCATATTTTGTTTTTTATATATTTATTTGTTTGCTAGAGCTGCAAATAGGCACCAAGCCAGGTGGAAGCTTATGTTTTCAATAAATTATTTTTTATGGTTTATCAATTAAAATCAATGTTCAAATTATGTATATTTTTACAGAAAACTACCTCTAAAGAGGCCTATGTTCATATAAAGTTAAAAATACTCTTTCAATATTTAGTACATAATAGGACATAGTCGTAATCATTAGTAATTGTTTAGTAGCATTACATCTGTTAATTACTTCACCTCTGATATATATGAAAGAGATAATTTTATTTTTATTAAATATAGTTTCACTTGAATTTAATGAAATTAAAATTGAATTCCACTGCTTGGATGCATGTCAGTTAATAGAGACTTATATTTACCCTTTGCTTGTAAAAGTCTTTATTGAAATACCTAAGAAGTAAATGTATTAATTTTCTGTAATTACTAATTTAAAATTCTCTCTTTTCAGTGGACCATTTAAGCAAATACCTAGCTGTACGTCTTGCTTTGGATCTTGATTCTGAAATACCCAGCAGTCCACTGAACTTTTGCATATATATTGCTCCAACTCCAGGACAGTATGTTGTTTTGAGTGGTAATCAGACTCTGAGACAAGTGAATGAAAAATTCTGGAAAGTCAACAAACCTCTTGAAATGTACTATTCATGGAAGAAAACCTAGGGAAGGGTTGGCCCTCAGCGGGCCCCAACAAGTAGCTCATCATCAAAAGGCGAATGACGTTCATATAAACTTTGTGAAAAGGACTAGTTTTCATTAATTTGTAATTAATTCATCCAAAAATTGATTTCTGTTTTCATTTTTATTTGTTGCTAATAGTTGAAATTAACTCATTCATAAATTTTTTTTAAAAAAAAAGGACATGTCATTTGTCCTCGAAATTTGTGATAATAAGATGAAATTATTATTTATGCTGAAAGACAAAGCTGGGAACTGATACTAGCTAATGAACCAACAGCTTTTTACGAAAGCTCTTTTCATAAAATGTAAATATGAAAATAATCATGGTCGTATCCATCTGTTTGAATGTGTGTATGATAAATGAATGTGATTACATAATTTTTTTGCTTGATTGAAGCTAAAACTGATATTTTTGAAAACAAAGGAGGTATTTTTTGAAAGGTGAATGAACTGTTTCATTCTTTGGCAACTATGTCAAACCATTTATTGAAATGGTGAGGAGACATTTTATTTCTGAATGATATGTTAATCATAGTAACTCTTACTATAGGGTTTGGTAATTCTGTATTTCTCTCCAAAATGATTTTATCCATGCAAAATACTTAAGAGGCATGATATCCATATAAATAATAATTCTACAATGGTTATTTGTTAAGTGATATATAATGTATGTACACTTGGAAATATAAGCAGCTTATTTATTTTTCATCTCTCTGGATGAACTCTAAGGTCACATCATGAAACTCTGACAGGAATATTTTAAAGTAGCATAGAATATAAGCTAATAGATCTGCTCAATAGATGGTGAACTGCAAAATTAATGTCATTCTGTAAATAATACAATCTAAAGTTAAAATAGTTGTTATTCAAATTAAACACCATTGTGA
The DNA here is from genome assembly GCA_020796165.1 of Pantala flavescens. NCBI lineage: Eukaryota > Metazoa > Arthropoda > Insecta > Odonata > Libellulidae > Pantala > Pantala flavescens. Next base: position 7,232,673 of record CM036878.1, on the reverse strand, counting down.
AACCTTTTGTACTATTTTCATTGAAGGAATCCTTGTAAGATTCACCATTTTGTGGAATTTTGGAAATAAGTTATCAAATGTCACTAAATAATTGATCAATCATATAAATACAATTTTGTACTGATGCAATACATCTAATTAAGAAGTGGCAATGTTTGAAAGGAATTGCACATATTGATTTATAAGATGCCAAGGTATTGAATAAAACATAATGCTCAAAAGTATCCGGCATTGACTATATTGATAAAATAATTATCGCTGATATTTTAAATGATGCTGCAGGACTGAGAGCTCATTGCTCAAATCAGCATTTATTTCCATAAAAATTGCTAGCTGGAAGTAGGATCAAGTGATAAAGTCAATGAGCTCTAAATTTTAAAAATTGTTTTTAATCCTTGCGGAAGTGATATTTACAATAAAATTAAAACTCTTAAATAAAAATTGAATTGTTTTTGGTGAGAAGTTATACCAATTGATTGAAGATATCCTTATCCAATGTTTTTGGCCTTTTTTTCTAATTGCCAGAATAAGTAGATACTAGAACAATAGAGGACTATAGACGTAATTCTGCTTCTTGATTTTTTTGTGGATAAAATCTTTCGTATTTGGTGCTATTTACTTGTATAAATTATTTGATTTCTTAAAAACTGAAATTTTCCCAAAACAAATTAGCAACATGAATGCAGCTTTCATAGCATTCACAATGTTTTGCTTCTGTATGTATTATATTATACATAATTGAAACAGTTCTGAAAATTCAGGAATCAAGTTTAGGATATTTGTTTTCAAACTGGTGTGTACCTAGTTTTTCAAGCTATGTTATCCTTTAATTTCATTCAATCTGTAAGAAAACTGTTGAAATAAATTTATTGAAAAATGAATCCTTATGACCTCACTCTATCTTGTTAACCTTCATCAAAGATTATTGGATTTACATTAATTAATTGAGGAAGAGTTGAATCTTGGATGTTTCTTGAAATTAGCTCTATCTCCTAGAAAGTAATAAGGTTCAATGTTCAGGTAAATTTTATTTCAATATTGCTACACTCTTACTATAAATTATTCTTTTTTCATCAAGTGGAAGAATAAATACAGTTAACCTTTTAGTAGTTACATATGCAGAAATGAAATATATTTGATGTTCAAGAGATAAATGTTGATTAGGTAATGATTAAATTTGACCTTATTTTCTTGTTTCTATATACCTGATATGAAAATTTTCTAATATAACCTGTTAAGTGGTATAAATGATCCCTATTATGTTCACCCACCATTAAAGTACATAATTCTCATGTTCATTTGAATTAAATATCAGTTTAAGAAGTGTACTATAAATAATTTAGTTTCATAGAATTTGTGTTCTTTCAATTAAGTCCATCACAAACAAAATAACTGATATCATGAAGAGGTGAAAGATACTATGCTTTATTGATTTTTAATATTATTGCTTGGAAAATGTATTCTTATCTAAAATTTAACTTATTAACAGTTTTTATCTAGCTGGTTATGATCAAGGTCATATCAGGATAATTGTGAAGAATGATATTGTAAATCCACTTTGAAATGTATTTAAAATCTTTTTAGATCAAAATAATTCCAGTCTTACTAGGCCAAGCAATGAAAAATTCTATAGCATGAAGGAATATCTACCATAATTAAAGTATTGATTCAATTTCAATTATTTTCTAAATTTGTTTTGACCTGTCCATATCTCACAGGTCTTAAGAATGAAGGAGTAAGAATTTAGTGCCCTTCAATCTTAGTATGGATAAATTCTGAGAAGACAGAAAATCTGATGAGAACACAACTTGCATTTAGGCCTCATGACTATAGATTAAACCATGGAAAAGATCTTTAAAGATAAATAGCTAACCTATCATTTGGGACTAAAAATAGTTTGAAGTGACTTTCGGAATTTCTTTACTTAACTTGTCCAGGCTAGGGTGAAAAAAATGGTGCTGGAAACTCAATAGCATATCACACAATTTTATGTTAAGAATATAAATGGCATTGGTTGATATTAGATTTAATTTTTTAAATTACTTTTTATTAAAAGAAATTATTATTGCTTTCCTGCTGTTCCTTATTTTGAAAAGGGAACAATGTAAGAGTATTTGAAGCATATATATATATATATATATATATATATATATATATATATATATATATATATATATATATATATATATAAATTAGCCTTTAATATTTAGTTATTAGTTACATCAACAAGTCTTGTATCATACCACTTTGAGCTACCTAATTAAGTTCACAGGAGGAAGGACGAAGGTTACTTTGCTCATTCGGCTGGAATAATACCGAATGAGCTCATGCCAGAATTTTTCTCTTCTGTTAAAAACCCAGGAATGTACACAGAATTAAATTTATTGAAAAGGACGAAATGATTAATCTCGGACTCATATTAATTAGCATTTATTCCGGATGAAATATGTGCCTTTCCGCTCCTGTAGATTTTCTTGAGGATATGGCTCATTTTTCTCCTAACAGAGTGACAGTTATTTCGAGTATAAAATACGTGCCCTAATGGTGAGGGATTCAGATCTAAGTGTCATCTCGCAATTCTTCATTTATATCTCTCGGTGCCGTCTCTGTGTCTCATGGCGCAGGGATATTAACGGCAAGAAAAACACCCTTTCTTTATACTAACGTTAGAAAACTTACATTTCGTATCTGTAGAAATTAGTCAGAAACCTTCTAAAGTTAAACTTTGATTTGAAACTATTTTTTCTTCGCTAATAGATTACTTTCGTAAACGGATAAGATAGATAAAAACCATTTCCTCTCAAAATAAACATTCCATTATTTTTCTATTGTTCAAATAATTTTTCACGATCCTGGATACTGCAACTTTAAAATTCCAAATGAAACGTAATGGAAATACTTCCAAGGCAACAGTTATTCAAGGTTGTTCAGGAGCGTATTTAAAGGTATTTTTCGATGTTCGTTCTCAAGGTTGCTTACGTCAATTTAACACGTATGGAATTTTAATGTGAAGATGTTTCTGTAGTCTGTGAAGACCAACTTGTATACATCCTGTTCTAAGAAATATTTAAAGCGCTATTGATAATTCTGGATTTTAAACGAAAGCGGAAAGACTTATAACCATAAAACAAAATAATAAACTCATATTTTCGTACAAAAACACCAATCGGAAACATACGAAGTATAAAAGAAAAATTTTATGGGATTTTCTTGGAAATTTTATTTTCAGGCTAATAAAATCGCAGTAATAGCTGACAAGAATAAGAGGAAAAGGTGAAAATTACTTTGTAAGTTACTCAAAAAATATTCACAAAATTTTTAATTCTTTTTCCTACAATATATAAATACGGAAAACATTTTCTTTCAATAATATATCTGTTCCGCAAAATACATACAAGGTATGATTGTATCATGACTGAATCTTAAGCCTTCCTTCTTTCTGTGGAAAAATAATCAGTCTGCTTGATTAGTTGAAAAAGCTGTTCCGCTCTATAAAGACGAATGATTCTATTTGTTTTTGACCGTTTATACACATCAGGGTATATTTGTGAAAAATAGATATTTTATCATTAAAACATTTTATCACACAGTATCATCCAGGTGAGTGATTTTTTATCCAACTCTAAATGTTTACGAAACTTGAACAAAATACATATATAGAATTTTCAAATATTATGAATTACTCCTTAACCACATAGAATATTTTTCTTATTTGACATAGTTTCATACTTGCTCGATATCTTCCTTGTTTCACTTTCGGTCATCTCAGAAAAATAAGAACGAATTTTAACTTGTATTAAAGAATGTCATGATGTAATTTCATTTTTATAAAGAACAAAAGTAATTAATATAATGGTGAATTTATGACAGCATCAAATATTATACATTGTGTAATAAAAATTTCAGTAGATTTCAGTCATGTATCCCGCTAGTTTCCTTTGGAGCCGTGATGACACTGATGCTCGTGGGATCTTTTGGATTCTTGATGACCGTGATGATGATGGTGATGATGGTCGTGGTTGGGCCGCGATCTATCTCCGGGTTTATTATCAGAAGATCCAGATGAATTACATCTCCACCCGTGAGTTTTCTCCCCAGAATTCTCTGAATTTCCTTTATTCCACTGTGTATTTTGGCATTTGCCGCCAAAAGATTTTTCCCCCGATTTCTCTGAAGATCCCCTATTCCAATGTGTGTTTTGGCATTTCCAACCTTGTGTTTCACCTCTGCTGCAACGGTGATACTTTTCAGCTCCTTCATCTTGTTGTTTCGAATGACATCCCGTTTTCTGCATGTTCTGTTCCAAGAATGTAAACATTCAATCCAGAAACATCAAGTAATAAATGAGTAGAAAGAAGATGATTATTTCCACTTAATTCATAGCAAACAGGAATTTTTGAATGGCTAAAATAGAGAAAATATTAGGCAATAACAGCATATCGCTGTAAGCAAATAAGTCCTAACTTCCAAAAGTTCATACTTTTTCGTCGAAAGTAAATATTAAACTTCCAACTTAGATAATCCTGATTTATAATAGAAATAGAGAGTGTAATACCTGCAAATGGTTAAAAAAATATGACAATAAGCTACCGTTACAAATTTAATCCTCATAGATTCGTTGAAACATATTTGGAATCGAAGAAATTGAAATAAATTATTTACTAAAACTAAACGTTAAAATATTTGGCCATGGGATATTTTTAAGGAGATTCATTAATTAAGTGAAATTACTTACAATCATGCAATGCCTAACGATTAGAGTTTAATGAAGTTAAGCTCTCTGTGATTTATTTTTAAGAGAGATAATCTGTTTCCATTGACTACAAAAAAATTATAAAAAGAAGAACGTATTAACAATATCATCGGAAATGCATCTTCAAGTAACATTAAATTCATTAGAAAGATACGCGTAGGGACCCTTTAAAAAAGCTGCACATATTTTTTAAATAGCCGCTATTAAAAAAAATCCGCGAGCCATGCCACACTGCATTATTTATTGATGATGAATCCCCAGAAGATCAAGAAGGAGACTGAGCTATAACTCCCACAATTATTTAAATCTCATCTCTCGCATATTAACTCTATGATTCTGTTAATTTTTAATAGTTACGTACACCACACGTACAATCACACGAAAATTATTCATATGATCACACCTAACACTATGGAATTTGGAAACGCTTCACTCACGATTTTTTTTCAAATGAAGTCTTTCACAACCGCTGTGCCTTCCAACGGCTCCCACTGGACGCACTGGACTGAAGAAGTGCAAGAGCTGTGTTGCTTTTAAAGCGATTTCATCAACATGGATGCGTATTGGATTAACTACTTCATTTTTATTTTTTTTATTCGATCTGTCCGGACATGGGAACGAATCCTTATTCTCCTCCCCCTTTGGCGATGGTGTAGCGTTACCTTACTCGGCTTCTCCGATGGTTACATAAGCTTCCAGGAACGCGTGAAGACTTCTACGAACCATGAACTAGGAAACGTTATGTATGTGAGTCATCGACAAAATTCAGCATCACATGCTTGTAGGTAACGACATTGAGTTGATCATTTCTTTTATCGAATTTACGCAAATCTCGTAAGTTTTATATATGATTTATTACTTATAATATGAATTATCTTCTAAAATTATCCCAAAATGTTTGCATCAAGAAATTAATGCTTATTCACTATTATTGACATTTAAAGTGATGCAATGTTTTTTTATGATAATGCAATAAATATTCAAGTTAATTCAAGTTTATGTATTAAAAAATCGATGGTTTGAGGATGACGTTTCGCAGGAACCATTCTAAGAATCTACTTCTAGCATGAAAATATCACTTCATTTGCAGAAATGCCTTAATAAACATATTTATCTTATAACGAAATATTGAACAGTATTTTTATGTTATCTCTCAATAAAAAATAAATTATTTATACCCTTTTATTCACCTTATATTTCGCTCATTTACTGAAGTCGAGTATCTTTAGCATCTCCCGTCCTTTTTAAATAAAATTAAGACGATAATTTATAGTAATTTTACCACTGCAATTTTCTCGAATACTCACTTTCACACATGCTTGTTTTCTAGATAAGTAAAGTAGATTTCTAGATAAGTACAAGTAAAATATTAGCTTGAATATTTAAAAAATTACTGAGTTAAAAATAGTTTCCTAAATTCCACAAGTAGAAAAAGTAATTATTCGACCTTGTCTCCGATTCAAGATTTACCAATATATGAAAAAATTCTCAAAATTTTAAAGCCAAAGTAATATAGAAAGATAATAAATTATTTTATCGAGTATTAAAGTATCGTATCCTAATGAAATAAAAGGAGATTTTATTAATTTCTATCATTTTCCACAATAATCCGTGCCGAAGCTCTATCTTCATTCATTATCGATGTATAAATACCTGTAGCAAATATTTTATGGCTCCAGGACTTAAATAAAATTTATTAGGGAAAATTGTAAAGTCGGTGTTATCATTTATTTATTGATTCTCCACTATATTCTACCACCACGTATTCATGATTTGAGACTGAAAAAATATTCTATTTTTACTTAATTCATAATGCAGCATTATAGTAATCCTACTTTTATATGAACCACAAAATCTCCTTACACAAAAGTAACTTCATTTTCTAATTCGTAGTTTTCTACCATTCGATATAATACATTCGACAATTTTAATCCGTTTTATAATTTTAAATGTTATTGAAAAATATAATCTTTCACTCGTTCGGTCAGCCAACCTGCTTATACTCGTGTTCGTGTCCTCATGTTTGTCAACAGTTTCATTTATTTTTATAAAAAATCTATTCTTCAGAAAAATTGCTCCCGTTTTGTTCTATAAATACTCGATACCTCTACTACATTGAAAAACTCTGGTTTATGCAGTTCGAAATTTGGATACAGTGATAAATGTGACATTGGGAAAACTAAAAGAATATGCATATTGAAGCCAAACAATATAATAATATAATAAACTTGTTTTCATAGGAATCGGGATATACTCACTTCTCAACTTATTTCATTGTTACAAATACAACTCCTTTCCTGATTTTTTTCAGGTATGTATATTGTATGTATATTGTAAGTATATCTTATACATCCATGTATAAGAAAAATTGTCATTCTCGAGAAAATTCAGATTCTCCATCTTCGTTATCTTTCCATGAACCAAGAAGAAGACAATCTTCCGGAGAAAAATTCTTACGCTGTCAATTTCTTTATTTCCTCACTTACTTTTCCCGTATACACTCCATTTTTCTTAAAGATGCGGAAATTTAATCTTTACCAATAGTATTTTAAAAATAATAATTGTATATATATCGGATGAAGTTTATTTTCCTCATCTTTGGATAAAGTCCTAATACACAGATAGGGACTCTTCATAAGGAGCTTATAATGTATAATAGAAAATTAAAATTTATAAAAGAAATCTGACAGATAATTCGGTTCTGCATAGTTTCTTAGATGCTATCAACTTCTAGTTAAAACTGTCTTAACGCAGGATAAAATTCTATTCATGACGCAATATTCTAAGAACATGGATCATAACATATAAAATGTAATGATTTTAATCTCAACCATTACATTTTCTTGCTAAATACTAGAGATCAATGCTCAAAAAGCAAAATTAGGACTGGATTATTTGGAAATCAATATATTCTAGTTCAAAAATTTATTTTGAAGAACTGATAAATATTTTCGCGATTCGATATTGGCATCCCAACCAATAAAGCTGCCGTTTTATGTGCATCTGATGGTCATGAAGAGCAAGACGTTCTATGTTGGTGCAGTGTTAGTTATTCAAGATACTTTTCTCTTTAAGTATTTGGAAAAACATGGACAATGAAAGATCTTTTGATTTGATTTGATCTAAGATTTTGAACCAATTGAGTATAATAATTCACTGAATTAGATTACTGCGCTGATTCGATCGTTTTATTAATTGCGTTGAAAGATGGTAAGTTGTCCAGGACTTTATTATACTTCAGTCCCTTCAAACTGAATATCTCCCAAATTTGTTTCAACAGGGATCTTTTTTACGGATATCCAGGAAATCATATTTAGTTTCAAAGAATAGGGTATAAAATAGATGAATATGGATTGTTTTCAATTTTGCTTGTATTAAGAAGCTTAATAAAGAATTAAGAATTTTAAAAGGAATGAAATATAATAGGAAATAGAAAACGTTTTAGAGCTTTCGTTTTTGAATTCGTTCGTTTCTGAATTTGCAATGTAATGATGACCACGGAGAAATTCAATGAATACGACCATGAGTATGTGGTTATTGTCCTCTGGTAATACTCAAAGTCTTGTGACCAAAGAAATGACGCAATCCGGTCACGCGCTCTTGCTTCGACGCACAAGCCTTTGTAAACCAATAGTCATGTGACAGCATCTACCGTATTAAGCCTCCGAATGTAGTAATTTATGGACGTAAATAAAGATAGGATAATTAAGTTTTACCTGATAAACCTCAAGATATGCCACACTATATCAAACTAATTTACGATTGAATCAGATTGACCTATTTGTTATCGTAAAATTAAAATGTTATCGCCACAAATACAGTTCTTGCGTAACTCTTATGGGCGGAGTGGAACTATATAAAGGTTGCTATAAAGAATGGACCCAACAGATTCGTTCCATCATTGGTGAACATCACGTCGATTGGCTTCAACACTGTAAGTTATTTTAATTGTGTCACATGAATGAATGGAGGAATTTTGAGATGTGTGTTTCATTGAGAGTAGATAAGATACTTGATTAACAATGTCAATTTCAAATTTGCTCGTCATGAGTTTTCCTCTCGTAAGATACAACTAGGAGCGTTTGATTGATCCTCAGAAACTCTGTAACCCGCTTTAATCTTGCTTGAATTGATTATCGGGCAGCAAACTGAATTTTTTACAAATTTAATAATAGTGGCAATATGTAGGAAAATTTAATTTAACTGAACTTAACATTCATCTTAACCTTAGTCACCCACAACGAGGATAAATTAGGATAAATAGTATGTAAGAAAACTATTTGAAGCTTTCATTGATTTATGACAGCAATAGAATCAATAAATAGTTTTCGTTCCTTTTAATATGCTGAAAAATGATGAGACGGATAATTAGGTAGATGTCGATGTCACGAAGAAATTAATTGCTTCTCAATATTGAATTTTATAATTTTGGTAGGTAATAATTATGTATAATCTCAGAAAGTTTGATACTGTACATACTACTTGTTAATATATATGAATCCTTTTTTCATGTTAATTTATATTACACTAAATACAACTTTAATTATTTCTTTCGACAGAAAAAGGCAATAACAACTTCCACAGAAGGATCATAGAAGAAAAATCATGCACTGCGCGTCTCATAAACATGGCCATCATGGTCGAAATTGGTCACACTTCAGAAAGAATAAGAGACGTAATCAAGGACATCGTAATTTCCATCGGCATTGTAAATCATTCTCAAGCAATGATGATTTTAGATTATTGATGCACAAGAAACATTTGAATGATCACCACCATGAAGATGAGCATCACCTTCGCTATTGCCATTCTTATAAACGTTTTGGGAATATTCATAGACATCACGGTCACTTTGCTCATCAGCATCGTTGCCATGGATTCAAAAAACACAATTCTTGCATCTCATTTGGAGAATCGGCCAATGGTCCCCGGCAATCTCAGAATGAATGTCCTGGCAACAAAATTATGGTCGATAAAGCAGTGAATACCGAATCAGTCGGAACTGAAATTAACATCCAGGATTGTACTTAAGGTTAGTATTATGTTCAAATACTCAAAAACCTAACCATATACACGGTTGGCCGTTTCTTTTTTACCTATTATTATTGAAGAGGTATTATACAGTAGCCGATAGGGAGCGGAAAATAAATTACCCAACAGTATTTCAAGGTAATTAGCCACTCCTAAATCCAAGAACAAATTAAATTTAAGGTTACACCTAGATATCATACATAACAAAGCTCTGAATTAATTATTTATCGGTATATTGATGAGGTTGAACTTTTTTACTGTGCTTCTCAGCTACGAGAGATAATTTCCCTTAGCTCGCTCAAGCTTTATTTGTATTTAACTTGTCGAAAGATTCCCTAGAGCCGCATGACTGCATTCGGTTTCTTATTATTTAAGAGATTTTAGTTTAGAGATTTAGTAATGTTTCAAGAAAATGTTTTAGTTTACAATGCTTTCTAGTTAGGACATACGCTATCCAAAACTATTTCAAAAAGGTATGGACGAACTAAATATCCTATTTGGTAACATCGTGATCCCATATTTGGAAAATATAGTAATTGACGTAAACTAAAGAAAAGCGCTAAGAACACGTAAGTGTTCCAGAAGAACATCTCAGGATTAAATTCAATTGGAATAAGAGCACTCTATCCTCTGTGTCCAAATTCTAGTTCTCAGATGCAGACGTAGGCGCTACTAATCGTTAGTGATTTCCTCGGCCTTCCAAGTTAAAAAATTACATACTCTACGTCCTAATCCGCCTTCGAACCGAGGACCTATGTTAAGTAATAGGATACTTAGCCTGATAGTAAACACATAAGACAAAAATTTGACAGGCAGACGTCCACCTAAGTTAAGGAGGAAATCATACCGTATCCGAAGGAATTACCGACTACGATGCGGAAGGAGTCGCGACACATAGTATAGAGGCAGTCCTTACTAGAGACCCTGTTATAAGTAATTTTATTTTAGGACAATCTAATTATTCTTTCTTTCCACGGAGAGAGACTATTAATTCGCATAAAGATTTGTATTTTAAGATATTTAAGATAAGATATTAGAATTCGGAAAAATGATCCAAAGAATATTTCACCCAATCTGACCGTCTCTCTCTTCCGATGACACTGATTCGACGAGGGTTCTTGTGGTAAAATGGGTGGGATAACATTTAATTTTTCTTTTATAGTGAGGCTGAAAAAACACACCTACATATATTTGTTTGTCGTATTAGCAGATGAATTGCACATATTAATTATCAAAAATTTTCTCTCTTCAGTGACCTCATCCTAATAAGCTATAAAACGTCGAAACGGAATCGTACTAGAATATGTATCACGTTCAAATTTGCTTTTTATGGAGACTATAAAGCCAACATTCTTAAAGCCAGATCTAGAGTCTACAGTAACATGGTTAGTACATGTAATCAACATCTGCTCAAGGGACCAATCTTGGGATGAATAAAATTGAATTGTTGTCCTGAGATTATGATATAAATCTTTTAACTAATTAAATTATAAAAATACTAATAAAATTTGTTTAGAGAACCAACATTTTATGCCTTATATATGAGTAATATTTGAATGAAACTTAGGAATATCTCAAATATTTCAAATATTAATCTTTAGTAAATTAATTTATTTTCTTGAAATATGTTGTATGGAGTAATATGTTAGCAGGTATTCCAAATGAACTTAGTCAATATTTCACAATTTAAATGAACTTGTCTCAAATTTAAATGTAATAAAAATTAACTGATTTATGTTGCATAATTAATTTTTACCTCTCAGATGACATAAGACTTCAAGAATCTAATTAAAATTGACCCAACAAATAAAAAATATCAGTTTGAAATGAGGAGATGATGGAAGATAAAGAAAATTTCATTGAGCAATAAAATTATGATGATGATTCCTTTTCCTCAAAATCCAAGGAGAGATATAATATCAACAGGAAATGAAATGTATGATTTTTCAATCTGATAAAAATTGTTTAATGTGGTCTGTGTAAATTGAAAATACATCTCATGAGTGATGGAAATTGTTCAAAGGTAAGGTAAAATGGTCATCATAACATTTAATAGATTCATTCTAATTATAATACAGAAAATAGTCAATGGATTATTTTCTAATATATTTTAACTCTTTCTTTTTATATTCCTACAGATTTTGGGAAGATAAACCTGCTTAAATTGAGGCGATGAAGATAGAAAATGGCTTGATTTTATATAATAGAGGAGGATTGGAGATATTTCCGAAGAGAGTAAAGAATATATTTAAGTTGCTGTGCTATATTGATAAAGGAAGAAATGAAACAAAAATAATTTCATAAGTGAATTATCGAATATTGGATCGAATCTAGCATGTATAGAAAATTCTGAATATAAAATTCTTTAATTTTAATACCAAATGTGAAACTATAATATGATATAAATAATATTGGGTATCAATCAGATAGGTAGTAAATTTAATTCTATAACCAATAAAATACTTTTGAAATTTATTCCTCTATAAAGTGTAAAATTAGAAACTGCTCCAAGAAATATAATTAATGCATTAATTCTACTCCAAAGCGTTCTTACAAAAACCATGTTTTCAAGCAAGTTTGGTTTCAAGAAATTTTTCGTTTTTGCATTACAATTGCTGGAGGCAAGTTTTACACAGTAATTTGGTAATTACCAGGTATTTGCACAATACAGGAAGGGAAACCCTCCAAAAACCTCCTGTACTCAGTATATGAATAATACAAAGTTTAATACTGATAAATGGCAATGCGTTCCCTTGAACAAACATCACAGGGAATGCATGAACTGGTTATATAAGAATATCTGAACAAAATATAACTAACAGAACAATCTTTGCCTATTATAAAATCTATTTGAGAGGAAAATATCTATGGCTTAAATGGAATAAAAGTTCAGAAGAAAATCATCAATTTCTTTAGGTCATTTAAATTAAAATAATTACATCTTATCAGCAATATCTAATGGCTGATGCTATTTGAGTTTTCACTAGTACTTTTCGCATAAACATTTCAATTATCTTAAGACTTCCTTTTTTAATTGATACTTAAGAACAACAGAAATTACTGATAAACAAAGTTCGCCATATATTGAGAGCAAAGTATATTCAGTGCTATGAGAAGAATCTTTGCTGGAATACTATCTAAACCCAGAGAAGTAATCAAGTTTTAAATAAATATTCCTAAGGTAGGCTATAGAGGAAACAAAATCAACCCTAGTACTAAAGATATGGCTTATGTAGGGTCTGGATAATGACAGGCAATGGAGATGAGTATCTCATTTTGATAGTTAATTTGTATGCATTTGTAGCAGCACAAAAGGATGAATATGCAGCGGGATAATATGGATTAGGATCAAGATACATTGGTGAAATGATTGGTTAATAATGGTTAATTTCTATGGATCACATTTAAATATTGTAATAAGGTAGAAATAAGAAAAAATATTTTCTCCAACAACAGGATTTGATCAATAATTTACCAATAATTAATCTGATAGTTATTCCATTTTACAACAGGCTTATCCTTGGTAAGTTAATACCTAGGGTGATGTGGGTATCAATTACAATGAACTTTTCAGTTCAAATTATTTTGAACCAAATAAGGAGAACCATCTCATCTTTAATTTTAATATAGATAAGCTTTATTTTTTGTGTATTATTCTGGAATAAGCTCCTAACAAAACTGTAATTTTAAAACTTACTTCAAGCTCCGTGTGACTTATTTTTGTCTCTTATTGAAAGATTGTTTCCAAATTATTTTTAATCATATATTTTCATAAATAAGCACTAATTTTTTTCACTTACACCTAAAATAGGCTGCTTCAACATACAGTTAGAACTGACCCTTTCGTTTTGTAACATTACCATTCTTAAATCCCTAGTGTGCTATACATGAATGCCATTTAGGACAATAAAATTGTTTCTGTATGGCTATCAAAATATATCGAATACTAGAATGTAAAGCACTATTTACTCTTGTATATTGATAATCTCAATAACCAATAATCAAATTTAAAAAGACCAAATTAAGTAATAATGAATGCTACTGTAAAGAGAATTTAATGAGGATGTTAATTAATTTTATTTCATTTTGTATTTCTGACATATGTACCTAATATACTACTGAATTAAATCTTAATTTACACATAATCTATGAGATAAACACTAAGCTTCACCAACTATAAGCAAAGGAAGCTATTTCTTTATTTATTAGCAAATTATGGCTTATAAACTTTCCCCATTTTTGCAATAACTACACAGCTTGGGGTGTATATTACTTGAAATTTAACACATGTAATTCCCATTGAATTCCTCTAGAAGAGTAGGAGGCAGACGTTTCCCTCCATTATTCTCGCTGGAAGTTAGTTCTTTAAGGTTAGATAAAATTCTAAGGGAAGTTGATAGAATTTTGGTCAGTTACAAACTGTTTCTCACATAATTACATGAGAATAGGATGGATTTGACAGGATAAATAACAAATAAATAGCACAGAAACATTAGACTACATACAAACAGTTTTAATAGAGAGCTATGTGCTTTCTACATTAATAATGCCTTCTTGAATATTGGACACTGTTCTGCAATATCACCCAACAAAAATTCTGCTGATACAGCATACTCAAGCTGAGATTTACTTATCATTTCAGGCATAATCTAAGCACCAATGAATATTGATTTTCAATGCAATGAGCATAAATTGACAGACAGTACTAATATATAGTACCTTTGGCTACGAATTACATTAAAAAAATTAAATGATGTTATATATCATACACTTGGAAGATAACAGGGTGTAAACATCATAAAAATTTAATTAGTTTATCATATTCAATTGTGTTAAAATATATGTTATTTTGGAAAACTAACAAGCAATATAATTCTAAGAAAACATCACAAAAGTAAACTTTGTACAATATGATTAATAAGCTTCAGTATCTGGAATTTTATATTTGTATATAACAATTTATCCTCACTATCACAGATTCAGAACATGGTTTAAAATGCCCAATTCAAAAGAAATGCATATAAATCTCCACTGAGCCTTCCAAAAAGATGAAATTATAGCTTATTTTATAAGCTTAAAAACATGTAAGTATAAAAAATTTAATATTCCATATAATATGAGTGTTTAGAAGTTTGACATTATCATATGTCCTTAGTAACAAGATTTTAGAAACCTTTTAATGAGAACCAAGTAAATTATCAGGCATGCCAATAAAATATTATTCATCAAAAGTGTATTTAAATAATACACACCTTAAGCTTCAGAAAACATATTCAAGAGGAATTTGAATGTTGATAAATACATTTTGAAATAAGTGGAGTTATTTAATATTTTAATATCCTGAAACTGATATCAATATTGAAAATTTAAATGTTTAAAACATAAGTCACTAAATGTGATATGTGAAAGTATATTTGGTATCTTTGAGCCTTTTAATCTATTTATACTCTAAAAGCCACAATGTTTAAGCATTTTATACAATGGAATTTACAGCAAAATGCATGTCAATAATCTAAGCAGCATGACTAGCAGTCTTTACAGCTACCTTTCAATAGCATATTTAGGAATCCTTTGCTTCTATAAATAGTCATAGTAAAATACACATTTGATAAAAAGATATTATATGTATAATTAAAAAGTCTTAGAGATTCTTATATTTAGTCTTTAGTCTATATCACTCAGAAGAAATAGTTTTTAATTAAAAACTATTATTTAAACCTTCTTTTAGATTAAGTTTTAATCTGTATCAGTCTTCATGTATGTTTTTTGAAGTGGAAAGCTGCTTAACACAATCACATTTTGCTACAGGAGCCCCCTCTTCCATTTCTGGAACCACCACTGCCAGAATTGCTTAAAAGACTTCCCTCCACTCTGGAAAACAAATAAATAGAAGCTCTTGTCATTTCATTCAAATTATAAATAAAAATAATACTGACAAAAACTCCTAATCTGATATGCATTCAGAACAAAGAATTAGGCCATAAAAATTATTAAGATTTCAATACAAATATACTAGTGCAGAATTTTACAGGTAAAGAGCAATTACATTTCAAGGCATAAAGTTTTGAGAATTATTTATAATTATAAAGTCAAACATATAATCTTAATATTCTTGAATTTGAACTTATCTGATTATATTGAAAGACAATTATAGTTTTCCCTTTAGAATTCAAGCACATGGAAATGAGAGTTTATGATTTCTTCAAGTTATATCATTCAGAAAATCCTATAATAGATCACAATCAGGCAGAATAAATCACAGATTCTCCTGTACATATTTTCACAGTAATTATGCAAAAAATTGCAATAAATTCAAAAATTAAATTTCTATTAATCAATTCAGATGTTTCCAAATTAGTATATCATGTTCTTTTCATGTATCATTCTTAAACATAAAAGATTTAACACAGAAATTACTTTATTTGAAGGCAATATAGCTAATAAAGAAGAAAAATCGAATGCAACAAAACTACCTTGATTCTCAACTAAAAAATCAACATCTTTCTCTTACATTTTGACAACCAGCTTCTTTTGTATACTTACTTAAAAAATTGAGCTGATTTAAGATGAAATTAAAGATTAATACACAATCAGGTGAAATTAGAGATCAAGGATACATCATCTTCATTGTGAACCATTGATATCATAGTGAAAAATTTCTCACTATTTTTTCAGAAGAGTAATCCATGTGTTTCATTCTTTATGCCTCAAGAGTATACTCCAGTTATTTCAGGCAGCAGGCATAAATAATATAATCCCCTCTAGGGGGAACTGAGAATAATATGCTATAAAATTGGATAGTAATTGCGAGTCTTGCAAACCTAACACAAAATATGACTAAGTAAGACTGAATGTCTTACAGAATAACATAGTATGTCCAATATAACCCTTACATGATAAGAAAGCAACCTAAATTATATGTGTATATTAATTCATTTATATTTACCCATTAAGTTTAGAGTCATCCTCTTCTGCAGTCATTACTACTTTTAAACCCTTTTGCTCAGGCATATCATCATCTTCTTCAGCCATTAGGAACATAGCCTCTTCATAAGTAGGAGGTGGGGCTTCTTCTGCAAGGCTATCATCACCTTCACTAGCAACCATTCCACTAGTCCAAGTACTGCATCCAACCAGTCCATGAGGATGGACATGATATGGTCCCATTGTCATGGTTGAAACACCTTGTCCGGTTACTACACCACCTCCACCTTGAAGCAACTTGCCATTACTATTTCATATTTTAAAATGAAATATAAAGATCTCAAATAAAAATATCCCAGGGACTTGACTTTTTCTTATATTATGAGGTTATATGTGAAGAATTCTTATTACAAAATAAGATTCCTGAAGCATGTATGTGCAAACGTAAATCACCCCTGACATTTCATTCATCCTATCAGATATATAAGACAAAAATATTAAAAAGCAATGAAAGAATAGTAAAAATAACACTATCCAAGAGATTACAACCATGTACATACAACACATGAATGGAGTTTCCATGAAGTTCAAGAAATGATACCTGAAAACATTCATGTGGAGCATTGCACCAGATTGGTCAGAGACATTGACCATTAAAAAAGTGGACCAGAGAAGATTATAAGCCCTTGAAGAAATTGGATCCAGAGCATCATTTGGAAAAAAAGAATCAGATAAATTGGGCATCTTTTGAGACAATTTGTTAAGAATGTATTTGAAGGCCAATTAGAAAGAAATATGCCAAAGGAAGACCAAGACCAAGGGATGAACATTTAAATCAAACGATGAGGGATTTAAGAAAGAAGAGATATTAGGATGTAAAAAAGAAGAAATTAGGATGTTAAAAAATGGAGATTGAGATCTACAGTTAACCAATCTGAGTATCAAATGACCAATGATGTTCTTGAATTTTTTTTGAAATTCTTACACAATACAATTTTAGGTTATAAGAGAATTTCAGAGACATTACCTATGCTCCTGCTAATGTTACAGAAACTCTTATTTCAAATGAAATGCATATGGGACAGCCATGGCCTTATTTCAATCAATATATTTTTTTTTAATGTTAAGGGATGTATTTAAAAGCAACATATACAGATACTAGTATTAGCACAGATCCTACAAAGACAGGTCATACAATAAAATTATATCTAAACATCTCATTATATACGGTTTCACATAATTTCATCCTGAAGGGTATACAACACAACACGCGAATTGTTGTGCAGGGAAGTGTTCTACGGCTATCCTTTTCAATAAAAGAATATATTTACAATATTTGTGAGGAGTCTTTGTTTGGATTTTTTCTAATGACATCCACACACATTTCAGATGAAGTTGGCGGTCAATTTGAAGCAAATTGAAGGAATGCTGGTAGTAATTAGAGGTTAAATGAAAATTAGAAATTTTTATGGGCTGATGCGATTCTCGTGTGTTGCGAGATAATATGTTAGATCAGTTAAACTGATTCGAGGGAGGCGTCTTCATTGCGAAGGATAAGCTTCCATTATCAAATAAGCCAACATAAATATAAAGCGAATATTTTTTTATTGTTCAAAATTTTAAAATTTGAGGCATAATAATTCCAACGAAACCTAAAAGTCATAGGTAAAGCGTAACATGAAGTAAAACGCGAAGACATGAGATAATTTTAGCTGAATTTTCACATTAATTGATAGGAAAGCGAATTGAGTTAAATTAAAGAATTATATGAAGTTTACAAATTTAGAATAACACAAGGTCTGTCTACGAATTGGATATCTAATTTACAATGATGAACAGTTTTCATGATTGTCGATAACAATCGAATACGGAAGAATGTTTTACTTATATTATAAATTATTAATAACAATAGTAGACGAATTGTATGTGTTAATTTACATTTGTTTGTAAAACATTTCAAAATTAATCCCACTAGGAGATGATTTCTGCATAGATAGGTAATCTTTGAATAAATTATGAATACAAGGATTTCTAAACTCTGCTGATTGTGGCCTGTACGCGAAAGAAAAAATATTCGCTAACGATTGCATTGCGCATTGTTCGGACTAGTCTAGAAAATATTAACTTGGAAATAGTACCCTTCCCTGAGGACCGTTTCCTGAAATCATAAATCTTAATAACGAAATATATTACGCTGATTAAAGAATTATAACAAAAACGAGTAGCCAACATGATTTACAAAAAAATTTTAAAAAATTAAAAACAATACTTGAAAAAAATTCGCTTAAATGGAATAGAGAACAGACAAATATAAATTAACGAATTGCGCAAAACTGCATGAATTTAATTAATAAGATAAGCAGAAAAACAAAAAAATGACAATTATGACGTGTAAAAAATATTTCTAAAGAACATCTTCCGATAATGAACGTTTAATCTCACTTTCATTAGGAGACGATAAGCTTTTCTACATAGAGATAAAAGAGATTGTTAATATATTTCACGAAAAATTGAAATAAACTAAAATCAAAAAATTATGTAAAGGTAAGTTATTTACCTGGATCGTTAGCACTCTGTCCTCCCGATGGTATCGCCTGCCCAGCTGTTCCCATTAGTATATCATAGGATGGAGGTAAAGTAAGACAACTAGGATTCCTTGCAACCACATCATTACAAGGTTGATTCCGAGATTGTTGGGCCAATTCCTATAACCAATGTTGTTTTGAACTTTTATTTGCATTATTTTCTCATAATTGAGACACCAAAGAAATAAGTATTACGTTCCCGCCTTTGATTTAGTCTAGTTAAATAAATATCATAACTCAAGATTAATAATGAAATCAATTAATGCTAATACTCAACGATTTCTCTAATAACAGTGGGTGAATATAATGTAACAATTGAATGAAAACAGTTCGACAATATCATGAAAAAGTAGCAACATGCAGCTAATACTAAGAAGCGAAAAACTTCAAAATTAATAATACAAACTAACCCTTAGAAGTGCTCTTTGACGCAATAGCATTTGAATTAAGTTTTTCTTCCGTAAATACATAACACTCTTCACTGCAACCATAAGCGCGGAGCAAATGAAAATAGGGCCAACAAGCCACATATACCCCAAGTTCGAGAACAAATAACCCTGCGCATCTCCAGACGCTAAAATTGTGATGACAGTTCCTAAAGCAAATAACACTGTCGAAAGAGCAAAATAGGAATACGACGTACAATCACACTGACCAAATGCTGAGTTATTTTCGTAGCAAAACCGGTCTACAGGTCTGAATCTCTGTCGAGAATAAGTGTTTTCCAGGGCGGATGCCATACAGCTACTGTAATGTATGTGATCACCGGCGAGAAACTTCACGCGAAATCAGAGTTAACCTTGATAAACGAGCTACTGCACCAAGGGCACCACTGGTGTTTTTCTTGAATGCACTTGCATATTTATGGAAATCAGATACAAAAACATTCTGCCTATTACTTGAATAACATATCTTTTCTCAACAAAACGGCCGTGAAAGTATTAACGTTAACCCATACCAATTTACAACATTCCACTCAAAAATGAGTTGATACGAATGATTCGAGAAATAACGAAAACAAGGACAAGCGACACAGCAATGCTACTGCCAGACGGCACTGACTGCGATTATAATAGACAGTTGAAGCGAGCAGGTGCACTTCTTTGTTGTCATGCGCCAGTTGATTGCCCTCCACCTGTTACAATGAGGTTAATCATTGTTGTATTGCTTAGCTCTGAAATAATTTTGAGCCTCTGTTACGGTTTGTAAATAATTATTACATACGATAATATCTCAATCAATGTTAGTCATGTCAGAAGATTAAATGCTCATTATAAACTCAGCTGTTAATTTCCTGCAGGGGAATATTATGTGAATATCTCCCATAACGGACCAGTTGTTTTAGGAGCAAATATATCATTTAAAGCAGAAGTATATTCTACGAGTGGAGATATCATATTGGAGCAATTCACATTTAACTGGAGGGACAACGCTATACCCTCTCATACTGGTCAAGTGAGTATTGTCGACCTTTAAAAATTTTCTTGAATCCCCACAGTTTTCAAATGTAAAATTTTTCTTTAGACTGAAGGGTTTAATGCAGTGAGCTACTGGAATGTATCATATCCTGCGAGTGAAGGATATGTACCAGGACGTTATGAAGTTGAGGTCTCAGTTGAAAAGTGGTTTTTTTGGGTTATTACCAGTAAAAGAGTGGAGTTCGAAGTTACAGGTGAATATTACTTTTTACGTTTTACTGTATGTAATTGATTTCGTCCACGTTGGTTGTTGAGAAATCATGAGGTATCGGTATGTTATTTAGTGATTATTATTTATTATTATCAGTCTTTCAGAAATATTATTACAACCTTAATCGTTTATAGATTGGAAAAGAATATATCAACTTATTAAGATCTCATTTACAGGATAGTATATCTATCTTTTATCAACAGTTTTTATGTATGTATGTTTGTGTAATGTACCGGTTCTACTACTCATTGTACAATTGTAAAACTCCACTCACTATCAGTTAATTTATAACGTATAATCTGCTGATATGCTTCAGGGAGGAAACTTATAGTATCATGATTTATTATTGGATGAAGACTTATTTAAATATTAATATTTCAAATTCTCATAGAAGTTGATTTGTCTCAGGCTTTGTTTACTACAATTGAATTGTTTAAATTATGATTTTCAAATGAGAATTTGTATAGTTTATTTATTGAAAACATTATAAATAATGAATTTGAATATTTACAGTATTTTCAGTTCCTTTAACACCATAGTAATTGTGGCCAAGATTTCTCAAAGTGACTTTAAAGTTCTCATTCTTTTTCTTACCCTATTTTATAGTTACTTCCATGATATTAAATGATGATATTTAAAAAGTCATCTTAAGTCATAAGATTCTTCACATTTAAGATATTGTATAAATTAACATTGCTAACAATTTGAATTGGTCATTTAAATTCTTTAATTTTGATATTTATCATCAATATTATTTAGGAACCCTAAATGGAAGACTGAATGTGATACAGTCTGGAAAGACTATTGTTGGACCATTTATTTCAAATGCAGAAGGAACCAATCATGAAGTTGTTTTATCCCCTCCAGACTTAGAATACATTTCCCGTGCACCACAAGTGTATTCATTTTGGTATGTAGACTGTGTGTATTATGGGTTTACTGAAGGATATAATTTCAACTTTAACTATCCACCGGAGGAGAAAACTCATAATGTTGAAGTCTTGATGATGGTTTCCTTTGAACCTTTACCAACCCCTGAACCAAGCACAACCACCACTGTTGGACCAAATAGTACAACTTCATCAACAACCACCACAACTTCAACAACTGCAACTCCAACTACTACAGAGAAGAGTAGTAATGTTAATGAAAGTCCATCAGTTAAACAAATTCAAAATAACAACCTCAAAGTAGATGTGCCATATATATGTATGAACAGCTCCATTATTTCTCATGATCCCAAGAATATATATGGTTATTTCAGTCGTCAATTGAAGGTTAGAGGTTAGTAATACATATTTTATTTCTTAGACTGTTTCATCAATAATTAATTTTGGAAAATGTAGCATTTATCAATGAATCTCAGTACATTTGTTGTTCAATCAACTTTTAAAAATATAATTTTAATTTTTGCATTTTAACCATGAAATTATTGTCTTTATATGGTGAATGTAAAATGAATCTATTTTGCTTTAAAAATGTCACATAGAATATATCAAACGAATGGATAATAAACACACACATATATATATAGCAATATGGGCTGAAAATGAAAACTATGTTGTAATTGTCTAAGAGCATATCTTTCAACTTGTGTGCTACAAGTTGAAAGATACAACAGTACAACAGTGCTACTGGTTCCAAGATTTCATGGAAAAGATAATAAAGATATGCTATCAGGTTAATTTTACTTCCTACACCAGTGTTTCTCAAATTCTTTTGGCCCATTTCATAGTCAAAACTTGCCCACAGCTCCCCTTTCTTAGTTAAAAAAAGTTTTTGTTTGTACCCAGAGTGGAAAACAACATAAAAGGATAGTAGAATAAATAAAAATTTTGATGCCTTAATGGTAAATGGTGTCATAAAAATAAGATATAAAGAAAACATTTTGTTGAAGATGAATTTTAGAAATTATAAATAACTTTTGTTTGAAAATACTTTTTTTAATATTTATAAATGACTCGAATGAACTATAGGATGCCAAAATTGCAAACAATTATTTGTTTTTTATTTTAATTCCATACTAATAAGAATGTGTCATATTTTTTTTTATTAAACCTGACCTTGTTCAGGGACACCCAAATCCATTTTTATTTTCCGAGGATCCCCTTAATGACTCTAGGAACCCCTTGAGATCCGTAAGGACCTCTTTGGGATTATCCTAAACGTATGAAAAATGATAATTCCTATTTTTTATGTTTTTTTTTTAAGAATATGCTTGAAATAGTTTGATAAATATTACATGATACATCTTTCTTTCAGCTCCTGTAGCAAATGTGACAGTTAATGGGACTAATTGGCTACAACCTGGTGATATGTTAAATCTTCAAATTGCATGCAAGGGATCATACCCATACAGTCACTGTGTCCATATAGTAACTGGCCCTTATAATGCTACAGGTATTACTATGTTATGATTATTATTTGTTTTCATTTTATTAAAATGATATAAATTTATGTATTTTTGTATATATCTATTATATATAGCTGCTTCAGGGGGTGTGTGTGTGTGTATATATATATATATATATATACAAATCTCAATTTTCCCCATATGCCCATGTGTGGGCTGGATTTCAAAAATTTTTTGAGACGCTTTATGATCGTGTAGAAGATTTAAATTTCACATGCATAAATAGGCCCCATCTTTATATTTAGCTGCCATCATAATGATGTAATTGGTCGCTGCTTTGATTTTATGGTGCGTTTACTTGGTTTCCATAAGGAATGAATAGGGTAATGACTCCTTTTGAGGCACTTCCTGAATGTATTTTTCTTTGAAATTTGGAGAATTAATAAAGATGACAGTTTTCTCCATACCTGCATCGAATTAAGGACTATCTAAACCAAAATTGTATATCATTTGCTTAAGATTCATTTAAACTTTAATTTAAATTCATTCTTTAAATAATCCCCAAGTTTCAAAATTACTGATTTGACGGCATATAAGATGCACTCTCATTAAGTAGGCCACAAACAAGGAAAAACAGTTTTAATAGTCTGTGCAAAAGCACAGTACCACAGTAATATGACTTACTACTGCTTTGTTTCCATGAACTTTAGTGTAATTTATCACTCCTAATTTATACTAAATGGTGTGTCATAAACTTTTGTTACCTTTTATTCATATTTCTCAGGGTTTTTTTTAAACAAATAGTTTTAATCACCAATACAATACCTTAACATATAAGATGCGGGTACATTTTTTGAGACCTAATTTAGGAAAAAATGCATCTTATATGCCGTCAAGTACTGTAATTCAATTACTTTTAAAGATTACTTTAATTTGGACATACTTCAACAGATTGTGAGTATAAGTGAATTTATACTCATAGCAAGAAATAAATTAAGCAAAATTATTCAGAGAAGAAAATTTCTTGTGTTTCATTAACCACAGTTATAAAAATTACATTAGCTATTGTTTTGTGATTCTTGAAGTTTCTTCTATCAGTGTTTCCCACCTTTTTACATTCTTATGTTATCGTTCTTTTACGTTAATAAGATAGAATATGGAGTGTCATAAGAAACAAAAATTTAGTATTTAATATGCTATAACCATAATTACAAATTAGTGTCAATGGTTTAAGCTCAAAATTAAATTACTAGACTATGACTATAATCTATGAATTTACTTGATGGAAGTTCCTCAAAATGAGTTCTATTTTTCCCATGTATTCCTTTTGGAGAAAAGTTAAATGCCCCCTAGAATCAAACTTGCAACCTTCATCAAAACTATCTGCTTATCATAAAAAGGCATCTATAATTGATGTCTTTATGCAAAATAACAGCTGTCCATCTCTTCATCAAGTCTTCAAAAAAGTAATTATTCAAATACTCCTTTCATGTATTTTAAATAGGGAAAATTCAATTGAGCCTGGTATCAGCATAAAAGGGATGGGAGGAATACATAGAATTGAGGTATACATACAGATCAGTGAATTTTGAGACTTTTACATAATTGGGGAGTAGTTTTTGATGATTTACATAAAAATTCAGAGTTCCTGTGGCCCCTGTAGTTTAGGTTTGACACTATATAATTATATATATCTATATATCCAAGAATTTTTAAGGTTCCAAATAAATTCTGTATATCTTTATCGTAGAAATTACTCATTAAAATCTTTTCTCAGAATATATTATTTACTGTATATACTCATATAATAATTACTATCTCACTTCCTCTAATTGACTTGCTAAACATGGGTATGTGTAATAATTACTTGTATTTTATAGTTATAGTCAATTTCATGCATGGGAATTTTTATGATTAAGAGGGAGATAATGGAATGGTTATTTTCAGTTTTCAATGTTATGTGAGTTTTAATGGTTATGGCAAGTTGTAATGTTAGAAAATACAGAAAGTATCTTTGCAATAGCTGGAATGGATATAAATTCAAGTTATATGTATTTTAGGAAATGAAACTTGTCTCCCTGGAGAAGGATCATCTGCTCCTTTCTGTGAGTTTTCCTACATGCATTACTTTCCTTTAGCAACTACATATACTGTGCTCATCATTATCGCTAATGATGTCAATGTCAAAGTTACCCAAGTGGCTGTGAAATTCTATGAAGGTAAGTGGTAAACATCGATTTAATTCTTTATTATATCTTAAGCATTACTCTGAAATCTGCCTTTCAGCATGTGGCTGGAGGAAGTGGCAAATAGGGCTGTTTTTCAACTTAATTTTATTATATGTTTATATTATAAGTAATTGATTTATGTTATATTATATTATATCAAATATTTACAATGAGGGTTGTGAATGATTATGAACTGTAAATATGGAATTTTTATTATTAAGAAGTTGTTTAAACAATCAGAAAATTTTTAGCTCTTCTAATTATTTAAATTGGTAACTGATAATTAACTAATCATTTACTCACTTCTGATTTGCTATCTTTCAGTAAATTGTTGTAGATGATGCCTTATTACTACAGATTATAATATGTATTAGTTTAGGACAGAATAAAAAATTCTGCGAAAACTATTGAGAGTTAGAATTCTTGTTAACCAATTATCTGCATGCATCTACATGAAATATCATATCAGTATGATATTTCATAGTTATATCTGTGTCATAGTACATATTTTCCGAAGCTTCAAAAATGGTTGAATGTAAGAATGGTCCTTATAGAATGAAAATAAAGAACTATTATTATTTTTTTCAGTTACAAAGAAAGCTCAACTCTCTGTCATAGTAGTACCAGTGGTATGCTCTATAATGGCTGTAATTTTGATTGTATTTGGAGTTGCCTATTATGTTCAAAATCGAAGGAGGTAAGTCAAAGAATCATTAATTAATGCTAAATAATGTATATTTTTCTTCCTATCTTTTCTTCTATGTATCTTAAAATCTTACTCTATTTGAAAGAATACAAATGCCAAAAATGTAATATATTTTTAAACTTTTGAGTATTCTATGCCATTAACTATGAAAATAGAATTAGGCATTTAGACTATTATCACTATTAAAGAAAAGACCTTTGTTACTATTAAAGTTGTGTAAATTTTAGTGTTTCATTCTTCTTTACTTCAGGTTTGTGGTTGAGGTTGCTAATTTTCACTTTGGACATGAAGATGTTGGCATGGAATACAAAACTTTTAATGAGCGTCTTAGAGAAGCTATATTAAATGCTTTTAATCATCGATCTATGGTTAATGATGATATCAGTGACAGTGATAGTGAAAGCGATCTAAGAACTAGAAGTAGGTGGCATCCAAGAGGGGTAAGAAATAATGCTGGCCCATCTTCTAATAGAATGTCTGCAGGTCCAAATGGCTTTGGAAGCAGAAGAGATGCTCATAGTCAGGGATATGGAAGTATGGAATAAAAGCATTAATTAGTTTTATTGTCCTTGCATGTTGCGAATAAATAATTTTCTTAGGCATCTGCTTTTATCAGGAAGTAAGGAATGTGTCCTGTAGTAGTAAAAACTGCCAAGAAAATTGTTTTTAAAACATTTGAATGAATTTACAAAAAATTTGAAGTGAAACCTCAACCAAAATCATTTATCCAAAGTAAATGTGAAGCTTTATTATAGGGAACTGGCTTTGTGATAAAATCACATCCTGCTAAGTTTTCATTGTTTTAGAAGGAAGAGATTTGTCTGAAATTTTTGTATTTTTAATGAATATGCGCTGTAATTAAAATTACATTAGCATCGCTGTAATCTTTTGGCTTAAGGATTGAATTTTCACTGACTTAATATCTTTGCCTTAGAAAGAAAAACCAATGGTGATTATTCTCATTACTTTCATATAAATTGTCTTTTTAATAGTAATTTACCTTATTATTTTCTTTGATACTGCTTTATCTACTTGGATGCAAATATTGTTCAATTGATTTAAGAATAGCTTATCATCTTCTCTATTAGGTGCCTTTGAATTATTTCTGTTCTGTTCTGGTTCTGGAATGGAACGTATTAAAATTTACCAAAGAAAAATTTTGTTGATTAAATTATATTCTTGAAGTTAAGGATTCTAGTCTATTGTGATAAAAATTTAGTCTGAAACAATTCATTTATAGTTTAAAAAAATTAATATGATAAAATTATTTTGGAATGATAATGATGCAATCTGCACACATTTCATTATTTAGTGCCCATTTATTACTCAGATGAGTAAAATATTTTATCTGTTTAGGAAATTATTTTTCATGTTTCCTCATTATATCTCATATATATTTTACATTGCTTACAATTTATTAAGTGGGTTATAAATTATGTATATTTATATCTATGTTTGCATATTGAATATGGTGATATCAAATAAATTATTATCGTTAACCACTGAAAATGTATTTTGTGATATATTTATATTGCAGTTTATGTTCTAGAAAAAATTTGTAAACTTTTTAACATTAAATTTTTTGTTCTGTAAAGGGCTCTCCATTAAATGTTATTTATAGATAGTTTTGTATGTGATATGCTATTGAGTGCATGAAGATAAATATTTTCTTTATTCGCATTATATCCCCAAATAAATTTTTATTGAACTTCTTAATTAATATGTAAATTGTTATTATTTAGTGACTTAAATTGCTGTAAGACTGACTGGCTGTGATGGATGAGATTCATCCAGGTTGTGTGTACTTCTTTGCAAACTGTTAAAGCAAGGAATAACAATGATGATGATTGTTGTACAGATAATTGTTAATCTTTGATAATAAAAATTTGAAATGAAACCTCAATCTTGTGTACTTCGTATTCAATTATTTTAATTTTATGGAGTGATTTAGATATTGCAATGCCATAAAATGAAAACATTTTTTTTTATTTCTGTAAGGAGTTAATAATTGCCAATTTTTGGGCAAACGAAGAAAATTTAAAATTATTATGTTTATTTAAAGTGTAATAATAGAATTATATACTAAGTAGATTGTTTTGATTTTATTACATTGAACTACTAAAGGTTTAAAGGTCCAAAGCCATATCTATAACTCTATCAAGATTAATATTACATATTCCTATAGTAAAGTATCTGATAGTAAATATTTAAATTAAAAAATACTGTTAGAATTCTAAACAAAATCCTAACCCAAAAATTATCTAGAATATAAAATGTTATTATATAGCTTGATATGGTTGAAATCAGGATGTATTATGATATAGTATGATATTCTAATATTATTATTATTCGATCAATAACCAATTTCAAGATCGTATTAATAAAATGTTGAAGAAAATCATCTTACTCTCCGCAATGCAGCGCTTGAAACTCTCGCTGTCAAAGATATACGTGTGGTCCCCTAACGACCCGCAGCGTAACTATAAACAGCTGTAAAACGAAGCGCTCCTTTGTTGTTATGCCTCACTTGGATGCTACTTACATATGAGAATGAGATTTTTCATTGCAATTCTCTTTAGCTCGGAAATAATCTTCAGCTACTGCTATGGTGAGTTTACTTATAAATGATCATCTCAATTTAAAATATTTGTTTACTACGAAGATGTGTTGGATCGAGATTTGACAAACAATTAAAATTTTTTCAGCAAAATATTATGTTAATATCACACACAATGGACCAGTAGTATTAGGAGCAACTATTACATTTAAAGCAGAATTATATACTGAAAATGGTGACCGGCCAAAGGGAGAATTCACGTACAGTTGGAAGGACAACGCTATACCCTCACATTCTGGCCAAGTTAGTATTGTAAAACTCTCTAAAGATTTATGTTCTAGGGGTTCCACGTCTTGTCACTTATTTACATATCTTTCTAGACGAAAGGGTCGGATGCTGTGAGTTATTGGGATGTGTCATATCCAGCGAGCAAACACTATGTACCAGGTCCTTATGAAGTCGAAGTTTCTGTTGATACATCATGGTTGAAACCGACATCTGCAAAACGTCAATTTGAGCTCACAGGTAAATAGTACAGTATTGGAATCTTATCCTTCCGAAAGATGAACAAATTTCTGAAATTACCTCTAAGTAATTAATTCGTAAATATTTCTTACCCAAACAAAAATGTCTTTAAGTACTTTATTTTTTTGTAACATTCTTTGTAATATTTAGAATATAATAAATATCCTATGTAGTAAGGAATTTTATATAAATGTTTCGAAATATTTTAATTTTAAGTTGTTAGGCATTTCTTTGTGAAGTGGTTAAACCGATGCTAGTAAATTTACTGAATATCTACATTCGGGTTATTTAATGTACATATTTGGAAGGCAACTCGTTTGGAGAATATATGTAAAATGAGTGTTATCTTAATTTTTCAATGATCTCGGTAAGAAATGGGTAAATAAGAAAAAAATTCTTTAAATGATAATTAAACTAATATTTAAATCAGTGAGATGAAATTGTAGTTTTTCACAAGAATGTTTTGGGACTGTTTTATGTGTGATCAAAATGTATCTACCTCACTGTTCTTTTAATTTACATCACCACGAGTAACAGATTTTAAGAATACCTTAAATATCCTTGAAAACTAATGTTTCTATCTATTGCCAATTCATATGTACACCATACTTTTCATGAATTTCCAATTTTAAACTCAATTAACGGATTTTATCTCCATTTATATGTAATCTCTTTCTATACTAAATTTGTAAATTAATACCTTTCCCAAAGTTCTATTGATGAGCATGGGTGAAAGCTAGCCACATTGTTGAACTCCCCTTGTAATCAGACTATATTTTTTATAAGATAACACATTATTTTACATAACTACATTTCAGCTTAAAGTAGGAACTGACCTTGTTGATTGCTTATCATGAGTCAAATATACAGGTTATAAATTGTACCTCATATTTTGTGGCTCATAAGGTATTTAAGCAATTGAATGTGATATTTTGTGCTAAATTCATCCTTAAGCTTAAGAGATTTCAGGATTAGCCCACAATCTTCAGTTAATTTATCTGTCCTTCCATGTCCTCCCAGTCTATAAAATTTAATCTCTAAAGACTACTGTGAATATAATGGCAGTGACATTATCAAACTGACATCTTTAAAATGAATTTTTCTTAGCAAAGGATTTTAGACACTGTTGCATTATTAATGATGATCTTCAAAGTTTAAATGCGATGATTCTAATAAAGTTCATATTAAGTGTAGTTCAAAAAATGTAATGAGAGAGACAGTTCATACATTTAAATTATTATTCGTTGGTTCTTTAAGTAGCCTCTTTTATCTATTCTCAATCCATTTATATTAGGTCTACCGGAAAGTTCTATCCGTTCCTGTTGCAATGTTTCAACAAGTATGCATGTATCATGTTAGAGCAAGATCCTTTTTTGACAACATCGAAGATTGCTGAAAGGCTTGATTCAGTTCAACAAACCATCTCCGACCATATTCGGAAACTAGGGTTTGTGTGGAAGTATTTGAGATGGGTGTCACATGAGTTAAGTGAAAAAAATTTGAATAATTGAATTGTCATATGCACATCTCTGCTTGCACACAACAAAATCAAACCCTTCTTGGACCTGATCATAACTTGGGATGAAGAGTGGATTACCTATGAAAAAATTGTAAGGATAAGGGCATATTGAAAACCTGCCCCCTCCATCTCTAAACCGAAGTTGAGCCTGAACAAGAGAATGTTGTGTATATGGTGGGATATTCGAGGACCAATACATTTTTAGCTATTGAAACCAAAACAAAGGCTTAATTCGGAGAGGTACTGTCAGCAATTGGATAAATCAAAAATAGTACTCCAAGAAAAGAGGCCGGCAATGTTCAATAGGAAGGGCATCATACTGCTTCATGACAATGCCAGGCCACAAACAGCTTTGGGGAAAGTTTCAGAAAGTCGCAGAGCTAGGCTGGGAAATTCTGTTGCATCCACCACACTCCCCGGACCTAGCACCTTCCGATTATCTCATGTTACTGTCCTTACAAAATTTCTTGCTGGGCAAGCAATTCAAGAACAAAGAAGATATCAGACAAGCACTGGTTAAATTTTTGGTCTCTAGAGATATGACAATAAAAAAAATTGGAATATAAAAATTGCCATCTTGCTGGAAAGAAGACGTAAATAATGATGGCAATTAAATTATTCAATAAACTTATTCAAAGTATGAAAAAATTTATTCTTTTGTTTCATTCTAAAAACAGAGAGAACTTTCTGGTAGACCTAAAATTTTATTTCATTCCAGCTTGTTATATGGACAGGAAGGATGATAACTATTATCCTTTTATTAATGAGGGTAGTATAATGGCATTTAATAAGTTGTTTATGGAAATTATAGTTGAAATTTAACTCAAATTATTTATTTTATCTATATTAATTATTTATTCATCATGAAATTTTGAGTAATATTTTTTAGAAAAAAATTCAATGATTCAAAAATCCTCAAATTATAGTTCTATTTTCTTTTCATTTTCTTTTCCATAATTTCAATTTTCAGGAACCCTTAACGGAGGGCTCAAGGTTGCACAGTCTGGAAGAACTGTAAGGGGACCATTTATTTCAAATACAGATGAAGTCAGACATGAAATTGTATTGTCTGCTCCTGATTTAAAGTATATTTCCCGCGCTCCACAAGTGTATTCATTTTGGTATGTGGACTGTGTGTATTATGGAATATCTGAAGGATTCAATTTCACTTTTAACTACCCATCAGAAGAAAAGACGCACTATGTTGAAGCCTTTTTGATGGTGTCCTTTGAACCTTTACCTACTCCTGAGCCAAGTACAACCACCACTGTTGCTCCTACATCTACAACTACCATTGCACCAAACAGCACAACTACTAAATCTCCTACAACCACCACTACTACTACAACATCAGCCACAACAACAGCAACAACAAAGGCTAATGGAGTTCTTATGACAAAGCAGATGCTTACTACTAATCGTATAGCAGATGTTCCTTACATTTGTATGAACACCTCAAATATTGCTCCTGATCCCAAGAAAATATATGGTTTCTTCAGTAGAGAGCTGAATGTTAGAGGTGTGTATTGCTTATTCTTATTTCAATATATATGAAGTTTAGTAAGTAATTATTATACTGAAAAATAATAACCATTCGTATTATTTCACTATTTTATGACTGTATTGTATCTAGCAGCTTTTGGTAATTTGTGTATGATTTTGTAATTATTTTGTTCACAGGAACATGGATTAACATTTATCTTTTCCTAACTTTAAACCTGAAGGATTCAAGTTATCCTTGCATTAGTATCTGAAATTCAACTTATTATTATACGTTTGAATTAATTATTTATCATGCATCAATCATCTACTTTCATATATCTGCTCACATCATTTCCTTTGACAGTTACTCTAAAAATTTTCAATATGTATTTTTGAGAAATTTGTTCATTCTAATCATAAGTTCATGTTTATGATTTCTTTAAATGAAAACTATTATTGCTTGCATATTGTGTGTCTTAAGTCTGCATTTAATATTTGGCCGAATTATTTTCTTTGTATAATATTTGATTGATTTGTAGATTATTCTTTGTGAGGTTATTTTTTCTCTGTTTAATCAGTTTTCCTTGTGCATGATAAAGTAAGATTTGTTAAATTTTAACTGTCCTCAAGAGTATGCAGTAACATTGTTCCATTTTCTCTTTTGTGTAATAATTAGCACTATCATTATTTTACATGAGAATGTATTGTATATTATTTTATATACAATACTGTCTTTGGAATCAATATTTCATCCTCGTATATATAAGTGGTTGATTCAACTGTTTTCTTACAGCACCAGAGATTTGATATTATAATTTATTAAAGAATAATTCAAAATCAATTAACATGAGTTTAAATTCATTTGATAAATTTCAGCTCCAGTGACCAATGTCACAATCAGTGGCACGAATTGGCTGCAGCATGGGGATATGCTAAACCTACAAATCACTTGTAAAGGATCATATCCCTATAATCACTGTATCCGTATTATCCCTGGGTTGTATAATGCTACAGGTAAGACTGATTAGAAAAATTGGATTTCTTAATCTCTTCTTTCAGGAATAGATATTATATCACAATAGTTTATTATTATTGAGAGAAGTGAGAGGGCTCTTTCTTTTGTGACATCAAAAACTATGATGAATGTCTTTACCATTTTTGCGTTCTTCAGATCCTGTTTTCCATGAAAAATCAACTATTTTGACTATTTCTTCATCTCTGTAATTTAATATTTTATCATATCTCTCATTTTGTCTCGTATGGATGTAGTCACTCATCAAGATATTTTGGAAAGCATTTGAGTTGTATTATTGTCTATCATGGTATTTATTTTATTTTCCACTGAGAGCAAAGGTGGCTTCCATCCTATTGAGAGATTTTGTCTAAATGTTTGGTGAAAATGTTTAAAGAAAAAGATTCCATTTGAATGCTTCCAATATTGCTCCTCTCTTGTTGTTTCCTTACTATGGTTAAATACATTTACATTGTTTAAATACATTAAAGTGCTATATCTTAGATTTTTTTATTTCTTATTGATTAAGTCTCGTTAATTACACTAAAGAAACATTTTTACAGTATATTGCATTATAGAATTATATTTGTATATTCAGTCTTTATACGCCTTTTAAAATCAATAAGTATTAGCTCTTATTTATTATTTCTTTCTGTGTTTATAAAATTTGCAAAAACTTGGTTATCATCTTTGTAGCTCATATAATTTGAGTTTTAATTCATCAAGTCTCTTGAAGGACTCTTTTACTGTGAGCTTGTGTGCTTTGCGTGGAAGTAATTACTTTTTTATTTTAGGAAATGAAACGTGTGCTCCTGGAGAATCATCTATTGCACCATTTTGTGATTTTACATACATGCATTATTTCTCATTGGCTTCAACATATACTGTGCTTATCATTATTGCCAATGATATTAATGTCAGGGTTACTCAAGTTGCAGTTAATATATATGAAGGTAAGTATTAAACTAAGTTTAGGAAAGAAGGAATTTTCCAGAAGAAAATTGCTAAGGAAAACTCTGATCAAACCTTATACCCCTTATTATTCTCTGTTCTATCATTTTGTGCATTATGTGTAAGAGGGGACTTCATAGTCTCAATCTTGCCTTTAATTAAGACTATAATTACTATTATTATTGCAATTTGTTTTTTAAGAAATTTGTTTTTGATGTGATTTCTTTTTTAACTTTAGTATCCTTTAAATTTTATGTATTTTTTATTTAAATAAAATGTTTTATCTTTATACTACATTTTTTCCTAAAAAATGTGTCTTTATTTAATTATAGAAATGTTAAAATCACAGAATTTAAATTACTTAATGGTTGATGAAAAGTTATAAAATCTAGGATACATTACTTTTTTAGAAAGTAAGTGTTGTAAACTCATCTTATTACCACTATTTCATTCCAATTGCTATGGCATGGAGTCTACTTGAAATAAAACTGCTTTAAAAAAAATTAATGCATTTTTTAATAGTGGAAATATTTTTATTGGGATTGCTTTCTAGCTTAATATGAATGTCTAACACTTTTAACACATGTCTAACTTTTCTGATTGCTGCCAATTTAACATATTGAAACAAATCCTGGTGAAACTTTATCTTGTATATTTAATTTTGAATGGATGGGATGTACTACTTTTTTGTCTTTATTTTCTCTTTCAGTTACCAAAAAGGCTCAACTGTCTGTAATAGTTGTACCTGTGGTTTGCTCCATGGTTGCTGTTGTTCTAATTGTATTTGGGGTGGCTTATTATGTTCAAAATCGAAGGAGGTAAGTCGAGAAATGTTACATTTGATCTTTACTAACAGGAATAAAAAACAATGTCTATGTTCTGACACAGACATAGTATGTGGAACTTTTTTTGACCTATAATCAAAAGTTAAACTATGCAACCTTGTGTTAAAGTTAAGAAATGGAGCAGTATCACTTGAAGCATATATATATGATCTTCTATAACAAGGGTGGCCAGCAATTTTGGTTGATCATCGTCCCTCATAATTCTGTGCACAATGGAAGTTAAAGCAATTTTAGAAGACAAAGCTTTTTAGAAATGGTTAAAGCATTCTTGAGATTTCCCAGTGTCATAAGTTCTTTAGACTCTGATATTATAATTATACAATAATAGGATAAATTAGTTATATTAATTTTGTGATAAACATATATTTTTCTTGTAATATAATTCTTTCATCAAAAGATTTGTACTTAAATATTCATCACTGACTTTTTTATTAAAATTCAAAGTTAACCATTCATTTTATAGATATTAAAAAGGTTTATTTTAAAATTTGAAATTCTATGTACTTATTAGGTTGTTTTTTTATTAGGTTTATTATTGAGGTAGCAGATTTTCAGTTTGGACATGTGAATGCTGACATGGAATACAAAACATTCAATGAGCGTCTTAAAGAAGCTATCATGAATGCCTTTAATCGCTCCATTGCTGATGATTATATCAGTGACAGTGATAGTGAAAGTGATCGGAGAACAAGTGGTGCACAATGGCCACGAAGAGGTGTAGGAAATGCTGCAGGGCCATCATCAAGTGGAATTACTGGCCTTCCAAGTGGAAGAGGAGATGCTCAAGGTCACAGTTATGGAAGTATGGAGTGATGGCATTGTGTCATTATGTTGCCACTACAATCCATCCAGTAATTGTTCCTGTATGCTATTCCTTATGTCTGAGTGTATGGAATGTCCTGATTTTAAGTCTGGAAATTTATTCCAATTATTCTCTATAAATCAGAGATGAACAACTTGATTCAATCTGTTTTCTCTGAACTCATTCAAACCAATATATAGCACCAACACATTATATTTAAGCATATCCTGTTGTATTTTTATCATTATATCAGGATAAAATGAGTCAGACAAGCATAAGTATTTTTGCTGATTATCCTTATGATTAAGTTTGCTATTATGAGGTGTACTTTATATCTATGTAATGTGATAATGGATTTATATTGAGGTGAAGCCAAAATTGTATATATTGGTGGAAATGTCATGAAGTCTAGCTTTTTTACAAAATATGATGATAATGCTTTCAATGAAATAGAGGAAATAAGAGTGAATGAATTTCTAGTTTTGCACAGCACATAATCTTGGAAGTATGAGGAAAAATAAAAGGTTTTCTCCCATTTTCTTATGTAAAAATAAGAAGTAACTAAGGTGGGCAATAGGTTATGGATTGATTTCTTGTTATCTTTTTCTATGCATGTTATAAATCTCAAGAATTAATCATTTTGATTACATTACAATATATTTTACTTTATTAGTTTAGTTACTGTCAGGATATCTAGTCTTATCTATGAGAAAAAGTAATTTTAAATTATATTGTTGTCATATTCCAGGACTATTTGATATTTGCAGTTCATATTGTACAAAATATGAATGTATATTCTGAATTTATGTATTGGATGTAATATTTGGTACTTGGTGTTGCATCATTGTATCAACTTCAATGCTTTTTTCTTGTCCATTATATCTTTCCATTTTTTAAATGCAATTTCCTTTTACTGAAACTTCATCCATACTTTAACTATTAATAGTAATGCAGATTATTCTCGTTAATTTTTATATAAGAATTTTTTTGAGACATTTTAAGATTTTATTTTGCCGATGATCTTTAATTGATTCTGTCCTGTTTCATTCCTCCTTCATTCAATAATTCAAGCAACTTCAGACTGAGCTTATCTTTAAGCAAATAATGTAAAGTGAAGTAATGGTTATGACCTAACCATAAGTGTGACTTTTAAATTGAACTCATGTTTGACAGCAGTTGAATCTAATCAAAATCAAATTGCTGGGGGAGATAGAAACATTGGATTGTTCAGGGTTTATTGTCTTAACACTGAATATACCATCCTCAAGTGAAGTGAATTTTTGTAAATTGTAATGTGAACTATTCTCCTCCTGGATACTTTGTGGATTCTGCAACCCAAAACTGCAATTTTGTTTTAAAGAGCTAATGACTTTATAGTATTGTATGATTGTTATGAAGACTGTGATTGGCTGTGAAAGATGAGCTTCATTTAGATTGAAATGTTTAAATCAGCATTGAAAATGATATGAAATTTAAATGTGCTTTAAAATTGAATAATAAACATTCAAATATATGTTTTTCATACAAGACTTTTTAGTTTTTTTTACTATTATATCTTTCACTTTCTTAGTAAACCTTTCCTTTAATCTTAAATAAGTCTTATCGTACTTTTGGTCCATGTGGGTGATTTGTGACATGTAGATGGAATGTTGCATGAATTACTTAAATCCGTTCCAATTTATCATTGATGTAATGGAAAAGCTTCTAGTTAATCACAAGGAACTAAATGAGATGGGTAACAACTAAGCACCAACAATCTGATAGGTGAACATATGAGTGTCATCTTACTGAATTAAAATATTCACTATGAAAGTGGCACAAAAACAACCTTCTTTATCCATGCTATCGCGTGCTGACATTTACATAACAAAGAAAAGCTCACACTCATATATATTTAAACTCTGTGGAAGATGACAGTTGAGGTTAATAATATCATCTGTTTTGATGAATGAGGTCCAATAAGCATAATAATGTTTTGTGCCTATTTCTTAACTTTTCTAAACTGATTTTGTCGTGGTATTTTTAATTTTTAGATTTAGTTTTCTTGTATGATTTGAGGTAGGTTAGTTCTTTATTTATTGAAGTGTGATTTTTTTAATTGAACTTTATAATAAAATATAAGTAATCAACTAGTCTATTCCTTTTCAACTATTTGAAAATGTTCGTAAATGCCCATCAATGGACATTTCAGTGTCTAGATAATCAACAAAGAAAACAATTGCATCTCTTATTCCTGGGTATGATGATTGATAAAAATATAAAATGTTGGGATCATTTTAATTATCTTGCAACTAAACTTTTAAATGCGAGCTTATTTGGTCGGAAAAATTAATTTAAGCCGTTAACATAGTGGCAGCATATTGTAAAAATTCTCATTTGAGTTTGATATATAATATCTTAACGATTGGTTATTCATTTAACTGGAAAAATATTTTTGTGATGCAGAAAATGGTCATGGGGGAAACTGGAGAGAAATAATCATGCAATCTACTTTTTAAGAACTCGAGTATCATGAAAATATCTTCAATGTAAATCTATATTCGTCGAAACATAAATAATTATATAATGCTATCAGATGTTTATGATCATAACATAAAATAGGAGATTAATATCGTGAAACATATCATATTGACTATGTTTGAGTGACAGGAGCTCTAATAAGATGTAAGATGATTTCAATTTTAACAATAAATACCATGCTGAGAAATGAGCGGAAGATAATTAAGGGTGAGTGTTTCCAAAAAAACATTAAGTTTGCATAAAAATATATTGCGTTTTATTATAATTTAACTGATAAATTATATGCCTGTGTAAATATGAATTACTGCTGTAATCGC
Organism: Pantala flavescens; assembly: GCA_020796165.1. Taxonomy (NCBI): domain Eukaryota; kingdom Metazoa; phylum Arthropoda; class Insecta; order Odonata; family Libellulidae; genus Pantala; species Pantala flavescens. The sequence goes on along the minus strand of CM036878.1, from coordinate 7,193,874 downwards.
TATATCGCAAATATTTTAGGCTCGTATGTACATGTTCATCGAGTAATCATTCATCCTAACTAATGTCGTCATTTATAATTTTTAATTTTTGTGACGAATTAGTTGGTATACTACTTACACAATGAATTATATGAATTCTCTTACACATTTTGGTGTATCGCTGAACCAATAAAATTGTTATAATGATCGTAGCCATTTTGCTGTGCCTCTTGCGTGTATTCTTTGAAAATGACATTTGTAATAATCTCCTGTAATACTGGACATGATTCTGGCCTATACGTGAGTAGATTTTGTGTAAGGGATCTTCCCGCATTTTATTCACGTAAGCGTCGCTCAGTATCGATTGGATCATAGTCATATTCTTATTCAGTTTCGAGGTAAGGTTTGTAATTCACCTGAGTGCGTTATTTGTGAAGTTCATGAAGTTTGAAGTTAACTCAGTGTTTCATTGCAGTATTAATAGATTTTCTGGAAAATCTTCTCTTGGGATAATGTTAATGAAGTTGAAAATTTTTGAAATTTTTGCAACTTGATCAAAAAATGTTGTCCTCGCCTATTATGTGAATTTTTTGAGATAGATGTAAATCATTCTGACGAAAAGCCATATTGAAATCTCCTAACGTTACAGAACGTAGTTCTTGATACAGAAAAGTTGTTTTCTGAAGCTCGAAGGATCCTTAATTTGTAGCTAGTTACTCTTTGGAAGAGAAACAGTCAGCAGACGTTTGTTTCATGATTCAATATGTATAATCGTTTTCCTTTCGTCACAAAAAATTATAAACAACATTCCTTATGTAAGTTCTTGGTACATCTTACTAGTATAAGCAATAGGAGTTATTTCTTAAAGGTTAATGGAGTGAATTATGAAACCTAAAGTAGAAAGGCGTTTCTTGAAGATATTCCATCAATTTCATTCACAACAAGTAACAGCTTTTATGGTCTCTGTCTTTATTATTGATTTTAATTTATCAATTGATAGGCAGTTCTACAGTGTAAAAGTAACTTTTTAATGATAATTTTAAGAAAATGAATTGCATGAATGTAATGCCAGTGACTGGTGTTGGCAAGGACCAATGTTTATTAATGAGGCTAATAGTATAGTGCATATAGATATTGGTAAGGGAAATATGTACAAAAGAAGGGTAGTAGAGGCCTGAAGGCTAGTTGAACTTGCTATAAAAGAACATTAACATACCTTGTTATGGATCAATTTATATTGAGTATTTGTAAGTTATTATTCTGAATATATGCATGTCTATGTATAAATACAATCAAGCGGAAGGGGAACCTTTGAAGTACTGTAAAATATAGGATGATATAATTAATATATTACTATACCTTCAATCCTTCAAATTAAGTCTTCATTTCCTTAATAAGTCAAACAGTAAAACAATTTTTAAGCTATCAAGAATTTTATGATATGATTTACATTTGCTTACTAATGCTAGGAGAAAATTAACTATGAGGTTATATTTTCAATTTATGGGCCTCCAGTTCACATTATTGTGAATTTTAAAAGTGAGAATGGTCAGCTTGCTTAGCTGGTAATAGTGGGTGTAGAAAAATTTATTTTATGATTTTACTAACTATAAAGAACAAAATTCTTTTGTGCTCCATTGAAAAACTCAATTTCATGTAATATTTCCAAGGAAGAATATGTTTTAAACTATAATCTCAAAAATTATGTCCAAGATATTTTTAAGTTCCAAATAATCAATATAAAAAATTTTAAAAACATTTTCTTAAACTGAAGGCTTATGAGTTACTATATGAATAACTTAAATTGAAAATTCTTCATAAATCTATACAAATATAAATATTTCATTCTCTCAGCTTTATACTTTTTTCGTTTATTTACATCCCAAAAATGACTTTCTAATATGCTATTAAAATATCAACCAATGCTTTCCTAAGTAGAGATTTTCTCAAATTCCTTTGTTTAGAAGAATTTCATTGCCTTGTAATAGTTTTGATTTCACTTGTTTCTTGAAAACAAAATTTTAAAAATTGCTTACATCAGCAAATCTCAGTATAGAAAAAGAAGCTGAATGTTGTGATTCATCCATACTTCATACTTTAAGTAACGCAAGGATAATTGATTTATTCTCTCTAAGAGTGTCTTGAGATGAACTCAGTATATTTTATGACAAGAGTTTAATTTTTGTCTTTATCTAGTTTGGTGTTGATATCTCAATAATTCAGATTTTTGAGATAAAGTTTCAGTTTTTTTTTAAAACATTGCCCAATAAATGCATAATGGTATCACTCATTTTGATTGCAAAAGGTTTCTTCATCTTCTACTATTTCCTTATCTTGTTTCATCTTCATTCTATACTTTAATTATTTTGCATACATATATCAATAAAACTATATGATTTTAATGGTTTCTTAAGTTCATTTCCAAGCAGGAATACTTCAAGATTTTTAGATCGTATTTTCCATTCATATCAATTGTAACTGGTCAATTATGATAGTTATGTAAACTTGATTTTTTTCTATGATACCCATTAATTCCTAAGGCAGTTAATTATTATCAGTTAGTTAAATCGTGTATAAAGAAAATAAATTTGAGATTTCCACTATATTTCAATATTTTTGGAAGTTATTTTACCAATATTGATGACTTTACAAAGTTATGGCTTTCCATATTGATTTTCTTTAATCTCGTATATAAATTATTCTTATTAATTTATATCGAAGGCAGAAGTTAAACTTTTATTGACGATTTACGAACTTCACCATAACCTTAGACTTAATAGTGTTCCATGATTCATATATTGGGTCGATTGGTAAAAGGTGATATAAATATTTCGAAGAAATTAAGTGTGTCCATGCAGTTTCTAAGTTTGAATCTCCTCTCATGGCTACGAGTGCTGCGAACCTTACTTTCGGGAGAAGTAACGAACAAGTTCGAGAAATCGCCGCAGAGTGACGCCCTATTCGTTCGTTCCTTTCGTCGTGGGCGCGCCATCCTTCCACAGTTTCTCTCCTCGTCTTCTATGGTGTGGTTGTCCGGAAAACTTGTATCGTGTTGCCTTCCGTATTTCGTACGACACAGCGGAGCGCACCAACGCTCCGTTTAAAAGTTCGAGCTTAGGCAGTGTAGGTGTGTCCGGACATAATTTAGCAACTGTGGGAAAATAATCAGAAGGAACTGAGGAGATTTAGGAAGCTTTGTAACTTTGATTTAGTTTTTTTAGTTATTTTTTTTTTCAGTGTAATAACTCTTCGCCGTCGGATAATTCTTTGAATAATTTTGCTGTAGGGTTCTGGAACTCTCATAATTAATAAACTTGTGACTAATTAAGTTGAGATATACTAAAGTGGTGATCCGTCGACGGAATTTAGTGAGAAATATACTTCTTTCAGAAGAAACTGAAGGTCGTCGTAGTTCGGTGAAGATTCTTGTGATGGGTTTCTGACAGAAACATTCGAAAGTGACTTTTTTCCTGACCGGCAGTATAACAATTCACCATGGAGAGCGAAGAAATTACCAAACTGGTGGACGGAATTTACAAAGTGAGTAACAAATATCGAAAATTTCCATAAATGAAATAGATTTTATTTATTTATATACCCTGATATAGTCTTAGAAATAAGTGTAAAAATTAAGGTATTGAATCGTAAATTAAATAATAGCAATGAAAAATATCAATGGAGATAAATTTTTTATTCCAAAAAATAGTAATTACGATTTTTTATGAAAAATTTTAACAAACATTGTTATTGTGAATGTATTAAATATTTCTCCATGTTTGAGATAGATTATTTCTAGAAAACCTTTTGTCCGTAAATTTCGTGATGCTGTCGCGATTTTTACTCTACTTATATTTTCCATTAAAATAATTGTGGGAAGATTTGCACCTTGTCAGAAACTAGCTGTTACACAATATAAGAATTATAATGTTTTAGTGTTTTAGATAATACTTCTCACTTTGAACAGAAAATTTTTCGTAATGATAGAATTGATAAGAGTGTATAAATAGTTAAAGTCCGTCCCCATTTATCCACCCTCATCGGAAATCTCAACAAAGTACTTTTTTGCCAAATTTAAAAATACTTGTAAGCTAATGATTCTAATTTACACTCAAACCCAATCATATATACGTGAATAAACGAGTGCCGGAACATCTCGTCTTAGCATAAAATTAAGCTACTTACCGTGATATAAGACTTATGATCTGATTTACGTGGAGGCTAAAGTGGTCTACTCTTTTATTTATCACCAATAATAGGTTTCATAATTTGAGTTCATTACCGATTGATTCAGGGAAAATACTTTTTTAATGATCCATTTAGGAAGAAATTTATTGATAAAAATCAATGACATTGAAAGATAAAAGAGTCGATGAAAAGGTCGAAAATAATGATAAAAAATTCTCCCGAAAAGAAAATATTAAACAATCTCCAATTACAGAGAGATAAGGTGAGACATTAAAGAAGCCTTCGAAAGAAATTTAGCGTTATTTTTTATGATTTATTAATTGGAAGTTTGGATTCTTGGCAATCGATCAAGTTTCGTGAAATTATTTTTAAAATATCCGAAATTCATGAAAAATTTGAATTTTTTCCTCTTTTTACCCATCATATATAATAATGTTGGATTAATCATCGGAATCTATTTATATCTGATCTACATAATGTCCTTGAGGTCAAATTTATTTTCAATTGAGCAAATGAATTAACGTGATATTGAAGTAATTTTGAAAGAGTATTAATTTGATATTGTCATCGTATAGTTTGTTAGATAACTGAATTCGAATCAGCTTAAAGGATGTTTGAAATTTCAGAAAAGCAAAGATTTTTTTTTTATTTTAGTTTTCGACGAAAGCAAGTGTAAAATCGACTCTGTCCATTAATTATTTTTCTGGGACCAGAAATAGTTTTGAGGAACTACATTTTTTCTAATCGAACATAATATTCAGAAGAAATACGATTCGATCGAGTACTTTAAGTATGGCTTTAAATGTATCTTGCGAAAATTAAAGAAAACCCTTAAACGTTAATAATTCTTCTTGATTGCGTTTTGAGTCGTCCTTTGGGCAGACTTTGACTTTTGATCTTTCAGTCGGTGCTATCCAATTAGTTAGCTCATTATATGGTTTGCAATACGAGCTGAGGCCAAAAACAAACGTGTTCATCGTGTTCGTCCAGCCCTCCTTTTAGACCTCTCCTCTCTTCTGCTAAAGACTACGCGAATTCTCTATTTTCACTGACTTAAACTTAATTTAATATAATTAGAGGAAATGTTTTTGTAATTAATATAATCCAATTTCGATCATTAAACAGTCGTTTAAACATCTCGTTTATTAAAGCAGAAGTAGTGTAGTCTTCATTCGGACGAGATTTCGATCGCGTATGCATTTGAGGTTTCATTGTTCGATCGAAATTTTATAAACTCAACTCTCATAATTTCGATGGAAACTTACGATTTAATAGCGAAATATCGTCTCACGGTTGGAGTTGAGTGAGTGGATTAGGTAAATTTGTAGAGGAACTTTTTTTTGCTGTGTCTGATTTTACGGAAATTTAGTCGTGGTACTGAATCGGTTTCACCTTTTCTGATTTGAAGAGATTATCTCTATCATTGTCAAATACATAATCCATTTCTGCCGGATTCTCCCACTCTTGTGGATAGGAGAGTAGGCCACCGGCTGACTCTCCTCCATCAGCTCGCGACTTAGTGGAAGTGCCGAAGACATTTCGTGGTCGAGGAAAATGAGTTTAGTGCAATGAGCTTTTGGATTTGAAGATTCATCCTTAGTTGCGATCTGCACGAATCTCGTCTTCTCCCCCACGAAGCGGGCCAATCAGACGAGTTGGCGGATTTCACCGAGATTGTAAAAGTAGAGCAAAGCTGCCATGTCCAGCATTCTATTTTTTACACGGTCTCCGAGGGAAGTGTAGAGTGGGGGAAGGTGGCACCGGAAAAGTCTTGTTCTAAGAAGTTGTCGCGCGGAAAATTTATTTCCGAAGAAATGGGTTATAAATACTTCTCTATTATCTTAGTTCGAGTTTGCTCGCTAAGTTTCCTTTAACGATTTTGATACGCTCAGCTTGCTTTTGACCTGATCGAAATCTTGACCATATTTTCGCAAAGTCTATTTTATTCGTCCTCGGAGGGATCTAATGCAATTTTAAAAATTATCATGATTTTATTTTGGTTTTGAAGCCGTTTTTTACGTATAGAATATGAATTTACAGCATTCAAAGCTACCGATACAAATAAAAATTGACCTTTATATTCTACTTGTAGTTAAATTTTTTATTTTAAGAGATTTTGTTAGTATGTTTCTATCTAACAATTATTTGGAGGAAATAGTATCAGATATTTCGTGCAACTCATCATCATAGGTACTATCAATTTCGAGATAGAAAGAGTAAAATATTTTCTCAGGCCTTAAAATTGAAGAATATTTCATATCGGAAAATCAAGTGGTGAGATATTTATGTTATTAGATAATAAATTATTGTATATAAATGGTATTAATGGTATATTAAACGTTTTCAATATTTCCTGTAGGATCCTCGTTACCGATAAATTATATTCTCTAATTGGCGATAATAATAATTATGCTATAAATCATTTTCTTGTCATTTACATTATGTGACTGATAAATATCTTTCTCTGGAACCCGAACATATATGTTCTTTACGAAGCTTTAACCGAGAAAAACCAATCTATTTCCGCAATAACACTCCGTCGTAATGTGTTGACAGCTATATCAGTTGAAAGTTACGAGATTGCCGTAACATTGTGGGGGTGGTCGGAGAATCTAAGCAGGGCGTCAAGGGTGATAGAACGGAGGGAAAATAATTAGTTTACTGACCTCAGAGAAAAGTCTCGTTCGAAAAAAATAATATTCCCGTCAAATAACCATGAAGCCACGCCCTGGGTCCTCCATAGAAACTTCTTTCTCCACTTCTGTCCTCCCCTCTGTCTATTCACTCCAACTCAAAACCTCTCTTCTCCTCAAACTCTCCCTCGTCAACCAGGTCGCAAAATGTGTAGTGTGGCTATCTGTTCGTTTGGCTCTCTTTTTGTTCGTTTTCTTTCCTTAATCCATTTCCTCTTTCCACCCTCCGTCTCCTTACATCCTGCAACTGAGAGTTACCCAGCGGTTTGGGGTCGTAAAAGTTTTGTTTAGCTGCGACCTATAGGGTACAGTATTCGTAGAGAATTGTGGTATAAATGCGCTTTATTTTCGGAGATTTATTTTTTATAAATGACCATCGGTGGACAGGGTGTTGAAATTTCTCATCCTCCGAACAAGTTTCCTTTCGACTTAGCTTGGCTTAATATGCGGTGAATATACGTGCATACACGTATATACGTATGTAGTTTCAAATTTCGAGTAATTCTGAGGATGATTTGGAAAGTTTTATATGTGAGCACACCCCACAGAATGAATACTTTTACTGATTGATAAATTTCTTCTTTAGTAGTTCTACATTCATCGAATGTACTATTCTGTTTCTTAAACTTTCATTTTCTGATTATATTAGTTTGATTGATATCCATCAATTAGTAACTTTGATGAAATCTCGGTCTACACCTAAGTTGCATTCAAATTTATACAAGAATATTGCTAACATTGCGTTTATGAGGAAAATTATGTATGTTATTAAATTAAGTTTAATATTAAATTATACATTCTTTTAACAAACCCCATTTTTTGGAAGATTGTAGTCACACACTCGAATCAACAGCAGACGTACATAAACATCCATACGAGTACTCTGTGGACATAAATACCATCTCAGCCGGGAATCGAACCCGAGACCTGAGCATGAGAAAGTTCATTCTAACTTTCACTTTGCCTATAAGTCTGAAAAATATAACGATTAATTAAATATAATTTTAAATTTAAGTCATCAAATATATATTTTCATGAGATCAAATAAAGATTTATGAGTACGTAGACTTGCACGCGTAGAAAATGAACCGTTGTTAACGCTAAATAATCGCACGGAACAGAATTATTCAAAAGTTTAAGTTTCCATCAGATCACATGTCGTATTATAATTAGAGTTGACAAGATCAATAATGGGAATCAGAATTCATTATACGGAGAATGTAAAATATTTATTTTCTGCTTCGTTCCGAATAACAGCCCACTACTCCATATTTTTGTCCCATTGGTCACTAATCACACACAGTTAATTAAAGATGTCATTTCCGTCGTTGCTAGAGGCATTTAATATTTGCTCGCTTAAATTCAATCGCGAAGGATTTTATTTATTTTGGATTTGGTATCCTCACGTTGCGTACGGTATGCGGCACATGGAAAACGATTGATCCAGTCTAGAATGGGACGCAGCTTCAGAAGCAAATTTTCCCTCATTAAGTCGTTTCGTTTCCTGAGGCGTTCTTTTTAAGTCAGTTCCGCTTCCGATAAACTCTCTCAATGGAGGTGATATGTATTCTGTGATGTTGTGGATTTGAATTAAAAGAGAAACTCGTCGAAGTAAGTTTCAATAAATAAGCATTTGGGATTCTATTCCTACTTCCGATCAAAGATAATATAAAAAAAATTTTCTTTTCTCACATATACTTCCTATTCGAAATCAGATGCATTTGGGCATTTTAGCTTTCGATACATAAATAGCAATCAAATTCCTTAATTAATTTAAACATTTAATAAAAGGTGTGCGGATTTAAGGATCAGATAAAGTATTTCAACGTAATTTTAGTCACAAAATTGCATTCGAAATCTGATCAAACTGCAATCCTGAACCGATGGATAATAAATGTACTTGCACGAATGACGCCATAACGATCAGATTCTTTGAATCATCTACTTTTTTTCACAAGTGATTATTATCCCAATTTTAATCACCCTTGTCTGTAATTTTCTGAGAGACATGTTCTCGAAAAATCGTTGACCCAAATAAAAATGTGGAGAGAAACGGAAATTACATGAGCTTCAATAGTGCGTACTTCAGTGTACTTAGCCGATTCCGCAATGCACTATAGGGTTCTCTACGTTAGCTGTGGCTCGTCCATTCGGGGAGTTTAGTAGGCTAATTTAAGCCGCTTAATCATCTAAATTCTTCAAGATATAGTGTCGATAATTATTTTATACCAGTGTTCAGTCTTAAATTATTTTAATTTTCAACTTGTATAATTTTTTCTTGGCCAAATAAATTAAAAGACTACGATAAAATAAATTCCTTTCCGGTGAATCGCGCTGCTCTTTGACTAGAGAAAGGAATCGCTTCTCCCTTGTAAAGAATTTGGAGCTTTCAATATCATCAATAGAGAAAAGAATAAGCAGAAATATGCGAAGAAGAATAGGTAAAAGAGCAATCTTCCACAGTTGCAGGTGAAGAATAGAAACGATTGTAAGGGAACGAAGGAGATTTAGTAGAAAAGATTGGATATCGTAAAATCGTTAAAGGACTATTGGGAATCTATAGGTAACGTGGAAATAATCTATACAAAAACTTTCGATTTGCTCGAAATGGAATATTTAAACGAAAGATCTTTTGATGTATGATGTCTTTAAACATATAGGATCAAAAGAGTTTGAAAGGGAAAGGATAGATTTCTTTTAGCGATATAAATGATGAGACTTTCCAATCTCGGTCATTGTAGTCTCGAAGGCAAAGCATGATTATTTCCATCGGTCAAAGACGAAGCTCTAACAAAAAATGAGTTAACTTTCTCTCACGGGAAGAACCATCTTGCATTTAGGAATTCCTAGCATGAAGAACAGTACAGTTTTGGCGGAGAAAACATTTTATAAAATAGTAATGATTTATCATTACCTCATAAAAAAATGTTATTGAATTTAAAGAAAAATGTTGTACATTTTCAGTAAAATATATATATAGAAAGATATTAGCGTAGCTCATAGTCTTTCATAGAGCTTGTATATCGGAATTTTGATGGAATAACTCAGGTCTTGTAACTTTTATAGTTATCGATAACATTTAAATTATTTCAATATTGCGTTCGTGTTAAAAAAAGTAAGAAATAAAAATTAATATTCTATTTCTAATGAAATGCGAATAATTTATGACTAGGATTCACACCGTATGTGAACTCATCACGTCCTTCAGAATGTAATCATAGGATTGATCTAAATAACACTAAAGAGATCCTTCTACCATGAAATTCTTTATTATCTAAAATAATTTTCCGGCAAACTGCATCGACCTTGAGGCATTCTAACCATCGACCGAATATAATAATAATACTATAATTGCTCAGAATCCTTAACTCTTCTTAATCCACACACCTCCACTCATACTCACTTGAATTTAGCGAAGGTTGGTTCAAATTCCAGTTAATTGATTGTCCTATTGAAGTGATGAAGATAATTCGATTAGACTGTAGTCGAAGTTGGAGACTTTTTCATCGCCACATCATTTTCTCTGATCACAGGTTCATAACGACCATAATACCGGGACGTAACAGCGATGTAGGTGGCGGTCATAAAATGTTATGGTGCCTCGCGTAGTTTTGGGGCATAGAGAGGAGGATATACGGTCGGCAACTGCTAATTCCGACGGAATGTTTTGAATGTGCCCATTCGGGAACACAGCCTTCGAGATGGCCCTCGACTATTGGAAAAAGAAGGCCGCCTTGCGCTGCCGCGAAGGTCGCATCTAAGGGAACGGCGAATGTTATTAATTACATAGCCGTAAACAGGTTTCATCCACGCGTGGGAGAATTTTGTAATCTAACGCTTCCGAGACAATGGCCCATAATATTTACCATTTGTTTCTTTCGCTATTGAGGATAGTGAGTGTGTGTAATACGGGTACTCTCCGGGGAAACATTGTCTTCAGACGTTAAAGGAGGATCGAGTATTCTTCACACTGCGAACTTAGCCAAAATTTCATGCATCGCGAAGTTTTTCGAAAGAGGCTAGTGGTAGGAAACGGAATTCTCGGGACCCGAGCTTTCATAGATGTCTTGGCCAAACGAATGTAAATAGTATTTTTAAAAGTTTCGCAGAAGTAGGTGTTGTTTTGTAAAACTCTGTCTTCAATAAAAAAAATAGTCGGGACTATACTATGAAAAGCGCAATCTCATCTAAGTATTATTTTATCGAATAGCATTTTTGCAGCAGTTATTCCGACTATACAGGTTAATAAATTATTATGGATGATTAGGGAACAGTTTTGGCGTTATGAGAGGTGCTAACTTTTAAATATTACTGTACACATAGGAACGTGTTAGTAATCAAAGAATTAAGATGTTCTAAGAGGCTTTTCTGTCGGTTTTTTATGATTTAATAGTATATCAAGAGAGACTGAGATGGAAAAGTATTAGTTATTAAAGTATTTAGTTATCGTAACTATTGTTAAGAATTTGGGAAGAATCAGATTTTATCAAAGGAAACAACGTTACACATTTAGAGAAAACTTAAAACTTAAAAAAATAATCCCGATTTCCTATACTTCTAATGATGATTTTCTCTAAAACCAGGATAGTTTTTTTCAAAACCATTGTCTCTATATGGACGGTAATAAGTACCGTAAAACATAACGTTATTCTATATTATACTCCTAAGAGTATTTCAAAATATCAAGTTCGTGTATTTTACCATATTTTTCCGTTTACTGATACGCGTTTTGTTTCGTGTAAGGGAGATTTCCTAGTATTTTTGCTCCTAGTATGAAGACTAATTCATGCCCAACGCGCTGATGCACTTTCTTGCCGCTTGCTGCGTATGCGGTAAGGTCTGTTGAATTCATTTTGCCGGATCGTCGATTCGGCATGTCGTAGTGTCACTTTTTTTTATTGTTTAGAATTGTAACTTATACGGCTCTTCATTCTCTAATTATACAGGCCTCGTTGGAACCGTCTCATTTTCTTTATTTTTTATTCGTCCACGTCATCGACGCGTGTTTTTTTTTCGTTCAGTTGAATAGAAATGCTCGACGCACTAGAAATCTAATCGATAAGAATTTCTTTGTGCGAGAGATTTTCGGTTGGTCAAACAAAGAGAAGTGAAAAATACAAGGGAAAACAGAAATAATGCTTCTCGTATAAAAATGGAATGATTTCTTGAGATATCAATAAACTAACCAAGCTGATATATTGATATACGTTGAAATCAATTTTTAAGACAACATTTTCAATATATAGACATCTCTGATATTTAGTTAATTATGAATATAATTCAAAGGCACTCTTTCTGAATACTAAAAATGTAAAATTAGTGGGTCTAATTATTTTTTAGAAGTCTAATTCCACGTTTTTGTATAATTTCATGTATTTAAATGCTACTTTTAAAATGTAATGAAATGGTATGGTGAACGATATTACTTTTTACTTTTATGTAAGTCAAACGTCAAGGATCAGATTTTTCAATTTATAGCAGAAACTTCCTGAAAAGTCAAGTAAATAGGAATGACGACTTTAAATTCTCAGTAAACAGGCTTTCACTCTTGAAGTCGAATTCATAAATGATTGCGGGATTAATCGAAGATCATTATTTTCCAACAAGTATGCGGTGAATGTATACTTTCAACGGAATGTTGCGTCATTATTAGTCAAGCTTCCGGAATTTTTGAATCTCCTTTCTTTATCTATATTTATGTATGTGTATAGTTTGTTGCTTATCGTGCTTGAACATAGAATCATCTCGAAATATTAAAAAAAATTTCTTAAAGTACTTGAGCAATACATGCAAACGAAAAATTATTACTGGTTGTTTTTTTTAACTTCAATTAAAATGGTATTTATTTCCTATTTGAAACGTTACTTGTTTTTCTTAATCGTTTCTACATAAAAGCATGGGGAGTAATTACGCGGAAGATGGTGAACCTCAGGTCGCGGGAATGCCATGCGACGTCAACCGGTTACATTCTCAGAAACTCCGGAAGTTTAGGAAAAGAAGTGGCTGGGGCTCGTCAGTCTCTTGTCAGTCCTTCTGACGGAAAGTTCAACATCGCTCACAATTTCCATCTATCAACCGTCAGACATCCGACGATATGGCACGTAGATCAGCGCTCTTCTGCTTAAAGCGGCGCGCGTACATAACACCCTCTCGGTGCGCAGACGTGTATTTCCCTGGCCGGATATTACCAACGGCCGTGATGCACGATGTCGCTCGTGTTACTACATTACTCCGGCATTCTGTCCAACCGGTTCGTTCCTCTCCTCTCATATCTTTCATTTATTCTCCTCTTTCACATACTTCTTCGTTAAGCTCTATGCATTCCAGCGTGCTTTCATAAAGTACGAATCTCTTACACTTCCGTATCACTCGGAAGAACGACTTCCTGATTCTCGAAGTGAAAAATCCTACACAATAAAGATATTACGCTCATAATCGTAAATGTTTCAAATAGGGCATTTTTATTACCTCTCTTTTAGAACTGTCTTTTTGGTAAATGAGATGTTTTTAGCGATGCAAAAGTGTTTGCGAAAGCTTACCAGGTTTTGAAAGAGGTTCGTGGCGATCGGAAATCATTTCAGGTACGAATTGGATAATATTTCTTATTCTATAAAAGGAAACTAAAAAAATAGTAAAAGGAGATATTAAATAGTGAATAAACATTATATACAAACCCTTTTAGCTGACTTTCGAATGAATTAGAGCGCACGAGAAAAGAAAGTACATGCTTACTTTGGGGTATCATGATGACTTTTAACGTTCACGCAACATTGAATCTTTTATATTTCTCACGTTTCACCACTTAAAATTGAGCGAATGGATAATTAAAAAAAATATTTCAAAAGTTATCGTTCGTATGCATTAAATGATCATTTCAGACTAATGAGTGATAAAATAATCTTACCTTACTGGAACCTATACAGGAATACCTATCATTAGAGCAATAATTTACATTTCATAAATTATTTCTTCTAACAAATCTTACAATTCTTGATAATTCGAGAAATAATTTTCCCGTTTTCTGATGATGAACAGTCAAAACTGGTCCCAAACTATTACTGATGCAATTAAAGGTTGGATGATACACTTTGCGAAATTTTATATTAGATCAGAGAGATATTATTCAAATCAATCCTAAAGATGTAAAAAAAATCGTATTAAATACGACGACGCATCTCCCAATTTCTGTCTTTTACATATAATTTATTGCCTTTATTGCAGGAAAGAAATTAGAATTTATGTCATTAGTTAAAGCGGTAATGCAAATTCCACGTGCATGCTTATGATTCTTCGAGTTTCTTTTTTTTAAACGTAATATCCCCTTGTTTTATCATCCCACTATGGTAAACGTTTCCCCTTTACCCTCGCTGCTTTACGCTTCTTTTTTCCTCTTTTTCTTCTTACGACGAAGGCGGAAAAGCCCGTAGGTCGAAACGGGCTTTAGTTGGACCGGCGCCCGAGAATCTGATGCCAAGTCTGGACGCTTCGAACACAAAGGCGAGACTGAGTCTCCGTAAGGAAGGCCGTATAGAAACCTTTCGCGACCTCCCTCGACGGAGACAACTGCATAAACGCACTTTCATAATCTTCCTCGCAGATTCATTGGTCGCTTTATTGCTTTCGAGATTTACGCCTAATATACAAGTCCGTTCGTTGCGAAATTCTTACACGTTCAGGGTCGATGTGATTATAGAGCAGAAGAAAGTGTTTTAATCTGGTATGATTCCTATTACGCATATTAGTAGATATCAAAAATTTCTTCAACTTGATGGACTGTGATTGGTTGTGATTTATAGTGCTACGTTCTGTGGTAGCAATTATATTACCTACCGCTCAAGGCATAAATTATTATCAACTCTCGTTGCGTACATTTTTATTATTTTCCAATATCTTAGAATTATTAATATAATAATATCTCAATATATCTGGGAGCCAATTTATATTTCAAAAACTATATCTTCTTTACTTAAGGTATAGTTAATTTCGATATATGGATCGAACCTTCATAAATCGATCGATAAAATTATTTGGGGAGATTTATTTGCAATAAACACACATTATGATATTTATATTAAATATATATTGTAATGAATTTAAATTTTAGCAATAAATCATTCAATTTAAGGGTGCTGACTTCCTTTTCTGTTGTAAGTTAAATGTAAGAAATACACACGAAATTTAGATCAGAAATTAAAGAATTCTTCATATGAAATTGTATGCGAATTCTGCGACTTATCCGCAGAATCTCTTGAATGTTTTTTTTGATACTAGCAAATCTCTATCCAAAGTCCTTATTGATAATAACGATTGGTTAATGAGTTATGATTGCCTGGGAGGTTGTTAGGAGCAAGAAAGCTTATGATATGAGACGGAAACGAATTTGGGTGGTCCACCAAAGCCAATCGTACCAGAGAGATTCGGAGAGCAGATATCAATCCAGTGACGATGGGAATTAAATCCATTAATCCGAAATTCGTCAAGCATTCTAGCTAATCAAATCGAGTATCACGGAAGAGTAGACTTCGTTCACGAATGCGTGCACTTGCAGCGGTTAGCTGTTCACGTAGGCTCATTCTGGAATTTGCATCGTTTTTCTTACTTGCTCAATCAATCGTGAATTGGGGAATCTTGTAAATAGGTTTTAAAATTACATTTTAAGAGACGATGAATAATGATGATAATATGAAAATAAAGTTAACTTTTAGCTATTCTGTTTTATCCGTTTAAAGTATTTCGATGGAAACACAGTTTAATGTGTAGTTAAGGAATGATAGGGCCCTATTCCTTTTATCGGAAAGGCTCCATTTCATGTTAATATGTGGAAAATACGTGCAAATTTTCTTCCGTTGAGGAATGCGATGTTCACGGTAAGGTGCAGCTGCACCGTAAAAGCCCCAGCGAGAACGTGAGAGCGGGAAGGTGAAAGTTATTTCGAACCTCTATTTCCTTTACCCCTTCCACTTGTTTTTCGTGCTCTCGACTTCGTGCACTTCGATTGCAACTCCTTCCACATCGATACTTCACCGTCACATCGATTTTTTTTGCCTCCTTGTGTTCATATCTGTCAAGCAGATTTGCAACCAACGTGTCCCACCATTAAAACTTTCTCATATGTATGAGCCTTTATCTTGAGGTACTCCCACTGCATTTCAAAAGGAGCTATATTTTTTTTCGTAGGGAAAATGCTAAGTGGGTCGATCGCACTCTTCCAGACTCATCCATAATGTCCTCTGAGGCTACAAACTGAGGAACTTCCCTCGTGCGATTACAATGGAGTTTTATCTTCCTTCTTAAAGATGCATTCATCTGTTCTCAACGATATTTTGCTTTCCGAACTTCTTGAAACATTATGCAAAATTCTTTGGTCACTAACTTAGTCGATTTACCGTTTTGTATGATTAGGTAATGTAAACCTAAAAGTCAGGAATAGAATTTTATGAAGGAGGAAGGTATTTTTCATGCTTTATCGATAGATTATGTTTATCGGAAATATAATTTCGATTTGGTTTAAAAAGATTTAAGATTCCAAGGATCTTATAAAGTAATGTTTTATTTTAGGAGACGTATATGAATAAATTTGAGAAAATGCCTGTTTTTGTTTATTGTAATTTTACACCGTATTGTAGAAATTAGAAAAATTTTTTCAGCATTGAGCAACATCGATTTCTCTTACATTAAATAAAATTCACAAGGAAAATCTTGATGAAAAATGAAGTAAATGTTAATAAAAAAATTTATAATTAATATCTATAGCTTTGTGGGATTAAGTAAACACATTAATTTGAAGCTAAAAAGAAGAACTTCCTGTACTAATCGTTTCTTTAAGTGATTACAATAATTATTCCTCTGTTAGCTATTCGAAAAATAGGTGTTTACACCCCCTGCCACACGCCGAAAGGCGGCTTGCAGGGTACTTATGTAGATGCAGATGTTAGCTATTGGTAGAATTCTGGTTTTATTTCGTTCGAATCTATTTAATTTTAAGTTATATGGTTTCTGCTGTATTTCGTCAGAATAATATTTTATCTTATATTGAGTTTCCTAATTTTTTTTGTAAAAGCAAGTAGTTTATTGATGATTATAAGACAGTGATATTTTTCGATTTACCTTATACATAATAATTTACTAATCACATTGGGATTCCGATGCTGTCGCGGAATTTCATTTCAATAAATTTCACACCCATATGCGAACGAACATTACTGGGTCAAAGCACTTGAGCATTCACTCGCAGCAGGTCACTTATCAGGGTGTGTCTCCTTCACTCTTAATTTCTTAATCGCGTTAAGCTAGGTGCCGCTTGAGTTCATCGGCTGGAGTTACGGAAAGGCCGTTGATCTCTCCCAATGAGATCAGCGTTTAACGTAACTGATGTAAGAAATACGCATTGGTCTCAGCATACTTGGAATTTTTATTTTCTGATGGTTTTAAGTCCAAATAGGAATTGGAATAGCATATATTTGTGAGTTTTTCATCTTTTTATTAGGCTAAAATTAATATTTCATCATGCAAAAGAAAGAGATTAACTTAGCACAATAGTTAAAAGTTCGATCGAAAATAAAGTAAGAATATATTTTCCAGATATATTATACATTTTATATATAATTATTATATATTATAATTTATCAAACACTTTTTGTAAAGCAGAAATGTTATATATATATATATATTTGTTAATGTTATTTAATGAGTTAAGCAAGGAAAAAACCAATTAAAATATTCATAAGTAAGATTTTACGTAAATGAACGTAATTTCAGTGGTACAGTATTCAAAGATGTTGAGGTTTTTTGATACGTCAAAACTGACTTGACTTAGAGAGAATTACTATTCATTTTTCTTTCGAAAGCTTAACCGTATTTTCCGGGTAAACCCCATAACAATAAAAGCTATAAATTATCGCTATTTTATATCTTCTTTCTATCATTAAAGATAATGATTTAGATATTTCTCTGCCACTGACGAAATTTCTAGCTTTGAAGGAAAACGCTATGTACAAAAATCGCTACTTACTACAAAAAAATAGTCACCGATTCCAATCCATCTGCAGCGAATTTGGGCACAAAAGCATCGCAGCATTTTTGATATGGTATTGAACCAAAATAAAAGAGGATTAAAACTCATGGAAGCATTCGCGATGAGATAGCGAGGCAATTTCAACTAACAAAAATGTGAAGTATGGGTCAATACGTGATTCGATAACGTTCGTTCTATCTTTACAAATCGTCGTCCCACGCCTCAAAAATCAGAAAAAATGAGCTGTTTTTTTATCTCGCTTGAATGTTTTTTCCTCTTCAATAATACCGCGTGTAAGTTAA
Organism: Pantala flavescens; assembly: GCA_020796165.1. Lineage (NCBI taxonomy): Eukaryota > Metazoa > Arthropoda > Insecta > Odonata > Libellulidae > Pantala > Pantala flavescens. Next base: position 7,175,701 of record CM036878.1, on the reverse strand, counting down.
ATTGAAGCGATTGTATTTCAGATGCAAAATCAACCACTAAGCCTTTTGCCTCGTACCCTGAAATTTAAAAATTTTCAATTGAACTCTAGCAAAGCTGTGTATTGAAAACAGGAGAAAAGTAATTCGCAAAAGTAGTCACACCCATTCTAGCATTGGAATCTCTTGTTTTGTTTAAAAAATTTAAATTTGTTTACGCATGGTTTTCAGTTTAAACTACTAGTTCCCGTGTATTCCCGTCGTTCCGATATTTCGGAGTTTTTATTTATTTTATTTTATCCGAAGAAAGAAGGAAAAATTCGGTTTTCAGTGCTGAAATACCTCTGTATACATTCATATAAAACTTTTAATTTCTTTTTTAAATTTCTTTTCTTCGAGATAACAATACCGTAACATATAATACCAGGTGGTTTAAAAGTATCAATTCATATTCCAAAAGATTCTTTGGCGTGAATTTGTTATAAATGCAACGATCATTCATATCAATCATTACTTATCTAATATATCTTAATCGATTATGCAATGTCATCTATTCATTCAACGTACCATAGTTTCCTAAAACGATAGCACAAACATGTCATAACTTCTTTCTTTGAATGTTTGTGATATCCTTCATCGGCAGATGTTAGCACATGACGTCGGATGACTACTGATTGAAACGTATGCTAATTCATTGTTTATTCAAATGCCTACATCTCCGGATCTCGCCTGAGGCAACAGAACGTAATTTCTCCGGAGAAACTAATATAATTTTGCATCTGGGAGGCATTTCATTCTTCATGCATCCGGCGGTGTTCTTTCACACTAAGGGATGCGATCGAACGAGATTTAACAAAATAGCGGGGTGTGTCCCTCCTCGATCTTGATCTGCCACTATTTTTCCTCTCCTCTTATTGGCTCCGCTTCAAATGCGGAGTTTCGCTCGAACGGAATCGAAGGGCTAACTTCACTCGGATGACTTAGCTAACGCTCGGCGACTGCTGGTTCCCCTTTGATACGAGCTTTCTCCACATATGCGACCTCGCAGGAGAACAACGCATGTGTTACCGATTCGAACCCAACGATGCCAAATTCTAAGGCATCCCACCGACGTGTAGGTCCGGCCACGAAATCGAGTGCGGTTCTGTCCCTCGCCATTCCCGCAACCCCTTTTGTAGGCGTGGTCGAAGCACGGCCGTGTTAAGAGACTAAGTGTTCTTGGATCTTATCGCTTAGCCTTGTTTCCCTCTTTTAAAATCCTGCCCCGCTCTCCATCGGACTTCTGTCGAAATCCAATTCCAATTTGTAAGAAAGGACTCGTGACATTCAAAACAGGAAACGATTCGTTCGTTACTTAGCAACGCTTTCGAGTCGGAATTCGTGCACTACTGATTTCTAGAACATAAACTGGAACCACTCTTTAGTCGGCGGTCAACATAAGGTGAAACTCTCTTTCGCAAATAGAAAACACGCAAAACTATGGCTCCTTTTCTTTCCCATAGTTCCAAATACACCATTTCATTTTCTCGATTTTCGTTCCACTTTCTACGAAAGGTGTAAACAAAAATTAGGATACTTGTGTCAGTCTTTCAGGATTCGAATTGTTTGAGCTCGCGCTTTGTTGCATAATGACCTTACAATTAGCGATCTCACTTCCGTTACGAGGCAACACTTGTTCTCCACTCGCGTCTTTCTTCCGCGGAATTTCTCAAGCACTTGGCACGAGGGCGTTCTCCTTGGTATCGCCTCGCCCTGTATACGTACGACATTGCGCGGGTGTGTGCGAGCCCATTCACTTTCTCAGTCCACCTGTCCTCTTTCGGATCTTTTTCTCTTTTGTCAACAATGGTAACGAGGTATTTCTGGAGCACCTGACGAGGTGTCGTAGTTCTCTCTCCATCCTCTGCGAAAATCGAGCAAACTTTGTTTTTTCGAAACACCTCCGGGGAAAGGGAAAAAAGGGAAAAGAAATATCCGGTGGGCTTACCACTGCGAGTGTGGGAACCAAGAAGCTCAAATATTTCTGCCGAAAAAAATTTCGAGCATTCCATTAATGGCTTCTTAATTCGAAAGCGAACAAAATGATTACTAATTCGCTACGAAGGAAGTATTATGTAATTTTGAAGTAAGAGTGATTTAAGGTATTTTACCAAAGGTGTAATTGCCCCTTATATTGCACACAGTATAATTCGTTCATGCTCAATTACCTAGAGTTTAATATTTCTGCAATAGAAAACAGCGAATGATGTTTTACAGCAATCAATTAAATCAGTATATAAATCAATAATTTACTCCATTTAATCTTATTGTTTAAGAGTGAATTATACTTATTAAATGAATTAAACCGTATTTAATCTTATTGTTCGAACCTCTAATGGTATAGATCTCTATGGAATAATTTATTTTCATTAAATGATTTAGCATTTAAACAATGTTCTAGCAATGTTTTCATACACAATACGCAAGTGATACTCTTGTTTCAATTCGAATCGATTTCAGTATATTAAAATAGTACTTGTAAATAATATTTCAAAGAACTCTAAAGAAGCTGATGTTACATCGATTTAATGCAAACGACGGCAATTGAGGAAGCACGTGACACTTACGGGGGCACTCATTCCCACAAATTTAGACCATTCAAATATTTCCTCCCTTTCAGATGCTTAGTCACGGCGAAGTAGCCAGACTTCATATTTCTTTTCCCTCCTCACATTAGCATTGGTTTTGTTCCAAATTAAAAAAAAGAGGGGAGCATAAAAGAGAATGAGCATTTTTTTTATTCTTTCTCCCTCTCCTTCCGCTATTCCGTCTCCTCACCCGCACTTTTTGTTTCATCCGTGCATCACCCCTTTCCCGTTATCTGCACCCTACACACGCTCCCCCAAAAAATGTGCCCCTCCTTTTTGGTGGTCTTTTTGCCTTGCACCAAGAGACACGCTCGAACGGAGCGATTCTTCCCCTTTGCGGACTCTCATCCCACTCTGGACCCACAAAAAAGGAGATCCTTCCCTTTTTCATGTCTCGTCCCAAGCACGCCGATCACTCCTTCTTTCCCACTGCGTGTGCACACCCTTATCCCGCAAACCTAACACCCGTTTTAACCCCTTTTCCTCCCTCAGAGATCTCCTAAACTTTGGCGAGTTTTTTACGCGAAGGTGTGGGGATCCTTTTATCATCGAAAGACCGCTTATAGCCGCTCTCGAGTTTCGTTTCTCTTCTGCCTGCGTCGAAATTTGACGCAGGAAGGAAAGAGTGTTCGAGTAGACGACGTATTCCGCATTGTTTCCTAATAACTAGTTACTGAGATCGAACTAATATCAGGATGCGATTGTTTAACTAAGAACGGAATGATCCCTAGATCCGTATCCATAGATACATCCCGTGAGAAGGGGAAATCGAATTTAAAGGCCCAAAAAATAGAAGGTAACAATTCTGAATAGACTACTCCTATTAATCAGTATACTTTCACTGAGTATCTCTTTTGAACCGCGTTGCTTTTTGGTCGTAATTCCCTCTGTGGACGTCAACGAGCGCTCGTTTTATTTTTAAAGAGATAGCGATTCGACATTATTTCATACGCATAAAAGGTAATCGTGAGGTCGGGAGCAATTATCGTATCTCTCTCCGATGGCGTTTGTTTCTTTCACCCTTTCCCCGATTCGAAAGTTAGTAATTATCCGTATATTAAACGTTTGTATAAAGAGAAAAACCGGCCACAATAAAGCTAATCTGCAGTTTTCAGAGTCAGAGGCCAAGTTTGTTTATCAGAGAAAGTATCTCTTTTTTTTTAATGAGAGTCTAGTTCGTTTTAGATTGCTTCTTTCAAAATCGAAATAATTTTTTGGATGTTTTTTTTTGCCCCGCTTTGAATTGATGTTTGTGCGTCTATACAAAAGTTGAAATGTGTTATATATCATTCATCAGCGTGGGCTATAACACTATTGAAGGTTTGAATGTCCTTTCAAAGTTTGAAAGTCCCTGTGATTCGACATCATATTCTGATTTTTATAAACTCAAAAGTATTAAAATCGATTGTTAAAATTTGGAAAGCATAACTCTGGAAAAACGTACGAAATATTCGGAAAGTATGCTCTTTGTATCTTCTAAGTTTGCTTTTCCAATTAATACGCTTTAATGTAAAAATTTACCTCTTAAATTCTACACGTTTGGTATTTTAGCGGTTTGAATTGTAAGCGAATACACTTTCTGCATTAATATCAGATATTACAAGCACGAGTGAGTTCGGCTGCCGTTCATCATGTGCCCGATAATTACATCCTCATCGCTTTCTCTTAAAAATTTTCAAAAATCTTTTCCCATGAAAATAATCGAGAGATAGAGCAGTGAAAACGTTTATTTTGAAATAGTGTTCCGTGAAATTCCTAACGACGTTAACGTTTTTTTTATCACTTTCTGCTATTTATTTGGATGATTGGTATTTTCATTTTGTCGGTAGCTCTCAATTTTAGGACCATTCTCTTAATTTTTTTTTGCTGATATATCGGGGAAAAACGACCCAAGCAAATGTTACGCTTTCACGGTCGAAATCCACTCCGTAGCCTCAAACGATCGCTAAATTACGCTTTGGATGAGACGCTCCTAATGCGCCCCGCATCCGCTGCAATTTTTTCCATTTCTTGTTTTGTTCTGCTTCTTTTAATGTCATTCCTTACATCTCCTTATCTATATCCTCATTATGTGGATTTCTTGCTCTTCTTTGCATGTCTCCCTCAGCATTCTTAATTTCATTCGTCTCTCCCGAACCGTTTCCAGATTCCATTCAGTTTTATACTGCGCGGGTTTCCCTCCGATTTAGTTTTTCTTCTCCCTAATATCTCCATTTTTTCAGTCGAATAGGTACCTCCAGACAAGTCGTCCATTCTCTGCTGAGATCTCAATTTAGGCGGTAATCTCATCACTATGGTCTTTTTTGCAAAGCAATTTTCGAATAGAAATCGTCAAATCCAACGTCGATTGAGCATCTTAAGAATACACAGCTTTTATTCGCTGAAGAAAATCTAACATCTTACCCTTCGTGTAATGGGTATAAGATACAACTGCTAGTAAATCTTGTTGCACTATTGTACCGAAAGGAATTATTTTCTTGTGAAAAGTGTAGGGTTTATATATGTTCATTCATTTTATATGATTATGTGTAAAGTTATATGAATTAGTCTGTTTGATTTTTAAGTTCAAGTCCTTTTGGATAATTCTATTTTGATAGTTATGGGCTCTAAATATTAAGTGAAAATAGTTGTCATTTTCACTATTTGGTTTAATCAAAAACTTACGTAATGAAAATATACATGCTTTATATTAACCCAATATTGGAGCTTTCAAATGTAATTTGAGATAATCCTATTTAAAATAACTTTAATTATTTAAATGAAACGCTCTCGTATGTATATAATTAGAGCATATTGCTAGTTGTAACTTCGTTTTAAATATTTTTTATATCCGAGGGATGGAAATTATTGGAAATAAATTGGATCGTAGAAAGAATTTGAAAATCTCCTGCATAGAACGTTGATGTCAAATCATAGATTTAGTACAAATTTATCAAAGGTACTCTATCTAATTAATGTCAAATTATATTCTATTTTAACCACGAGTTTTCTTACGTAATATTCATTTATGAGTGCTACTTAATCTATGATGAACGATGAAGTGTAGATTTGTTAAATATTTTTTGATTTTTTTAGTCCTCTCTGAGATGATTTATATCATTTTGGATTTTCATTTAATATATTTTCCTCAAAATTAAACCCGCAAGTTGCTCAAGTGAAATCTACTTACTCTTTCTCAGGTATTTAGGAATTTTCCCATTACGTCATAATGTACCTTGATTTCCTCTTCGTCTTTGCCAACTATCCATCAGTTTTTGTTTCCCACTCTTTTTTATGCAGTTGTTCTCTTTTCTTTTTTGGAGATTTCGAGTGTCATCTGTGGCCATGGAGTTGTGGGCGCCGCATGGGGACATAGAACGGTTAGGGGGGGACAGGTTGCGATGGCAACTGGCGGATGCAGGAGATAGCAGAGGGAGGCGTTTTTTTGTTTATCGCCTGGAATCAGGAGAGATGTAGGCTGAGAGGATAAACGAGGATTTAGCGCGGGTCATACAATTCTGGGAGCCGATAGCGTTAAGTGAGAAGGTTGCACTTCTAGCGGTTATCGACCCTCAATCACTTGCGGTTTTTTTATGCTATGCGAAAAAATGCTTTATTGGAATTGCAAGGAATCGAGCGCGAGAATTCTTAAAGTATTCGATGGGAATAGGTTGTATTTGATTTATTTATGGTTGGTTTCCTTTCTCCAGTAAATGATTTAGGTTTTATTTTAGCTTCTAAACCTAGTCTTAAAATTATGATGACAATTGATAAGGATCTACCAAAGTTAACTATAGTTATATTGTTTATAGCGGTTGTTCTGCCATTTTTTCTTCACTGTCTTGGCACCGCATAATATTTGGAGTGAAATTTATTTGAAACCATGACAACAAAAATCATTCACTTGAAGTATAAATTTTATGAGCAATTTTTTATGCAAATTGTTTAGCCAGGGAATTGAAATTCCGGGCGAGAAATAATATTTTCCTCTAAAAAAATTTCAAAGGGTAAAACTATAACTAGTTTCTGAAATAAGAACACTTCAGTGCTCTTAAGAGATACGAGAATACCTTCTTGGAATACCCAGAGGAATACTTTGGCTGAAAAATAGCTTTTCATCGCAACTCAGAGTACGAGTATACCGCGTATAATTCAATCCGCAGAATGCTTTCCCTTTATCATTCGCTATTCTTTCTTTTCTCTCACCTATTTTCTCCAACTTCCGCGTCTAAAACTCGCATTAAATCCGTCAGCTTGCCTTTGCAATATTTTTATTTTCCTCTTTAAGTTTCTGAAATGCGTGAAGAATGAAGGTTCCGCTTCTCTCTGGGGTGACATATTATTTCCCCCCTCCCCTTTCTTCTCCCGTTTAGGGAGGGATTTAAAATTTAAAGGGAGCCTTCAAGAGGATGACCGACGAGGGATTTAGCTGTTCTCTCAACCAAGGGTTAACTCTTTCCGAGGAGAATTTATTTAATTCCTGTTCCCCTTCATACCGACCCACGTACCCATACTTTTGCACGTACTTATTCCATTTAATGTTTATTAATTTGACCAACCCCTTCGTCTAGATATCTTTCATTGTTGCTTTTTAATTATTTTGAGTTAAATAATCGCAAATCAATTGCTCAAATCACTTGCAAGAAACGACTTGGGGTAGAAATATATCTCATATAAAATTATCTTCTTCATTAAAAAATTCTATATATTATCCTGAGAATTGCTGATAATAAAGAGTCGTTATCATATCCAAGAAAAAATTCTAATATAAGATCTCCCAGGACGGATGTTTTGTGCTTCTTTAAGTATACGATACAGCTTAAGGTCAATTCTTTACACGCATTGATTTACAACCTTTTTTTTGTGGAAACCATAATGAAGCTGCACGTGTTTCTCATATTCATCATTAATCAACCCATTTCTATTTATTCAAGATTTTTAGCTTCTTTAAGATGTAAACTCTGACTATGTATTAAGAATGAAGATAAAGTTCCAGCAAATATGTTGATATGGTTCGTTATGTCTACAATATACTCGCATCCGGACACTTCCTTACATTGTTTTTTACATCCGCTGAAAAGCATTGATATCTTATCCTCTTCTCTCATTGGATTTATTGTGGAGTTGAATTAGAGCTTTCATGCTGACTAAGCTCTTTTGCAGCTGCAGCCCTTCATTACTCATACCTCCAATGTTAAAACAAGGAGTGGTAGAGAATGAGTTCATGCATGACTTCTTGTTACGACCAGTTAATGTAAAATCATGTTTTTTAAAGTTCTATGATTTTCCATATTTATAATTCAAAGGTTGTGCTGCTCTACGTTAATCTAGGTTATTCCCATCCTTAATCCTTCGTCGGGAAAAGCATTCTACTTTATTTTCATTTTGTAAGAATGTAAAATGGTACAAAGTATCTAAAGCTATTCGCGGAAAAAGATTTTTTGTAGCGGTTTATTTTACGTGCATGTTTTTATAAACTTTACGTGGAACCTGAAATTAATCGGAATATCTTAAGAAGCAAAAAAGAGTATCACGAAAGTAAAAAAAAACTTCGAAATCACTCTTTCCAATACGTAAAGCTAATTATCGATATTTTTCACCATAGAAATGCTTTCTAAAAATTGAAATGCGTTATTAATTATACATGAAGTCATGCCTCAATTCCTTTTTGATTAGAGATAAAATAGATCGATCAATCATTTAACGAGATAAGATCGCGAAAGGATAATATCTTTTCGCTGAAGATTCACTCGATATGCCGATATGAAATTCTTTTCCACCGAATGGAAGTTTCGAACATCAATTTCTAAATGAGAGGGAGCCGTTCAACTTTTAATTGCTCTTTCCTCTTGGCTTCTTTATGGCAATCAAATCTGCCAGTCCCTTCGAAGTGGAGATCGGTTGTTCCATCCTGGATACTCTCTGCCTATTGACTTATATATCAGTGGAGCATACAGTCCCTGATACTTTCTCTTTCATACTCATCACTTCCTAGGTCACGCTTCATCGATGCGGAGTTATGCCGGCCCTAGAAATTTTTCCATCTCGCCGCGGTTATCGCTTTCATTTCCATTTGGAAATTCAGCACTCGATCGCGGGTTGTTTGCCTACGGTTTTGCTTCACTTCCTAGAGAAACATCTTCCGATCGCCGAATTTCATTTTCCGGACTATCTCTTTCACAACAATCATACGGCACTTTTTCCTCTCACATGATAAAAAACGTATCGGAGCGAGGTCTGGGTGCTCCATGCACTTTCCATTTCGAGCGAATCATGAGGAAAAAATCTGCTCAAATGATACCAATAAAGTCAGATTGCGAAACGTTTTTCGTTAATGTGTAAGAAATAGAGCTTCGACTATATTTGACTATTGAATTGAACTATATGTTAGAATATTATAGATGATAGATGAAGTATCTTGATAAGGTTCTAATACGAAAGTTTTTACGAATATATTAAAGAATATAAGAGCAGGTATTTTCAGGGAGATATCTTTTTGTGTCACGGAATCGATTGTCTCAGAAATAAGATACATGTATACCCAGTTTACAAAGAGACGGTACATATCTTCAGATATTTGAAGATATAATACGTCACATGACATTTATGTACGAATAACAGAATAATTAAACATGACTATGATAAGTATACTCGAAAATTTTTATAGCCTTCATCTACGGAATATCATGTCTTTTCTTCCTTCCAATTTATAAAAGAGTAGATGAATTTATTCCATTTTATTCGTTATATTTTTCATCCATCGTTGAAGAATGTGTATCAACGCAAATTCACCGATTTTTTGCATATTTTTTTACTGCCGAAAACGAAAGAAAGAGATTATAAAAGGGAAACCTCTTTCTAACTTATATGACTCGTCTGAGAATAGAAGAAAGTCGACCTTAGCGGTTGGTACAGTATGCTCGAGTGGCTTCAGCACATAATGAATCGAAAGGGGAGAGGAGCATCTCAGAATGGTCTTATTAGCTCGACTGCATGCCTTGCGGAACCGTTTGCTACTGAACAGTACTCCTCTTCCGCAAATCCTTTGTTCGACCAATTACGTCGACAGCTTTCACTCTCTTTTCCCTCGCGTGCATCCTCGGAAAGGAAAAAATAAAGACTCGATTTGCGCTCTTTGGATAGTTTACCGGATCGGCACGATATCCAGCGCTCTCTTTCTCCGAGAAAATTTCATCTCTTAATCGTGAGAGCTCATATGGGAACTCTCTTGAAATTTCATATTCGGAACGTGAATTTTCCAAAAATGGCCCGATTAAAATATCTTACAATTCTTTCGTATACTAATTTTATGATATTTATTTCGTATAAATGTGCGCATCCTGATAATAACCTAAGTACCATTCTTTATTTTATGGTAAAGCATTAATTCTAAGAAAATATTGATCTATCATCCGTGAAATAAAATTCTTTCATTGATTTCTAAACAAAGTGCGAGTGTAGTTTTTGCTGGATATTGAAAGGTTTTAAACAAAAAAATAAATTTAATTTTAATTGAATGAAAAATCAGGATGATGATTGGTACTAATATTGGATCCTAAGTTTAGTGGAAAGAAATTTTCTTTTATGCTAAAGTTTCTAAAAATGTACCTATCGTGACATGTATTGGATCTGTAGTGCAGAATATTGAGTATTTCTTATTGACTAGTTGAAAAGAGTTGCAAATTTATGCATAAATTGAATAATCTTATATTTTTAAGTTATAATACCGATATCTTACTGATCGAATAGCATAACCGTACATATTTTTTGCATTGGTCAAAATTATATTTTTTTAAGGAGAATTCAATTAAATTCTGAATTTATCCAGAAGTAATTTCGAATTTATAAATTTAATTAACGTATTTAATGGAATGACTTCCTTCCCATGTTATTATTTTTCTAAATTAAAACAGACAAATAATCTCTTGTCAGTAACGTTATTTATGTTTATATTATAATCGAATTTGCCTCTTTAACGTTGAATCTTCAATATTTTTTGAGTCAACAGAAGCTCTTTTTATAAAATATAATAAATTCGCGGTTTTTTGATACACGTTGGAGTGAACAGGTACTATTTATTACATTAATTCGGCCGACCCTCACAGTTTATGAGGGAAGGTCGAAATGGCAAACCGTGGTTGGACAGAGGTTGAAAAGGGTTGAAATGGGGGAAGATATGTTACGAGCGATTCGAGGGAATTGCAGACTTCGGGAAGTGGGAATTAATTGGAATCTGAGGCCCTCTGGCTGTGGGGAGACCGATCCAAGTGCCGTGTGTGTCCGCGAAAGGAATTTCGGAAGGTTGAGTGCAGGGGAAGTTTGTTTGGGATGGGATTCTTTTATTTCGAACGCTGGTTACGTTCGCATTGTTGAGAAAGTAGCATTGTTGTGGAGTCGTGTGGGACGGTGGGTGATTTCACTTGTGTTCTTGACGGAAGTGTAGCTTCGAAAGCGGACGTGCAGTGAAATTATTTTTTTTTCTCTTTTATTCCCTTGGATTTAGCGTGAGTGCTCTCTTCACCTATAAACAGATAAGTCGCTTGTAAAACGAGCAATTTTGATGTCTGCTCGACCAAGAACACTTTAACAAGGTCTTTTGTTTCGTATCTTTTCACTCGTGTACTCTTTTTTTATACGTTTTTCGGAGAAAGTCCAGAATATTCACAGTCATCGATAATGCTTTGTGTTGATTGGAATTAATTAAAGTCTTGGAGAAGTTTCTATTCCAAGTCACTTGTTTACCATTTTTAGCTTGCGATTGAGATTTAATTAAAAGAGCATCAGAGAAATATTACAATCAAACAAAAACTCGTTCAGAATTCGAATTGTATTAACACCGAATTCAATTAATTTTATGTTATCTAAATTTTTGATTTAAATTTTAATTTAATCCTTTTATTCATTGTTCATATTTAAAGAATGTATTCATAATACACCGCGTAGAGGTTCTTATTCATTTTAATCGTGAGTTTCAATTGCTTGGCTTTACATTTTCACTTTATTTGGCTTATCTTGATTCAAAGAATAAGAGTATCAGATTTCTCTTTTTAATCTCAAGGTCGGCTTTCAGCTGTTTGAAATTTTTACAGTACTCAAGATTCAACAGGATTTACGTAAATGACCCACATTTATGAATCTCTTATTTGGGAATTTTTGTTTTAAACCGTTCTTTATTTTTGTAAGTATTTTGCGTATTTTTTATCGTATATAAGTTATTAATTACAGAAATAAATATCCGTCCATTAATTCATCATATCCGTATATTTAGCATAAAGACTTAAAGGCACAGTTTTTGCCTTCATAGCTCACGGATAGACGATTTACGTAAATGCGAAAGTAAACCTTTATACGATCAATCTGTGCATCGTGGTGATATCACCCACTGATCCGAGGATTCAAGTAAGGACGTTCATAATGACTTTCGATGAAAACAATCGTCTTTGAAGTGCATGTCAATGAGTGTATCTCAAGGACTTCCTTTTGCCGCAACCGCGGAGTGGGAGTGGCACAAGCATAGCATTAGACTATCTGTTGAGCGATCCAAAGAGTTCAAAAGGAATCATGACCTTTACCAAGGACAAATTATACCTTAGCGTTGAAAGAGATTTCACCTTGCAGTAGCTAGCGTTTAAATTATCATATTTGTGACTCGGATAAAACGTTTTATACAATGCTGGCCCACTTTGCACCATCAGAGTGCTTAACTAAATGTACATTTTTTTACCTTTGGCTTCATGAGCAAAGTTGGTTTCTTTTCATATAGATTGCCTTATTCATGAATTTACGCATTTCTCTTCTAGAGTTATTTGAGGTTTTCTTGAGATTTTTGGGTTTAAACATGAATGAAATGCACGTATAAAAACTAAGATAATATTTTAAAAACACCCTATGCTAATAAAAATTTAAAATATAATCTTAGCAAGGGTATAGAACTTCAAGATATTCTGTGCATTGCGTATCATAAAACATTCTTATTTATGAGTAAAATTATATACGCACACCTCTTCCATTCCATGATTTGTAAAAATAAACTAGTTGAGTCGGAAATTAAATTCCACGGAAACCCTCGCTCATAATTCATCGCTTAAATAGGCTTAGAATGAAAGATGTGAGGGGTTTATTAAAATAAAACACACGAGAAAAAATCCGAGGTTAGAGTATCTACGGAAAGTTTGTACTCCACAATCTCACGAGTTTATTATTATTTTTCATTAAAACGCAAATGACATTTCATTTTAGCCCAAAAATTGCTGGCATAGCTAAATGAAGGAGAGTCATGTTTAATATCTCATTACACTCATAGACGTGAGGTAAGGTTTTTTTTAATTCACCTATATTCCTAATGAGAGCTACTTCATCAAAAAATATCTAGAAATATTTTATGAGATTCTGTGTTACGTGGCTTTTCATTAACGGGCAAATGTAACGAAAACCATGTCATGTCTGTTAATAGCGTTTACAAGCGTATGGAGACATTCAGCTGGTTCCTCCATCACATCTCCAAACCTTCCTTGCGTAGGTGGATTCACGGTTTTGTTTATTTCAAATAAATATTGTATCTGATGACAATTATTTATATAAAGACGTATTTGATTATTAGATCGATTGTATGTATGATTATATGTAATAACATTCTGCATTTTTTTTACATTTTTCTTTTGAATCTACTGGATGGCATTCTTTTCATTTCTGCAAAAAAGTCGATCTGAAAGTTTTCTATTCTCGAAAAAAAAATCCATTCGTGCATCAGTCGTCAGCCTATCCCCACACTTTTTAATCTGCATTTTTTGTTAGCGTTGCAGCTGTGGAAATAGGAATGCGGCACTCTGAAAGCGATGATAGGTTAATACGGAAAAATTCCGCCATCATTTACGCCTGCAGGACCAGAACGAGAACATCCTGCATCGGAAGCAAATAGCGGAAGTATATTCATGCGTGGACTTGGGGAAAACTTCTTTTCAACCGTTGACTGACTGAGCGCGTTAAAAATACGATTGTGCGGGAATTCGTGAAATGCCATCGTGAAAGTGACGCTGGAAATAAAAGAGGATAAGCGCATCCCTATGGCGAAGAGGAATTCCGTGGAGTGGCTGTAGAATTTCGGGTCCCTTTTACTTTCCATTCTTACCGGTTGTATCCACTCACCCATACCTCCCAAGCGCATAGAGAGATTAATAACCCTCGAGCATTGTGTTAATTGCGCGTAAAAAATAATTGTTTTTCCCCGGATGTTTTCTTTATCGATTGGGATGGAAACTGTCTGCTGCTATCACTCGGTATTCAGTCCGCGGATTGCACTTTTTGAAGTTCTGTTTGAATGCTCGCTTCAATTTGCGGCTGCCTTCAAATAAAAGGACGCAATATTGTTACATGGAGGTTATATTTTTAGGTACAAATTCGATTGTTTGTTTCAAAACATAGATGTGAATAAATTCTTTTGATAACAATTTCTCTGAATGCAAGAGTTTACACACGGATGATTTATAAATCTATAAATGTAACAGTGATTCAGTTATATTTAAATTAATATTTGAAATCTAATTCTTGAATATTAAAATGGTTGATCTGGAAATTTCAACTATCTATTCGTTTACGTTAAAATCTTAACCTCATGAAGGTAATAAAATTTCGGTAGTATTTTTTTCGTATTTCATTCAATAGGGACCCATAAACGTTCCTTACGTTTTTCGTTTATCAATTTTATAACCCCATATAAACAAATATCAACTATAAAGATTAGTTCCTGGTCTTAAAATAGAAGTATGGTTTCGTAATATGTATTTCGAATAAAAGATTACGCGCAAGCACAGAAATGTATATCATCGTATATTTTAATTAGTATTCATCGAAGCTCCGCTTATCATCAGCGTAGTTAATTCTTTCAATTTCAAATGAATGTCCGAATAACAGAAGAAATCCAATACGAGACGGTCGTAGGGGGACGTTACCTCTTTTCTAAAGTCCAAGCCTTTCGCTATATATATATTCGCATTTAAACCTTTTTTGCAAACGTTTCAAGGCTTAATGTCCGCTGGATTTTTTCCAATCGCGATCGGTGCAGTGAGAAATGCGATTTGCAGTTGTCTTCGATAGCCCGCAGCGAATCCGCTCCAGCTAAAAGGTCAACAGACCGAGTTTTAAAAATCGCCGGGGTGAAAGTGTTGTCAAACCGCTTCGTGAAAGGGGATTCGATTAAGCGAGAAGTGGAATAGGGAGGAGGGAAATGCTTTTTTATGTTCGGCTGTGCAAAAGAAGATAGCACGCGATACCTAAGGAGATCATCCGAGGGGGTTACACTGACGGATGGATTCGATCGAATATTGAGTGGTGGTCAAAGACTTATGTCCCATTTTCTAACTGTTCCTTCTCCTTTATCATACTCTTCGACGTATTTCCAATACACTGCTCGGGTGACTAAGGCTGTCGACCGCGTAATATCTGTTCATCAATTAAAAAGGAATATTACTTCAATAATTATCATCCATTTTTAAAAAATTATGGACAAAAATTTAAGGCTAATCAATTTTTCTTTCATCTTAAGAATAAATTTTTATTTCGTACAGAGGATGTTATTTATCTAAAGAATTATTTTATTATACATTAAAATTTTAATAGATGATAATAATAGTTGTATAATTGCGTCATTATTTATTTAAATCTATGAAATGAAAATGAACTACTTGGTCATCGATTACAGATATTCCTTGTCATTGCAAAAATCACCCGTAAATGTAACATTGTGTTAATACTGATGAGTCCAAATGAATGATAAATATAGCCCAATGTCCTTGCATTAAATATTGGCTCGTGTAATTACAGTTAAATTACCCAGGAGTTTCTTTTTAACATCATATTTATGACAGTCATGTTTCTCCGTCAGGTACTAGTATGATTACTACCTCGAGAAATTCATTCGATACAATTTTTTCCTCTTCTCCTTACGTTTTGATAGTAACTGCACTAACGCAATCATCCACGGGAAAAGTGAATGTATGAAGAGTGGATTAGCGCCGTTGAACAGAAGGTCGGCTAGTACGAGTCTAGAAGTGAGAGGCACTTGTGTGGTTACTGAGAAAGCTGGTTTTTTAAATTGAGAGTTATTCGTCCAGTGAGTAATCTTACTTGTTTGGGCGTTGCCGCTTGACCGGATTTTGGCGAAAAACAATTTATCAATGAATCATGCACAATAAAATCATCCCGATCCAATGACACACAGTGCAATAAATTATATACGATGATGCATTTATACTGACAAGTGAGATCAATTGGAACTGATACGGACAAGCGGGTATCTAGTGGAGGAATATTCGTCTTTAGGTATTTGAAATGTTATCATATAATCTCCTTGCAAGTATAATATTTTAGAATCAAAATAACATTATAAATTTCTTCATTTTATCACAGTACATGTACCGGTTGTTATTTGTTTACGTTTAGGCCTTGAACGAACATAGCTCTGGAGTAATGGAAGAGGATGTATATGATTTACGAAGTGTTAGCGGTATCAGAATTTATTTTGAAAAATTTTTGATTCAAGATATATTAATAATAGGTCATCCATTTCGATTTTTGATAATTATAACGGCAAAAGACTCGACACATATATTTGCACGATTAGAAAAACTATCTTAAATTTTCCTCTACAGATAGCATTTAAACAGGTTATGCTATTAATCGATAAAACATTTATTTCTGATTGTGAAATACCGGCGATTTATTTTCCTTTATTACTTTTTGTATTGAATACACAGCCTTAATAGGAAACATAAAGTTATCATAATGGAATCGAATAAAGGAATGAGAAATGTTTAAGACTTTCAATTGAACTCGCTTCAAAAGAGAATTGTTTGATTGTTTTATGCAAAACTGTCGCGACCTACGCAAAAATCAAGAATGTTGTCGCGGAAAAGAACTCATCAAGGTCGTCCTTTCCAAGTTACGCTTTATCGCCCCACGTGACCACTTACGCACGCGACCATCACGCGGCGATTACGCCCGAGACGAAGTAGAATATTGAAAAAGAAAAATCTCCGACGAAGATCGCCGGAGGGCCGATGCGTCCGTTTAATTCCCAAGAGAAAGGCATGAGTGAAGGTGCAATAGAAGGCTGTCTGAGGATCAGGGAAGAGAAACCTATCTAATCCACAGCCCATTTCCAGCGTCAAGAGCAAGCAACCCTTATGGGCTCATTCCCTACTATCGTTGACCACCCGCGCTGGGGTGGATTCGGGGCCATCATCCTTTTTTATGCCGTCAGACGGAGAGCAGAAGACAAGGGGAATGAAAGTTTCGGAGGGTTGCGGGGGAACTTAAAGAGGAGGAGGAAATTGGGATATATAGAGGCGTTAATAGAAGAGATCGGGAATTGGACCGGAATGTAGGAAGACTCGGTTTTTGGGGATGACGTCGGGCCTATAGTAAAGGGATGAGTGGATTGCGTAGAGGAATATCCGAGGTTTCGCTCCGAAGGGACAAAAGGACCATAACATGCTACACTGAGAATTCAGCACGACTCATTCCCTTTATTTGTTTTACATTTTTGTCTTTTCTCTTCTTTTATGATATTTCATTTCTTCGGTCGAATCGCCCTATCTGACTATTCCATCCCCTTTCACTTTTCGCGATTATTGCGGTCTTTTTTCATCTTGGCCTCCATCGAGTCGTTTGACCCATATTACCCAGAGAATTGCGCTGCTCGCATAGTAACAACCGTTTCCTTGCCAACGAAACCTTTCGAAAATGTTCATATTCTCGCTTTAATTTGGTCCCGAAGGTTTGGACGAATGAGGTCTATTCCTTTGCGTGCTATTTTAAGTCAATAATTATTTAAATAAAATGCAAGTATTTGAGTTTGAGTTAGTGATTAGATCAAGACGATTATTTTAGCTTTCGAATGGATGATTCACTAGAAACTCTAAGGATTATTGTTGATTTCATCCTAATTATTCAAAAAACTTATAGTTTAAAATTGATTTTTAGCATCTATTATGTAGTATAATATGCATCTATTTTATTTTCAATTATAAAGATTCTAGACGAAGTCTTTCCTCTTCAAACCGTATAATCAAATAATTTTTTCTCTTTTAATATTCACAAATTTAGCATAAATGATCACTTTCTTTCGTTTAAAATTCTTTTGTTTCGCGTTTCCATCGAATTATATCTGTACTCTTCAAGTTGTTTGTCATGCTTCAGAAATATTACTCGCAGAAAAATGAGAGAATGGCCTAGGAATTTCCGTTTAAAATACCACACAGCTTAGTAGTTCTTCTCTACATTTAATTATATAAAACAAAATTCCCTTTCTCCGGATGTTTTCCATTAATCCTGACTCTATGTATCTTTTCTATCTTTTGTAGGTTGGAAATTATTCCTTTTAGTAACAGAGAAGTCATTTCTATTTTCAGTCCTTTGAACATACGTTTAAAGATAAATTTTTCACAACGTAAGAGAATCTCATTTTGAGATCCCCTTCTTTTGTAACGGAACAGAACATTTCCAAGAAGCATCTTTCAGTATTATTTCTTTGAAAAACGAGGAGAGCAATAATTGGTTTATTTTCAGAGATTAGTTACCAAACTAAGATGCGAACAATCGCGGAGTCAGACTACCAGTTTCCGTACATTTCAGTAATTTATTGTTCAAAATATACATGAAATCCACAGAATTTAAGTGTTTTCTGTTTGAACAAAAATTTGAAATCAAATTTAATGCATTCATATTGCATTAATCTGTAGTCAATAGTTTTTATTTAAATTTTTTATATCGTTGTGAAGTTGGGTGAAAAATTAGGATGTAATTTAATTTATGAGTATAGATTCATTTTACTTAATTTAATTTAGCATCCTTTAAATATTTGAAAATGACCCATTAAAAACCCTATGGACCCCTGACATACTGTTATGTTTGTAATTATTTCGTCGCAGTCTCTTCAATGCAATAATTTTAATGAGATTGTTTGTCAATCGACAGTCTCTTGCATAAGCTTAATTAGATCATTTTTAATGTCTTTCCCTCAAACATTATCGCCAGTCACCCGCGTTATAATAACGATTGCGACTAAGCATTCACTACCGCATTGTATCAATGGTATTCTACGATCTCTTTTTTTCACGGCCTATTAACTTTAATTAAACTGCCTTTTAACTCGATATTTTCTCTCCGTGCTTCAATATATCTCAACCGTGAAGCCATTCTACCTTAAAGAGTCCCGTTCACTTTGTCCCTATTTAGCCTCCAATGAAAAAATTACCTTTCTTTAGCATCTCTAACTATATTTTTTTAAAACCCTCACCACCCTTCTTGAATTCAGATTTAAATCATTGACCTCGTCGGGAAGTGACCTTCTTTCCAATCAGTCAGTACGATCTTCCTTCATTGCTCGCACGCCGTGAAAAACGCTTCGAGTACCCATTTTCTTCTCAGTAAACTTCCTCAATCAGCCTCAACTCTGTCCTTGCTAGCCCTCATCACCCATCTCTCTGGTACATCGTCGCCCTGCTGTTGTCAAGCAATCGTTGTCACCTTTCTTCCTCATCACGAAGTCATGCAACGATTCGTAGATTTTATCGCTAGAGCAAGCTGCTCATGGAACACTTTTAGAAAGTACTATCCTTTCCCATTCTCTGGCTTCAGAATATATGGGTATCAGGTAAATGTATTTCATCCATTTGCAGAAGAATATAACCTTATAAGTAGGTGATAGTCGAAAAGGGGGTTTACAATTTATTTTAATTTAATTTTTGGGTACTTCTGATGTAATTTTTATTAGGTATAGATAATTATCAATTTATTTATTAAATAACCAAACAACCAAATAGTTTATAAAACAGAGTAAATGATTATTCATATAAAAATTTACAACTCTTCGAAAAATTCGTCATTCATAATTTAGACTTCGATGTCAATTTAGTTATGCCACGGAAGATATTCAGTACTATGTTCGATCAATGGTTTTTGTTGTAGGTTTTATAAAGATTAAATTGCAGTAGATATAGACTCTATGACTGAAGAGATCACTTTTCTTAGATAAAAGATTTAAAATACAGATAATTAATTTTAGTGCATTATTAAATAGTAGAAGCATTTTATCTTGCTATCTATCGGTCATATGAGTTGGAAATAAGTTGAAGAGTGAATTCATGTAAATCAATTTATTGTTTCGAGAGACGCAATTCGCTTTCATTGTTCAGCAGAGATCTCCCTGTACCCTCTTCTTGTCTTTGTTGCAGACACTCACATTTCCCCTTCCGCATTCTTTCCTCCCCTTGCCCCCCACCGTTCTTTTAAACCCCTTTCACATCTTTCTCTTCGCAATGCGTCCCACCGAACCCTTTCCCTCATCCCGAATTTCTCATTGTAGTCCACCACCCCCACTTCCCCTCCCCCTCTTTCCACGTCTCTTCTTCTTATCGCACTCCGTCGTCAAAATCATCCCCCTATCCAATCCCTTTTCCGATTCTGAATCCCTATTCTTCCCATGCACCCCTCCGCTGTCAGACCTATTTTATCACTTTCCCTCTTAAATTTCGCTCTTCATTTGGGTTCGTCTCTCCTCACCTATTGTTTGCCCTTCGCTTTTCATTAGTGCCCTGTTTGGTGTGCAGGCTTTTTTTTTAATTTTCATCCCCTTCTCGGATCTACCTCACCGACTTATGATTTATCGCGATAAAAATTCAATCGATGACCTTAGGAAGTTCTCCTTTCGAAGGCTTTCGGTGGTGTAGATGGATGAAGATATCCTTCGGGTGCTATTAATGGACCAATTAGTGTACGAGATAGTCATTCAGATTTCTTCATGAGGCAATTCTCGTACATGCGGCAATTATTTGGAAGGTGAAGATGATGGTACAACACCTGCTGAAGATCGTGGATAATGATGCTTTTATCCCTGGCCTCTTTGATTTTTTTTACTCTGACTTGCGCATTGTTTCCGTTACGAATTAACAAACAGGATGTATTTTACTGTAACTTACGGTAAAGTGAAGGTCCTTGTGAAGAAATTTCTATCATAATGATCGTTAGAGGACAGATACAAATAAATGCCTTGATTTATATTATCTTTACATAATGTGTGTAACGTAATAATAAAAAGAAATGTACGAATATATAACTTCGTTTTTTACGTGATTTTTACATATCTCGAGTCGAATTATTGGTTGCAATACTCCAATAATGATCCACGGATTTGTTACTGATTTATTAGATATGATTCTTGATCCATCATAATTTATTATTGCTTGAAAATTTGATAAATTGATACTAAATTGTCGTGTTAACGCCTTTAGCAAGTAACTGAGGTGGGTGAATCTCAAAATCTAACCGTCTTTCATTGCCCTTTTTTCGTCTCAAAATACTCTCTATAGACTCCTAATTTAACATTCCTATAGCCAATTTTGGTCATAGCTATATATATAAATTCTTTATGTATACACATAATTAAAATTGATGAAACACCATCGATGACTACAAAAAACTGCCTAGGAATAATTCAGAACTTACTGCGTATAGTTTTGATGAGCTTGCTTAATTAATTCTTAGGATTATATAAATAAGAGAAATTTATATATATATATATATATATATATATATATATATATATATATATATATATATATATATATATATATATATATATATAATTCGCTTATTTATAGAAAATTTCCTCTATTGCTGATTGGTATTTTATCCCTTTAACGTTTGAAAATATCAATTTTTAATAATGATAAGATTCATGTATATTTATTCCTTGATAAGGTAGAGTATACATATGGTATTAAAATTCTTGAAACTGAAACGAATATGTTGAGATATAATTCAAAGAGTATCTCTGAAAGAGGGACTGTTGTCTACATCGTTAGTTGAAAGGGGAAATGGAAAAATATCGGGTTTTCTTCCTTTCATTGCTGTAACAGTTGTAAAATCTAAAGTGACAGTAAGAGCAGGGAAGTGGGAAGTCAATAGCCCGTGTCACTCAAGGCGCTTCTCTCGGTTCTCCTCACCCAAGAGATCAATTTCCATCGTCTTAAGGCCAAATCTCATTCTCTTTCTTCCCTTCCTCTACATCGCCTTTCTTTCTCCAAATTCTCCGTTTCTTTTGTTCTCCTTCCGCATCATCGTCCTTCTTATTCTCTCCTTTAAAATTCTTTTATCTTAATCCTCAAGCTGTCTTCGAAATTCTCCCGTGTGTCTTCTTTGCTTCCCTCATTGTCTTCGGTAATTCAATCTCACATCCGCCTTTCGAATGCTTTATCTTTCCAACCAAAGAATATCAGCTCATTTTGGCAATTCTGCGTCCCCCGATTTGTTTTTACCGATTCTTGCCTCATTCGCGAATTATTTGCTCTTCCCATTCTCCAAAGGATTTTTTCATTTCCTTTGCAGTTTCTTTTCCGAACCCAAATCTCGTCCACAGATTTTTCTATTCTATCAAGCTCGTCTGTTTTTTTTTTCAGAGGACCCTTTTTCTCCCTATGAACTTATACTACGTTTTCCTCGCCTCGTTTTCACCCACGACAAAGAGCAAACCTTCCGTTCTTTCGGTTCTTCTCAACCGTTTTCCTCTTATACTCCCTTCGAACCCTTTCTCCTCCACACAAACCCATTCGATCCATCCTTCCTTATTCATTCCGGAGTTCTACCGAAAGGTGCCTTCTGTTCCAAACCTCCCAATTCCGGTCCCTTAGACCCTTTCGCTTTATTTTTCTCCGAATTTCTATTTTTTTCTCCCTATTCTCTTTATATTCCTTTCCTCGATCTCAATCAGTATTTCTCCAGACTCCTCTTGTTATGTTCTATGGCTCTCTCTTTCTTTACTCGTCCCTAGAGAGAGATTTTCAATCTCTATTCCTTCCCATGAACATTGTTTCTCGTTTTGGATGCGTTATTTAAGAGCTAATAATGAATTGGTGTTAACGTCCCTTTCCCCAATTACAGCGCAGTCGAATTTAAGGAGATAAATAACTCAGGGAACGAAATATTGACTTTCGATGGTTTCCTGTAGTATTTTATTGGTTTAATAATCAAGTACTTGTAACATCTCGTATAAGACTTAACTAACAATAACCTTTTGTAGAATATAAAAAATATTCTTCATAGATAGAGCTATCTTTAAGGGTAACAAAGGAAGATTTGAAACAATATCTTACTTTTAAAATAAATTACTGATCAGTGGTGAATTCTTTGTTTCGCTACATTACCCTTTTAACTATTAAGAGAGTTCTGCGTTGTCCGTCTCGTGTTATCGTTATCATAAGGATTATTTTTTCGTTATTATAATTTATAACAGATCATAAAAGTAAGCTAGAACTCTCAGGGAATGAGCCCAATAGAGCTGTGCTGAGAGAGGAAATGCGAACGAAAAAAATGAAAATCCGCTGAGAAATAATTATTTTTTTTTCTAAATTTCTTAAATGCAACTCCATTTTTTCAAAGTTTAGATTTTCAGTTCCACTCTCTCAATTTATCTGAATATCATTTTTCCTCTTTTCAAGCAATAAAATTTTCCCTCGGCTATTCTGCATCTAAAAGTTGAATGACACGGAATAGGAAATATTGTGACTCTAATTTCGGAGAAACGAGGATCTTGACAATGTAATGGGGGAACAAGATAAATGAGAGGTTGAGAATAAGAACATTCTTTATCAGTTTAATGCTGCCTTTGGCGGAGCAAACATTTAGTCCCTCGCAACGGTAGAACATTCAGTGGAAGGATTTATATTAACCAGTTCGACTTCCTTTTTGAGGGAGTCCGGTCCAACGGAGAAGACAGAGGTAGTCTTATATGGGATATTATATGCTTTTTAGCCATTCACGCCGTAGACAAAAGGTTCTCTTCTTTCCTAGCAATCTCCTAAGCATCTCTCTCTGTATTCATCTTTTAACACCCTCCGAGACATAGCAGAAGATCTGCACGTCGGACAACCTATTGATTCGCCGGATGGAGCAATAAAAGAGAGACGGAGAGGATTTCAGCCAAAGAGGAGGTCTTGGAAGGATTGAAACTGCGGTGTCGAGGATGGATAAACGTGGAAGGATATGTGGAGAGAATAGTTTGGGAAGTGAAAGGGATTTTATTTTCTGGAAGCACGATTTCATAGGGAAACGTATATTTTGAGCGAGATTTCCCTCTCTCAGAGAGAGAGACGGATTCCAAGCGTCTGAAAGTAGTTGTGATTCGAGTGAGTAAAGTCCCTGTGTTTAGACGAGAGCATCATTCATCAATTTCTCCGACAAGAATTTAACCCGGTCACCACGGTTACGGGCTCACAGACGGTATTTGGAAATTCACTGTTTATTAAGCTCGGTTTCTATGGAATTGGATTTAGGGAATTGATTCGTAATGCTGATTTTCCACAGTTGTTGTACTGGTAAATATTTACTCGTCAACTACAAAATTTAACGAGTATTAAATCGATGTTAAGTGGAAGCTACTCTTTATTATCTATGTAATGAATTGTTAAACCAATATCGGTTAATACCAATATAATAATGAAATTTCACAGGAACAATTCAAACAATACGTTTGATTTTTTTCTTGTGAGGTTCATTATAAATATTTTTAATGAATCAACTAAGAATCAATCTAACTTCTTCAAACCGTATTTCATTCATTTTATCACAATTAGCAGAAGCAAACCATTTTACGTGATTTCTCATGTAAATAGCCTTTAGTTGGTGAGGAAAATTAATGAGAAGTTTGAAGAGGTATTGGGATTCATTACGAAATATTTATTTGCTCTTGAGGAAGGCTGATAGTGAAAGATTACCAAAAGTATTAAAAAGTGCCCAACGTTATGGATAGATATCATGAATTATTTTCTGCCGATTAGAATGTTGCTTAGTAATATGGCTTACGAAACTTAAAAAAATTATTCATCAAAATAAAAAAAAAATTATTTTGTCATCGGTTAGGTAGATTATAAGAGGGAAGATGTATCAGATAGAGAGGAATAAAACAGAATGCAGGAAAGAGTGGAGATTTGTTAAGAGTCTTTCAGAGGAATGCATGGAGAAAGGGGATGCTATGGGATTTGTAGAAGAGAATTGAGTGGTGCAGAGGATAAGAGAGTGGAAAGAAAGGAGTGTTTAGAGGGAAAGAGATAAGGAAGAGTGGAGACCGTCTGCGGTTGCAAACCTACCAACGGATACGTGAGTTCCCTTTCTTCCAATTGCATTCTCTTATCTCTCCAAATTTACACATCCCTTTGATACTATCCTTAGCTCCTATTTCGCCTTTTTAGTATCCTACTGAACTACTTCCTTTCATCTGAACGTCTTTGTATCACTCCAATATGATTATTCCTTTTTTATTTTTGTTTCTTTAATAATCATTTTTATTTCATTGTAATTTTCTAAGATTCTTCTCAATGTCTTCTTTTATATTCTTTTACTTATACACTTTTTTTCGATTAAAAAGCATATCTTCCATCCTTGATACTTTTAAGGATATATATATTTGATTCTATAATATAAGAACTTTCTATATTCTCAACTAATTTTGTTGTAATCTTCAACTTGAGACTGTTTGAGATGTATATTGATCGGAGAATATTCTTCTGAAAATTTCTCCTAAAATAAAACCCCAATATTTTCCATCTTTATTATTGAATTTTATCTTCCTTTGCAGTTATTTGGGAGATATTCCTTTGATAATATCAAATTTTAAAACCCCAATCTCATTTTTTATTTCCTATTTCTTTTAATCTTTATTGATCGAAGAAAATTCTAACAAGGCTATTGAAAAAGTCTATTGGCTAGCCATGGTTATTTCTTTAAACCAATTCATATCTCACTACCTTTTCTGCATTTATTGGCATAATTCAAAGCAGACTCGCATAGGAAAAATCAATCGGAATTTCACGGAAACGTTTTCAGTATTGTTATTTGCTTTCGGTTCTAAAGAGCTACGACGGGAAATTCCTCTATGGTGAACTTCCGTCTTTTAATCTTCTCTGAAGATGTTCCTCGATTCTTAGGACGTTTGTTGAGATTTGCAGTCTTAAGAATAAAGTTCCTCGCTGTAATTCCTATTCTATTAAGACGACTATAAACCATCCGATCTTTTGCAAATCAAATTTTATTTTCATATTATATCATTTAATAAAAAATTGATGTTTTATCTCTAATTTAAACCATTTATTTTTATAACTCTCAAAATTGCGTTGATGACCGATTAGAATCTCTGGTGTATTAAGATTTAAAGTTTAAAAAAAACTTATCAAGGAAGAATGACGAGGAATATAGTATAGAATTTTTACAAATCCCCAATATAATGTAAGATGTCTCAATAATTTTAGGAATTAATTAATTAGGACCAACTGCAGTTTAAAACTTTACATTTTTCATCGAAGCAATGATTTTTAAAAATATATCAAGGCGAATAGTATTTCCTTTACGAAAGTTTTCTCACGTTCATTGAGAACTGTGAAAATCAGTAGTGACATACAATCAAATTCGAAATTGCTTCATCTTCATCTTGCCACCTTCCTTTAATCAACTTTAATTTACCGCATTTTTTTGCGCTTTACTTCATTACGATAGTGAATTTACACCCTTCCATAAACCGTCATACTTTGTAATTGCCTTTTCTAATCTTCTCCGTTCCGGCTATTTCGGAAGTTTGAATTTGCATCGAGCAATTTCGATGCTACATTTTCATTTGCGTTCTTTCCTTGATGAGATCCTCGGAGCCAAGGTCGGATTGATTCAATTCAAAGTGGCGATGAAAAACCAAGCGTTTAATTCCGACAGCTCGATAGATTAATATTTTTCGCGACTGCGTAGTTTAGATAAAGCCGAGTTAATCAGCGCGGAGAATGGTCTTCATTTAGTAAAGCGGATTAGAGTGACATTTTTTTCACTCAAACTTTTAATCCTTCGTTTTGGGTTAAAACGCGTCCATTGCAAATCCAAATATGCGAATCACGGTGTGCTCTCGACTGCATAATCACGCGTGCGGAGATTTCAATATGTTGCCTCAATTTAGTATTCCGGTTTAATTTCTCCATCTTCCATGAAAAATTCATCGGCCGAAAAGTGGAACTGTAAATTGATTTAGGAAGTACTTGATTGGATGTTTTCAACGTTAAATGTTTGATATTCCTTATACTGCCATGGGGTGATGTAAGCCGTCTTGGTTTATTACATTAAATTTATATTTTTTTATGATACGTGAGAGATTTTTTCATAACTCTGCCAATTCTAATTCGGCTGAAATCTTTATTGAATGAGAGATTCGTTTGTGATGTAATTATTTGGATTCTGAGGTAGTATTCACATCCAAAGCCCGAAAAATTAGAAATAGAAAAAAGTATGTATTTTGATACTCGAAATAAATCCAATATAGGATGCACGTTGATATTAGTTTCTCAGATTTATATTCACTAAAATATTGTAATGATTCTTGTTAGTGCACAGCTGCGTCCAACCTACTTTCTCTCCAAAATCTCTCCTCTTTGAAAACATAGACAACTTTCTGAAGTTTGGAAAGAGAAGCTCCTGGTAGCATATGCGATGCAATGCATGCCTTGCTTCTGAAAAGAGCTTTTTATTCCTTATAAAATAACTTGAAAAGTAGAACAGCAGGCGATGGTACTCCGTATCAAGGTCTCGTTTGTTTTGAAACAGATGGGAGCCGAGTTTGCTGGAATCTGACCCCCTTAAAGAAAGGAATTTATCCTCTAAACTTGTAGTTTATTGCCAGCGTTAGGTAAGTTATGGGGCACTAAGTAAAGGGTAGCATCTTATTGACATGATTGAGAACATAGAACCTTGTGATAGCCACCTTCATAATTTACGAAAGTCTCATTTGGCTTTGAGACAAGTGATGACAGATTAATGGTTTGTAAACTCTCTGAAATTTTCGGAAATGTAACTGATAATATATTTATTAATGTCACATAAGTTTTAAGGTTGTATAAAATAGTTTTTTAGGAGTGGGAGAGAAAGAGAAACCATCTTTGAAAAAGCTTTGACCTTAACTTCATTAGGATTCGAGAAAAATGCTACATTTTTAATGTGTTGAAGACTGATAGAACTGCAGAAGATCATCTACGTATCTAACGTAACTATCATGAAATTTAGTGAATATATTATTGCATCTGATAACTCTCTGAGGATAGAAACGTATATTCTCTTCATCATACTTGCACTCTTGAATAAAATATTTTTAAAAAATTCTCATTAACTTTCACTATCGGGAAAACTTTTCCTTTTCGCATACTTTACCAAGAAAGTTTCAATTTCATGCCTAATCCTATTATCATTCATTTAAGTAACAAGTCACACCTGGTTATGTAAGGATAAATAGAGATTTAGAGAACACGACGGATGTGATTTATAAATTTCTGCTTGAGAAATCTTGATTAATATTCTAATAATGAATCCTTAGCTCAAGCATAACGGAAGACATTCAGCTGTTGAATTTGACTCATCATAGTATACCATGGATGTATCGGTTTAAAACGCTCAAGAATGCCTTTCACAAACTCAATATTTTTCCAAGGATTGGCAGCGTAAGAAAGAGTAACTGTTACGTTTCAGATGAGGAACGTTGTAAAGGAGTAAAAAGTCGAAGAACTACCGTAAAAAAACTTCGCAATTCCTCAGACTTCTCAAAGACTCACTTTGTCTCATGTGCTCTTCCTTTCTCACCTAATTCTTTTCGCATCATTTGTCGAGTGTCCCAGTTCCGGCTGTGGAGCGAGAAACTGCGAGCATTGTCTGGACGTCATTTAAAAAACGGTTTGCAACGCTTGAGAAATATATTGCGCTATTCTGCTGTAAGACTTCCGAAGCTACGTATGTTTTGCCGTTCCGTTTTCGAGAAGCGAAGAGTAAAAGTGCAATGATGATTTCGTTCAGCGATTATTTAAGTAAACATTTTTATTTCAAAAAGTAGGCTAGTGGTTGGAAAGGTGTGGACGCAGATTGAAAATTTCGAAACGTAATTGATGAAACTCATTAGCGAAGTCATCCCAGTAGACGTTCATGCGCAGTATGAATTTTTATGCTGCAGTCCTCCTTTTCAAAGGAATAATTTTCGGTTAGTTCTGCTCGACTTCCCAAGTTTCCTTGCTTTGCATCATATTCCCAACTCTGTTACCCATGTCATACATTAGTTCCACTTTTACTTGCGCTCTACGTAAGCTTTGTATTTAGCAGTGACATGGGCTTTTCATTGTAATGCTGACTCAACACCATTAGGGAAACAATGGGTCACGTACTAACATTTATGCTTTGTTTTACGGAATAAAATACTTCCATAATAAAATTTTTTTCTCAGAAGGTCGTTAATTTCTCTGCGGAATTTTTACGTCTTGGAAAGTCTCTAGAAGTGGAAACTTTTCGCGGAGCTGTCACAAACCATTTCGCAAGGTTCGATTTAATCATTTTCATGGGATTTTCCTCTCTTTCCAATATTACTCGCGGTGAAGTGGAAAACACATCCATTTAAAATCTAATTCTACGATGCGCTCCGCAGCAAAAGAATCTCGTTCTCGATTTCGTAAGCTTTACGAGTTTGATTGATATCTTACGCTTCGTAACGACATTTCTATAGGACGTGAGTCACAAAGCTTATTACTACATTTTCTAAGATGGACATTTCCAAGGAATGTAGGTCATTTGTGTTTGAGGATAAACAATAAACCTGTCTTCGGTGGGTATGAGTGCAGTTCTGTTGTGCACTTTTCAAAATGAAGTCAAGTTTATTGTAAAACAGAGCAGGTTCATTCGAGAGATTTTCCTAAGAAAAATAAGAGTATTTTTTCTGAAGTTTTTTGTATGCGCAGAAGATGCCTTTTGATTGCGAAAATAAGAAATTAATTTTCTCAGAAACGAGCTTAGAAAGAATAAAATCTAATTTGTGAATATAAATTTTATACTTCTTTGTCTTTTGTCAGCATCAAAGTTGATTAAAAGAAAACTGTCATAGTGATAACGGTTAAATCATCAAATAAATAATACAAATATTTCCCCCTCTAAAATATCAATCCTCTTTTTACATTATGATAGTAAGAATCAAGATGGAGTATTAGTGTATAGAAATTTGATGAAAGTTTGGTAGAAGTACGTATGTTTCAAGAAATTATTCAATAAACTTCATAAGAAACCAATTCCATAGATACCTTAATCATATGATGATTACTTTTCACTGGTCGGAGGATGTGACTGTGTTCCGAATTATTATATCTTAAAATTATTTTGCTCGATTTTTATATATCCTGAACAAGATAAAAAATATCATTTATATCGGGTCTAACTTTTTTACCCTTTGACGTGATGTGTTTCGTACGGCGCCACTTGGTAATCAAGGGCGCTGAGACCATTTTCTTACCGGATGTTCTGAAAATGATTAACGAACACCGGTGTTTGTGAAGGACTCCTTCTCTATGCCCTTTACAGAAACCGAACTTTTTAAAAGAAGCTCCTCGAGGTTAATCTTCACTTGATCCACCTTTCATGTGGATCTACTAAGGGCCTTGCTGCTCGAATTCCGTCCTTCCACTGTTCTCTAGCAAAGCAGGAAAAAGGAACTTGAAACTGCAAGGAATGCACTAAGGAACGCGTTAATTAGATAGACGTCGAAGAAATCTAACTTGTACAGTAAGTGATGCTTCTTAGTTCGAAAATTCTCCGAAGTACAGTTATACTAATTAGGCTTAAACATTAAAAGATTCGGTGATTAAGTCGTTGCCCTCTTCTTTACTTAAGATGTTAACTAGTACTTCAGTTGTATTGTATTAAGGACATCGACATGATATTAATTTAAGAGTCGATTATCGTTAATATATATGGTGTTTGTTGTACAGGGGAAAGGATTAATCGTTTCCTTTCACTATGTTGTCATAAATCCGTTAAAGGACATTAGAAAGGAGTCACAGAGAGAGAGAAATGAAACGATTTTGAAAGATGCTTATGTTCTCAACTAAGTAAGATAGAAAGATGAGGAAAAATTTCAAGGACTGCGCAATTGGAACAACCATTCAAAGTCAAAAAAAAATCGGAAACATCCGAGACATATTTTCCCTCAACCTCGGTCAGTTTCGTCCGTGCTATTTATGGGGGTCGTTAAGGTAACAAATTCCGTCTCTAAGGAAAGTTAATTTTTTTTACTCCTCGTCAATTTTACAAGGTTGAACGTTATGTAGACTATAAACAGAGTAATAAAAATTTAAGAAATTTTCTTCATAAATAAAAATTTTATTTCTAAATACTTTCAAGGTAAAATGGAATTAATGGATCATTACTTACATGGTCAATCGTTCAGTGAATGGTATATATTTAATATAAAACTTTACTGCAAATATTTGTTAGGGTTTCTGCTACCCGTAGGAGTCATACTTAGAAGCTGAAACTTGTAAGGAAGTGGAAGTACTTCTGAAATTAGTTTTGATGGATTTCTTTTCCTAAAGGTTTTGTGAATATTATACATTTATAATTAACATCGCACTAATGTCTCCAAATCAATGACTTTCTGAAATTTCTTAAGCAATTATTTCCTTACCTGTTAGTGGTATAATTTTTTATAGAAAAGATATTTAATGATAGTTCCTTCTTACAATAATCTATTTAAATAAGCATTACGTAAAGCTACCCAGAATCACTTATTAGAGGGTTGTCGTAAGATCTTATTCTAACATAAGACTTATATTACCCAGGATATTTAAATGTTAAATACCACTAAAAATGAAGTATGTAAATTATTTATTTCTATATACATCTGGATATTTGAAATATTCAATATAAGTATCATTAGGACTATTTAACAGGGAAAGTGGAAATTCGATGAATAATAAGCTATCTGGAGTTTCGACTATCTCAGTCTCGACTGATAGTTGATAATGATCTATTCGTATGGAATTTTATTTTATTTAATACACATTTTATCCGGTGAAACAATTATTATGGAGCAAACTATAACTCATTGCAGCGGTGAATTATTTGAGGCGAATGCTTTTTTTTAAAAGCTTCCAATGCACAGATTCGTGAAGAGTAAATTCCTCTTTATCCGTCAACTTACTTTAGGGACCCGATATCATTGGGAACGAAACCGGAGTTCTTTTCGATATGCGTTGGTTTTAGTCGAAACCCTTGAGAGACTTTCAGCGATCCGCCGAAAAAATTCCTTTCCGTCCTCGGAGAGTAACGAAGCCGTTATCGACTCTTCCTAGTGTTGAAAGGTCGGACTTGTTTTTATTTCACGGACCCTCGTCGCGAAAAAAAAGGACGAAATTGCTCTGAAAGGGGTGGGACTTCGGCAGCTTTTTTAAGCATCTTTGAGCATTTTTGGAAGGCAATTTTTCTGCTCGGGATGCGTAGCGCTGCTCGCGCCTTTCACTGCAGCCTTTATAAAACCGTTTTATGACCTTTTTTAGCTTCCTCCCTTCATCGTCCTAGATTCCGACAGCCCTCGATGCAAGGACTTCCAATGCTATCTTTTTGACTCTTTCCGCTCATTACCGATTCAAACGATGATGTGCGAAAGAGCTGTTACGAGTTTTCCCTCTTCAGGTATCGAATTAATCGCCCCCAATCAACTCGGGAAGTCCTTTCTTTCGCTGCTGCAATTCAATAGCCGTTTGATGATTAAAAATTTTAATGACAAAGCGCTTTTCATATTCGTTAATGTCTGATTGCTCACATATTTTAAGAGCGCCGAATGACGTCAGTTAACTTGAATGAGCGTTTCTGAAATGACTTCGTTTAAAGTGGATCTTCACATTTTTCATTAATTTTCGAAATTCTCTAATTTATGATCCAATCACGCTGAAATTTGGTTTATATATTTTTTAAAATGATGATTAATAATACGCATGATACCCTTTAAATTTCTACTGTTTGATATCCGTAATTTTGGCCGAAATAAATTATAATTTGATTAAAATTTTATATGAATAATTAAAATATTTCGGAATTGGTGGTCATTGTTATGAATTAGTCTTTCACACGTATTTTATGTATGATGTTCAATCGTAATCGATCACTGTATTCTTTAAATTAATTATTAAATTTCAATAAATCAACATTTGGGTGATTTCTTTGAAAACCATTGCTGTATAATAAACTTTGTCTACTTACGAAACAGGTCGTAAAATATGAAGTTTCAAAAACTTAAGAGATTTTTTATTATATTATATTTAATCATCTTCCTAAGTATTTAAATTATACAACAAATTATCAGATGAGTATTTTCAACGATATCCCCCATTCATATTATTGAACATAAACGATTTGAAATCTTAACTATGAATTGATATTTTTTTATATCATACTCTCTATGCTGTACATAAAGAGACATTCATTTATTTAAAGAATGAATTGATGGTAAATAGAAAGATGGAATAGCGCCTTCATTCTTATCTCTATATGTTTTGGTTTGATATATGTGGAATCATTTATTCTTGATTTAAATCTACATCTCAAGTACAGACACATTTACGCCTGGAACTCGATTTCTCGAGTAAAATAAGATACCGCGCGAGAGAAATAAAACGGGATTCGACGCGTGTGACATCATTTGCAAGGATAACTACTGTCAGCGATTTACAGCCTCATCTCCATATCGATTCTCCCATTCTTTCTTTGTTCCCTTCTTTTCGAGAACTGGTTTACCGTTCGAGAGTGAAGCTTCGTTTGGAATAATTTACGCACACGCATCCGTCGGATGAATAGAGATGATCGAATGTTAGGTCATACGGAGGAAAGATTGGATGGTTAGGGCGTGGCGTGTAGAGGGAGGCGTTCGCTATTTATTTTCCATTCTTCCTCTGCCTCCCACAGCTTGAAATCAAGACTGGTTTGTATTGGTTTTTATACCTTCGTCCCCCTTAAATATTACTTCAGTGTATGTTTGTGCCATAACAGACATGAATCATTTCCCATGGGTTAGTATAGTGTAGTAGTGTAATGAAGTGATTCTTAAGGAAATAGATCGATACAAAATTAACTTGGTTGTTCTCAAAGAATGTCAATACATTGCACATTTAAGCCTCATTGAACGATATACTTCTGGCTATAATTGTCATGATGATTATACTTTGCGTATGAATGCAAGATAATTTAAAACAAGAGTTTTAAATCGATTCATCATCCTATTGATTGAATCGATTACATTCATTCGTTAAAATTTGAGACAGACCTTCTTATAAATATGAGAAAGTTTATTGTAGGGTATACCGTGATTGATAAAAAAATCAGATATTAGATTAATGATGGTATATTATCGAAGTATAAAACATTGATATTTTAATTTATTACGAAATGTTAGTAGTAAGAAAATTGGTGGATTTCATGAATAAATAATTTTACATATTCATAAACATTTTAGTGTAAGATATTAAATTATGAAGGCGCTAATACAATTATTTAAATTTCAGTTAGCGTTTACTTCCATTAACACCTAATCCCAATGTTTCACACACACTTATTAATATATAAATATTTTACATATTTTCTGAGAGAAGTCGTAAATGACTTATCTAATTACTTTGATGCAACGCGAGAGAGAAGCTGTGAAGCAGATGCTAATGAATTTCCATGCTCTAATGTCTTTCTTATCGTTCCGTTTCCCTTCATAAATACTATGGCCTGTTTTCTTCTTAGGACGTCTCCATTACGCCTCTATCAATTTCGAGAAGCTTTCGAAGCCGAAAGTAATTATCAGTAAACAATTCTATTACACCGATTTTCGGTCGGCGTTCTCGTTATCTTATGGTGGGTTGATGACCTAATTTCCGTAGCCGTCCTTAACTCTGTATACCGAGCGATCATCCATTGTTCTACTTAGGAGCTGCCTTAGCAGTGAGTTTTGGATAATAAATGATAATGGGCGGTCCCAATAGCTCCAATGAATTCCGTAAGAAGGAGATGTAAACCGGATCTCTTGTTCCAATCTAGTCTACCACTCCTACTTAAGATCTTTGGCTCACCATCGGGAGAATCCTCATGCGTCCGTCAACCGGATTTATGGAAATGAGCCATAATACTTACTTACTGGGAAGACTCTTCTAGTCCTTCCTATCGGACACTATCGTGAGAGGGTACAAGGAGGCATATGGAGTCGGTTGAGAAGTCCGCGTTGAGGCAGTGCCACCGACCTCAGCAGCGTGGGCGGCGTCTGCCCCCAGGGGGTCACGAAGTATGCACGGAGAGTCACCGAGGGGCCCGTAATGAATTGGACCCCTGCCCTTCTGACGGGATATCAATCTGTATAGTGACAGTATGAATGCATCCGGAAGGGAGATGTGTACGAGCCAAAGAGAGCTTTAAAGGTTTTGAGGGCCACATTCCTCTACCGCGTTCCTTCTCGCATTGGCAGCGATAAGCTGTTAAAATAAATGTCCGTCTGTGTAATCCCTATAGCTCAAGTATTCAATGCCATCAGATGTTCTTTGTAAAATAAACTCCAACGAATTCCGTTGGTAATCGTGATGTTAGATCGCTCGAGTGTTCTGTCATTGTTTGCTTATATAGTGATAATGTCGACTCTCTCTCTCAATATGTCAATATATGGACATTCTCCGTTTAGTTTTTAACACATTTGTTGCTCAATACAGGAAACGTCTAAAAAACTGTGATCATAAAAATATACTGAGAGGTAATTTAAATCCTCTTCAGTAGATGTTACGCAGTTACAGTTACAGAAAGTGTTAGCGTTACCACAAAGATATCATTACATTGATCAATTCTATTCGGCTTTAATTTTCATTAATTTTTTCTCAATGTTTATGGATATCTTTTGTGGTAAATTTAGAAAGTGGTCCACCTCTTCATAGTTTCTTTGGAGTGGCTATCCCGTAAATGCAGCGAGAGTGAAAGAGTTTCGGTTTTCCAGGACCGGGGCTGTCTGAGGAGAGACCGCATTTCTCTGTCGAATTCTATTTGAAAGACGAGAACATTTATCAACTTTAAGGAAAAGGAAAGTTAAGGGTCATTGATTGGCGTGGCTTTTCCACCTACGGTTTATTAGTTTTCGTTTTGGACTCGGTCGCTCAAAACCGGTAGGCTAACGGAGAAAGCTTGGTATTTTGATACAGAAAGTTGTCACCGTATTTTTGTTAAGTTCATGGGTGAAATTTCGATCAGGTGGAAAGTTAGTCTAGATCACCTGAGCGGTTTAGGAGCTCTAGAAATGGGGATGGAATGACATGCCGTGGTTAGTAAGATACCATCTCGAATCTTATTTATTTAATCTCATTTCCGAAGATTCAGGAGGAGGAGAGGCAGTGGGATGCTCTTCGGTAACGGTACCTTTTCGTTTACGTCGGAGTCGTTGGGGCGAGACCCATTTTCCAAACGTTACTGACCATACTATGATTAGAGAGAACAACCTTGCCGTAGGCGTCGGCGATTGTAGTGGGAAGAGAGATTCCCTCGCGCAGCCCTCATTCTTAGATCATAGGCGCTAGTCACGTATCGGTAAATGCCATGGAAATAAACATACATAATTGACGGCGGAAATGTAGGATAAAATTAAAGAGGACTGTACCTTTGAATCGATTTTAAATCACTGTCAAATGCTCTGAAAGTCTTCGGATCCACCTCTGATTGCTTCAATTTAGGACACTTGAATTAGATTCAAAACAGTAACGGAATCAAAAGTAGTTCAATGGCTGTTTTAATTGATTCACCATAATTCTAAATTTATGGAACCGTTCCACGTTTGCCTACTGATCCATTTTAGAAGCGCGTGGTTGTAATTGTTAGTCTGTTCACAGTGGCTTAGAACTACTTGGACCATCCGATACCGAATTAGAAAGCGGGCAATCGCTACCATAAGTGATGCGGGAGTCTTTCACTTTACCGATAACAAAACGATCTTTCTGTTCATGGAGTTGGTGCGATATTTTTATAGACCCGTAGACTCTTTCTTCGAGCCGATTAGAGATGAGGGCGGTGGAGAGAAATGTTTTTGAGAGCATTGACCTTCAAACTCCCACACTCGGCATTAATACAGGTTTTGGCATTCAGCAACATCGTTCAGGAAATCCGCGTTAAAAGCAAAACGATGCTATCGGTGATGAGCCTCTCAAAACGTTGTTCTTTTTTTTTAAGAAGGAAGTATCAATAATGATTGATAATTTGGATGTAACGTCAGGGAAGCGCTCATCGCATCGTTTGGGACATTGAAGATTTCAAATAACTTACATAGTCTGTAAATAAACTCAGATAGAAATTATCATTGCTGAAAGGTTCATGAAAGTACTTGCTCTTCATGTAAGTGGAGAATTGAATTCAGGAATAGAATAATAGGTTTAGAAAGAATTATTCGTAGGTTATGATGATTACAATTGGTTTGGAAATACAATATCAATTTTTAAAAAATAATTAATCATAATTTTAGATACGCTATATTTTTATTTATAGTAAATATATATTTTGAATTACATTTCCTTCAAAAGCCCTTATGGAGAACCGTTATTATCCTACGATAATATTTATACGAACTATTCAAATATTGGTCATCGAGAACTTTGATGGCGTCTGCTGGTGTTTGATCACCAAGTACCAAGGAGCTGTACCCACTTTAAAATATCCCATCTTCAAGATAAAAAGGATTTTGGAAAGAAGAATATTAACATGTTGGGGCACTTAAGCACGGATTTGAATATTTACGAAAAACATCTTCATTAATTAAGGAAATTGTCTTGTCGAGAGATTTTGGTCTTCGGGGGAAGTCTTCGTTGTTGTCGAACGTATTCCGAGTACCTCGCGAAGAATCGGAAATTATTATCACAAAAAAGGAAAATAGAGAAGCGGGGGAATCGGATGGCATTGTGTGCGGGAAGAAAGCTGAGGTAGAATGATGATGTGAAGACAAAAGAGAGAGAGAAGGAATCTGCGGGGGAATGATAAAAAAGAGCGGGTGTACGACATGCCGTGTTTGCCCGTGTTCTACTCGAGATTGTTCCCATTCTCCTTCTCTCGAATGGGAGAGTGGCTTTTAGGAGGGAAACCGGAGCTGATAACACGTCGGAAGGCTGAATAAACCGGGAGATGCACTCGAGCGGAATGAGCCTCGGAAGGGAAAAATATCTGTGGAGTACAAAGAGGTCCGGTGGCTCCCTTTTGGATGGAAGAAAACGTAGCGGAGGCATAAGAGGTTGAGTAACTCTAAGCGCGTCCTCTGAGAGGGCGTGAGATAGCGGAGACTCCACCGGAAAGCGACATTTTTTTCTCTCTCTTCATTTGTCCCGATAAACGCTCGCTTCATCGCGGTGTCGAGGATTCCTTTGGGTGCGAAATCTTCTGCGGTTCCCCGGAGATGCGCAAGGAGGTCAAGAGTTGTCTTCCTCGCGTCTCTTTCCGTATATCTCGTTAAGATCTCATTGTCTCGCGTGACACGGGACTGCATTCTCTGCTCGGTTTCCGCTCAAGAGATGTTTGTAAACTCGTCTCCATGGGAAGTTGTCCCGCCACCTCCTCGCTCATTAGTTAACACTTGGCCCGTCTCTCGCGCACGAAACACCGCTCTCTTAGGCCCGCAACCTAGATTAAACTTGCTGGCGGCTTCTATTATCTTTACCGATCGGCTTTCACGGTGTTTTTTCAGGGATACGGTTCAGCGAGTTTAAGATGAATCATTATTATCTTTCCCGAAAATCTAGTAAGCTTTAACCCATTTTCGTGCTGCTTTTAAGAAATCCGTGTTTGTATTGTGACTTAAAAGCTTCACGAAGAGAGTATACTAAATAGATGAGTCTATTATGGTTGAAAATCTCGTTTCGGTGCTTCAACCTCGATATTTATATTCTTTTCGAGTGCATAGTAGTTAAATTTATTCAAGATTATTATAATAGCTCATTATAGCTTCTAAAGAAACATCATAAAATCCGTTTTAGAATTGATCTCTTGTTTCGTTTTAGGGAATTGAGAAGTATTTTCACATACAGTTTCGTTAATTACATGAAAGGCTCTTGAATATCAATAATATCGTGTTGTGTCTAATTTACTACTTAGAAAATTACTATAGGGAGGAGTCCAATATATTTTATGCAGTTTATATTCATGGCTAGTTTTGTTTCTGTTTGATATAAAATCTTATTCATAGGAATAGAAATTGTCAAACGTCAGGTCCATATCCTCTCAAATATATTTTCACCAGGTTTAAGAACTTCAAATTGGAAGTGAATAGAGTTCCAAAGTGTTTATTGTCCAAATTTATTTATCTTTTATTACGTTCCTTCTCGGAGTTATTCCACCAAAGCAATACCAGCTTTAAAAAAATTCCGAAGAGAAAGCAATCGACCTGAGACAGTCGTGGTCTGAATAATGCTTATTATAGTCAACGATATCTTTAAAGGTGGGAATCTTGAGAAATCTTCTTACCTTTCGATAACTTTCTAATGCGTTTTCATAAATTACTCTCGAGGCTTAACAGCATAACAAGTCCCCTCTTGTATTCTTAGAATGGGATGACGAAAGTCGTTTCAGTTCATTTGCTATCGAGGGAGTTGGTCAATGATGAAGTCTTCGTCAAACTCTTTTTGAGCCTAGTTTCGATTACTGTTCAATAAGAGGCTCAGTTCGTGGATTGAGTTCGTTGGAGTCCGAATGACGCAAGTGGCGGTGAACAGAAAGTGATGAGGTAATGCTCCACAGATCACGAGGAGATGGTTGGCTGACAGTTGAATTGCATCGGCATACTTGAAGGGAGCATTTCTCGAATTAATTAAATTCGCGAATCACAAACGTCTGCCGTTACGCCAACTCGAAAAATTTTCACGTCATCGCTTAACTGAAAACGAGAGAATTTCCGTTCCACTCAATCGGTATGTTGATTTTTCAAACCGATCCGCGCTTGCGGATAAAAATGCGTTTGAGAATCTCAGAAATTCGTTGGAGTTCGGCAGCGTAGTTGACTTAAATGAACAGCTTCGATTCTCAAATCCGATTTTTCTATTCGTGACTTGATGGTCTTGTTTTGATGTTTTATACGTTCATCCCGCATTCGATCAGCAACTTTTTCAATCGAGATTGATTTCGAATAATAAGCAGAGATTCCTCGAAATTATTGGTATTTTGTTTAACGCGAAACTTTTGAAATTTCACTCTGAACTTTTTCCGTAGCTCAGGTAATTTGAACGAACTGCATCGTTTATGAAATTCTCATTGCATCCATACGGTAAAGTTTATCTTGGAATTTAATTCCTTGTTTTTGTTTTCATAATTTAAGTACCTAAACGTACAATAAAAATATGATTTATAATCTCAAGTGAATGACATAAAATTATAGATCAATCATCAAATGAAATTTCAAACCCAATTCTATGCAAACTCTTTTCTTCTCTTCAATAAAAAAGAATGCTCTTCTTAACTCTTTCCGCGGATAAAAGGAATGATTTAATCTGTCTTATTTAACGATCGTCAAACGGGTACTGGAGTCTGAAATAGCCGTTGAACTTTTATCAGACACGAGCCTTACTCCAGTTTCCGTGACATTGCAGTCGTGCAGTTTGTGTTCATTTGCTTCACGAACTACCTCCAGCGCTGTGAAAGTGATGTGAACTTTACGAACGAGTTCACCGGATGTTGCAACCATATTATATGTACTAATCGTCTCAAATTAGGATGATGACTAAATGAGGCGATTTATATCCTTTTTCGCGTCATTCAATTTTTTAATTCGAACGGAAAGGAAACGGCAATCTGAAAAACATGAAGTAATTCGCGCAATCGTAATTCAATTCTCTATGTGTTTGTCGATTCGACCTATATAACTTCAATTTTATGTTTTCGTGGCGTAAGTTTGTCTCGCACAACTTTCCTTGTTAGCGCACTCTGCTAAATGCGCATCGATGCATATCCTGAAAAGTATGAGAACTTTATTTACGAACAGGTCTCATCTAACGGAGTTGAGCAACTCATAGCGAAAACCAGGATGAACCCTTTTATGTTGAGGCATAAATGAACAGCTATTTCCTGTCGTCATATTGAAGTTTTGCCACTGAAGGGTGCCTTATATAAACTGCTATCTCAAAGATTTTTGATTCTCTCGCAAAGGATCTTTTCACGAAATTGGCCCTTGAAGTTTTAATGAAATCCGGAGCACTTTTGTGCAATATTATCTCTAAAAGGTAGTTAAACTTCAAGTTATTCCTTTGGTTGTTTTTGTAAGCATGTTTTATCTGAACAATGGAAGAGCTGTTCCAAATGTCTGTGTTTCATTTTGAATTCGGTTATCAATAGTTTGAATGAAACAGCTATTATTATAAACTCTACTTCTCTAGTTTATTCCATGCCCATTGAATAACATGCTTTTCTGAAATTATATCTTTTCCAAAGAGGAAAAAAATATATATGTTACGCAATTCAAATCGAAGAGCTTTTATCCAAGGCAAACGAAATAATTTTGAAATTTTTAATTTGCAAACGAATATATGTACTTTGAGGAGGAAATCGTGACATTTTCCCGTCACATATTTTAACAATTTGTTCGTAAAATTTCCTCATAAAAGTAACTGCGATTGCTTCATTCTTTTACCACAGATTTATTATGCGCATCAAAACTTTCCTCACGTTTCAAATCTTTAGCGCTGTTGGATAGTCGTGTATTAAATGTTAACTATTTGGTATTATATGAAGAGGTGTTATAAATACCCCTTTTAGTAATTATGTACGTCAAAGTAATATCAAAGAAGAGCATCTCATTGGAAAATATTTTATATCAAGCCTACGTAATGCTTTCGTTAAGCTCAGTGTACAAGTAGAAAAACATGTTTGGTCATATCGTAAAAAGTTGATGAACTCATCACGCATTGTTTCTAGATATGGCGCTCTGTACCACGCACACGACAAGTGGATTTATTAGATAGCCAAGATTTTTTTGTGAATGCCTGATGTCCGCTTTTTGTCGATGATTATTTAGGATGGAAGTTGACTTGGATAAGCACCTGTTTTTTTCCCCCTACGGTCCTACATCCTCGTTTTATGGGACCTTTTTTTCTACCGTCCGCAGGTAAATTATTGGGTCAGCAGTCTTTCCTCCGATCCCATCGCTTTATTATTTGCGGCCGGAGTTTCCGCAAATAATCGAGATTTCTGCTGTCACGGACGTTTTTCCATTACCAAATCGCGTTTTGAATAATCCTTTGGTGCCTTTTCACGTGTTCTCCCTCTTTTACTTCATTCCCGCCACCTTCGGTTTTATTTCCCATTAGACGGCAAAAACAGAAAATGCGTCCGAAAGAGGTGTCGGAAGCGATTCGTCATTCCTTCGAAATGAATTGGAGAGGTGCGGAATGAAAAAAAGAAAATAATTCTACGCTCCGTCGGGAAGTAGAATGAAGGGGAGCAGGTGATGGTAGATTCGCTAGATCCCCATAAGAATGTGCATACGTGAAAACGTGAATTTCTTCGATGCAGATGTGGCAGATTTGTTCTTGGTTTTACCTCGCACGTAACTTGGAATTGTCTCGCGACTTAGAGTGCTCTGAATATATGCAAATCAAAAAGTTGGGGTTTGGGAGATTATAATTGGGAAAAGTAAAATATCTTAACGTTCACTACTTTGGCGTTATAAAAGTAATCTTTTGATTTTGTTTAAGGGTGATAAAAGAGTTGAATAGCTATTATTATTGTAAATTAGATATAACGTTCATGAAGTTAGAAAATACTCTGGCTAATTACAATTGT
Organism: Pantala flavescens; assembly: GCA_020796165.1. NCBI lineage: Eukaryota > Metazoa > Arthropoda > Insecta > Odonata > Libellulidae > Pantala > Pantala flavescens. The sequence continues at coordinate 7,133,483 of CM036878.1, read as the reverse complement.
TGATACTATAATCAGTTTTGGTCATGATTTCTTAAGGGATATATAACTAAGCCATTTAAATAGCATTTTATATACTTAGTTTTGTTTTTAAACATTTATGACGCATTCTTTTTCGATCACAAACATGCGTACAGATGTGGATTTAAGTAATTAGTGGATGAATAAACGAATTTTAATTAACAAAATCAAAGTTATTATGCAATTTTTACACGTCTTATATCTAAATATTCTTTTATTCTTTACATAAAATTATAACAAGTAGCTAATTCAGGATTTTTATTTACATAATTGCTCATTTTCATTCTTCAATAACATTCCACGAAGTCAACCACCGCGCGTTAGCTTCATTCTTTCTTTCCGTTCATTTCTGTGTCACTTCTAACTTCTAAGGAGAGAAGCAACACTCTGAAAAAGCCTTCGATGGACCTCATGTATTGAGTACCTTCTCTTAGATGTTATTACTCTTGACAAACCTCTTTATCAGCGGTAGTACGCGACATTAAATGCATCGGCAACACGTCAAACAAATGAAGGGCACTTAAGACAAATTCTACTTACGCGCAGCGCGGCTCTTTGCGATCATAAAAAGTTAAGTGGAGCAAATGAAGACGTCGCTTCTGGTATTGGATGATAGACGTTGAAGCGATTTTTGTTCTTGGCCATCTAACGCTGCAGACGCGGAGGAGACGTATCTCCTTATACCGATGATGCATGTTCGGAGAAAATTGAATCTCGCCGTGCGTGGTTGAATGTGGACCACGGCGAGAAGAGATGGTCTGCCGAGAGGCAATGTCTGGATCAGTGAAGACCAAAGAAGGAGGGAAGGGGGTCAGTAGCGTAACGTGCCTCGCGGGGACACAGCTGCTCCTGCATTCAAGCCGCTACATCCTATTGCCTCGAGTCCATACTTTCCAATCTCTCGTCTCCTTACGTGTGTCAGCTGACCGTGGTGTCGCGATTTCTTGAGAATTGGGATATGAGGTCTTTTGTGGTAGCATCGAGTGCGTTTGCCTTATCCGGAGAGTGACAACAAAGACGAGTCCCGTTAATTCTCGAGAAACAGTCGATCTCGAGACATTATGCGTTTCCTTCTTCAGAAGAACATCGACAGGTTGGAATAGTTGACGACCTAACGTTATAAGGAATTAAGAGAACATTGATGTTGATGATTTCGGATAACAGTTAATGATCACAAGGGATTTGATGTGAACCATGATTGGTTTGACTCATACAATGGTTTGTCTCGTACGTTGGTTTGTCTCGTACATTGGTTTGTCACGTATTTGATTATACATCATTTCTTCATTAGCGAATCATTATTTTGTTTTTTGTTAAAGCTTACGCTTTGTTTGGTTTTCGTGAATGGAATGATATGTTACTCAAGCGAACATTTCACAACGAATTGTACCTTTGGGTGCACAACAACAAAATATCAAAATTATAATTTTTAATTCTTCTCCTAATCAGTAGACATGTAATAATTCTGGGATAATGTATATATTTTTTACGATCTTCGAGCCAGATTGAAACGGTTAAATGTTTCCTTACGGAATAGGAATTGCTTAGAAGTTTAATTTATACACGGATTCTGTGGTGAGAATTAAAAAGTTTATAGTATTTCTTTTGATTAAACTCATTGCATTTATAATGTCGTCTCATCAGTTTCATGAAATTTAGTATCATTTTCAACACTATGGTCTTGAAGTCAAGTTTGGAAGTATAGTACTTTCTTGTTCGGCAAATCAATAGCCTTTTCTTCATCACTGCAGACGTAACTATCGCCTGCACCGTTACGTAATCAACCATTGTTTCGAAGACTTGGCCCCTACAATTGGAACCGACGTATCTCAAGAGTCATAAATCCAATAGGAGTGAGAAATACGGGGAAAAAAGTAAGAAATGTAAAAATAAATAAAACCCGGACCGGTCAAGCCGCTTCCGGCTCCACTCCGGAACGGTTAAGACCTGTTTCCCTCTCCCGGAAAAATCATCCGGAGATGATGTAAAATTGAGGTAACAAGGATTTCCTATCCGACCATATGGATGAAGAGTAGGACGTTTCTAAAGCGGCGATCGCCATATGAGTAAACAGAGGGCAGAAAAAAAAACATTAAAAGACAGGAATATGAGAGTAGGTTAGGGACCAGCATTTTTTATTTTGCCCTCGAGCAGCTATCGAAATTAGGTTACCTTCCGACGGTCGTTATTCTAAATGCCCTCGAGATATTGTACTGCTCCGGGAGTTTAGGAAGAGCAGTCGTAAAAGAATCCTCCCTCGTAAAGATATCTCGGAATATATATTCGGGACTCGTTGACCCAACTGGGTTTTTTAATGCTCGCTCGTCAACTCCTTTGTATCGGGGTGGTTCTAACTACGTATTCTTTGATTTGCTTATAACGTTTAAGACTGTGCTGCGTTATTAATTGAAAATCAGATGGGCACCAATAAGATGAATATAAATTAATTTAGTGTAATTAAATTTACACAATAATCCTATCACTATATCTAAGTGGAATACTCATTAATCTTAAACTATCGGCATGATATTTTATAGATTAAATGAACGTACGGATATCAAAGACTCAATTCGAAGGTGTAATATAATGGGATTGTTTTTGTGCATAATAAATATTTTAATCCAAATTAAATTTTTTATATCTATATAGATTTATAGATAAAAATTAAGGAATGTAAAGCATTTTACCGGATAAATAATAAGTAAAACATTCAATTACCTAGTGTGATAGAAAGAATATATAAAATGAATCATTTTAGAAGAGAAGAACGTTTTACTAATTGACATTATAAAATTATTTTTGTTGTTCGTTTATTTCACCTTTCAAAAGCATTGAATTCAAGTTCGATTAGCTTCTATATAATTAAGTTAATGTAACTTAATTTTGATCTATTCCAATTATTTCTAATTGTAATTAACTCATTTTTTTCTTTTTTTCTAGGTGAGTACATCTCTTTTTATCTCGCCTCCAATGTGTTGTGTGTGAGTGGTGAGTCTGTAAACTTATCTCTTTGTATTAATTAACCCTATATTTGTAAAGTGATGGCAAACGGAAATATAAAACTCTCGTATGAAAACTCTATTTGGATTAGAATTCCACCTGTAAAAGGGTATTTAGGAAATGGATTCCAAAATCCCGTTAAATTGGAAGAGAAAGGCAATCACGAACAACTCATTCGCTGAACACCTGTGATTTCCTCTCTAATCGTGAGAATATATTTTTTTAATAAATACATTTTCTTCGCTCATACTATCTCATCGCAAGTATTTCGCAATATTCAGCTACTTACTCTGAGAAATATAATGATCATCAGATACCGCTAAAAGAATGTTATATTCTTTTAAAAGAATTCTTTTTAAAATTTCGCCTCGAACGTTGAAGAATGCTTGGTATGTAATGTCTGTATTTGATAATGAAGGAAGATTAACAACGAGAAATCTTTTGGATTGAATTTTAAGAATAATCTTTCTTTAAGTACCATTTTTTATTCATAATTCTGAAAACTGGGAGTTACCAAGGATAAGGGAACTTTGAATTCCTTTATTTCATTATATTCCAATAAAGTATTGATACTTTCCCAAGAAATTATCATTAATAATTATTAAAAATATGATTAAAGTTTATCAAAAATTAATAAATATAGGTTTCCTTGAAAATTTAATATGAATTAACTGCGATTCAGATTCAATCATAAATTGCAACAGTTGATTTAATTCTCAATGATTGTACACGTAACTTAATCTTTCATTTGATAAATTGTTTTACCATACAAAGTAATTTTACTTACTTTGTTGTGAATTTTGCGATTTCATGTACGTAATATCAGTGACATCGAAGGATAAAACAAATATATCGCAATTAAAAATCTATAATGAAGTCAAATACATTAAATCATCTATGCCATTGTGTCCTAAACTTAGCTTGGATTTTACTGCTTGTACATGATAGTTTTTATGCCCATTTCCAACGTGGGTTTATTTGTTATAGCCAATCTGCATTTATAACCCATTGAAATCATTGATATATCTCCTATTAAGATAACTCTTCTGGGAGAGAGATTTAATTCGTAACGGGTGCTGCGGACATAAAGCCCTCCCAATATTTAGACATCGTTGAAATCAGTTTTCTCTACACGTCGAAAACACCGAAGGGGCATCCCGTGTAACATGACGTCACTCCGCCGGACGTGGCGCAAGCCTTTGAGCACATCATTGCACAACAACCGAGTTCGTTAGCGAACACAGGTCCTTCTTCAAAGACACGAATCTCTGCGCGAAAGCTGTTCGAAGCACGGAAGAAGAGTTGCTACAAGTCTTGGGCGGTGTGGGGGACCCGGGCGTGTCGACTGCCGCAGTCCACTCGCCGGAAACAGGGTCAGTAGGAAGTGGGACGCGTAGGGCCGGGGATGGGGAGCTAATGGATAAGGATAGGAGATCGGAACCAGCAGGTTCCCACGAGGAGGAAGCCGATTAAACCGAGTGCGTTTAATACTACCGGCAGACGGTGTGTGAACACACCCTCCGGTTCGCCGGGGAGCGGATTGGGTGATCCGCGAAATACTGGACGTAAATATTTCGTAGCTGGTTCCACCCGAGGCGTTTGGATGGAACCGTCTGGGTGTTTTCTAGTCTGCCGCGCTGGTGTATGGGTTACCGCAAAAAATACGATTTCTCGGCGTGCCCAAACGAACGGGTTATGGAAGCCTTCAGGAAATGTTTCTCGGAACAATGTGCTGTTTTCCCACGGCGAACAATGTTTTTAGGGCTAATTAGAGTTTCTTAGTCGATTTCTACGCATAGCTTAGTAACGTTCATCTCGGTGCGTATCGCGTTAAAGGAATTTAAATGCGCGGAAAACTAGCGGACCCTTTCATCAAAAGATATGAGAGGCATAGTGGTTGTAATTAATGTTTTAGTTCCAGTTACGCCGAATTTCTGTAATTATTTCTCTAGAACGAAACTCGTTTCTATGCGGTTTTGTTCCTCATTAAAATTCATTTCACACCCCATTGTTTCGGAATCTTTTGCGAACGTTTGGAAACATTAAAACTTTTTGTTGCGTAATTTGTGTGTTCAAATCCGTTTACTCTGCAGTGTTACTTATTTTTATGATATATAATTTTTCTTTTTATACAGATCGATTGAATGTATTTTAGATTGAATTGCCTTGATTGTAATATAACTCGTAATTAGAACCGTTTCAAGTCAACGCCTGAAATAATTTTTATTAACGTTTAAAACTCGTAAATTAAAAAGGAAAGGATAGGACCTACAGTTCATTTCATTCGTTTACGCGTTAAATCTTCCTTTTTCTTTACACGAAACACTTCATTCCGAAGTAAAACAAAGTAGCGGGAGAGCATTTTTACCTCCAGAATATTCGAATAGTACAGTTCGTTCTGTATTCGATTTGAAGGGCACTTCTCGAACCTTTATTAATCGAATTCCGTGAGATACAGGTTTTAAAGAAGTAAGATATGAGCGCCCCGACAAGAAAAAGGTTGTATTTGAAGCGGTCCATTTCTAAGTCACGAAGTAGGATGATATGCGGGAAGGAGACGAAGCAAATCGGCACGTTTCGGTTTCCGAAAGCGTTCTCTTTCCGAATCGAGGTGGATCCGACCACGAAATTTTGATCAAAATTCCTCAGAATAAGAGATTTCCCCAAACAGCCTAAATATATACAGAAATTAATTTATAACCATCTCATCTCTGAAATAAAAATGCCCGAACAATTACGTCGAGCATGTAATTTTTAACTGCTCAATTTCAGCATTCAGTAAGTCTAATTTCATTTCATTTAGCGGAGTTTTGAAAACTAGTTAATTATTCAAAGCATAATATGCCGCAAGTGCTCTTCCGCGAGCATTCCATCTTCCTAAACAGGCGTTGATCTGAAATTAAATTTCCATGAACTAATTAGGAACACGAGGATTTAATTTTGAAGGAAGTAGTTTTTAGAGACTGCGGTTGACTCGATGTTTCGATGTTTCTCGGGAATTTCTTTACTTTTAATTCGCTGGATGTTGAAAAGTTTTGTGTTTGTACGAGGAAAAAACGATTTAAAACTTCGGTTAAAGTACTTTTTTGAGCACTTCGCCGCTCATAAGTTCCTCTTGCGCTTTCCTTGTTAATATGAAGTTGCCGGAGTACGTTCAAATATTTATTCGAAGATAGTTACGAAATCAAGTTTGTTGAGTGATACTCTTCATTATTTTCTTTCTTAATGGGGCTAATGCTAACAAGGAGGTAGCGTATGGGAGTTGAAAATGCTCGTTTATTGCAAATACTGTTCGATTTTAAGGAGAATCTTCTTTTAGCGAAAATACTTTGTAAATACTGTTTGTAAAGTATTTATATTCTACTTTAAGTATCAGTAAAGAAGCTTTTATGTTTGAACGTGACGCAATCAGCTTTAAGTCACAAGGTACTTCAATCCATCGTTAAGAAATATTTTTTAGTTTTATGAATGTTAAAAGACGTATCAAGGTGATTCTTGAAGTAAGTAAAGTTTAATTTAACTTGAATATCAAAACTTCGATGCAAAGTTTTTTTATGGAAGAATAAGGTACGCAATCAATATTGATTGAATTGGGTTTCTGTAGATAATTTTACGTTCAATTCTTCCTGGAGTGGTAGATATGAAACATGAAAGCGGCTAGTTTGGTTTGTAAGAGATATCAACATCGCACGTATATGATATATGGCATTATTCGTCCCTCATAAGCTTAATGGCCTTTTTGGAGGTCAAGTATCAATTAAGAAGAACGTTTTCATATTACTCTCCAATTCTGACCATGGATAGCCATTTGGACTCACTTTTCCGAGCTTTCAAAACATAACCTTCGGAATGACGAAGAGAGCAAGTTTAACGATACAAATGAATTGCGAGAATGAGTATACATTCTCTGTGGTTATAGCCTTTGTTTTTTTGGATTTTATACATGGAATTTTATGTATTATTTATAACCAACTCCAAAGTATTTTACTCTTTGGCTCTTTGTAACTAAAGAATGCATCTCCCTGTTATTAGGAAGATATTGTAACTCTCAAAGAGTCCTGATATCCGCAGCAACTGAAACGTGGCGAAATAAGTAGCTCGGAACTTTTATGCATAATTTTTTGGCTGATAGAGCGGATAAAAATGGTAACACGATCGACCTGCATTCCTCACTCGACGCACAATCCGTCTTCGTCGACCAATTGAACCTGAGCGACCATAATGACGAAACGTACGTAACCCCGTATTATTTTGGCGTACGACTTTAGTTGGAATAAAAGAAATGACGTCGCTCCAAGATTTTCGTGCCAAGCATTGGCATCACCACAGGCACGTACTCCGCTCCCAGGTCCGATCAGCCTCGTTACGGGAAAAGGCTTCGACCTTGATTCTCTTTTGCCCTTATCCCCGATCTCCATCGCTCTCTCTACTGAAGTCTCAGCGACCTTGCGCACTGTCCCTTCATTATTCCGTCGTTTTGACGCGCACCTCATCCTTCCCATTCAAGCTGCCCAAAGATGCCGAGTGGTCATCGGAGAATATCGGGGTCGATTACAGCATCTCTCACGCATCGAGTGCGTCGGGTCCCACGGGAGGCAGGAAGAGGGTGCAGCATCCTTTCTGCCGATATTTTTGGCTCCCAGAATCTCATGAGGTTAGCACAGCCGCTGCGACCCCTGGGGCCTAAGAAGGCGAAACGAGGGCGAGAGAATCTGTGGCTATTACGTAGGGAATCCGTTTCCGCTTTCTTTTTAAATTCATCTACCTGATTATTTATTTTTTTTGAATGAGTCAACACCTAACACATCCACAAGTGAGGCTACGGCTAATGCGATCTTAGTTGGACAGATGGCTGATGAGTGCTAAAAGCTTTCAGATTCGTCGCCACATTCCTCGTGTTCACCGGACGTGAAAGAGCTTAGGATTCATAGATATTGTTGGTTCACTCCGCGGACTTAAATTTATTTTCTCAACCATATGTTCGTATATGTAGAATGAGTAATAGTATAATTTTAACTGTACTTGTTTCATATGAGCATTATTTTGGGTTAAAGGTGCCTCCTAGTGAAAGAGTTGGTGAATTAGCGTGGAATACATTTTATAGGTACTATCAGCTCTCTCCATAAGATTAGATGGACTTTCAGAAACAGATAAAAAATCTTTCTCGGTGCCGAAGAGAGTTAGAGCGGTGACTGGAGAAACAACAGTCCGATAACTTTTGAATATTTCATGGGGTCAAATGATAGTATGCATGGACAGATGTATCGTACCATAGATCAATATGCCTATCGTGCAGAATCGGACCGGATGTTAACTTCCTTTTCGATAAGAGTAACGATTAGTTTTCTGAGGTCTCAAACCTCACCGCCGTCAGCTCGTTCCAGATTCAAAAATGCGGTTAATTTACAGATTTTTTTCAACACATAAGATTGCGAATCTCGCTTATGTAAGTGGGATTCTTCATCGCCACTAATAACGTCGTCCCCGGAACTTCGCCCTGCATTAGGTCTTCTCAACATCCAATCACACCTCCGATCTAGGAGAAAGTGGGAGACCACTCGATGAAAATGCAGAATTAATCACGGGGTGAATGCGGAAATCCAAATTGCGGTAGCTTCATTTTAATGCGGTGGCCCAATTCAGAGATTTCAATAACCCGATTTTGGGAGTGCTGACTTTAGAGATCTCTGCGAAGATGTAAATGAACCCATTTTGCGGATATGAGATCCGTATCTTGATAATACAGCGTCTTTTCCTGGTCTTTTTTTCTACTCAGATGTTCTTCTATATCCATTGGAAGTTATCTTACTTCTCTTTCCTTTAGGATCCAGAGAGGAGATCGGTCAGCTGTTACCCATACATTCGCAAAATTAAATTGCCTTAGATATATACGAATATGTCCTCATTTGATATTGACCTGAGGCTACGGAAAAGAGTTTTTTTCAAACGTGTCCAGAGGCATGCTGTTAAACTAGCGCTGAAGGGATAAAGCTGTAAATGTTGGACCAACCGCAACAGGACTAAAATGAAGCTACCCGAGATCATTTTTATGTCATTGATTTAATGTCGGACGCGCTCTCGTTCCTGATTAATGTAACGCGTTTCAGATGAACGATTTTGAAATTTCATAATCTAATGTTTTGGTCTTGACCTCTCCGGGCCTGAAGGTAAAGCTATAAACAAGAACCAGTTTGGTCTCTTAAAAACTTAATGCCATCTGTAAGACGCCAAATTAGAGAATAATCTTCTAGCCATAAAACTTGTTTTAAGGATGGAGAATTATGTATTTTAAAGTTGGTAAGAAGTTGCATATTATTACATCCACGGAAAATATTGTAGAGTTAGTCAATGATATGCATTATCTTTGTCGCGATGTGTAAATAAACATCTCTCTATGCACTTGTAAGGAACATAATCATAGCTTTTAGCCCAAACCCACATTAAGAATGTTTTCAAAAAGAGGAAGGTTTATAATGGAATTATAAGAACCTAAACCACACCGATACAGTTTCATTTGCATAAACATGAAGAGGATTAAAACATAAGTCAGAGCTTTAAGTAATCGCGAAAATGCAAATGCGTAAGATACACAAAAGAGAGAACTCAGGTCATTACCTCTCGGATAATGGGTATGAAATAAAACAAAGAAAAGTTTTTGGAGCAGAATTACGTACGGAATTATTCTGGGCAAAATTCTCTTTAAGTTTCATTACGCGTCTCCGATATTTAACCCACGATAGAAACGGGTCTATTTTCAGGGGAGAACGTGGCGGAAAGTTGGCTGAAATAGTGGCGAATAAGATTCCCTCGCCTGCTCTTAATGAAGAGAAATAACGCACGCAGAATAACTCTGCTAACTGGCTATGGGTTTTAATCAAGTACGCAATCTGTATCAGTGTCGGCAATCAATATCTCTTGGCGCTAATGCCTTTACCATGACCGCCGGGAAACAATCTCTGTCGGCGCATCGGAAAAAAATTCCCATTTAAGCTGGAAATCGCATTTGCCGTTTGCTCGGTATCAGCGCCATCCCAATCACTCTCCCTAACTGTTAATAAAGCTACCGTCGCTATTTTCAATCGACCTGCGTTTACTTCGCTCCTCCCACAAGTAGTATTTCCCCTTTCCCGCAAAACGAAGTCTATGTTTCTTCCTCCTTTATCACCGTATATCTCCAGAGACAAAAGCAGCCGAGCGTATTTGCCAATATCTCAATGCGCGTGGTCTTTATTGCCCACTTGGAAGCCTATTGTCCTCAACCTTAACACCTGAGCCTCCCCCATACATCCGTGCTCGCGTATCTCCCATTGCAGTAAAGCCTATCGCACGTAGTACTATCCCTCAATGCAGATGAGACTTAAGACTGCTGTAAACTACCATCGCACATCAAGTTGTGCCCTTGATGGGTTGTACCACTTTAACGTATGTGCTGCTGTAACGGATCGTTTTGTATATTCAGAATAACGATACCATTAAAAATCTACAATAAATTTTGAACCCGAAGTATTCGCTTCGGGAAATTAAACGTATTACGTACAGAAATTTTTCATCATCTATTGCTGAAAATGACGAGCCATATATTAGATAAATTGATCTATGTCTTTCCTCCTAACTTTGAAATGTAATCTTACTTTATAATAATAATTTTTTACTTCGAAACCATCCAAACGGGATGAAATCTTATAATTTTCAATGATTCTTTCTATTCATTATTTAACGAACAAGAATAACATTCGAATCCCTTTTTCTTGAAGGCATCAAGCAAAGATTGCATATGTGTATACATTTTATTCCCACCAATTATTTCGGTTAAGTCCACCTTAAAATTCCTAACTGTATCTTTGAGTAATTTCGAATAAAAGAAATACTCATAATTTTACCACAACCAAATTTTCATTGTATTTACAAGTGAATTCAAAACAATATTTCTTAGCTTCTTATACATCTAACAATAATATATATCGTAAAGTAATATTATATTAGTACCACTTACTTTTTACGAAACTTATAATGATTTTGATATGATGTAATCCGAACATGACTTACGTTATTTCAAATATATAACCTAAATTCAAGCAGCGATTGGTATCCTTTACTTGGGCATATTTAACTGGACCATAAGCTTTGCTGATTGATAATCGAACGCCTTTAAAAGGTCAGACCTTATGAAACGTGTCATTTCCGGCGGTGAAACATTTACCTGGGGTCATGACCGGTTGTAGCTCCACATTCTCTGGAATTCATTGTCACCTGGAGCAATATCCCACGAATCCATCAGATTTTTGTTTTCGTTGGAGGATCGTTTTAAAACTTTTCGGACAGCTAGAAGTTTTGCTTGAGTCTGTCAAAACGGAAAGAATTCATGAAAATCTCTCACACGCAGATGTTACGTTGAAGATGAGATTTATTTTACGCAATATTGCTCTTTATTCCCATGGCAGTTATTTTTAAAAACCGGTCTTACTTTTCCGCTCTAGTTTCACTGTAATTTTACGCCGTTCAAGTTTTGGGAATTTCATTATGGCGCCAGGAAACAGCCGCCTGTTTCGCTGGCAGTTTTATTTAATGGCGCGTTTAAATGTCATCAATACGTTTAGATTGCTATGATTCTCTTAATGAGTGCTATATCGCGTATAAATGAAAACGTTATTCTAATTTCGTACCAATTAAAGCCTGGAAGATGTTCGAAAGAACACGTTGCAAACTATGAAAGGAATTGTGTCGGTAGTTAGCGTTTAGCTCTTAGCGAATGTTTCTTTGAAGATGTAAAATCTTGCGATTAAGTTTCCCAAAACTATGTGGAGGAATTAGAATTGCATGTCTAATTTCTATTCACTTTGATATGTGAATTACCAGGAATTTCGTAGCTGAAAGAAAGTTTCGTTATGCTTCTACAAAAGGCAAAGATTTTTCTAGTTGATATTATCCAAATAGTTCTTGAGCAAATGCAATAGTTAGGAAATGTTCATTAGTTAAGTTTCTAGATACTCTGATAAGTGATTTTTGCTGAAATAGTAGCTCAGAGATGTAACTTTAGACGATAATTTAGCGTTATATCTTTTATTACACAAAATATTTCTAATAAGAATATCAGGCGATAAGTAACGCAATATAAGGACAGAATCCTTATTTTTCAAATCAAATAAATTCCTATGAGGTGTTATTTTTTAAATTACTCATTTTTCTATTTCTATCTTACTAAGTTTCAAATCTCAAAATAAGAGACAGTTTATAAATCAATCTGTTCTTCGTATCTTTCTTCTGTTCAGTAATCCGTGTAATGCGTCATAATGTACCTTTATCTAAATAAAGTTCAATACATTGTAGTCACAAAGCAAATGTAGACAACTGAAAGAAACATCGTGTTTGAGCGAAGCTTTCCAACAAAGCTAAGGGGTGAGTGGGTCACCGCGTCGCGTTTGTCGACTGCAGGAAGTGGCTTTTCTTAAGGTTTTTTTTTCTTAAGGCAGTGGAGAGTAATAAATTAGAGGAACGCGAAAGCAGTACGCCGAGGAAGGTATTTGCCAAGTAGATGTATGGATTCAAGAAAAAAGAGGTCTTTGGGTAACTGATGGTTACTCGATTGAACTGGAAACACATTTTATCTTTGTCTTCATCAGTTTCCACGACGAATGGAAAATAATCGTCAAATTCTTTAAATGAATTTTCTCTGTTTTTATGAATAATACGGAATATCACTTTATTTTATGTTTAAATACGATTGAATCCAAATTAATAATGTACTATTGTTTAGAGGATTATTTTATTGAATCGTATACAATAATTCACCCTGAGATTCACATCTATCGAATTGGGTATTTCTCAACGATTCTCTCGCAATAATATCTCATTTGTTTCCAAACAATACTCGGAATGATGATATCCTCGCCACCGTTATTCGCTTTCCATTACACCTTTTTGATTAAGACCAGCAATCGAAACATTCAATTCACTTAATTTTCCTCACCGCTGTGCTTAAAAAGGTTACCGTCTGCGAGAGCAGCATACCACACGGATTTAAAACATCAAAGTAGTGTCGAGGTAATTATGGGCGAGTGAATTGCGAGACAGGCGTGCAATTTATTTCGTAATCGCAAAAAGGAATCATTCCATCGCACCCATCGCGTTTCATAAATTAATGGATCGGAGTTCCATTCCACGTTAATTGCAAACGGAGCCGTTTCCCTGCCATTTGTTAAAGCGGATGAAATTAACCGATAGAAATCACAGTGATTTTTTCCTCGCGAAATCATGTGGAATAAGTAAAAACGGATAACGAAAATTGGAGAGAATTCATCTCAATGCTCAATACCCGAAATTTAATTTTCAATACTAAAAAACCTTTTAGTAGATTTTACTAGTTTGACAAATTGAGGAATTCAACCGTTTTTTCTTTATCTTGCCACGAGCATCCTAGCGCATGGGAAATCTCATTGTTCACCACCCTGCAGACTTACAGATTACGGTCATCAACGTCTTGGATCGCTGTCATTGTTCCGCCCATCGACGCCGTAGAAAAAAACCTTTTCTTCATCTCGCCCCTTTGCATTTGTCTCACGATTCCACCGGTGAACACCCTCCAGTCATTCATTTTCCATCATTGTACTCTGCCGGTCCATTAAATCCTATCTGGAAGACTTAACCTCCTCCTTCATCCGCACTTCCCGCTTTCAGCGAGATCCTCGTCGGAGATCCATGTTCCGCATAGCAGGACGTCTCGGCTGGGATCTGTCACACGGAGACGCTATTGGAAGTTGTCGTTGTCGTCGTGGGGAATCTCGGACGCGATACAACGGACGCGTTACTTGCTGTTCTCGGAAGATAAAATCGTGTTCTTCTTACAGTAATAGAAATGGGCTGAGGATCTAGTCAAGTACATAGTTCTTGATCTTGATTTAAGAACGAATGTTGCGTCTGAAAAGCCTTGATCTCATACAAATATTATCGAAACTCATAGTTCTTCTTAAGTTGGTATTTAGATATATCTTACTTAAAAAGATTTAAAGAATCACGTGATTAAAATGAATTTTTTATTTTGATGATTATAGGCAGTTCGGTATATTTCAACCTACTCTTCTATAGTTATAATTTTATTATCGTAATACACATTCTTTAACGTAACAGTTTAACAGTTAAGAAAACGTTTTTAATTACGATTCACTTCTGTTGAGTTTAAACGTGAAATCCAGAAATATCATGCTCATTATTAAATATATACGGATAATACACGGTATAAAATATGGAATTTCGATCTCTATTCATAAACGAATGAAAAAGGTTTCTACATCATCGGAAAGAGAATGATTTTTATTTATTTATTTTATTTATTTCTTAAAATTTGAATATTGATTCTAATTTTGAATTTGAATTCTAATGTTGTAAACCATGAATCTGTAATTACGTTTACGATAAGAGAAGGTTAATTTGCAAAGAGTGAAACATTTTTTTATTTTGAAAACATTGTGCCAAAAGCAGAGAATGTGTTGTTTGTAATTAAGGTATTACAAACATGAGATCGACTTGACCCTAAACCCGAACATAGCCCATCGCAGACGATCCTTCCGTTTTCAATGAGAATTTCGTTAAGTGGGCAAACGGTATCAGCAAATGTCACGTCCCATCGTTGGACCGCCGATTACGGAACTTATCGAGGCGAACAAGTACATCTGTATAAAAAGGTAGCATTCGGAGAATTCTCAAGTACCCTCGATTCTGATTCTTGGAGAATGATCCAAAGACCTGGAAGATCCTTGATTAGTGGGTCGACCGCCTCACTTCCTGCTCAGAGCATCATACTACAGTGACATCTGCCGTCAGGCGGTCTTTAAAAAAAAGACATTACTCAATACTTTAATACCTTCCGAATCCGATTATGGGAAGATTGCGTACTCGACTCCATCGGCTATTTCGTTTTTTACTTCAACTTTTTAATATTTCGATGCGCATTTTCTTATTAAAGGCAGAGGAGCCCTCACCGGTTATCGAAAGGGGTCAAATAGAGTAAAGAGACCTCATCGAGAGAGATTTCTTTGCACGAACGAGCAACCCAAAACTTCCTTTACGGGAACTCAAACCACGTGCTTGCAGTCAGTCTGGTTTGCTATGGCTTCGTATCTTCTATTTCTGTACACCCGGTATGGGCAGCGTCATCGCCATTTTTTTCTTGGTTAACCTATTGCCTTTCTTTTGCATTAAAGGCATCGAAACGAGTTAAAGGTCACTGCATCCTAAAAAAATCAATTTGAGCTCGGTTACGGTTTCACCTCTTATCTTGTCCACTCGTTGATCTCCCAGCCTTTCTCAAAATCCGACGAAAAAAGGCATTTCTGCGAACGCGCAGCTATGCGGACTGCACAGCGGAGGACATGTTGGACGGCCGGAAAAAAATATCCACGGAAGTTTTCAGAGCGGGAATCACCTTCTTTTTCGGACCTTCTTTCTTTTAGAAGAATTACGGGACTCGATGAAATTGTCGCGAGGTCAATAGTATAAAAGGAAGAAGAAACATAATAGCGATCGGTTCGGAGGTAATGGAAACTGTGGCACAACGAAAAAAGTCGCTCTTCCGAGTATTCCATACACGTCTGTACGAGAGATTCTTTTTTTCTTCTGTTCATTTAAACTAGACCTTGGACAGTAATAGGTTTCTTAAATGATTTAACATTCTTAGACTTTTAAACTTGCATAAAATATCCTAAGACCTTCTGATATGTACTCATTACTCATTCCTTAAATGTTACATGATCTATCAAAAATTATTATTTAAGAAATCAATGAATTTAAAATGGCAGATAAAATAATAGTTAATAGATCTGGTTTGCATCATGATTTGTATTTTAAGAAAGGATAGTATTATGCATTTAAAATATGTCTTTACAATTTAATGATGCAAGTGTAGAAAGTTTCTCCTAAAATGTATTAATCTTATTGAGAAGCCAATCAAAACTTTAACTCTCCCGACCAATAAACCATTAACAATATCTGCCGTAAAACTTTTATTAGTTTGCAAATAAGTTCATTTTTTCAGGAGTTAACTGATCCATTTATGAAGAGAAATTACTCCTTAAAACTTTGGTGCATAAAGATTTTGTTGGAGGCAACGTTAAGAGTGAAAAAACTATATTTTTTGCTCAACACTATTATAGCAGAGTCAAGAGTCAGCTAGCCACATGAGTGAGTTTATTATCTCAGATATTCTTCTGATGTGGAAATATCACATTATTCTAGTAAGTTTATTCTGCAAAGAAGGAATTTGAGGAATATTTTATAACTGGATTTGTATTTCAAAGCAATCCTTTTTTGTCTAGTTCTCTCCTCGACCTCCCTTGTGTGGTTAGCATATTTTTTCTTTGTCACCACGGGACGCTCTACTTGATCATCCACGGGTAACCGTCGAGGGCATTTTTGTTACTCGGTTCGGACGAAGAAGATGATGGCCGTTCGCAGCTCACGCGCCTCTTCTTGTGAGGTACCGTCTTTTTTAGAGATCTTTCTTTTATGGCCATTATTTCTCTATCCTTCAATGCTGCCGGAAGGATTCGTTCCATTCTCGAAATAATTTGCGGACTAATTTTGCTTTAAGGATTTTTTTTGCTCGTCTCGCTAACGGATCGGTTTTGAAGCGGCGGACCGTTAGCTCAAAAGAAGGCTGAAATTCTTATGAGTGAATTCATTGCTTTTTCATGACGAGTGATGGATGAGCTTTTTATTCTTATTAATGTTCGAAATGCGACGGAATTGTTTTCGTCGGCTGGGAAATCAATTTTAATTTCGCTGCTTTTATAGGACGAGATAGCCTTTACAGCTTGACGACTTGAAGAACGCTATTAGCTTAATTATAGCTTCGTAAAGCTATGACGGTGATACTACTTTGAAAGAAATCCTTGGTTTTTAATTCCGTTTACGTGATTTTGAATATGTCCTTATATTTTATGGGAAATTCGCCGTTAATTCAATAGAAACGTTTTGTATTAACGTACATAATTTTACCACTTAAAACCCGATGTTATTATTTACAATTTAATACTTAATGAAATATATTACATTAAGAAATCCTCTTTTTACGCGCTTTACGAATTCAGTTTTTGAATACATCAATACAAAAATATTCGCATAAATTTGGTATTACGTATTTGGTTTACCCCGTTCCTTACTTATGAAATATTTATCTTCTTATTTCTGTTTTAGATCTATTTCTAGATTTCCTTTAATGCTCTACACAATTCTCGCTCCATTTACGAGTGAATGATCAAAATAACCTAAAAAGGTTATTTTGTAAGATGGAGAAGCGAAAGTGATCAAGGTTTAGCATCGTAGCACGTGCTGGGAGAAACTAATACAAACATTTGGCTTAGCTTCAGATGGGTGCCGATGATGCTCCACCGAAAACGGTGTCGGAAGGTCGGTTTGAAAACGATTGTTGCGTAAAACCGCATTTTTGCGTAAGTCGAAGAGGGACTCTACCACAGTTTTGTGGATGAAGGATGAGTCCAACACGGCCAAGGTTTTTCTCTCGATTTGATTATAGAGCTTCGATCATATATCCTTAAAATCGTCCTTCCTTGGAACTCATTGATGACGAAATTATCGAAAGTAAACAACTCGAAAATATGCCAAAATGTAGAGAAGTACATCTATGTGGAGCTAGATGAGTCGTTTCGTTTTAAATGTAGTTAAAAAGCTTTAAATTCTTTCAAAATGTTTCCTGAAACCCCATTCTTATTAATTGCAAATCTTTTTACAGCAACTTTTATTTTTTATTTGTTTAGTTATTTAACGATGAGAAATCAGTATGATAGTTGAAAATTTATTTATTATGTTCTTAGGAAAACGTAAAAGTTTAGAGTTATAAAGATGACTTGCAATATATCGCATTATTACTTTAAAATTAAAGGTTTAAAGGCTTAATAATAAAAGAAGTTGAAGTTATCAATTAAGAAACGTTAATGAAAAATTATGAATAATTATAAGAGGAAAATTTTCAACTTTCCTTTCCCTTTTTTCAGCAAAAGATATTTATTGAAGTCTTTTAATTTATTTTTACCCTTACATATCACTCGAAAGGTATTAAAACAATCTTCTATCATCCTATGCACGTTTGTTTGTTCCAATCCGACTGTTATGTTCCACCTTCAATTTTCAGCTATACGCTTGGAGAATCATTCGTCATACATTCCGAAGAATTAAATGAACTGGAAAAACTATTTAACATAAAATCCGCTCCTTTCCATTTGGAAGTGCCTCTCTAAAATAAAAACTGGTATGGTTCGATGACTGCAGAATCCTTAATTAGGGGAAGACGCTAGAAAAAATCATCCTTAAGAGAGAGAGACTTGGGAAATAGCGCATAGGTTTTTGCTCGAATTCCCTCCTCCTTTTCTAGCAATCACAGGAACAAACGGCCTCTCATTTACTCTCAAAACGAAAGCAATTCCTTCATCACGTCCCTTTAAACGGCGTCACTCTATCGGAAGAGCGCGGTAACCTTAGCTCCGAGTGCCTATTTACTTCCCTCCATTTCCTGCTCTGTCTCCATTTCCTTCGGCAAAATCCTTTTTTCCCTCGGCGTATCAATTTATAAAGGCGTTCCGTATATATATTTTTCTTCTCGGTTTCGTCTTCTTTTATTCCATAGACCCCTTCCATCGTTGCTAGGGCGGTCCGATGTGGAAATTCGCCATATGATAAACGCCTTTTACCGACTTGTGCTTAATGTCCCCCGCCCGAATCCCGCTCGTTCTCCCTGAAACCTGTTGCTCTATTTGTTAATACGGCACGGACGTTTTCTCCTACGCCCGACGTGAAAAACTTGACGGATTGCTCCTCAGGGTGGGCTTTTTCTTCAGGGGTCATTCTGGAAGCGATCTCCATTCTCTTGATGGCATGAGAAATTACGTAATGGCGCTCATCGTCTCTCCTAAGGATCCATTCGTTTTTCTGAAGTGGTGCCTGTGATTTGAATAATAAGTCCGAATAAGTATTCATTCGTATGCTGTTTTGAAGGTTCATCCCTCACTAATCATTAAGGCATTTATAGCTGTGCTTAATAATTTAAATATGTCTCATTTGTGGACTTAAATATTGTAATTTTTTTTAACTGAACCATATGAGAATAAAACTAAGATTAAAGAACACATTAAGTAAAAGTGTAATTAAAGAAGAGATTCCGAAGGATATGGATTAAATTTAAAATTTTATATATTTTCACCAGTCTGACTATTTTAAAAATGTTTGCAAACTCATTCATATTTTAACCTTTCTTTTGACACAAGTCAATCCTTATTTTACATGGATAATGCATGATCAGAATGCTCCTCATACGTATGATTTACGCTTCCAGAATGTAAAAAAGCGTGAAAGTAGTAATGAGATACATCTTAAGATAAAATTTCCGGAATGTTGCACTCACTCCATGCTTAGTAAAATGCGAAAAGGGAAATCACAAGTACTAATTTATATAACTGATGATAGAATGTTAGAACTCTCCAGCACCTAGTTTCCGAGCAATTGATCTGAGATTTTACGTATCTGCAAAATTCCTCTCGAAGCCTAACGATTTCGCTCTCACATACCCACGAACATTCCCTTTCTATCTTTTTCCGCAACTGGAATGAGACTCGCGATAAGGGAAGTCTTTCGCAACTCGAGCCATTGCCAGCGAAATGTACGCACGTACGGTCTCGCCTCCTCGAACTTGAGGATTTTTCTCCGTAGTCTGAATACCCAAACACCTGAGGGGCAACGAATGCCTTCACGCCACCATTTACATTTTCTAAAGCGGTCATATCTCTTTCCACGAGTTGGACGGAAAGCAAATTTCTCGCAGTTTGGTATCTTTCGTTTATACTGCTCCTTGTGGGTGGACAAAGGGCGTCCGTAAGATTTGAACGGTACTGAGGGCGTTGGCACGGTTCTCCACGAATATTTCTCGGAAAGGATTATGTGAAAGGAAGGTCTGGAAAATATGTTGTTCTTCCTCCATTTCTTTCCTTTCCTTTCTTATCCCTCCTCTTCGTTTTTTATTCGGTACTAAATTCACGAAACAGCTATAGTCTATGACACTTTTCGGTACCGAAGAGAAGTTGTTTAGGAGTGTCTATGGGAATTAGGAAATACGCAACGGAGTAGAATGAAAGAGTTTGCATGTTTATTAATGAGGAAACTACTAATAAATATATTTGTTTATCTGTATTCTAGTTAATCGTTTTCGTTGAGCTCTTATCTTCTAAATTATAGCCGTGGTAACGATGTGTTTCAGTTGTTTAGTGTTGGTATAAACTGAGTGAGTCTAGACATGTTTTACAAAGGTAGATATTAGATAAGAGAGTATTAAGTTTACCTCTTAGCCGATAGCACGAATTCATCGTTAGAGATTTCAGAAGGTTTTTGCATACTAAACCTTTTGCCTTGAAAAATATCGATTTTAAAGATTATTGATATCGAATAAGTTCTAATAACTTATGAATTCCAAGAGGAACCTCAAACACGTTATGCCAGAGAAACGAAAGAGTTCGGAATTCTTTTTCTGGTACAAAGTATTCTCGTTCACTCCCACTTTCCATTGTGTTCACTCGTTACATTGGATGTGAAATATTCAGATAATTGCCGAGGACCGATTTGGCAGCGTTGGTTGGACTTTCGTAAAATTTCAGCTAGAATTCGCAACACCTCGTAAGTATTTCTCAAATCAGATTTCGCGAAAGTTTTTTTTTGGGTAGACAATATTTTTTAAAGAGGAAAAGCAGAACTGAAATATAGCCCATAACAATTCCCTTCTTTTCTGTTTGTTTTATAGATTTTACTCTCTCGTCTGTCAATATTTTCTCTGCAAATTGAGTAATGAATTAATGAATATATTGTGGTTATGCGACTTCTTTTTTAATGTTAGTTTTCGACTATTTGCCAAAAAAAAAACGCTCGAATTTTGTAGTTTCCACATCGGCCACATGTCGAATCAATATGATCCTATTTAATTTGGCACTATATGCTTTCAATAAACATTTGTTTGACTTCAATTCAATCATTATTTATCTTATAATTGTAAATCATACATTTTAATAATCAACTTATCAACAATGTAATAAAAACTAACTGATAATTACGACGAAACACAATTATATTCATAAAATCTAATATTGATTACGAGCAGAAAATCATCCAAATGCATGCTGTGTTTTCAAAGAATCACTCTTCGCTGTTTAACTGATTATTTTTTTGCTTCGAGAGCTCGTATTTTTGTTTCGGACGAAAGAGAATTACTCGATTGTTTGCGAGTGGAAATGAATGAAGGATTTTTTTTCACGGTACTCCGAAAAATACTTCAACCTCGAAATAATCTGCAAATTCTATCAGTTTGAGGAGTTACCCAAGCGCGCATCCTTTTACACCGTAGATAAAAATAACATCGTTTCCTTGCACGCAAGCTGAAATTTGTGGGGTCCTTGAGGGAGCTTCCGGCGTGCATCTGGAGTTTGGGGAAGGAACAAATTGCCCTTCTTAGAAGGTTTTAACCACTTTCAGAGTCATTATAAGAATTTGGAAACTAAGGGTTGGAGGCATTTTCTGTGGTAAAATTTAAATATCCGGTGTGAGAAATAGCTCTGGTCTATGATGAATCGCTCCATTTCGGAAACGTGAATGAGTTTTACTCTGCCTCTAGTTCTTTCCCCTTCGTCTAAGCAGAGCTTATATGTACGTGTTCTTGTCCCTTTTGTGGCGCGCTTATTAAAATCGTTTTTAAACGACAAATTAGATGAAAGTTGTTTTAAAAATCTTATTTGGCAGTCTAATTTAAATTATTAACATTGTAATTTTAGGCGATAAGAAAATTTACCGTTTAAAATATTTAACGGCAAACAACACCAGGAAAGAATTACAAAACAATGTGAGGAATTTAGTATTGCAAGAGTTTCGTCGAGGCACAGCGTTTGAAAAGAAATGGATCAGGGATTTAAACATGTATATATTACTTTCAATCATATCAAACTTTTAATTGTGTCTATAGTTTAATTTTACGCAGATTCTGAAATGTGGGAAAGGAGAGATTTAACGAACAGGATGCTGAATTAAAATATGAGGAAATGCTGAATTATCGATTTTACGAGCACGTGTAACAGAATTTAAATTCAGACTCTGTTAGCGATGTTGATCAAATTAAATTTTGCATTAAAAGAGGTGTTGGTAATGTTGAACCAAGTAACAGTAATTTGCTATGCAGGGAGTGACAGAATATAATTATTCAAAGGAAACAAATATTGTTACCGTGGTAGTGACATGTATTACAGGGAGTGTGTACTTGTCGTTTTAATGTCCTAGTTTGCGAATGTATAATTAAATATTTATGGAAGGACTTGAGCGAACTAATTACACAAGGGAGGGAATGATGCTTCAAAGTTACTGTACTTGGGCATTGTAGATATAGTAACGGATACAAATATAGATGTTACCTGGTTATACAGATTATCATGGGTAAATTAACGTAGTGAAAAATGGTATAATCAGAAATAATAGAATCAAAACAATATTTGTGATGGATAATTGTTTTCATAGTGATTATTTTGCCGTTAAAAATCGATTATTACTTTCTGATTGGAAAAACATGTCCTTAAAGTGTAACACTTCAGCTTCGAAATAGCTATGAGATAAGCATGACATTCCGGCCATACACTTCTTTACCTGCGAGGTTGATTCGTCACGATGAGGAGCAGATTGACTTTCTCGAGTAGACCTTTCTCAAAATCCCTTCCTCATCACAAATGGACATGCAGAACCGCCCTTGTCATCCTTCCAAGGCAAAGAGCGTGCTTTATGGTCGACAAATAATGGGAGCAAGTAAAAAATGTAAAGGAAAAATAACATGCCCAACAAGGACCGTTACTCGGTACTTATTAAAAAGGTCGTGATGTAACTTGGATGGCTGGGATCAAGGTGGAAGGGCGACGCGGTCCAAATAAAAATGGCGCTTATCCCATTCCATCTCTGCAGTCACGCCCTCTTCAACCCCATCAGATAAATCCGATCCGAACGGTCTTTCTCTCGGTTTTTATCCTTTTACCCGTACAGATTGGCTCCTTTTTTATGCCGGGACATTACCACGCTTTGTTCATTTCCTCTTTCATATTCCTCTTGTATCCATAAACAGCCGAATTAATCTTCCGCTCATAATACGGTGTTGTTTACGTCTCCTCGTCTCTTTGCGAGGATTGAAGGAAATAGAACGTTGGGAATTTGCGATTGCGGGAGCAGTGTACTCTATTTGCGTAGCGAGACTCCCGCGGGGAATATTTTTATTTCCTCCGAACGATTTCCCTGTTTTTCCATTAGTCTGTCTGTATTTGCATGGCTTTCGAAATTGGTCCACTGTCTACTTTTTTATCCTCTCTTGTGGTAGTCCATGCACTTTTGGCTTACCCTATGATTAGCTATGATTCTCATGGTAATTGAGTCCCTTCTATGCTGTTCCGCTGTTTTTTTTTAATCGATCGTCTTGCAAGTATCGTGTCCCATTTTTGGGAATTCGTCGATCGGACGAAATCAAAGAACTTTTTGTACAATTGACTGGTCCGACGTTCTTTTCCTATGCTTCTCTTTAAATATTACGATATTCATCTTTAGATTGAACGATAAAATTTAAACTTAGCAAATTTATTCAACGTTTAATAACAATTTGAAATACTGAATTTAGATATTTCCATTTCTGCAGTAAGTAATTGTTATATACAATTGTAATATGATTAGGTACGATTTATTTACTCCTCCTAAACTTACTACTCGTCCCATTTTCAAAGATGACTCAATCGTCTCGAATTGAGTAAAGGATTTTCAAAAAGGATCGCACAGCGAAAAAATTAAGACCTTGAAAAGAAAATTACATCGCAAAATAAGTAATATATTGTCAATTTAAAATGAAAAATTGTATGTTCCAAAAATATCTAATTCCTTTCCGTGATTTTTTGTTCCATAGTTAAAAGTTTCATTAGAATCACGAGTGGGAACGAACTGGAAAATCAGTTTACTCGACTGAAGTCAGTCTCCGCAGATTATGAAAAAATCTCAGGATCCCTTCATTTAAATGCTTTTCGGCCTTAGGAGAGCTATGAATACAATTCACGCAATTTATTTCCTCGGTCTGAGGTTTCAATCAACGTATTCGTCTGAATGCTGTTTCAATTCTCTATAAAAATTTCAGCGGAATAAATTTCGTGGAAATTTCTAACTGCGAGAACGAAAAAGAATATATCATCCGAAGCTCGGCAAAGAGAAGATGAGATTAAAACCTCGAGATCTCTCTTCATCTATAACGAAATCCACGCTCTGCGATGATATGAAATTTCTATTCATAAGCACACCGTTCGTGACATGAGGTTTGCAGGTGATCATTGCCGGACTCCACGTCCTCTCTCGGAGTTTAATAATCTTCGAACGGCAGAAACGGGACGACCTTGGGTTCCATAAGGTTTTTAATTAAACCGACCCTGGCTATGAATCCTTAAAAGCCTTAAAAATATTCCACGAAATGTTACTAAGGCGGAACATTTCCAAGCGGAAGTTCTTCTGTCGGAGGCCGTTGCTCACTCAATGCGGAAATATCGGCTTTTCTCGCTGCATACTTTGATTCGAGAACATCTCCCTTCGGAATAAAATGGCGGGTAAAGAAAAGCGGCCTTCCGTCAAACCATTCCACTGCATTTTCATCTAGGCTCCTTTTATGTGAGCAATAAAAGTGCCCCTTTACTTCTTGGCTTCGTGGAGGCAATGGCTCTTTCTTCTTTTGTGTTGTGCCACTGTTAAGTGAGGGAAGTGGAGGAGCAAGGAGCGTATCCAAGATTTAGGTCGTACGTCTCTGAATGGCTAAGGTATTAAAACGAATTAAATGAATTAGACTTGCGCGTGGCCATTGTTTTCCGGACGTGTTGGATGCCCACGAAGAGGAATGCCTTACGGGCGAACTCTCACGAGTCTCTTGACGTACTGATGCATAGATCTATTCTGCCTTCTATTTCGTACTACAAGAATCGTGTACGTAAACAAAAATATCGATCGAATCACATTCTGTTACTTGATTAATTTCTTGATTGTGGAATATTTCTTGAAATAACAATGGTTAGAAATTCAACAATTAAATGAAGAACCTGTAGAGTATTTTGGAGTTTTTATGATTTAATTGACAATTTTTATCTTTACATATCGCCGAAAATTTGATGGTTTAAATAAAAGGTGCAAGAATTCTCGAAAAAGATGAAGGGTATTATTGATTTACAATCGGAAATTATCTGTCAAAAATGCATATAATGGTTATAAAGAATAATAATATTAAGACGTAATTGAAATTACAAATAATATAAAGTTTCGTTAATCCATCTCATGTATTTGAAACAGAGAAATAACTAATGAAGCGTTTTATGGACTCCACAAATGCAAAAAAGGCACTAGAATAGAATTCTCAACGCTTAACCGACAACCTTTTGTTGGAAAGTTAAAACTAGTCGTGCATTTTGAGCGTTTTATTGTGCACTGTTTGCGAAGTTGATGCGATAGGAAATAGGTTTACTTGAATAGTTACCTTCTTGTCTTACTGTTTATTACGGTTTACCACAGTGTACTTGTTATCCAGCCACTGAATTTATTTGTTAGTTATATTACAGATTATTAGATACACATGGAGGAAGAGATTAATATTACGTTATTACTCGGCGTACTGCTCTAAAAAAATGGATGGTATCGTATTACCAATATCGTATTAAATAACTTAGTAGAAATTCTTTACTGTGGGTAATATTTTTGGAGACACTTTTATGCCCGATTCTGAATCGATTACATCGGAAACGAGTTCGCATAAAATCGGAATTTTCTTCGTCGTAAATTAAAGTCATCGCTTCCGACAATTTGAGAGCGAAACGACGCTATTAAGCGATTCCGAAGCATTCCGAACCATTTTCTCACCTCCCCTTCCCTCGTTTTCACCTCCCATCGACATTTTCCCTCTTGAAATCGTTTTGCTGTACACCCATAAACATGGCTTCGATGTCCAACTGTTCATCCTCATCTGACCGATCCGCTGTCCGACACCCATATTTTTCCCCTCCCCTGAATATTAAAACCAACACGGGGACATTTCGGTTGATCCGTCGCCAATGAAAAAGGGGAAGAACTATCAAAAATCCCATTTCCTCGTCACTTCGCAGACCCTCATTATGCACCGCTGACCATCTGTCGCGATATCCACTTTAAAAATTAACGGCGTGCGTCCGAGATATTCTTTTATTTCCAGGTTGCCGTCCCTTCCTTTCCCCCCCAACGAGTGTCTTTTTGTTTCCGAATGCCGTCCCAGTTGCGGTCGCGAACATGCAGACCGATCCGCAGCTATTTTCCACGTTTCCATCGGATTCTTCCACCCCCGTTTTACCCCACTTACATTTCACCGATCCCAGTTACATCCATCCTCATCCCACAGTCCTTGACCCACCGCAGTCCGGCACGGGTCGGCGTGTTGCAGGAGACTTCGTGGAATTACTCTCGGTCTGAGGTTACGGTCTAGACTCGTCTTTCTCTGCTCAAAATGTCTGCGACGTGTGGTCGCCGCACGGCCTTGTTTGGAAAGCGCGAAGGGGGTGTGTGATCACGAAAGAATTGGTCCGAATTGGATCCTGCGGAGTTGAGAACAAAAAGGAACGGTACATTTGGTATCCTCCCCACGCTACATCTTCCGCCTCAGACGTATCTCTTAAGAAGGGTGGGTCGATTGGGGCATCATATACCGTTTCTCGATCACATTGACAAACGATGACCAGAGTAAACGAAGGAGGGGGGGGTTAAGGATTTGAGTCGAAGAAAAACGGCGTTTAAATACGGCGAATTCCCATTATCTCGAGTGATTCTAAAAGGGTCGTGAATGTCTTTCCAAGAACAATCAATCATTAACGTTTCATAAGTTGCCAGGCAGCTCATGGCCCATGTCTCATATCAATGTGTCAAATATCTCCTATTGGCTGCTGGTCCTTCTTTTAGATTCATCTTCAAGGTCTATCCATATTTTACGAGATTTTAGTATTTAAATAAATACTTTCATATTAGTTTTATACTTTTAAGTTTAACATTATTTGGGATGTACAATCATTTTAGGTGGCATACACATTTATTAACCGTCTGAATTTATTTTGTATTATAATTTAAAAGTATAAAAATATTTACACATTTGGATGCAAGAAAAGTTGCAGGAATACAAACACGCAATAAGTAATTGTATTACAAAATATAATATTAAAAGCAGTATGAATCTATACTTCAAAGCTGCCTGTTTTATAATTGAATGATATCGTATTATTTCTCCCTTAATATGTTCCTATGTTGCGGTAGGGACGCATAATCCCATCTAAATCTTTAGTTAATCATATCCAACGGGTGAATTAAGAGATTATAAACATATATTTAGAAGTAATGTGTCAGCGGTCGTCTGTTCAGTGTATCGGATTCCTCTTAAACGCAAACACCCCCTACAATGGCATCAGATAGAGATAATTACATCCGTCAATAACTTGGTTCAGATGCATGTATACTGACACATGTTATGTTCCATATCCTCAATTAGTGTCGAGGGTGTTTCCTGCAGAAAATTGATGCGTTAGAGACATTTAAGTCCACCCTCTCCCGAGTATAGGTCTGTTTCAATGAGAATACCCTATGAAAACCAAACTAACGGTTAAATATATGCTTAATAATTATATTTTATGTAGATTATAAACAAATATAGTTAAACAAGTACGAAATCATCATAGTTTACGGGTTTACCTTTGTAAATCACGTTTTTTCTTCCAAAATGCTACCGCAGCGCTGTCGCATTTTGTGGGTTGATGGCGGAGAAAAAATGATATCATGGAACATCAATAAACATACTTTATAATTATAAAATATGGAAGAGATTGTATCCCGTAGAACTTAAATCAATAGAACTTTAATTTTAAAAATATTAAACGCGCATATGCCGAAGGTTCGATTAACAGAATTTAACATAATTTAAAGACCTATATTTGTAATTGGATGGATAAGTAAAATATTATAATTAACTTTTTCAGTGCTCCTAGTAGAGAGCTAATTCGAAGTATTTATTTTTCGAAAATTACGAGTTATTAAAAATCTGCTCAGAGCTTCATTGAAGCTTGAAAATTTGGTATTTAGAAAACGAAATAAAATTTGCAGTTCTTGCTAAATGTATCACAAACACAGTTACTCTCTAAATATTAAAATGCACCTCTTTCGGTTATCGATTTTTAAAACTCGAGGCGATTCAGCCGATTTCGGTTGTTCTTCAACAAAAGTGCAATTAAAGATTCGATCAATCCAATTCCAGAATAAATTAGAAGCATTCAAGCGAGATAGCTATAATTTTTCTATATCGGTGCGTTAACCGAATGCACGTTAACTCTCGTCAAAAGTTCGCACAGAAATCTAGTAATTTCTAAAATTGGTCCCGTTACTCGAAAAATATTTTTCGTATCCTTCAAACGTTTCTCAGGGAAAATTGTTCCATTAGCAAACTGTCACCGCAATGAAATGTCATAAACCCATTTCTCAACTCCGTGTCCACTATTCCCTTTGGCTCAATGAAATTTCCTAAATATCGTGGGATAGCTTTTGCTAGATTCATGGTTTCCATCACGTGTAATTAACAGCGAATTTCATCTGTCGTTCATTGATGCTAAGAGAAAAAGTAGATAATGGTCAACGGATAAAAGTAGTAGTAATTATTATCAACAAAAGTAATTGAACCTATTCCTTTGAGGTTTTGAAATATCTCTCTCGCAAACATATCCTCGATTTAAATTCAATTAATTTAATAAATTATGTTCACAATTAAATACTTTGATCTTCCAAAAGTAATTATAAAATTCTGTTTGAATATTATTTCCCTCGTAGAGAGTTTCTTTAATAAATTATTTTTAAAGAAAGTCTTCGGGAAACAATTATTTCTCTTTTATGTTTGAATTGATAAATTAATCAACTGTTGAATTACTGAAGTCCTCTAAAGTGGCAAGAGCTTGAGTTGCTTTTATAATTATATAATTCAAGGAAAAGTATCGATTCATCTTATTATTTAAGGCTTCTTGATTTAAATCAAACGGAAGTGGATGGGGATACATTTTCCTTTTTATCTCTAAATAACTGTATTAATGTGAAAAAAATTCTTCTTTTAATGTATTTCATTTTCTGAGAATATCATGAATACAAGTTAAGTTTAATTGCTAGATATTCTGAGGTAATTATATATGTATGTATCTATTCTGGTTTTAACCGGAACTTTATCTATATTAATTTGACAAAGTATATTAACGACATGTCTGACGTAACATGTCTTTCGTACACGCTCTCTGTATGCCTATAGGGTCGAGAGCAGTATATGATAAAATATATATTTCCACTCATACTCCTGATCTCTTCAATTCCCTTGAGGTTTGTTCTATTATTCTTTGGGCGCATTTTTAACCTTTTTAAAGACTCGTTGCTGTGTTACCGTGTGATGACCGCTAGCCCCTTGTCTATCCCAATTCCGTCAGAACTGTCATCTGCATAGATATTTCCATAGGGATGTGTACACTGAGAGAGAGTACTTCGCCATGAGGAGCGCAGAATTTTTTTTCGGAACGCATTTACTTTGGCAGCGTCGCCGACCCCTTTTTAGTCATTGATCCGTTCGTGTCCTTTCAAAACAGCAACGTCAAAAATCAGTACTTTCAAATGAGAAAAATTCTTTCCTTTCATTCATTGCAATGACTGAGTTATTTTTCAAAGCCAACAGTTGTTGAAAAGGGCTGTGTTTCCGTTGGCGCGATTCGTTTATCGAATAGCCACACAAGCCTCGAGACATGTATGACTTTGATGCACTTCTCAACGATAATTAGGAGTGAAAAATCTGTGTGTGCAGGCTGTAACTGTATCAACAGTGTCTCGCTCGTGACCTTTATTCTTATATTGTTGTGATTACGTCTCAGTGACGTGGTACATTCTAAATTTGGGTATTTTTGTTTTATATTTAGATTAGAGATGAGCGATTATGACGGAAAAGAACGAACAAAAGATAAAGGAAGTCATGATAAAATTATAGAGGGACTTTAAAATATCTCTTTATTCCACAGATTTCTTGTGTATTTAAATATGAAAAAGGATATTTGTCTTTGGCTAACATAACAATTGAAGACGATAGATAAATTCTACTGTTGTTAGACTTAAATAGAGCATGGATGTAATTCTGAAAGCATATTTTTTGTGTTTATAATGAAACTGCAAAATATTGTATGCAAATAGTTTTATAGTTTTCGTAGAGAAAAGCTACGTTTGTCGTTATGGTTTAATTTAACTACCAGAAATCTCAAGCTATTTTACCAACCCGGACTGATATAGATGCCTAGCAATTCAGAGTCAAAATTTACTCGAACGTTCTTTCTCTTTAGAAATTTCTAATTTAGTAACAGGGGTGAGCACATTTAACAAAATGGACCATGCGAAACTAAGTCTTGTGGTTCGATCCCAATATTATTAAGAAAGTTCTCAATTGTTTCGAGAAGGGATGCGAGAAGTCAGGAGCAGTCGAATTTCGTGGTCGGAGAAAATTGGGATGCTTAAAAGTCCCATTTCATTTCTGGGCCTTCAAAAGCCATTACTACCCCACTTGTTTCCAGCAGCTTGCGGTGGGGGAAAGTCGAACGCGTGACATCTTCCAGTAGGCTTCATTCGTTGCTAAGCATCCATTCCTCACCTACGACACTTCTTCCCCTGGCGTCTCCTTTACTCTTTCAACCCTCATTAGAAACGGCTTCGCCATAAATTTGAGAGGGATGAAAGGCAATTAGAGCTGCAGAAGACCCCTCACTCCTTAGACTTTTCCCTCTTCCTACAGATCCCTTTATCTTCCGAATCTTTGGACAAACTCATCATATCCTTTTGTGTTGACTCTACACCACACTTCCTCTGTTATTTTCATATCTCCTTTGATTGTTCGGTGACAGCAGTAGATGGATGAGTTACAAGGAAACGCGCTGAAAACTTACGCTGCTTTTAAGGAGTTAATTTGGTTTTCCCATATATCCTATTCATGATTCTATTTACGTATATTTTGCTCGAATTCTGTTCATATATTCCAAAATATACATTGAAAAGGGGTGTAGTTGATTAAGACGTACATCTCAGAGGTTATTTCATTCCTTTATCAATCAGCGTTTCCTTACTTTCATTAAGGAAAGCAGACTATAAGAAATAATAGAATATCAGCTGAGTAATAGGTTTCCAGCTTTTAACACTTAAACTCATAATGAACTATTACAAAGTGTAGTAGTCGTAAAGAATATTTCGATAGTAAATCTTTGCACGTTTTAATTAGGATCTAATGCCAAATTCAAAAGATTATATTTAGATTGTATCTTTTGCTTGAAAATCATCTCTGATTCCAGTACATTGAGTGTATATACAGATTGGATTTGATAAGTAAAATCCCCTTTTTAATCTTTGACGTGAGATGCCGCTATCTCGATGCTAAATTTGCGCCTTCATTTAATGTTAACGAACGACTCACTTCATCTATTAAAATGATTATCTCAAACGTCAAAATCGTGTTACTATCTTACAGAGACACGGCGATGTTTTCCAAATGAAATTACTCTGTAGGGAGAGACACACAGAAGAAGCCGTTCTACTTCTCGATCCTCTTTTTTTAAATTTAATTTCCTCATTAATTTGTGATGGTTAAGTACTCATTTCTATCTTCAACTCCATTTAACTTCATCTCGACTGCTCCTTATCTAAATCTCCCTCGTTGGAAACGTTTAATTTCATTTCGTTCGTTAGGCGGTCAGCCTGGATTATCTAGACTGCTAACCGAGCATATGACTTTCTCCAGTTAAGTGAGCAAAAATTCTTTTCCTTAATCTTGCACCGGAGGACAGATCCATTAATCAAGCGGTGGCAGAATCAGTGTAAGAAGATTAAGGGAAGCCGAGGTGGATATAGAAAGGATTGCTTGTTATTTTTGGATCGGTAGAGCACCTGCGAAAATAATGAAGGGGATAAATGCCGGAAAAATACCTCCGTTTTTATTTCTCCTTAATTACAGCTTTATGTTCCGTGGGTATACTATGAAAGTATTCCTTTCTCAAGTATAAGCTGTCACATTTAATGATTGGAAGATTGAATATATCACATTATAAAGGAATATAGTACGTTTACTATTTTAGAGGTACGTATAATTAGTTGAGGGTAATCGTTGGTGAAGGGAATACGTGTACTCGTAAGCGCTTCAATCATTAAAGCCTATAAGGAAATTATTAATTTCTGTTACGCTAATTAAATGAATAGGAAGAAAGATATCAATTTTCTTCTTACTGTAATTAAGTTATATACATGAAGGATGGTTATTATTATTCCATGTCACTGTAATTCCTAATTAAATTTAACATTTATATAATTGGAGCTAAGATTAAGGAAAAGGACATCCTGGTAATTTACGTGTTTTTAGAACTTTCACTCTCAGCACATGCGGCCGAGTCTGTGGCTTACAGCCCACTCGTGACCATATTTTAATTCACCCATTTCATTAAAATTCTCTGGCTCCTTAATTATTTTAGGATAATATAAAATATATTTCGTTTGTGGTTCTCCACTAGAATGACAAACGAACGTCTTCTCTTGCTTTTCTAAAACCTGGATTTATCAAGACATTAATGTTACTGATTTATTTGTTTCGGTTTCGGTGAACGCACTATCATCTCTACTTCCATTCCACCTGTCCTTCTGCGGGTGACGCAAGTCGCAAATTTCGGAAAAAACAAAACAAACTCGCTTTCACGGAGCGAAGGGTGATTTACATACGATTCGGAGTTCGCGGACGTGAGCGTTCTACATAGGATTTTTTGGGGACGAATATCTCATTTGAAATCTGGGAATGTCCTGTGCTCTGAACTTCTCAAAAAAACGTTTCAAGGTCCTAGAATCGTCGGAGTTCTCTTTCCGTAATCATTGGTGCGTTACCGGTGGAATTGAGTCCAAGTTTGGAATTCAAGGACTGAATGCAAAAACTGTGAAGGTGAAGCGAAAACTCTAAAGCATGCTAAGCGGGATTGCTTAATAAGTTATAAATCTTACCGAAAATAAAAAGTATATAAGGTCTAAAATTCGTACACATATAGGACTTAAACATGAGAGGTATAACCTTGGTTTTGTATTCGCAAATCAATCAATGTCTCGTAATTTTGAAGGGTAGTGCGATTTTGCGTTAATAGACGCGTACTTTCAATTTTATTGCGCTCATAAAAACTCCACATTTATTCTGAGACAAATTTAAGAGTACCTTGTAATCTTATGTTGTGTAAGTGAAGGAAAATTCTAAATTGAAGCCTGAGAATAAATTTTTGATTTATTTAGCTTTGAAAGAGTGAAATCCTAAATTGAAGCTTGAAATTAATGCTATTTATTTAGCTTTGAAAGAAACGTTATTATTCTCTTCAATCTAATTCGGCTGCGATTTAGTTACGTTTCAGTCAACTCCTAAGTATGCCGTAGAGGACAAAAGGCTAGGAGGCTCTGGCATAGAAAACGAGGCCAACTTGTGATGGGAATTTATATTCTCTATCTATTAACCTTACCTCATTAAACCTGATAGCATTTTTATATAGTTTCTGTATAAAAATCCCAGAGGCACATTTTTTTATTCGATATAAGAAAGAACTAATCTCATCCAGAAGAGAAAATTCCATCTTCGCGGAAGACCGCAAAAAATTTCGAAGCGGGACTCCTCCAAGAGAGGAAACACGAGTGGACCCGAGAGGGAAAAAAGTGTTCTTGGAAATCCTGTGAATCAATTACTTCTATCAAATGATGGGCGAGTGAACTTTTTTCCGCGGGAGAAAGTCGTGACGCCTCCCGGAAAGCAACAAGTTTCCCCACGTAAGACGTTCGAGAGCAGAGCCCGTGGGCATCCTTTTAATGCATCGCCCTCCTCCGGAAAGGGCCCCGATAAATAGTCAATTTAATCATTCCTTATCGACGGATTCATCCTCGAATTGCCATCCGAGAGGGCTATTCCTTATTCTCCTGACGTTAATGCTTTCCTCTCATTTTTTCCCCGAAATTGACTATTCCGCGACGCCTCGATAAATTCACTCCGATTACATCGGAGGCGCATCACGAGACGATCCGCCGCTCCATAAATAAAGTTATTTCCTTCGTATTCCGTCCTTCCGTTGAATACTTTCACTCTCCGCAACGCTCGATGCCTTCCCCAGCGTAGAAGACCCGTCTATTACGTTCCTGTCCCGTTATCCTGGCATCTGCCCTTCACGCCGCTGCGCATTTCGATAGTTTTATTTTTCTCCGCTCTTTCCTCGGCCTTTCTTCTTCTTCTCCTCCACGCATTCGACTGTTTCTTCTCACAATGATTCTCTTAGAAAGGGGTGCTCACCATCGAGTCCCTCAAACTGTTAGGTTGGTATTTTGGGAAGAGTTTTATGCTTAATACAGCTATGAGAAGTTCCTCCGTAAACGTAGCGATTCCGAGTATGGAAAATAATTATAATGAAATTATTTTAAACGTGTGTCATAGTAAATTTAAATCGCATCTAGCGTTTGAAATTAGCCGCAAATGTTTGAAAAATGCCCTGGAGATCGATTTACCTTAATTTCTCAATTTAGGATTGATCCTGATTGAAAATAAGAACATAGATCTAGTCTACCACAAAAGCTAAGTTTTCCCGTATGGATAATTTTAAATTCTATATTTGAGTGCATTATGTCATGACGATACCTGTATTGATGTAAAATTCAACGTATGTGTTTATAAACTTTGAATTTGTGGAGTATAGATCTTAAACTCGACGGCTTCCTTTTCGAGAAAGTGTCGAAGATTTAGTTTTATTCCTCTTTCGATCTTGAGAATTTATAATTAAAAGGTCGATTTCTCTTAATTGGATGAACTCAATGTTAACTTGGAGTTATCTTAGCATTTCCATATGTATCCTGAATGTTTATAAATATTTAATAGAAAAAACAATCGCGGTCACAGAACAAGGTCCTTACTCACTCTCGTTTATAAAAGCTAATTAGAATCCATGGATTATTACGCCAATCCTAATATAATTACGGCTATAACTCTTATAACCAGTTAGTCCCCTTAGACTTTTCAAATATAATCCGCTACATCTGTTTACCTTTAATTTCAAAATGGAACTGCCAGTGTAGCACTCGAAATGCACTCGCTCGTATTGTGAAAACCTTGGGATAATATTGTCGCTTATCAAGAAATTAAGTCAAGTTCTTAGTTTTTGATTCTTCATCTCCCTTAGTCTCAATTCCTTTCTTATTCATCGTTGTTTCCTTTCTTGTTTTCCCTTCGTCCATCTACCACCAGACTACTATCTGTCAACCCGCCTTCCAGCATTCCTTATTCACTGTCCTCAACCAAATCCTCGTTTCTGAAGAAGGGCGCGCTCGGATGCCTTCGTCTTATCCCTCACACCACTTTCACGATTATGCTTGTATGCAGTCTGGTGATTCGCCTAACCAACCGAATAAGACTCCCCTTTCCGGAGTTCAGTCTTCCTTTGCCGAACACCATTCTGCCACGTACCTCCTTAACAAACCCTCTTCGAGGTAATTAAAAGCCCTTTGGCTCTTCTTCACCCTTCTCCATTTAAATTTAACTCCAATTAAAACAAGCCATTTCTCAAGTATTCGTCAATATTTATAGTTTATAAATGCATGGCTTTTATGGCAAGTTTCCTTATGGATAAGTTACTATTTCTATAACTTTAAAGCATCCATTTCCGTCCAATCATTAAGTTGTAGTGCACTGCTGTGTCTGCTAGTGTCGTGCAGAGCGTGGGCGATACGAGTGCAATATTTAAGCTCAAGAGAGAGAGAGCTATGGTAGCATATATGGAAGGCATTTTTAATTCCGCCGAGTGGAAGTGAAAGCGTTCACTTTAATTCGAGTCGCGTCGGCATTTATGTACTATCGTTTCACTCCGTCCTAGATCTCTTGGAGCATTTCTTTCTCCATCTTGGGGTAATTTTTAAAGAGCGGTCTTTCCGCAAAATGAGCCCGTTCACGAAGATGCTCTATATTCCCTCTCTTTTGTTTTCCTCCGCGAGTGACAATCGAAGAAAGTGAGCCCAGACTTTTAATAGGATCTTCTGTTTGCCCGAAGAGAAAGAAAGTTGTTTGTATTTAATTTTGCGCCGCGAATTTGCTCTCGCTTCGAAAATTATTTCGCCCTAATTGGCAAAGAGATACGTGTCTAATTTTCGATACCCCATTTTTTCCGGAGATGAGGTCGATGGGAAATTGTTGTTTTTGATACAGCTGCGCAAGCAAACGATGGATTTAGGAGTTTGATCGATTGTGAGTCACCATCTGGATTTAGTAACGAGAGCAGTGAAATCTTGCGAGGTGTAATATATCGAAATTCAGAACCATGAATACGAGAGATAAGGCGAGCGTGAAATTTTTTACCTTAATGAGCAGCGTTCTCGGTTTAATGTTGACTCTACCGTGGATACCAGTATTGTGCCTTTAAGGGTGAGGACTTTTCCAACGTAAACTTCATCGTAATCCTCTTATTGTCTTCATATCGACAAATAATATGTAAGAGGGATTCATTCGAGTAGCTATAATAATCATTAAAAATATTCAGCAGATTCCGTCTGAAGTGCATATGATATATATGTTAATGATGAAACAAAGGATCTTATATTTACTGTTGGAATTTATTCAAACTATCTTGTCGACTAACATCGTAAACTACAGAGTAAATTCACTACAATTTTGTATAATAAATAGAATAATAGAATAATAACTTATTAATAACAGTTAGTGAGGTATTTCCCAAATGATTTCAATTAAAACATACAGTATTAGCATCTAATTTAATTCATAATGAATGCAGTTAATTGGATGTTTATTCACAAGGCATCAAATTATTTTTTTTTCTATGAAATACAGTTCAACACCTTAGGGAGTATTATTCATATCAGTTATCACTGTGTTCACTCACCGCTTTGTTGTAGTACATAGAAGATGTCTTCTTCCACGATACACATGCCTATAGTTCGTGAGGAAGCAGTCTGAAGAGATCCATTATCCACAACAGCTTTGTATGCACGTTTCGAGCCACTTCATAATTAAGTTGTAAATTTTATCCTCTTCACCGTTCTCTTGTTTAATTTCTCGAATCATCGCTAGAGAGCGTAACTCCATCCTTAATTGTAAAGTGGTTGACCGACGCTACTCAGAATAAATTACCTTTTTAGAATTGGGTCGAATCCTTCTTCGTAAACTCCATTTGTTGGCGGACGCATTCTTCTTCTCTTCCATCTTTTACTAATGGAAACGAGACATTTACGCCGCCTCTTTACACTCCCTTATCCGCCATGAGGTCACTCACGAGGGCATCGCACTCGTTTATGCAGCAGACGAAATTAGTGTGGCGCGGTGTATTTTATTGGCTCTTCTTTCGGATGTCTTAGGATGCGCTTAATATTCTGCCCTATCATCCGCTCCCCAATACGTGCATTCCATCGGTCACCGTCTTAATCGCTGCCTTGTCACGATCTCCACTCATCCTTTTTCCCCTTCGCTATGCGGTAATCTGACCTCCCCTTTTCACCTCATCCAATCCCCATTCTTCATCATTAATTCGAGAGAAGGGTGCCTATTAAAAATTCCCTCATGTCCTCGTCTCTTTTTCTATTAGGGTACTACTCCCAGCTTGGTTTTTTCATCGGGCATCCCAAGTCCTTTTCCCGATCGATTCGATTTTAATCATTCCGGGAAGTATTTTTGTTTGAGTCCAAAGCTAAATTCACGCATTCTTTCTTCCTGTTATGATTTACTTAGTATACGTAATTATTAGTATAAAAATATATGAAAATAGGGAATGAGTTTTAGAACTTATTTATTCAAAAATCAAAATAACAAACTAAAAACCTCGACAGATTATACATTGATGTGATACTGTCTCCCATTCCAAGATCAAAATTTTCTTAGTTCTGTTTTACATTTGTATGAAATACTGGACTATTTCAATTAAATATTCTTAAGCTGTTATGTAGGATGGAATTTTTTAAAGCTTAGCTTTGCTTACACGTATAGAAATCATTGTAAGTAGTAACTTACACTGTAACTTTTTACTTCAATAAACTTTTTTATTGATTATTTATAACGATGTCCGTTAGATATCATTTTTCACTCACGACCGTTGGCTCCCACGTATCTGATTTCTTTATAAACTGTTAGAATTTCATAGCTCCATCCCTTCTCTATTAGTTCGCATTAATTTTTCATGAGCGATACTCGACTTCCCAAGAAACATATACACTTTCTCTCTCACGCTTTTTCATTTCTCTATTCGTAGTTCCCTCACATAGCACCATCCTTTAAGTCGACTCTTTTTTTTCAATCTGCACTCACCTATACTTTCCACGCCTCCCTTTCCTTATCAGATGGCTCATACATCTCCTGCCTCCTTCCGGCCAATGCCACTTTGGGCATACAACTTCTCACACGTGTGATCCTCTCATACGCCGGTGTCCCTCTGGGAGCAATCGAGCCTTAGGGCGGTTGCGGTATCGTGTCCTATGCTCCTCAGGGAATGTATTGAGGTAAGGGCTGACCAAAGGCCTTCCTTATTGGCCGGCAGCTTCGATTGGCTGAATGCATTATCAATTAGCCCATCGCCCAAAGGAGGCGTTCGGGCTCAAATTTGTCCGCAATAGAATCGGTCGATTCAGAATCATACGCTACGGCTTTCCTATTCTCTCTAGATCTCTCTTATAGCTCGTGTTTTCTATTACTTCTGAAAGAGTGCTAAGTGAGAACAGTTAACAATTGATACATGGTTTAAAAACATCAAAGAAAACAATAACCTCTATTTATATTAATTTATGGTTTTTCTTATTTAATTACGATATATGGAGATGAATCTGATGGAGATCTTAACGTAAGTGCAGAACCGATATTACGAAAAGTTAAATTTTATTCTATTGTTCATGCTTTCTTCAAAATATACGAATAAAAAAAAATATATTGGTAACCACCTAGATTTTCTGTAATATTTGGATTCCGACTATATAGTAAGAGAAGAAATACTTAAAAAATCTTTTATTTCATCGATATACCATTCTCTAGATATAAACAGCGGAGATATAGAGAGCACACCCTTAAAAAAGACGAGTCTTTTGGCACCACCTGTAGGAGTCCGGGAGAGAAAACAGTTTCTCATCCGAGTTGGGGATGACAATTTCTCGGATAGCTTACTAAACACATTTTCCTTCTTCCATTAACTCTCCACACGATTCTATGTCTCACGCCAGTGGAAAAGAAGGGAGGTATAGAAAGTGCGGAAGGAAGTGGGCGGGCTATAATCGTACCTTCGAGTGCTCTTCCCATGACGTTCTTTCCCTTGTAGTACACTCATTTGTATGCGCTAGTCCCTGCCTCCTCCAATCAACAACGTCACAAATGTTAAAGGATATGTTCTTTCGCTCTCAAATAGAGTGATCTGTCTAGGGAAAGGAATTCCATTTTATCTTCGACGATCATATCGCTTAGTCGTTTAAACTCGTAATCTGTAATGGGATTTGAAATTTTTTTATAAATATTGAAACAACTTTAACATATTTCATAAGACTCTCATAGATATTCCTTTAAAAAGTTATATTACATCTATATGACGGAATTCATGCCAATCAATTTTCATTTTACAGTTTACGTAATAATAAACCATGAAAGAAGAATTAATTTTAAGTATTTTGAAAGAGCTAAATTTTAATTTTCACTCGGAAAGTACTTGTTAAAAATAATTGTCTTGTTATTTTTTACATTTTTAATTTGCCATCATATCAAAACTTATATTCTGTAAGAGGTCAATTATTGCAAAATTTATAGTACAAAACTATGATCAAATTTTGAAGTTGATGGAGTGTAAAAAGAAAAATTGGACAAGACCTCTAGAAATTAATGAAAGGATTTTTTAAACTACATCGAATCTCCATTCCAATATTAGTTATACTCTGTAATGAAGGTTCTTATTATTATATCTTCCTATTTTAACCTTAAGATTCTCCAAATCCCATGGTTAATTGAAATAATTTTAACGTAAACAAATATATGTTACGAATTTTCCGTGTATCACCATATACATTAGCATTGATTAATATTAAATCTAATATGCAATCTACCGTCAATAATGATGCATTAAATTGGCCGTATTACCGAACCTTAATTATATCTAGCATTTTAAATATTTATAACAAAATCCTATTTAAATCTCCAAGCAGAATAACGGATTTGTCCTTCAGAGCACATTCAAAAGTTAGCTGCGTGATTTCGATTTAATGATCAGATGCGGTCTTTCTTAAGAAAACCTCATGAATTACAAACTCCAAGGAAGTTAATTTTCCTCGCCTTTATTTTAAATGCAACTATCTCTCCGACAAAGTGGATGAAAAGGTATATTTTTTCTCTCGTCGAAAAAGCAGGGGACGACAGCATCCACAAATTGACCTCTCTCGTCTCCAAGAAGAAGAAAGAGATTTCTTTTCGCCATCTGCACTTCATTCGAAATTCAAAATAGGCGACGTGTGATACACTTTTTATCTCCTTCATCACAGTTAGAGTTTGCTCCTTTCTCCACCTCATTACCATTTCTTCGCTCCCCAAAACTTCGTTCTGTCGATGCGCAAAGTTTCCAAAGCCTCAAAAGCACGTGGAGAGGGGTTCCTCTGCATTCGGGAGGTCCTGCACATAACACCCTGACGTCATCATCTTTGGAGATTTATTCAAGGCACTTTCTAAACGTTATTTTCTTTGAGTGCAAGTGTTGGAAACATGTTCCGCTTCTTTCTTGAATTTTCTCTCCGCCTTTCAACGCGAATTAAACTCTACTTCCATCTTCCGCTCCTTCATCGTCTTGAAGCATCTTCTCGCTTTCCAACCGTCATTCATCCCTCTCGAAAGATTAGCACTCGGTTAACTACTTTCCTCTGATGCGTACTTGGGAAATGGAGTTGGGATGGGGCATGAAACGAGGTCTGCGTTGCGATTGCCCGAAATCGTTTATCTTTTACCACGCGACTAAAATTTTTGTTAGAATTAAAATTTATAAGTAAATTTGGACTAGAAAATTAGTAAATTAATTAAGTTAGTTTTATTTATAGAAATAGGCATGAAAACCAGTATTATTTATTAGCAAATTTTGGCGAATTTATAGTTCTGGTGGATGTTTAAAATCAGTCGTGATTCCGAAATTGGTCGAGCATAATTTTTAATCTTTCCGCAAAAAAATATTCGACCAAAACTCCTCTGCTTATCTTTGTAGAGGTTATCTTTTCTTTCGGTTTCGAGCCATCCCTTTCTGAAGACGAAAATGTATTCTAGGGCTGCTCCCTCACGCATTAAATGAGTCCTCCCAAGAAAGTTACCGAAACTTTCTTCCGAGTTTAATTCTCCGAAAAGTATACAGACTCGAAACGCAAATTTTCGTCCGCTTATCAGCAGCTGCCACCGCACACCTTTTGCACACTTCGTAATTGTGCTTCGGACGTTATCCTATGTACACTTCGAACCCTCCTCCCCCTTTCACGCCCCGTTGCCTCATTCACTCCGGGCGCTCTCCTCACCCAAGTGGCCCTCCAACTCCCGCTACCCTCTTGACTTCTTATGGCCGCGACTCGCATCAATATTTCATGAGAGAAAACCGCGGTGGGGAGAACAAGGGCGAAAATACTGAGGGCGGAATGAAAGGGGGTATGCGCAGAAGTGGGATTATAAGGAGAAACGGGAGAAGTTGGGATTCACAAAGAGATTAGGGTAGTTAGATGGAGAAAAGAAGGCGGCGAAAGAATCTTCTTTGACGAGAGGAAAGGGTTTCTTCGTTTCGTGATGAAATCAGCGAGGTTCTTGAAAAAAATACTCGAGATCCTCTGGTTGCCAGGGAAAAAGGAAGGGGGCTCTCTATAAAGCATCTCCTGTGTCTTTTCATTTTTACCCTTGGCGACAAAAGAGAAGAAGGTGAGGGAAATGATGGTTGATTGATGCTCATTTTGTATTCTTCCAATCCGTTTCTCATGCATTTGTAATTTTTTTTTATTCCGGGATCAATAGGATCTCCTTTTGGGAATTCTTGGGCGGGGGATTGATGAGGTATCCCCTCCCCAAAAAGAGGGCTTTTTTGTGAATGGATGGTAATTCGCGTTATTTTTTATATTCGGTTAAGTAAAGAAGAGTACGCTCCCCACTTTCGATGAATATGGTCCGCGTTGAGGTGAGCGATGAACATTTCCGATGATAAAGTGGGTGTGTTTATAAAAGGAGAGTTGAAAGCTTCTAGAATTTACGGCCGGAACATGAGTCATTGCTTTAAAAATGCATTGCCTAGTAATGGGTTTTAAGAACTTCACCAACTCGCAAAGAATTGTATCCGAGGTAGTTACTTAGGTGAATTCTCACCCTACCCTGAATTTATGAATAAAGTTTGGAAATAAGAAGATAGCCCTTTCTATTCGGGGTTAAAATTGAAATTTTTGATCGGAACCATCTTTTAGCCTCGCATAAGTTCATTATCTATGCTGTAATAGTATTTTCTTTTATATGCATAGCGGATCATGGCACGATGAGTTTCTGATACCGGCGAAGTTCTATTAAAATTCATTTAAATATCTAAGTACGTATACAGGACATACGATGATATTTAAAATAATAGCTATCTAATTTTATAGACAATATAAAATGATAAAAATTAATTTAATATGAAGATTATATAGTTCGCAGAAATGATTTTGAAATGTTATATTCTTGTTTCCGACAAATGAAGTCGCCTATGTTACTAATTTGTGTATAATTTTCGTTATAGATTAAATATTTTAAAAACCCTTACGAAATTATTAACTAGTTTCGAAAAATTGCTAAAATAAAAAGTTAAATTAACTAAAAGGAAAAAGAATATACATATTTTTGGTCAATCATAATAGAGATTCGGTATTCTTTGTTTTTCGTAATTTTGTTTGAGATAACATTAAAATTTGCCTTCTATAACTTAACACTAAAAGATTTGTTTGAAATATTAAGGTACTATTAATTCCATGCTTAATTCAGCTGAAAGGCATACGTTCTAACGCTATGGCATACAGATCTAGTTTCTTCAAAGAAAATTTCGCGGCAGAATATTATTACCCAGTAAATTTAGTGCAGCGGATGATTACTGTAACGAGGCACCTTAAATGACCATATGTTCCGTTTGACTCCCCATGGGAGACGGTAACCAGGGGAGCGAACTCGAGACCTAGGCTCCATTCATCTCAGCGGCACCTGAAATACATACGTCTGAGAGAACTGCGGGCTCCGGATACGCGCTCTTCGGTTCGTGAAATCCTCTTAGCTCCGTGTGGTAATGGAGTCATCTCCCTTTAAGCGATGTCCGTTTTAATTAGACTTATAGCGAGAGGGAGGGGTCTCTTTGCGAGATGAAATGAGAACCGCGGAAAGGGGGCGTGCGAATTGAGAAGTGGATGTGCGGTTTAGGGGAGAGCATATGTGGACGGATGGGGGTTAATGAGGAACTGAGAAAAGCGGATGCGAAAAGGAGAAAGTAAGGAAAGATTATGGCTAAAAACTCTTGTGGTGGTAGAAGGCCATCCAAAGCTTTCGGTGGAAGGTGATTTGTGAAACAGGCTGCATAGGATGGCAATTTTTTGGTATAACAGATATGAATGAGGTATTTGATAAATTTAATGCATTCAAAGGTACTGTACTATTGAGGTGATCTTTAAAGTTGAAGACTCCACTGGGTTGTCACGGTTATTACTTAATTGGACGAGAAGTCTTTCTCTTCGGGTGTATTCCATTGACTAGTTAATAACGTCTACAGTATTTTCATAGAAATTTGAACTGAATTAACATGAAATAAAACCAGATTTTTAAATTTATGATAAATAAATCGTTTTAATGATGAAGTAAGATTTATCCTGTCTTTTAAAGTAGTTGAATTATATTTGAAAAATCATTATCTCTAGGTTATAATTACACTCTTTACGAGCAAATGGCTCATAACAATGTCAATAGTTATAAATTAAAAGTAGAAAGAAGGCCAAATTACGAAATAACATGGAAATAAATATATTTGTAGGTTTTTTAAGTTTGGGTGTCCATATTTAATGAGTCATGTCATACATTTACATAGACTGGAACTCTGATGAGTTTCTATTTGATTTAAACTCTAATTAATCATAAAAAACAAATCTTGGTATGAATTAGTAATATATAATCAAAAGGTGTTGATAATTAAT
This sequence comes from Pantala flavescens, assembly GCA_020796165.1. Lineage (NCBI taxonomy): Eukaryota > Metazoa > Arthropoda > Insecta > Odonata > Libellulidae > Pantala > Pantala flavescens. Next base: position 7,089,146 of record CM036878.1, on the reverse strand, counting down.
CCGCCTTAAACTTCTAATTTGGAATCTTTCCTAAATTTTTATTTTTTCATAACTTTTTCCGTATATTTTAGTCCAAATAAAATTTTTTGTTTACGTAAATGAATCTCAAATTACGATCTACTAGCATCGATTTTCAAGTTATACGTCCATCATATGGCGAAGAACCTTTGAATGTGTACTTGCGTGTTAACAGCAGTTTCGTCTGCCACGGATTTGCTGCACGCCGAGATCTTTAATCTCACGAGATTAAAGACAACGGGCACGAAGGAAATTACACTCGGAATTAAAATGATAAGATTCTTTGACAACACACAAGAGTCGTTCTAAGGGAAAGCTTTGGTCTCCTTCATTCACAAAGCATTGATTTTTTTGTTACGGGAAAGAAAAGTAAACACGGAAGAGAGCAAAAAACGATGGCTATTGCTGTTGATGAGGAAAGAGTGGGCGAAGTACGTAGCGTTTTAAGTGAGAATAAGGAACTGGTGGTTTACACGGAGAATGCTGGGATGCTTCTGTAGAACGCATAAAAATGAAGAAATTTGAGTGCTTCTCGAGAGATGGGAAGTCGTGAATGCAAAGCAAAAAGGCGTAGGATTCCAGAGGGAAACATCAGTCACATTTCTCGTTTTTAAACAGACTCTACTCTTCCTTTCTGCGGAACCTCACTTGAGAAGGGAAGTCTCGGACATTAGAAGCTATGCTTCCTACTTAAAACGTTTGCTCTACTCGTAAAACCCTGAATTCTCTCCTCTCTCCACGAAGCTTCGAAATGGGTTTCGGCTATTTGCAGCAATAAAGTTCTCTTATAGTCCGCACTTTCGACGAATAAATTCCACAAGTGCCGAAACTACTTTGGGGAGTAAGATGTTTCCTTCGACTGACTTCCTCAAAGAAGAAGTCGTGATATTTGCTCTCGAAGAAAGATGAAATTCTGGCGAAGGAACTGTGCGAGTTCGAAAATTATACTTTTGAAGTCTTTCAAAGGTTTGAATTATTTTATTATAAACTAATTCAACCATTATAAAGAATAGAATTATATCAAAACCATTCATTTTTTGTTTTAAGTTATGAACACTTTTTTCTATGAAACCATACGTACAGTCATTTATATAGTTAAGAAGAAATTAGGAATTTTCGTACGAATGTACTATTTTATCAACATAAGTTAGCATTTATAATTATAAATGTATTTTCTTTGATTTAAACACAAAGTGAACATTCCATTTCAAAATTCAATATCGCATAGCGATTATGTATGAACGATTTGAAATTCACTGTTGTAGAGATTTAAAATTTAAGAGGAAACAATTCTTTGAGGTAATTCTAAATTCATTTCTAATTTTCCCACGCCGAGTAAATTTAATAATTCATCTAACGAGGAAGAGATTCTAAGTATAGATAGACTAACGGAGATTTCTCGATACGATATTGGAGAGTTGGATGTCGTGTTGCTGGCAAGGATGGCTTTTTAAGCATGAGCCAAAGGAATACATTTTCGTGTACATGACCTTCTGTAGTCCTCGAATTTGCCCCGGAGTCGTTCCAGGGAGCATTCGTGCAGAACGGTCGTCCTAAAATTGTACACTTTGCGTACAATACCTCCGTTTCTTTTTTCTCTCTTCGCCCTCGATATCCCTGCCCTATTCTGTGCAATGCACGCCTTGGTTTAGTTTCTGTAAAAGAGGAAAGAAAAAGTATCGATCAAAAAAAGATTTTGATAAACAGATATTGTGATCCACTATCGCTTATCGATTATGAAAGTCATTCAACTCGTAGTTTAAATAAAGTAACTTGTTGATCAATTGTAATGTGGCGAAATTCTCGATTGGAATGCGTAAGGTATATCAAATAATAGACTGGAGAACGATATTAATATGTTTTATTCCAAAATTAACTTTTCTCATTCAATTAAGACTTAAAATGATTGATTCGTATTTCTTTTTCCCAAATAAATGTAGGATTTCATTATAATTAAATTTTATGTTTATACACGGATGGATTTGGTATATTTATAAAACGATAAATGCATCAAGTGTTGATGTTCATACGGTACAATAATATATCATTCACAAATTTTTATTAATATCAAGTGTTTAAACGTTCATTAATGATCCTTCAATAACTTGAGAGATAACATACCAAATGTACTTGAAACTTGATCTCTACACGATTTGACCATGGATCCTCTAAGTATACGCCATCCTCACTTAACCTTAGGTTCTGCGGAGTAATTTCATGTTTGCATGTTCCGTCGGTTCCAATTTGGGGAAATGATTTCAGTAAGAGGTGAGGAAGGTTAGAGAAACGCATCACGAATCTGGAGAAGTTATTTCAAGGTGAAGTTGTTGCCTTTTTATACTCACATCCTCTCTCAAACTCTCAACGATAACAGCCTAGCGCGAATCTCTCTCTAAATACGCAAACCATTTGCGAGTAAACAAATGATAGACGGAAGGACACGCTAATCGAGTGCTGAGAGATAGATACTGCTAACCTTGAAAATTACTTGAATCGATTAGGAAGAGATCAAAGATGTATATGAACAGTTTTTCCCTTCGTTGTTTCATCTAAAAACTTCTTAAGTTAATTTTTAAGTAAAGATTAAAGGTGTTTGGCTATAACCAAAAAATAGCATATCGAGTATATAAAAAAGATATCAATCAAAGTTAAAATATATTGGATTAATAGTTTATGGATGATTTTTTATCTTTCGTTGAATGCAAATGCCATTCTTTATTGAATTTACAGCAAACAATAACTGTTGGTTTTCAGTTTAACCGAACGAAGTGTACTGATGAAGAGGTAACTCCATGATAGGCATCATTTGGAATTTAACATGAAATATATGTTTAAATTCAAATTATTAAAATAAAATTAGTCACCCTTTATATTATAAAAATAATTTATTGATCATTATTAGGAGATTATAAATATTCAATTGATGGATATATTTTTAAATATTGTCTAAACTCATTCCTATCCTTCTTGCTCGCTAAAATCTGTTTAAATTTGAGAAGCTTCATCTGATGTACTAAAAACCAATCGTTATGCAGTGACGCAACACATAGTACGATGAGGAGTTTAAACAGTTTAAACATGGTTACACATTCCCCGCTAATCATACTATCGCCTGAGTACTAGCAACTGACACTTTTACACCCCTCTTAAAAAGATAGATGTATGTATTGGATTACATTTCAGGTTTTCCCTCCAAACATTCTTTTACCAATCCCATTTGCGTCGCCAGACGAACGAATTACTAATCCCTTCCTCATTCCCTTCTTTCTTTCTGCCTTTCTCTTTCTACCAGTTTTCCTAATATGTAGTGCATTTGTGCGCTAGATGAGAAGCCTGACGTAATTTTACGTCATAAAGAAACCCTCTAATATAAGGATCTGCAGAGCGTATGAAATTAGGCGAGCAGAAAGGGTGGCGAAGACAGCATTGTTTATCTGCTTGTAAAATGTAGGCGATGACGTAGAAGTTCTTTAGGAATGAAGGAAATGGCTGCATTTCATCAGTTTAGTCTACTTGGTTTTTATGGCGGATCAGAAGAGTATACAGCGTTAATTTTTTTCTCCCTTAGAAGATACTAAAAATATTTATATGAAATATGTATACGATAAACTTCCTGCATATTCGATGTTCTTTGTCGAATCTTTATCTAGTGAATGAATTAAATGAATCTAAGGAAAGATGAATTTGGTAGATAATTCATTCAAGCAATATGAGGTTTTCAATTGAGTTTTACCTAACTAGGTAAAACTGCCATTACCCCTCTTTGTGGTTGACGTATAATGAAACGTAACTATTACCTCAAATGTATAATATAGTCTTATATACATTTTAAACATTTGTAGCCTAAACTTGTTCAATTCTCACAGATTTGTGATAACTCGATTGAAAAACTACTTAAGCAGTATAAGTTAGTATTATCTTCAATTCGGATTGCATTATCTAAAACTGAAGGCTATTGCACCCTTATAACGATTCGTCTCTCACTAAGCTGACCTTCCCTAATGAAATCAAAGAATTTGAGAATATCCTTGTCCTATCTATTTTTAAAGATACGTTTCAGTGACAACTGTAGCATATAATAAATAATAAGATTAATCTTAAAGGTGATATACTTGAGAAAGGGTCCTTTTCCAAACTAAATCGCTTCTGACCTCCTTCTTATCGAGGACATTTTTAATGTGGCTTCTTTAGGATAGCATCCATAGAAGAGAGACAGGCTCTTGTATTTGACGGGTTCAGCATTTATTCATATGTTAATGATATGTTCATAAAATTTACATTTAAGAATTAATTTATTAGTATCCGCTATCTAGTAGTATTATTTTGTTGGGTAACGAGCTTTATACATCTGAATATTTAAAGCTAAATAACGGGAATGATTCCATCACCATTTACCTGAATGTCGATCTTTTATTATTTCGTTGTATATTACATTATTAAAGAAATTTTTGATATCTCTTATTACATCTTATTGCTATCTTTTTCCGATATTCAAGACAAGTTCTATTTGCATTGTGATGCATTTTTTTCAGATTTGAATAGAACTGTAAAAATAGGTAGGGGTTGTTAATCCTGCCCGGAAAAATTAAAAGTAAAGAAATTAGATTTCGAACATGTTTTATTGTTTTCGTACGCAGCGTTCCCAAATTCGAGATGCGAATGTACAAAAGTTATTTCGTCCTGTGATGAATTTTTTTTTCCTGCATCCGTCGCTTCATTGGGAAACCTTATCTTGAAACGTGAGATCATCGTGTTTACTGTCCGTATGTGTCGTCATCTCTGTCAGCCTCGTTTCGCTACAAGGCTATCTTAACGATCTTAACCATCCGAGAGCCATCAACAAAATCGGCGTTTCGGTCAAATATTGGCATCCTTCTGCCCTTGGTTTCTTTTTGCCTCACAAATTGGTATCATCATCGGAGATGCTTAGGTAATCGGATTTTTTATACGTAATTTGAAGGTCCTGATCCTTTTTCTGGAAATTACCGTGTGCCATGGTTTTCGCTTATTTTAGCATTGAACAAGAATGTGATGATTTCAAGAAATTTATGTGGAATTCATGTGTAATATAGTATTTCATTTAATATATCGAATATCGTTCTTCCCATGAATAACTATACTTTAATGGTTTCTGATATGTGTTTTTAAGCATTATATTGTACTCACAACATTTTTAAAAATCTCTGTGGAATACATGTGTATTATAGTATTTCATAAAATTTATCAAATATCGTTTCCTTCCTGAAGGACTGTACTTAAAAGGTTTCTGTTATATTTTATACATAATGTTTTGTACTTACAAGATGTTAAAAGCTTCTTTTTAGGAAGAAGGTGTTAAAATGAGAATTTTAAAGAGTCATATCTTCTTTTCTTTATATCTTATTTTACCCCCGTTCTTCTCGTCCCTGAATTCCTCACCTTGCTTCCTTCTCTACGGATCTTCCTCTCCCCTTGTTTGTTCATTTCATGGTGGCATTCCTCCACTTCCTCACGTTCATTCCTTCTGCATTGGCAGCACACCTCGTTAGGCTCGTTTATGCTTCTCACAACCGCTTCCAACTCTCATGCCATTCTCTTATCATTCTGCGAAACTTTCCACTTCCATATTCTTCTATCTACTCCCGGCGGGAGTGTGCTTTTTCTTCTCCCACGCGTGCCCTACGCACTCAATCCATAAAGCCTACAATGTTCATGACATCCTCCCTCTCCATCAAAATCTCCTTTAACAGATTACCATACCGAAACATGCAGCTTGCGCGAAATGAACCCCATTATTTACTCCAGAGATATTATTCAAGATGTTTCTGGTGGAAAACAACTCGTTCCTTTGTTTTTTGAATTCATTTCAAGATGGATGCCATAGTTAGCGGTGTTTGACACTCGACAACAAAAAGTGGAAAGTTTGATGGATGTTTTACGTAATTCAAATTTTACCAAAACCGAATAGTTACTTTATTTGATAATTGATTATCGGTAAAAGTAGTATTTGGTATTATTTTTATCGAAATACATCTTTTCGAGCTACAAAATTGGCATAAACTAAATCGGTTATTGAAAAATTCTTTTATGTTTAATTATCATTTCAATTTTTAACATATAATATACGATATATTTGTCACGTATTAGAACACAATTAGCCATCTGGATAAAATGATATTAAAATATTTTTACTCGATCTTATTATTAAGTTCGTTTTATCCATCGTTCCATTAACCCTGTTAAGTTTTTTGCATCTCTTCACACTAAATACTACATGATCTTTACAATCAGTAGGAATAATAACACCAATTACGGTTATCCTTTAACAAGAATATTTAAAAATTGTTAGTAGTTTATGGAAAATATCTTCTTGATGAATATCTTCTTTTTAAGTTTCCAAGATGATGTAATTGATGTGTAATGTTCAATGCTTTATTCAGGTTTAATATATGAAAATTAAGTTTGGTAAATAAATACGACTTTACATTTATTTTTGTGCAGAGTACTTAGTTGATAATCACAAAAATCATCGAACGAATATAATTAACAAGTATCAATAGGTTGCTTTTTATAATCTTTTCAACATATAAACCAAGGCGATAGATATAGGAATCCTGTAGAATTATCGCTCAACTTTTAAACTAACTTGTAAAATTAACCTCTTCAGTTGATAAACCATCTGTAATTCATCGAAAGTTTGTAACATATAGACCTGCACGCTACTGTATGTGGGAAACGCATAAAATTAGCGTTGCGAATAAACCACCAGATGGAGCAAGTAATCGTTAAAAGACATTCATCGCGCGCGTGTAGCGCCATGACCCAAGCAATTTAGTGGCTGCATAGATGCGCTGTATTCGGTCCCATCTTCTCATCGCGGCTTAATGCGTCTTCCATCCTTTTTTCTCTAACCACCGCGTAAATCCTTCACGTCCTTCCATTGCGGAACAATTCTCTTTGAACGGCAATTAACGCGGAAAAGAGCCGAGTTTATCAACTCGCGCCTAACACAAACAGATGCTTAAAACAAACTGCCGCGCATTAAAATCCATAAAACACTTTCTCGCGCCCGAATAACGCAGCCGCAGCCTCCGCCATCTGTCTCGAATACCCTTTCGTCACATTCTTACGTTCCCTCCGTCCATTTTTATCTCCCTTCTCGCTTTCGGGCTGTAATAAAAACCCTCCTATTTCGACCTACTCTTCTTTGCCCTTCTCTGCAACCCCTCTGCATCCAACTCCTCCTACGATAGTTGCACCTGTGAAGCGGTAAACAGTCTTAAACCAACCGTGTTTCCATGCCTACGGATATTCGGAAAGACCCTCGGAGGTTAATGCTGGAGAAGGAAATGGAATTCGAGCCTAAGGCCGGAGGTTCCCTTCTTTTTACTCCTCCAAGTTCCGGTGGAGTGTGATTCTTGGGTGGTGAGGAGGGTCTGAAGTGAGGATAAATTTGGGTTTGGGGAGGAGACGGTGCGGAAATCCGTTGGAAGTCGCGGAGAAGGCTAATAACTGTTTGCTTTCTTCGTTTCAGAACATCCTGGACAAATTCAACCCCGGGGCACGTCAGCTCATCAACGCGGGCAAGGCATACTTGAAGGCGCTTCACGGTGAGTTCACTTTCATCCGCATCTTTTCACCGAATACGCCCGAGATTCTGAACAAGGGTCGAAAGGGTGCATGGAGCACAGGATTTAAGTCGCTGTTCAATTGAAATTTAAAGGAGTTAATTCTTGCATTGATTTGTTGCGTTGGATAGCTCATGAGGCTCTAGTAAGTCTTACGATTGAATGTAAATTCAAAACTGAATCGGAGTAAAGTTTCCTCAGTATTTCAGTCTCCATCTCTGAACTGATATAAATATATCTATCTAAATCTATTGGAAGATAAAGTTCGCGAGAAAATCGTGGTCTATATTCCCTGAAGAATTATGAGAAGAATTAACTCGTGTAGTTAACAATCTCTAGGTTGAATGTTTCCAGGAAAAGAAAACAAATTTATCGACGAAATGAATAAATTTATTTTACATTATATCTAATTTTTCATAAATTTATTCAATCTTTTATTCATTCAGTAATGTATTAATCTTCCATTATTCGTCTTAAGCCATTTGAGAATGGCATGCAGAAACTCAAAGGTAATTAATCCTATTCTTGACCTTCCATCCCTCCAAAGAATCCAGTGCTCGTTTATCGTTCTACTATTCAGCGAGTTAATGGCAAAATAAAGATTATCATCCATGCATCTAGAGAGTAATATGTTTTGGCCTTACTAATGCGCGTCAGTCGGAAACTGCCTTGCAAAATGTGCCATAAATTACCTTATCAACATACAAACACATCAGACAAATATGGACCTTAGATAAGGAAGAACGTAATGAGTACTGGTAAATTGATGTTCTGACAAAGTATATATCACTCAGCAAGGAAATTCTTAAATTAGTGTTTTATGAAAGGCCACTTTTCTTTAATTATTAATTAAAATATTCTATAGAAATACTTGAATATTTCTCCTCCTTCATGAACAAATCACAGAGGAATTGAATTTACCCGTAAAAGTAAACGGTGATGTATATTGAAAAAGTAATATTTTTCATTCTTTTGTCATTTATCCCGGATAAGACATTTATATCTTTATTTAATTTAATTAATTTATTCATTTTTATACTATATCAGTTATTGAAATAAGTGAAATATTTTGCAACTCAGTTTCTGTGAACTAATTTTCGTCCAACCGAATGTTATCTTCAATATTTATTATTATTATTATAAGTTGTCTGCAGATAAATAAAAAACCAGGTGGCAGATTTTATACAGTTACGTAAAAGATGAAGATTTAGTTAAAAGTTTCGCCACGTTTAACGCAAAATAAAATCGAGCGATAACCATTTTAAAGCATTACATTTTACGTGTAAGAGTCATCGGTTATCTGTTCGAGTTCAGTTTAGACGGTAGCGAATCTCCTTTCATTCGTATCTCCATTGCCTCCCTCGTTTCTGCATGCCCTCTTCAGATTCGTTTGTCGTATTATAGATCGTCTCCAAACCCTATCTCACAGTTCCTTGTTTATAGCCTTTGGAGGTGAAGCTCTTTCTTAGGATTCTGGTTTTGATGTGTGACGGGTCGGAGAAAAGACGGAGTAAAGGTAAGAGTGGGGGTGAAAAGAAAAGGGTTTTCGGAAGGTATCAATTCCGTTTAAGGGACTGAGTGTGAGAACTCGCTGTTTGCTGTGTTCGTGCTTTGATGGCTCGAAATCGTTTCTGCGGGAGTATCTCGTTGGAAATGGTTTGGAAGGCACAGGATCTTATAGCTTGAGAAGCAAATGTACGAAACTCAGCCCTTTCCATTCCTCTGCTGTTACTGTCAGTTTCATCCTTTCGAGGAAACTCGTAGTGTTTTACTTAAAATTTGTATCAAAGTATACAGTTTGAACAAAGTGATATGCGTGCTTTTGAAATGTATGGAAGAGATTGTGGGAAAATGTATAGTGATTATTTCTATACTAGCAGGAGTTAATTGATTAATTTAAATATATTAAATATATGTCTATATTATGTTAATAATTATATTTGATATTACGCATTTAAATATGACCATCTTATTTGCATAAACATGTTTAGCTAGCTTTGAATTATGATGCATAATTAATTAAAGTGAATAAAATAGACAGTTAGCATAAAGATTAATTATAATCAGCTTAGAATTCCTCATCTAGCAGGAACTAATATTCCTTAAGTTTCGCTCTAAATAATTTAAGAACAAAATATTTGTATTGCACATCGTTCAAGATGAACTTCTACCAGTGTCGCATATCGAACAATCAGTGGACAACCAACAATCGATTTTCAGTAATTTATACCCTGTTTTTCCTCTAAAATTCCTTTTATTAAGAATAAATGAACCGTGATATGGACCCTGATATTTTCCTTCCCCATTTAGTATACGACACGTAAGAGCCGCAGTAAGTGTTTTCTTTCGTGTTTCTCCTCGTGCAGATAAACATCTCGTACGTTCTCTCGATAGAATTGAAAGGAACTGCCATTTGCGACGTCGTCCAGTCTTCTGGCGGTTCTCCTCAAGAGAAATGTTGAAAAAAAATCCGAGAGAAAGGACAGAGCAGTAGATTAGGGTCTTGGGAGCGACCTGAATTTTTTTAATCGCCTCTGTTCCGTCAAAATTGTTGGCTGGAAAAGTCATGAGAAACTGAAATTACTTCGATATCGGAAGAGGCGAGTAATGGAGACGGAGATGGGAGGCGAACAAAAGGAACTCATGCGGAAGTGCTGAGGTCATTTCCTACGCCGGCGATTAAAAAAAAAAAAACTCGGACGAGTAAAAAGAAACGGAGGAAAGTTTCAGCAGCCAGAGAATCGATCGTGTTTATCCAATTCGGGAAAGAATACAGGCGGAAACTGGGATAGATGGACGGTGGGGGAGTTCTTTTCAAGACGAGCAAAAAGTGGTGCGCACAGAATGACCTCGTGAGTGCGCTGAGGGATTCGCCGTACATAAATAACGCGTGCCAAGATGAGTCGATAGGAGAAAATAAAGATTGGTTGCGAAGATATATGCGTGAGGCGGTGGGCGGGAGCATATGTGAGTGTGACCGACTCAAGTGGACGTCCGATGACGTCATCGAGGTGAGATACTGCGCCCTCAAAGAATAATAAACGGGGGAGGAAGTAACGGTTCGGGCTTTGGGCAGTCCACAATGAGAGCGGAGGAGTGTGGGGAGAATGAGTTAGCGGAGGAGCGATAATTGAAGACTGAAGGATGTGTTACGGACAGAGATTCGAAATTACAAAGAAAATTACGAGAGTACTTTAAGACGCCGCGGTCGTAGTGTGATTTGGAACGAAGAAGCGGCGCTGGAATCGAAAGATGCGTATCTGAAAGTTTTCCAAGAGAGTAAACATTCCGAGAAGAAAAAAGCCTATGACGTCCTCCTCTCATTCGTATAAATACTGGAGATGATGCGCAGTAGTAGAGAAAATGCAGTCTCTCTTTCAAGGTGAGACAAGGATGAAAGGACGGTATTTGAAAGGAAATTAATGGCGGTGTTTACTCTTAGAACAAACTGCGTCTTCTTTTCTTGATATATTTACGTAGCTTTGATGTAAAAATCTAAATCGAGTAATAAATAACGTAGCGTAACTATCAAGTCCGGAATTTTAAGTATTCGAGCACAATGATCTCTAATTAGCTTCTTTCTAATCATTCTTTCCGAGAATTCCACCATCCCACGTAAATGTAGATGAAGTTGAGCGTAGGAAGGGTTGATTAATCTAATTACCAATGTATACAGTAACTCGGAACATTAGGAAATGCCGGATAACGTTCGGTTATCGCGTAGCTTTCGTTCGCACCATTGAACGCCCACTGAAATTCGAAGGCTCGTATCTTATCGGAGTATATAATCGACTATCCTCTCTCTTCTCAATAAGTCCCGTTCCCGCCCACGGAGAAAGGATCCGTATTGTATAGGATTAAATTACGTAGGATAGTTCTCCCGTAGATGCGGAAGAGGACACGGGAAGAGTCAACGCTTGGAGAAGAGGAGTGTGAAGTGAGGGAAAGGATAGTTAATCTGGAACGTGACTGTGTCGGTAACGGAATGTCTTAGACACGCCGCCTCCATTCCACCGCTTTTGTGGGTGCAGCCGCTTAGTTTAACCGAGTTTCCATCGTGCCTTTGTTGCCTTGCCGTGGGTGCCGACCCCGCGTCCTGCCACCCGACACTCTCATACACTCAGCGCACCATTAATGTGTGCCAAGCGCTTCACTCTACTTCTAAAAGATGAAGCACGTATAACCTCTCGCGTCACGCCGACGCGAGACCCTCCTCATGTTTTTACGATGAGTTGCCGCAATAAAAAGACAATTTCCTTTCTTGGTCGCAAGAAATGTTTAACTCGGCAGCGACCATAAAATTAGGTTTTGGATGTATGATATACAGACTCAAGAGAAACTTACGCGGTCAGGGAACTCGTGCCGCTAAGACTGCATTATAAAAATTTCATGTTTTCGTAAATATGTTCATGAATATATTTTAATGTAATATAAGAATAATAAATGGTTATTACAAATATCTTCGTAGGTTCTTTCTGCTGAGGATTTTTGAACTATTTTAGAGATTAGAACTGTTTGATAAAAATAAAAGCTGTGTGTGTTGACGTTGTTCCGAAGTGTAATGGCTGGGTGTGTCATCATGGAGTTTAGAATCTCAATATTCCATTTCCGAGTGTGACTATAAAAAGATCCTTTTACGTTCGCTGGAAAGGCAGGGTTCATTGTTTCCTTAGGGAGTATTTGATTGCCTGTTGCTATGGAATTTATGTGCTTTGGTTTTCGATGTGGGTTGTGAAGTACTATGCACGTTTATTATTTCTAGGCTTTTTCAATAAGTAAAAATTTCATCACCTCTCTTTTTCTAATTTGTTGAAGACTTAATATTATCTAATGAATATATTGATTGAAGCACAATAAAAATATATAATATATAAAAACACAATAATATATAAAAACTGATATTCTATGTCATGTCCTTTTATAATATAATTCTGTCATTATTAGACGTATATAACTTTAAAATATTGTCTCGGCTAATGTTGGAGGAATAATTCTTTGAATAGAGGTACCATCTCTTTGCCTACATTGAGTTATCTAAAGGTTATGAATTCAAAAAATGCGAATCTGAAATCTTACTTCAATGGTCTAACTTCTATAACTCTCTTTAGATCCCAACTTGGGAACAGTAGATCCGTTTTTTCATTAAGTTTCAGATTATTTAAGGTATGAATCTATATATCCTGTTTTTGGTTACATAAAAATCGTCAACGAACTTTATATCCTTTGTAGAACACATGCTACTGAAATTCATTAACTTTAGGTTGTCCTCAAATTAAGGCTGTAATTTTTACCAAGTTTATCCGTTTTCTATAGAGGCTAGTTACATAACATTATTAAAATTTATTTTATTAAAACATTATTTTGTTTTTGATCAACTACCGGAGAAAATATCGGAATCTTCCCAAGGAATTTTCATCGGCTTTATGCTGCGAAGGAGGCGCACAGGAAGTTATGATACGACGTCGTCGTAAGAAAGGCGAATGTCATTTTTGTGCCTCCTGTTCCTTGGAACTCTCACAGGAATTTTGCTCTCGCCGCCGGGCATAAATTCTCTTCGGATGAAAAAGATCAACGGTTCGAAAGAGAGAGAATTTTCCCTTTCGACGTAAAATTCACTTCGCAAACGCAAAAACGATCGCTCGGTGCGACCCCGTGACCGCTCCAATTTTTTCCCTCAGTTCTATGTGAGAGGTGGTTCTGTAGGTTCTCCGACGCACCAATCGCTAGTGGTTTCCTCGAAAGAAACGCGCAATCTTCGAAGACGGCCTTCGCCGCACTCACCGCAAAGGAGCGGTGCGATAAATAACGCGCTTTCCAAACGACGAATCGGAATGAAGGGAGCCGTCAACGCCCATGGGGCCTATGATAGAGGGCGATTTCCCAAGAAGAGAAGATTAAGAACGCGTGATGTTTTTTCTCTACGAATCCTCGGACGTGCCAGAGGGATTCATCGCGTGCCGAGGCTCTGTAATAACCCACATTCGGATTACGAAATAATTTTCAGCTTTTTTTATATTTTAAAAGGGACAGAGGAAATCGTTTCGAATTAGTAGGGATCTAATTGTAAGACCATGTTCATCCAGTTTTTTTTCCAAATTCGATGAATCATTTCATCCTCTCACGATTATTTAGTGGTTCAGGCGGATTTTCAAATTAAATTCCAAGGAGCATTCGATGTTCATCCACATTTTTTTTAGGACAGAATATTATTAATGATTATGGGTCATTATTATTCACGTTTTTAGTTTTGGTATCATTATTAGGTAGTTTCGTAACCATAGGCGCGAAGGAATTAATGAATGTTATTTTTATTTCCATATTTCTATGATATTTTTAACGCCACAAGCTTTTATTACCATACCGCCTGCCGTTGATGCTATTGTGAAAAAAGTTCTAGGGAGAAAGAAAAAATCTGCTTAACCTTCATCTTTTTTAATTTCTTGCATTGAGGTTTATAACTTATTCGTGTCATTTCATCAGTTATTGATAATAAGTGAACATTAAGAATGAGTGAGATAATAATAATTCTTTAAGTAAAAGATCGAACGCGAAAAAAGCTGAAGATTAATGAGAAAAACAAAGTAAACAATTGAAAAGGTCTTATACAAATTAAATGTCAATTAAATTATATAGATTTAGGGATATAAATTATGAGGGATTATAACAACTTATTTTACTGAATTGCGATAGGTAATTATAGAATATTTCGATCATAATCCAGAGCGTAGGCGATTAATACCACTACTTAAAAGTCTACCTCAGTAATCTCACTTTTTTCAAAATCTATTGTTTCATTGTCTTTCCGCAATCTTGGAAATAGGAATGTAATTAGTGAGCGATTAACTTCCATATGGCCATTGTCACGAGGCGTTTTTCTGTTGAAAACGGCTCGTCTTCTCTTCTATTGTTTTAAAGAATTTTCCTCGCCCGCGGCATTCGTAGTTTACCTCGCGAAGAGATTGGCGATCGTGCCGACGCATTTCCGAAGGAAAGTTGCGCATTTGCGTGGAAGCATGACCTTGCCGCTCCGCTTCATTCCAAGGGGTCCGTGGGCGCAGTCGATGAAGCGTTAAGAAAACCCGCTCGACTTTTGTTTTGCATCTTATGGAGTGTTTGAGTAAGAACGGGGAGAGATGCAAGTGGATGACGGGTGCTCAACAGGTACACGTGACGATTGATGCGAATTCTATAGCGGAATTGCGATTAGTGCAAACCCGCAAAAGGTAATCTGAACGTTGATTCGATGGTGTTGTCGGCAAAGTATTTATTGCTCGCTTGATGCATCGTTACGTTTCCGGTCCATTTGGTGTTGGTAATAGTCTTTGTTTTAGGTTATTGGTTACTCCATTAGCGAGCCGTAGAATTGGCATTTCATCCGCCAGCTCGGGACGAATTTCGCGGATATCTCGTTAATCTTCGTTAATGGAGCGGATTATGGACTAATTCATTAACACATTATATACTAGAGATCGGTTCGAGGATCGTGTGTAACGTGTGCACGCTCTATCGATGATGGGATTTGCATTTTCCCTGAGTGCTGCATTCTAGGGACTTAAGAGGCATAAGTATTGTTCCAATTAAGCACGTGCTAATATCATCCACACCTACTCAGTTACGGTCTGAGTGTTTTACTCGATTGGTATTGCATTCATGTGCATCCAGCTTCATTTCCGCTACCATACGATGGGTATTTATGCCCTTATATTCCCAAAAATTTAATGAAGTTAAAAATTATAGTATTTTTTTAGCTTAAATGTTGTAAAAATTGTTTTATAAACATTTTTTCTCGTGTATTCGCATCTTTGGTCGATTAAGGACGATTTTATTATATATTAGCATTTAAAGGAATTTTTAACAATGGACGAGTATTTATTACAAAATACTTGCAAAATCTCATACTAATACTAGTGATATTTTGTCTGATAATTAAGTAATGTTTTCGATTTAACTAACTTAAAAACTCTAATAGCAAATATTCATACATAAATAAATGGATGGATTTTAAAAGGTGCTTACGCAAGTAAAATTCTTACGACTAAGTCGAATCACTTTCTGTTATCGTTTACTTTTTTTGTATTATATGTTGTAATAATAATACGTTTGGCATTGATGTCAGAAAACGGTTCCAAATGTAGGAGTTCAATACTTTATTTTCCTAAGGATTGCGACATTTCTCACCTTCGCAGGAATTTTCCACAGCCTCCGACAAAAATTTATGCGTAACAAAGACATGAGGGTTTCTACGAGTAAACATTTCAAAGTTTTATAACCCTATAAACTTGAGAGTTTTTCTTGGCCGAAGAGTGAAGCAGTTACTTCGATAGTATGAAGTCAATTTTGGATGAATGCCAATAGCGGAGTTCGAGAAGTAGGTAGTCATGAAATTGTCCCTTTCGGAAGTTTTTATCTCCTTTCCTTTGATCAGATGTAACGTCCTTAAACTCAAACTTATCCAATGCGAGATAATGACAGCCATCCCGAGTCGTAATTGCGATTGAAGTTTATATTGCTTGTAGAAATTCATTCCATATAATTCAGTTGTTGGTGAACCGTCGTTGGATTTTATGTCTCACGAAAAAAAAAGAATTCATTTCAACAAAAAGAACTTCAATCGAAAAGGAATAAATTCGCTTCGAAGCGGTTCGACGATGATTCAGCGGATAAGTTTGAATTTCTATGCGATAAGGTTTACGTCATGAAACTAATCTCTCTCTGTAGGCCAGGTGGTGGGCGATGGAATAATTCGAACTCATCTATCGTAAAAATTGTCTCGTATTGCGATTGAGTGGGGAAAGGTGAATGAGGAAATGGGAAAGCACTGTTATAGGCAGATCCACGCCCACGCGTGCATTTTGAGGTCACAGGCGAAAAGGTTTACGAAGACGATGCTATTCTGTTCCCTTCTGAGTTTTCTTCGTTCACGATTATGAAGTCGCGGGTGAGTCAGGGAAAGGAGCGTGGGAGAGCCGGCGATTTTTTCTGTCGAACACTCTCCTTGCTTTCTCCTAAATACCATCGCAAATTTCATTCCCACTCTTTCCCTGTTTTGGGTCAATCACGACCTCCCATCGCCTCTCACTGGACTACGTAGCCATTGTTAACAGATGATGATTGTGTCAGACAAGTAAAAAATATATGAAAACGTGATGGCTACAAATTTCATAACATAAGAAATATCTAAACGTCGAACGCATCCACATTTACGGTTGAGAAACATGCGAGGTATAAAATGGGTTTTGGAGAATGAGAGGTTACCATTTGGGTAAGTTTCGCAAAAAGCCTGATATAATTACAATTTCACGAATCATCTATCTCCCCTAATCCTTGAGGATGAAATGGGAAATTTTTGTGTTTAAGGTGTTATAAAACAAATTCGGCCCTGACACGTATATTTAAAATATAGACGTACGTTTGATGGTGATGGATTCCTTAGAAATTTAGATTCTTTGAATTGGTGTCACGAGGTTCGACAAATCGAGTATTCAAAAGTTTTTTTTCTCATCTTCTAACGCTATTCATCATATTTGAGTTTCGCATTATTTTGAAGGATGAATTCAACCATTCTTATTCTATTAAAAGTTACATTTTTTCCTTCGTAGCTTCGTTAAAAAGAGAAATATATTTAAGAAGTTTGTTTAGTATATTTTACTTAATTTTAATACCAATTATTTCATTATTTATCTAATCTCGTTTACATTAAAAATTGCATTGAATATATATTTACTCAATTAAGGTTGAGTGGTTATTTTGAACTGTATATTGTGTGTAGAAACAATTATGTGCGTATATAATTCAGAATTAGAACACCTATATTACCGCAATTAAAATTCCATTCTTTAATAAACAGAAGTAAATTAAGCATTAATTGTTTTAAGTGTAGTAATCGTATTGCACATTTTTCCTAGTTATTTGTAGTTTAAATTTCTTCATTTTAGGACCTTTTTTGTATTAATTCATTGAACTAAAACTAAATAGTTCAATTTTTGAAGTTAAAGCAAATCTCTTGTAATGTGACCGTCCATATATTATGCATTGGTCGTGAGTGAGCGAAAAAGTAAGCCACGTTTCCTTCGCCTTGAAGTAGAATTTTTCGGTCTGTTGAACAATTATGGAAAGAGTCTGTGTTAGCAGGTGCCAGCTGATTGTGAGAAGTAATTGTGTTTCGAAATCTACATCGGATCGTGAGAAATTCTTGCGGTTAAATCATTCACCACAACGCTCTACCCTAGGCGGTGTCGTTCCTTGTTACGTAGTCTAGATTGCAAACATATGAATCGATACTTCCTCAATATTTAACCAGCTGATTTCACATCGAGGGGCGTTCCAGTCATCTTTCATCCTACGAATTTCGTAACTCAAATTTCCATAATTAAGTATAAAATGATCGGGTGATTCTCGTAGAACATAAATCACTTTCATAGATCATCTCATTCTTATGATATATTCGAAAAATATAATGAGATAAAAAATTCTAAGATTAATTAACGTGCCATTAAGAGTCAAAAAAGTAATAGACATAAGCACTTTCAAGCTTGAGTTTAAGATTCAATAAAATGATTGTTTACAAGCACCAATCGCATATATCTTAATATACAAGAGGCTCTTTTTTAACGAATAAGAAATACATAGTTTCAAAACCCTTCACATTCTTTATCTTCGACAAATAATCTTTCAGAATGCTTTCCGGATTATGTGAACCGAGGTATTTCCTTATTTCATCGCTTGGAAAACCGTCGAATTTCTACGGATATTCCGCGTAAGAATGATGTTTACAGAAGGGCGACTAGCGGAAGAGCTTTTATAAAGTGCTTTTCCTTCAGCAGTCTCACGCATGGAAATCAGATCGACCTGTTACTTCATCGGTTGAATAAAGCTCTGAAAATCGTGCGTTTGTGTTTGCGAAATAAAAATTCCCCGTCCATTTCCGTCCTTTCCGAAGCATATCTCGCACCTTAACATTCTAAAATCAAAACAGGTACTTGCATTCACGTATGTATCGACCTATTCTATGGGGCTCTCGACCTTTGCAATCGGTGGGTCATCGGCGTGGCCAGAAGCGTTGAAAGGGAAGACCCACTCTCATCTGAGCGAGAAAAAAGAGAGAGTGAAGGGCTTCGAGAGAGGCGTTCCATTTGGTAGTGCTTCTTTCATCCTCCCTTGACCTCGCAGGTCAAAGGTTCTCTTCCAACACGCCCAACAAGCTACCCAGTGACTCCATCAAGCACTGATCACATCTGATGTTTATTGCTTCTCCTTATCGGGCCAAGTTTCAACAGAGGCTGCGAACAAAGGAAAATATTCTCTTCGATTCAAAACGCGTTTCAGTTTCCTAGTAACCGAAGTTAGTAAACAAAATAATTAGCAAGGTCTCTTTCCTATTGTATTCATTCGGGAGTTCCAGAGATACGGATATATAATTTGAGTATCATATTTCGCAAATGTTTCTGACGCATATATTACTAAATATACATTTTTTATTGCCTACTATATGTCTCGAGACATCCACGCAATCGAATTTTCTTCCGCCAAAAAAGAGAAACTAAAATTAATCAATGATTCAGTGAAATCTTCCTCACGATCATTTCTGCGGTTTCGAAAATGATAGGGGACGATGTTTTTAATTGTTCCTAAGCTTTCTCTTCCATTTGTATCTTCCGAATCGTATTTTGAATTTGAAAGTAACTGTAGCACGAATGTTTCTTAAATTGCCTCTTCGATATTTAATTTTTCTCGTCATAATGATTTCCTCTAAACTTTCTGTCATCCCATGATATAATTTCAAATACCTATTTCTCAATAAGATGTACAGAAATATAGATATTGTTTATATCAATTATGACTATTAGCAATAAGGGACATTAAGTCTAGTATGAATTGATGAAATGTAATTTAAGATCAGTAATAACGAAATTTTTAGGTGCTATATTTTCCTAAAATCCTCTAATAACTTGAAATATTTCAACTTGCAATGTGTAAGATTGGCGTAAAATTTTGAAAAATATATTATGAACTTAATAGACATATAGAGAGAAAATTATCTGTACTTTATCAGTCATATTATCTTCCATAAATTTTACTATTCTTCAATATTTTAGTTTACTAAAATCTTAAGTGAAACTTAACGTTATGCTGGTATTTTATAATCGACGTAGACAAAAGGTAAACCTGTTCTTGGAATATTTCACGCCGAACAAGTTTTTATTGTCCGTACAAAACCATTGGTATGCAATGATATAAAATTTGGGCGTGGACCATTTCGGAGGCGTGACGGAACAATGAGGACCTCGGTTTTTCTAAAGGTCGACAGGGAAAGCAGGTATTCTCCTTCAACTTCGCCCCACAATGTACCTGTATCAATAATAACGTTCTTATCGCAGACTTTTCAAGGGCAAAGGCAACGCCCAATCGAGGGCATTTAAGATGGAATTTGTGCTCCATTTATCCTTCTTATTATCATTTCATGTTCGGGCGACCTTAAGTCGCGGAAGTACTAATTGGTCAGAAAAGTGTTCAGATGGGATAACAATGGGTTACAAGGTTAGAAGTTTAGATTAATTTCCATACGCTTCACTGTTCTTGCATGACTTTTTAATGATATTCAAGACTAAACCCTAACGACCAATAAAGATATAAACGATAAAAAATCAACAGTTTATTGAAACGAACAAATTTATATAGTTTGCAAAACGGTTAAGGAATTCATCGTAATTTGTAAAAAATAAGTGTGAATTATCTAAGTATATAGTCTTATAGATTTTAAATTTTAGTAGTGTCAACTCATGGTTATACAACCTTTTATTATTATTAATTTGCTTTTAAAATAGAGTCGTTTAACCATTCAGAAAAGTAAATTCAGAATGAAAAATGAATTGAAAATGGAAACTTGTAGTTCAATCGACGACGACGAATCGTAAATTTAGCATAATTCTAAAAATTTGAAAAGGTTTTTCTTATCATTGAAGGTGCTTTTCCTAACATTTATCATAAAGGAAACTGAATTACCATCTTAATTCGAAATAGAAGCATGGAATTTCTAATTTTAGCATGACATATTCACGAGTTAGAAAAAATATAATTTCTGTGTTAACAAATCGTTGATTCTATGAAACTAAGCTGAAATAACTCTGCTTTGAATCAATCTTAAAATTTGTGAGAGCTGTTAATGTTTAATGGGGAATAGAATGAGATGAAATAACACATATATATTCTATATTTTTGTAAAATAGTAGTCATATTTAAGATGCTCGGCCAACTAACATTTCCCTGATTAAAAAATACGGAAGACTCGTTTCGAAAGTGAGGAGACTTTAGCGTAAACCATTCTATTCCCTCGAGGAGGAAGAATACGATGCGTCGTAAAGAATCTCCGGATAAGATCTCATTGGTATGAGTTTATGGCCGTCGCCTTATGAATATTTTTTGCTCCTCTTCTCTGAGATAATGCGCTCGGATTTGGTGAAATTACGAAACAGTGCACGTTGCCTCCAAACTATTATTTTGGGTACCACGTTAGCATCATGTCTAAACTATGATAGTTAAAGGTTTAAAATAGCACTTAGAGGCGTAAGTAAGATAGGTGGTTGTTCAAGGGCGTGGAAGTAGCGCATTATAGCCTACGAGAATAGCCTCCACTTAAAACTGCCACAATGGATACACTACTTACGAGAAGGATAAAACAAATTGAATGTTGCTTCATAGATATTTAAAAAATGAAATAAGTTACAGCATCTTTGAAAAAAAATCCATGCAAAAAGAAAGTATAATTAATTTACATCATGAAAAATATCTATGCAATATAAGCTTACTAATTTACGAATGTTAGATTTTAATTTGGCAATTTTAAATCAACCATAACTCTATAAATTTCACGATTTATTCATCTCTTATTCTTTGATATTTTGAAAACAGTCGATGGGATTTTCAACTCCGATCTTTGATTGATAAAGAGATTGAATACAAAAAAGAATTCGTAAGGAATTTCGTTTTAACTTATCGAAGATGGAAAGGTAATTATATCATCTCCGAATTTTAGTGTAAGCGAATGGAACGAGAATAGGATGAAAAGGGGAGAAAGGAACGGAAGCGAGACAAAATCCTTTCTCTTTCAATCCTAAAGCCCATTTTTCGCTCTTCTTCCGCTTGGTCTGTTTATCCGAGGCACTAAATCCCATCAATCCGGAAAGAGATAGTCAATACGTCGGACTAACAATCTATATTCGTAAGACATACAACCTCTCGCTCGGGAGCAGTAAACCGCCTTTTAAAAGCCGTGGTATTTTTTGCGATTACGTGATTTCAAGCATAAAATTGCTTCACTTTCCTCTTCCCGTTTCGAAAAAAGGAGAATTGTCGGAAAGAAGAAGGAGAAGAAGAGGAATAATTAAGGAGCGTTATCTGTCGATCAAAAGAGGCCAAGGCTGCGATTCTGTTACGAGAGAATAACGAGTATTTTCCGTTTGTTTCGATTAATGGGAAGATATAACGCGGTGAAATTCTCCCTGAAAAATTCGCATGTTTGATGGGAGATAAAACCGTTGCCTGAAGGTGAGAGATGGTGTTCTACCTATTCCTCAGCAATTGTCGAAAGAATTCAATAGGAATGTTCGTAATATTTAACGAAGCTGTAATTGATGTTGGATTGTGACAGTTCTCTTTGAGGATTATGTCTTTTTTACATAACAATTGGCTATTTGTCAATTTGAAAGACGTTGAAAGATACTTACCTCCACTCCAACTATTCCTCATAATTTATTCTGTATGTTAATCAAAATGTGATTTACATAGTACGAGGTGAATAATTTTCTTAAACAAGTGACAGGAAATGGTGAAGGTTTTAATGAGCACATTCACACAGTGGTTTTAATTATGGGTTTATATATGTTATTATTGTTTATTAGTACAGAAGAGTGGCGAATGTAACATATGCCTATTTGTCTCAATGGAAGTATGGGACCATTGAAATAAAACATAATAAACGAAAATATTCATCGGTTCAAGTATTCAAATATCGAGTTCTTAGATTAAAATACAATTTTAATTTTAATCTTCATGCTCTGAAAGTTGTTTTTAAAATTCAATAAGGGTTTTAATTCAATTGGAAATAGTGACTCTTAACTTCTTTAAAAGTACTATCAACTCTGCAGAATGTTTAACCGTGTTCAAAGCTCTCATAATCTGTAAACTATTGTCGCTACTGCAAGCGTGCTCATCTTTTCGAATCAATTTCTTCCTGAATGGCAATCAATCTGCTTCGAATCTGAATGTAGGTCGAATTCAAATACCACCAAAGTCGGAAAGAGAGAACGTTCTTTTGCGAGTAATTTATCATTCGAGTGATTTCCAGTACTTTCCGCTGGAGGCAGCGCGTTTGAGGACGTATTTAAAAAGCCAACCATTCAAAAGGACGCAAACAGTTTGAAGGCCTGCAGTTTTCGATTCGCTCTTTAAAAAATAATAACGCCGATACAACTTGGGCCGTTGCATTCTTTGGTAAATAAGGATTCCACGAGCCGTTCCCTTTTAAGGGCCACTCGTAGCCGCGTACGTTTATTCCGCGTCTTTTTTTTCTTCCGAACGATTTTATTTTTACTTATTTCTCCACTCTGGACTTTTTCATCGAACCATAGACCTACTCCGGCAGCGATGGCGAAAGGAGAAAAAAAAAAACGATTCCCTAGTTTCTTAGAAGTGGATCGAAATGAGCTATCCTTTCTTCTGCCTCCGTAGTGCCCTCTACTCAAAGGACGTGGGTACATAGTTATTTCCTCAGGGGAATACTTCTTTATGGTTCCGGTGGCCTCTTCTAGGATATCACGGCAGACTCACTCTGCATGGAAGTTCAAGCAATCGTCCAAGAGGGACAAAGTTGAGAGTTTTTATGCTCTTTTCGTCCGTAGAGAATCTATTGTAGTAGTTCAACCGTCACTCCACTACCAATATTTATTCTGGCCTCGATCACAGTCATTTAAAGTTTTGAAGAGACCAAAGAAGAGATGCTTATGCAGCATCTGTATACCTCATAAGGTTACCGAACTCTCAGTTTAATTAACAAGATCTCAGTAGCGTAATTCATTGCTCTGGAAAATCTTTTCATTATGAAATGAAATTTAAATATACTCATTTATTTCGTATAGAAAAAGTTGTTTGTTACTTAGTTCATTTGTGAATATACCCTCATTAATATTTAAATTATTAATATTTATTATATTCAATTAATGCTTAAATGAACGAATATTATTCGTTATATTAATTTTTTAATTTTTGAATTTTCATTATTAAATTTTGCAAAAGCGGGAATATTAATATCTGAAATATAGTTTATAAAAATAAATTCACACAACTTATTTTATATGTAATTATCGTACTTAATTTTCCCTTCTTTGGTATACAAATGTGTCGATATTCCCAATCCATGATTCGTTCTTAATTCCCCCTCACCTAAGGATGGTTTTCCATTGTGTACAGACTCAACCGGCCTTGGATACATGAGCAGTTAACCATAGAGTTCCCATCAAAGTTGATAATCTTTTCAACGTCAAGTATAAGAAACGAGATTTATGTGGTGTGAGATCAGTATATTGCCATTCTTTCCGAGATTGTTGCCTTTTTCACAGCTGAGAGTGCATTACGATGTTTGGGGAAGATCAGCGGAAGTAATTTCCTTGTGGTTTATTGTATGAGAAAGGAAAGGACAATCTCCGAAGAAAAGAATAAAAAAAGGCTTATCGATGAGTTCAGTAAAAAAACAGGTCTCATCTCTAGCGCGACGGGCCTTGCTCCGTAACGCTCTTTTTATCTCGTGTCCTACTTTGGAATACCTTCCATTGCAAGTATGGGTGCATAAATACTACGAAGGAGCATTGACTCGGTAAAGGATAAGAGAGAATAGAATTGAGGAAACCTGTAAAAGGTTTTTATTCTTTTACCGAGAATAAAACTTGAATCTCGAGGCCATAAAGTAGAAGGAGATTTTTATTCCGTCATCGTAAACAATTTTTTTAAGAATGAAAGGAATCCGGAATAGGTTCCATGAAGTATATAAAAAATGATATGTATTTTATATCAAGAGCGTTTTTACGAAGCGAATAATATTCGAGACCGCGGTAATTAATTGAGCTCATGAAAACATTGAGCTTATCAAGTCATACAGCTACCCATAACAGCTTCAATATGAATGGGCGGAATTCAATTCTTATGTTTCTCATACAACTTTAATCTTTTTATGCAAAAATATGAACGCATTAGAGTAATAACTCAAAAGATTTGTCGAGAATTTGGAACTGGGTTAAATAGAATACAGTTTTATTGGATGAACAGAACGTACTTTTATTGGATGCATGGATAAATAATCCTTGCCAATTTTACCAAAATGCGTGATGGGGAATGCATGGTAGTAAATGAATAATCAGTAAATGGAAGGATAATTTAAAGAATTAAAAGCACTTCTCAATTTCTAATGATAATAAGGAGAAATACTGAAATTATAAAAAGTTTTGATTAAAATTATTATTAAAAGGTTTAGTGTTTATTTGAAATTTTTTAGTGAGATTGTTTCTTATATCTTCTCCATAAATTCACCATTTAAATTTAAACTTGGAATTTAAAACCGTTGACTACAAATAATTGCTTGAAAGTAGCTTATAATCCATTGCTTGTGTTTTCCTTTTCTAAAGCTACAGATATCTAAGAGTAGTCACACCTGTAACTTTGAGTTTAGATCTGTTCAATTTTAAATTTTTTTCTTTCCCTAAAGTATATCTCTATAGGAGAGGAGTTTGACACTTATATTAAAGTTGGTATTGAAGGCAACGATACACAATTTTTCTTTTATTATACTTCAGTCTGTAGCTCGGAGCTTTATCGAAATGATGGATATCTTGATTCCCGAGCAGTCTCCTCCCTTCACCGTTATAATTAACCATTAAGTTTTGACGTGAAATCGCAGTTTAGGTGGAATGACGGAGCAGATTTCGGTTGACAGTTTGGCTCACTCTAAAGCAATATTCAATCGATAAGAAGTTAAGGATTTTACGATAAAAGACTTTAGTTAATCAGTTGAAACAGAAGGGGTGACACGAGTATCAAAAATATGCTAAGGGAGTTTTTATAAAGAACTCAGCCTTCATAAGTGTCGAACTGTACCAAAGATAAGGACTTAATGTTCCAATTTATGAGAATAGATTGGAAATCATTATTTGGTACCTCGTGATCATTAACTAAGCGTAGTTCATATCAGAGAGAAATGTTTAATACATGTATGTATCTATCGCTGTCAGATGGAGATAAATAAGTAAGAAAAATATGGGTGCAGTCGATGATATAAAATCTTGTGAACGTTCATGATAGTCATTAAGATAAAGCGTCTAACATAAAAATTATTATTAAAGTATTATGTTTATATATTTTCTCAATCCTGTTGCGCTTTACTATTTTTTAAATTTATGACTCAATTTTTAACAAAATCGATATGATTTCTAAATTTCTGTTTGAGAGAAAGCTATTTATATTTAATCCAACCAATATTAGAGATTTGAGCAAAAATTAAGTAAATCAGGTCAACACGGGATAGCCAAGGCGAAAGCTGTTCTGGGTTCGATTCCCGAAGAGATTTCACTTGTATAAACTGACCTCAACTAATCCTTAATTACTCCATGAAAAGGACAAAGATAGAAAAAAATTCTCTCTGATCCATTATCTTTTCAAAGTTTATTCCATTCTAATTATACAAACATATACATATATGAAATTTTTTCGCCGTTTGGTGTTTAAATTATTTAAATAAAACAAATGGAAAAATAAAAAGATTGCTAGAAAATATCAGTCATGACGTATGTTATATAGCATAATGAAAAATCATTTGTAAAGTCGAATTCATCTGAAAATAAATTACGTGCAAAATAAGTTGTGATTCCCAAGTATTTTAAATTCAGACAATTTTCTTATGAGCATTAATACTTTTAATACCCAAAGTGAGCACTTGATTGTGAGAAGCTCTCTTTAAATCCTCTTTAAATTCTTGAGACATTTTCGAATGATTTTTAAAATTTAGACGAAGAAGTTGACGATATAAAGTTTAATTATCTTTAGTTAAGAAATTTTTTCGATTAGTTATCTTCGTACATTATATTTTTATTTTCCAAAGATAAGTCTTCGTATTATCCTACTTATAATGCATTACAGCCCAAAAACTTTATTTCGTATCGAGAGCCGGGAGGAGGCTGGGGTTCATCATTCTTCTGAAAGTATAAATTTTGCGGTGATTCCATCTCGGAGCGTAGAATCTCCCTTGGAAATTACGGAAAGCGTCGAGACCCAAACTTTCTCCTAAGTCTATTGTATAGATTATCCATCCAGAAAATTTCTCGCTACCGATTCTTTTTGGAATCAAAATCGACGAGTTTTACGCTTCGGGATAACACGGTTTTCACGCAGCATTTGAAACGCACGAAACCCTACCACGGAGTTAATCTTTCTCGTGGATAAAGCAGGTAAATATCACAGACCGACTTAACTCTCCGAAATTAATTAACTGAATATTGTGCTGACGGACAAATTTCGCAGCTTTGCTTACTGCTTGATTCTGTGAATAATTTTCAAATCTCCTCCGGGAAAAGTGAGGAGTAACTCAAACGAAATGAATGAGGCTTCCTGTAACGCACTGATGTGGGAGTTCTCTCACGCGCCGTTGTTAATTTCAATTATAAACCTTTTGAGGGAATCATCAAACAGTTTTGATACATTCTCAATTCACGTCTACAATGATAACTTTAGGGAGGATGAAACGTTGATGAATCCAAATTAAAGTGGACCATGATTAACAAAATGCTTTGCTGATAAGTTTGCGTATATTTTGTGAGGTACGCGGGGGGGGGGAAGAAAATTTTTAGACGAAGGTGTTCTCGTATTACCAAGGTGTGCAATGAAACCGACAATATTCGACTATTATAACGGTTGAAATGTTCTTTTGATGTCTAATTTGTATAAGAGGTGTTGAGTTTTACTGATAGGAATTGTTAAATCATCTATGGCTTTATGTTTCGAGGATATTTAACGAGGATAATGAATCCCTTTAGGTTTTAATATAGGTCATACATTTGAGTCAAAATTTAGATGTATTACTTCCTCAAATGTTACGCTAATATATGTCATGGTGTATAAAATCATTATCCTTTTTACAAAAATTCATATGAATTAATAGTTCTAGATAAAAAGAAAGGTAGATAATAAAAACGAACTTCAGCTGTGATACTATCTTTCTCACAAAAATCATATTAATTTGTAGTTCTATATAAAAGAAAGATAGATGATAGATAGCTAACTTCAGCTGTGAAAAGAAACGTTATGCTCGTTTAGAATCTATTATTTCCTTGTTTTCTTTGTTCTGAAACAAGGCCTTTTAAATGGTCTGGGAAATTACTTCTGCCTCCATACAAGATAAGAAATGAATGTAAGAGCTATTAGCGTAATGTATAAACGAAATTGATGGGCACTTAATAAATGGAGCACTACTTGATCTACAGATGCTGTAGGAAACGGAATTAACATACTCAACTTGCTTTTGGTACGTTTTTCCCTTTCTTTGAAGGGAAGTGAACCAGGCGGAACGTATCCGAAAAGAACTAGTTAATAAAACAAAAGAAGGCAAAAAAAGGAAATTTGAAAAATAAACAAGCTCGGGGGAGCTCCCTCGTGGAACGAACAAATAGCCGAAGAGAGAATCCGGACGGAATAAGAATCTCAGATTGAAGGCCGTAAAGAGGGAGAAAGCAGAAACAATCGCTTTAGAGAGAAAGAAGGAGAATATGAATGTAGTCTCTTTTGGGATAACGGGAAACAAAATGTCCCATGATAAGCCGAGGAAGAAACCTTCGGATATGAAGGAATGTTCCCAATTCCGACCGCCGAATTCTGGTCTACCCTTCCGGCGTTCCCACTCTCTCTTTGGTATTGTCTCCGCAAAAGATTAGCCTTTTATACGTGCTTTGTTTTACCAAAAGCGTGCTTGCGAGATCGACTTTTCCCGATGTTTCCTCTCGAATTTTTCACCAGAAGTGAATCGGTTTTTACTAAGTCGCTTGCGAACATATAATCTACACTTTTATCGTCCAATTTTGCCAAACATTTTGACGTAATTTATGTGAATCGAATTGAATGCTTACGACATTGACTCTAATCGGAGTGCATTATGAAAATACTCATATCGATTTAATTTTAAATCCTTTGAATTGCAAGGGCTATTTAAAAAAATATAAGAAACCAAGCTAGATCTAGTGCACCACAATACACTTTCAATTAATTAAGGCCATTTACCTTTTTATATGTTCAGCTTATAGAAATTTGTAGTCATTAATATTAGCACTACCTCTGAGCAAATGAATTAAAAATGTATCGATGAATTAGGAAGTACTTATTGTATCGTTTCTCGTATATTTTTTCTGTTTCGAAGTCGTGAAAATTTTTATTCAGCGGTTTTTGGTTTAAGAATCTTCCCCGAAACGCAAAAGAATGGTCTTTCAGATATCCTCAGCAAAACGCTGTCAATGACTCCTTTCACTTCAACTCTCATAAATTAGATGAAAAAGGTATCAATTGATACAAAAGGGAGCAATGGGAAGCCCATTGAGGGAATTTGAGACAGGGAGTGATTAATTATCAGAACTTTATAAAAATATATCGAAAATATTATAGAAGAAATGATGCGAAAGAAAGCTGAAAGCAAGGAAAGAACAAGGGATGGAGTAATCAAAAGATGGAAAGAGAAGACAAAGGTTATTGCCTTGAGGGAGAGGGTCTTTTGGCTCAAAGACGGATTCTCGTTCGGGATTTTTTTTTACGAGAAAGGTATTTTTATTAATTTGGACAAGGTAGAGCGTCGCCATTATGGGGCTCTCCTATATTGAAATTCTTCGATAGGCATTATCTCTTCCAGATGGATTGACATTTTTGATTTGAAATTTCGGATTTGATAAACGAGAAATGTATATGTACAATTATGAGTCGTCATTACAATTGCATCGCCAATCAAATAATAGGTTCCAAATATATTTAGGTCCTTTTTTTATGCTTTCAATTTTTCTAGCTAGGATGATTTTCCGTTCTCCAAATTTGACATTTGAAAATGTTGTAGCGATGAAAAATTAATTCCCTGATATTGCCTTTCCTCCACAGTTTGAAAATCGTACAATTCAATATATTATATCATTTCTGCGATGTTGAAAGTACGATCCTTCAATGTGGGAAACGAAGTTTTAATAGTCGCATCATAAATTTTACTTCTAATTTGACTTTCTATCAAAACTCATTCAATCTAAGAAGTGTCACGAAAGAAGTAATACTGTAATAAGATATACCACAGCCAGGGCATCATTTTCTAAATTTCCTTATCTTTCCTTCTGCAAATTCAGCTTTCGAATCGGAAGAATACCATTCTCAACTCTAGGCCACGAATACCAAACACCTTCTTCATGAATACCTCCATCTCTTTTCCGAGGAAGAGGAGAGCTTGGAATCTTGGATATCAATTACGCTCGTGAGCTTCCCCACTCCGACGGCCGTCTCACGGTTACTTTTCACGATATGTTCGGGGAAATATTCGACTAGACTGCGCCGTGAGGGGAGGAGTTGTATGCATGCGAAGAGAAGAGAGTGATAGGAAGGAAAGCGCAGAACGTGGCGATAGCTCTTCCAGCGGAAACAAATAGGTTGAGCGCGAATCAGATTTCATTTTTTTTTATAGGTCACGAAAAAAGACTTGACTTTTGTTCACTGTACTCGGCGTTCTTACGTCGCCGCATCGCGAATATGCGCAGCTTCGGGTCTATATGGGAATTCGATGTTCAAAGAATCCGGCTGGAAAATGCGTTAAAGGTGCGGGAGGAGGATGAAGGAAGAGATGGCGTTTGAGGAGGCGCCCGTCCAGTCTTCCTCCCGCATTTTTTCCCCACGGGGGCGATAAAGATGGCTTTGTGGAAATGGCCGAAGATTGAGAACGAAAAAAAAGCCCTGCCAGGATACGTGGGATGGTTACGTTATTGTTCGGAATAATGGAACAAGGAAGCTGTCCGCAGATAAGGCTTTATGGCTGCGAGTGTTTCAGATGCAAGTGCAGCTCTTTCCGTCCATTTACTCGACGCCTTTTGGATTCGATAGATTTTTTCCATTTATTAAAGTTAATAAGACGGAGTAGATGTCGGAATTTTTATTATTTTCCTTGTGAGTGTCTCAGAATTCTTTTGAATGAGGTTGTTTGTTGTAAAAGGGACTACAGATCGTTTTAAAATATTTAATATTATATTTTAGGATAAAAAAACGGTGAACACTAACCATAGATGAGAATTTCATATTTAAAGTCAACCTTGTGGGTAATATTTCAGTTTTAAAATATGCCCTTCGAGATAGTTTAATGTCCCGACCAATAGATTCGAAGTGTTAAATTTTACATCTTGTTGAAAAAGCATGATTGTTACCATATTATCAAATTATCAAATTCCATTATTATGTAAAATTTGATAAAATTATTATGTAGTGATCAATATAGAGCTTAAGAAAACGTTTACGTCATTATATTTTTAGATGAAACAATTGAATAAGATGTTATCAAATTTTATTATTTGTTATTTAACATTAATAGTATTGATAATACAATTTCGTATTTTAATCTATCTCTTGATTCTTCGAACCTTAGTTTTCTTATTCTAAGAATATAATTACGTTCTTGAGGATACGAACCATCGTCATTGTTTTCATCTAATTGTAAGCTTAAATTATGCTTTATTTGCTTTTCTACATAATTCATATAATTTTGTTTACAATTTGACAACTGCTTAGCAACTCGCGTCTGAGCGTTGAGACGGAAAATTTTCCGTGTACTCTGCATGTTTTCGTAATAATTTTCTTCTTCATTACCTGTATAATCTTCTCAGCAATTAGCCTTATCTGTGTCTCTAACATTCACATTATCCGTTCGCTAATGGGTGTTAGAACGATTTTAAACTGAGCTGATAGTATCATTTAGTGAGTGGAATCTCCCTAAGGTAGTTGAATTAAGCGTCTTCAGTTACAGCTAATTACTTGGCACCATCGTCATGCAAATGCGGCGTATTTCGAGAGGACGTGTTGTTAAACTGTGCAAATAACTTCGCCCTTCGGCGGAGAAATTTCTGGTATCGTTTTCTTCGGCAGAAACTTAAACCCATGTCTCTATTCATTCCTCGAACTTCCTTGTGTACTAGAATGAGAAATTTTCGGTACAAAGTTTGGCATTTTATGTAGTTACGGATACTTAGTAATACTGAGTTGTTTAATAATTACTCATGTACTAGCATGTAAAATTTAATTGAAATTCAATTACTTAAAAGATTTGAGTCCTGGTGGATCGGCTTTTTTTGTTCTATGGTTGTATTTTATCGTTTGTTATTCTTTTTAGGGTTATACGCAATAGTGTTCAATTTAGAAATATTTATCCATAAAACGAAAGAATATTAATATTATTTTTATTTCTATACAAAACGATAACAATACTTTTATGAATTGTATATTGTCATATCTACTGGTTACTTATATAGAACGGAATTACTAACTCATAGATTGAAATGCATAGGATCTTTACGTCTCAAAGAGAGATGAATTAGGTATTATTGAATATCAGTAAATTCTAAATATCAGTATAGTAACGGAACTCGATCCAAAATTTCAACTCGATTCACAGATAAATTATTAACGTTTTATAAAAATGACTTTCATATAAAGATAAAATTTTATAATTTTATGTAAAGTTTGGCTAATATTTGACGTTGATATTTTAAGATATGATGGTCATAGGTGTTTTATAATAAAAAATTAAATTTTTTAAACGCAATATTCTTCGAACTATTTCGAGAGATCGGAAGATGTATTTCTTTCTCAGATATCGTCCATTTAATGCCACTTAAACACCGACTCTTAACGCCTATGGGGTGTTTCTTGTTGCACTTGAAGGCACACGCTTTCCGGGAGATTAATGCGAAGGGAAAGACCTACTTTGTTAGCAGGGTCTTCGTACGGGTCGACTGTCCGCGCAGACAAACTTCCACTGCCCACGGGCGCCTAGATTCGGAGGAGGAAATCTAGAGGATACCACAGGTGGGAATTGAGGCAGACCGAGCAAAAACCTGGAGAAAATCATGCTCTCCGGGAATCGAATGTTTGTAAGTCGTTTTCTGGATGAGAAATTGAGTTTTCCGCTGCAGGAGGTGGTGCACTCGATCCGCGTTGTTTGCGGGCGGAATTTTGTTCGCTTCTCAGCAGATTTTCTAACTTCCCGGAAGATCGTTGAAACTGATTGCATTATCGGAAATACGAGAACGGAGGCATTCTTCTCTAACCTCTTAAAGCCGAACCTCTCGAGAGGAGAAAAATAGATGTGTGAACATTCAAGTAAAAAAAAAAGTATTCGGGAATTATTATTAAGATATTATAGTGTCTCATTATGAATAAACGGTTAGCATTTTTTAATTAAGAACCAATCAGTTTTACTCAATTAGTCCAACAATCATCCTCGATACAAAGTTTCACGTAGGACTCAAATGTATAAAAGAAATTAATTGCCCATAGTTAAATTGATTTACAAAGATACTAAGTAAATTCTATATAGTATTTAAATAACCAAAAAGGTCACAAATTTAACATAAATTTGATGATCATATTTAACGAAAATCTCATATTACATCCTGAACTTCACTTGCTGTGACTTTAAAATGTTCGCTGTTGAAGGTTGTATTACTCGGTGTTTTTATCTTCACACTGGGTGTACATAAAAGAGGACGTTTACAGCTTTTGCGATTTTTCATTACTTAGCGAAATCTCGCTTCCAGTCAATTCAGCTAATTCGCCACGTCAAACGTCACGTCGCACTTAATGGAAAACTTCCAGCAGATATCGATGAAGCCGAGTCCTCGTTTCTGCATTAGCAACTGGAAGCTCAACACGCCTTTCAAAAGACTGACCTTTTATCGACATGGAGATAAGGTTGCAACCACTTACCGTCTTTTTACCTTCCGATCATCCCCTCGCTTACTTTCCTGACGGCATATAATCATCAGCATCGGTTTGCTCTTCTTATGCAACGCAAAGGGAATCAGTGCCTTAGGAGATGGGGCGATATTCAAAACCCCCTTCGACCGGTGCTCCTTCTCAGCCTCCGTACCCTCGAGCTACCGAAACCCTTGCCGAAACATCGCCCCCTTTCATATGAACGGAAAACCGCCGCCTTCACCTTGTCCCCTTCTTACGTAAACATTCCTAACATGTCTTTATAGATAAATGGCTAGTGCGAGAGGAAGTGGAGGTCCCGCACGGTTTGGCCGAAGGCTTATGCAGACTTGGGGGAGGAGGAATATGGGGGATTTTTTTTTTCGGCTGATCTGCGAGGGTTGGAAGTTGGAAGCACGGGAAAAAGGGTAGACGGGGGAGTGGTTTAAGCGAGGTCGAAAACTTTCGGAGGAAGGGATGATGGAGGGAAGAAGATCTGACGGGATGAGTAGAATTTTTTGGGGTTTGTTTGGAGATATGGGGTATAGTTTTTGAGATGGAGGATGTGACGTAGTTCTCCGGGCGATATCGAGAGGCCCTTCTTTTTCAAGGATTTGTGTCTGTATCCTTGGTGGGGACGGCGGAAGAAAAGTTGTTCGTCCTTAAGATATTTTTGTCGGAGCAAACAAAGGTTTTTCCTCGTGTCTGGGGAAAGTGAGACGGGATTTGTTCTATGACGCGATGCGGGGGTTAAGTGCGTTTGATGTCGTATTTCAATGTAGGAAGTGAACGTTATGAGTAGGAATCGAATGTTTGTGTGAAAATATTTACTACTTACTCTAATGAAGGTTTTTTCTCATTCGTTTCTTTATTGACAGGAAATAAACACGTATGGTGTTTATGACATAATCACGGACCAGATGACGTTAAAGAAACTAAATCAATACTATCGTTAATATCTAGCCAGTTCTCGTGCGTTCATAATGTTTTCAATTTTTATATTAAGAGATAAAAATCTTTTCATAAACATTATTGATAATTGCAATTATAGTCTTCCTCAAACGTCTTAGAATGTGCTAAAAATAAGTATATAGAGCCTAATTTCCTATTCCTATAGGGGTAATCCTATCTGATAATTGGTATAAATAAATTCAAAGGAGATTTTTTCCAAATTGCAAAAACAGAAAACGGTACTTAATAGTAAAACTTTAGTTACAGCTGAATATGACAAACTTTTCGGTCGTACATTTTATATGCAGTATTGACGGGAAATGATACAGTGTAAATAATAGCTGTATGTTTTAAAAATCCGTGCCTTGACGATATAAAATCTTTATTACCGTTATCATCTGCGTAATACTACTTTTCTGATGATAATTTATGATGAAATCTCATGAATATATATTCTTAACACGTTTGAGATAAGAATAGGAGGAGAATAAAGCTCTAGAATAACGTTAGATCGGGATGTACCCCTAAGCATACCTAGATACATATTCATTTACGAACATAAAGTCTTTCGTCGAATAATGAATTCTAGTCTCGCACATTTAGAAACATTCCGGTTCTTCTTAGCAATTCATTGCACTCATCTATTCGGTTCATCACGTCATCGTAAACCTTAATACCAAAAGCTCTTCTAAACAATTGCTCTAACCCCAACCGTTATTGTATAAACCTAACATTTGCAATCAAGAGTTTGGGAAACTTGCTTCATTCTCCCTCCGCAACTCCTTTTATTGCCTCCGCATTCATTTCCAATGAGAAAGAGAGGCCTCCAATACGGAAAACTTTAGTGGCGATAACTTTTATATGGGGGTCACAGCGGTGCAATGTCCCGGGAGGTGTAATCCTCACCGACATAACGCCGGGAAAGAGACGTGATAAGGGTGTGACGATCTACGAAAGGTAGTGTTTGGCGTTGATGAGGGAGGGTGGATAAGCGCGTCCTCCAGCATACGGGGTAATGTAGGGAAGATGAGAGGGGGAATGCGGTCACAGGGCTACCGTTGCTGTCGAAAAGCCGCACGCATCTCTCATCAAACCCCTACGGGCTTCATTTCTCTCCCCCATCCTCCCTCCTCGCGGCCGCTCCTGTTATAAATCCGGTGCTCCCTCTCGTTCAAATCCCGACTCTTAATGCGAATCCTTCCACGTTGAGGGAAATCTGTAACTCAGACTCATTACGTACTCCGACCCGTCTCTCCCGTCCGCCGCCGACGCATGTCGAATCATTCATCTTCCGATGTGTCTCCCTGGTGACGTTGCTTTATTTTTGTATCCACCGTCATCCATTCTGTCGGAGGGTTACTCTATCGGTGCGCCTCTGAAAAATCTTCACAAATCAGCGCTCCCCATCCGTACGAGGGACATGCGGATTTGGTTGTTAGGCTGGTATTAGTCGGTCTGCTTTGCGTGTCTCATTATATATAACTACACGAATTGATGCAGGTTTTACATTTTGATTTCCAATAAAGAGATATGGAATCTTGGATATTTTTACTTATAAGCGGAAAAGGAATGTGTTTAAATTATTTATTTTCGTATTGAATTGTTTATATATAATCATACAAACAAACCTGGATTGGGGTTTTTCAAACTTCAGTACCTTTTAATTAATTTAAGTCATTATATCTTGGTATGGAGCTGGATTCTTTATGTAGAACGTGAATGGCCTTCGGCGAAGAACTATTTTTAACCTCGTAACCAAAAGCTCCCTTTCTCTGCTCTTGAATTTTTTATTTCCCATTGTGACAATGTTAGTCGTTGAATATTTTCTGTTAATGATGAGTCATTGAAAGGAATCAGATAACATTCAATTAGATTCCGTTTAGGGATGGTGAATTGATATTATTATTTTGTAATTAGTTTTCCTATCTGTTTGGTATTCCTCCGTTTCACTTCGTATAATATCCTAGTGCCCTACTTATAAGAGATGATCTTATTCCGCATGTTTTTACATCTCCTATTTAATTCCATAAAAGGTCGAATTTCTCCGCAGCGATGGGTTTCTTAGTGGACTGGGCATACTCTTGATTTCTTCATCCATCTCTATGTAGGGTGAATAGATCCGTTTTCCGTAAATAATTCTTTCGACCTCGATCCAAACTTCCTAAGTAGGGCTGTATAAACATCGGAGAATTCATTTTCGCCTCTTTCTGTCCTCCGTTCTATTATTCACATTCAATTCCATCCACAAGGCCAAACACTTTTACTACTACTTCCTAAAACATTTCCGTCTGAAATTCCTTTGTAGATATATTTATTTTTTCTACTCCTCAATTGCCATCTTGATGAGTTATTCTTTAAGGAATTCTACGTTACTGTTTGGTTTCGATATTTATTTTCCTCTATTTTTTTTCTCTTCATAAATGCTCGCGGTTATTTATAACAACGAAAAGAAAATTTGTTTGCTTACAATTATGATAGTTAATATATTGATCAGAATACTATTTGAAACAAGTGTTTTTTCTTATACGCCCAGTTGCTCTTCAATTAACTAACAATGAAAATGTATCGAAATAGGATTGATTCCGCTCAGCAGCCATACTGTATAGATGACAGTTATTTCATACTAATGACATTTTTTATTATACTGAAGTTGAATAATAAATTTGGTCCTTTATTTATTCTTTTTAACGCTTTTTAAGCACTCAAGTGTACTTTTATCAACCATAGAAGTTACTTTACAGTTAAATTAGATAGAGAAGTTATTTTTCCTCTTTTTTCAAGAACATAACAGTAAACTTTGGCAAGATATAGAAAATAAATCATGCGAGAAATCAATGGATAACTTTGAGCCCAACGCACAAGGAAGTAGCTGTTCCTGGCAAAGCGATGGCAGGTTTTTCGCTACCCACACACCTTCCGATAGCTCCCTCTCAAACTGTGTGCGAAGTCGCAGCCGACATATCACTCACCCGGGGGCAACCCCGCCCTTCCCTTCGGCGAAGCGCTAATGGAGAGTGAGTAATTGACATGAAAGAAAGTCGGCGGGGAGAGAAGAAAATGGCGGAATAAAAGGGGATGAGGTGTCACATGCGGATGCTCGAAAAAGAAGAGGGAATGTGTTTTTCAATATTAATGAGTGGACAGGGTAATGAAATGAAAGGGGGAGTCCGCCCACCGCGGAATCGGCTTGGAAATGTTTGGACGGAGATTGGTAATCACTGCTTTGTGAAGGCCTTTGCGGAAATGTCGTCACGATGAAGAGTGATGGAAACGTAGGAATAACACACGCCCGAAGGCAATGATTCTTATTCATGATTATGAGCATACTGTACATTGTCATCAACTTATCGGTTTGGATCATATGGTGGTTGTAATACGCAAGATATTTAGCCTCTCCAACGAGGCAAAATTAAACTTTGGAATTATTTCCGTGGAATCTTACGGCCCACCGTATTTTGGTAATCTGAGATGGTAGGCTCCCAAGTTGATCCAACTTACTTCGACGAACTTCAATGAACCCATTTTGTAAAGTTTTGGAGTATTCGATGTCATATATTCCTGGAGATGAATGCTCAGCAGTAATCCGTACGTTGCATTTTGCCATTTTCATTTTTACGACAAATTTGTTATAATAATTTTATTTCAGGTCTTAGTAGACAGTAAATTAAATAAGGTAATCCTGTCTGTTATATATTTTGAACTAGACTGTTTTAAGGAGAGTCTATAAAGAAATTCTGTTGTGAAACTTGGTTACGCATTATTAGTTACTTCGTTGTCGTAAAACTTTAAACTTTGTTTCCTTGTTAAATAATTTGATTGAGATTTTGTGAATCCTAAAGTTAATTTATATTATAATATAATCTTTGCATATCATCTCTTCGCAAATTGAGAATGGTTCATCCATTATCGTACACATTTAATCAATTCTTCTCTCTTAATGATGAGAATCGTTACAGACCTTTTCTATTAAAAATAATTGGATTTTCTCGTATCTAATCAACGTTATATGAAAAGGGAGGAAATTAGATGGGGGAAATAAGTATAGCATCCTAAAAAGAAATTCTGTAAGAGTGGACTGTTGGTATTTTTTTATTCCTCCATGTGGAGTGGATAGACTCTTTGGAGATTGACGGTCCAGTGTCCTATAAGGGGAAGTATTCTTGGGCGTGGTCCAAGCGTCCTTCTCATCCTTCCAAATAGCCTTTTAGCTCCTCCGTGGACCGGAGGGATCTCCTTATGGGAAGAGAACGGCATGGGAGTCGAACGTAAGTAAAGGGTTGTTAAATCTGGGACAAAAAGTACCTCTTTTGCGATCGTAACGATGAGAGTGCGTCCGCCAATAAGGAGTAAGGATGATATCGCACGGGAAACATTCCGGAGAAGAAGCTGAGTAGGGCTAATTTGGGTGGTTTTATGTGTTATCTATTCATTGCTATTTCGGCAATTTGAACCAACTTATTTTCGTTTGTAAAAACATCGAGAATTGTGCTGAATTAAAACTTATAATATCATAATCTCTTCTTCAAATGAAAATATATTCTATCTAAAAATATCTGTAATCTGAAAATCTACAGTTAGTTAGTCTATTGACTGTGATGACATAAGGAATAATAAGATTTGTAATTGTAATAATAATTTGTGATTGTAATAAAAAATAAGATTTGTAAAGAATTGCTACGATAAAAAGGCAAGCGTAACGAAACTATTATCAGACGCAGGTTGGGAAACATTAGCAGATAGAAGATTAGCAGCCAGATTGCGTTTATTAGGTAAGTTTAGAGAAAGTACGTTTTCGGAAGACGTAATTGAAATTATGCGACCCCCCTGCTATCTAGGCCGATCCGATAATGCGCGTAAAATACGAGAAATAGATGCTAGGACGAATCGTTTTAAGAATTCCTTTTTCCCGCGCACGATATGCGACAAAAATAGATTAAAATACGCGGTAAAATAGAATAGGTGTTTACACCCCCTGCCACACGCCGAAAGGCGGCTTGCAGGGTACTTATGTAGATGTAGATGTAGATGAAGGAATAATGGAATTGTAGATCCTTTAGCTTAAAACAATAGACTGTAATTAAAACTCCTAGAAAATTTAATTCATATATTCTTGATTCAAAGAAATTGTCAACGAACAATATATCGAATGTTGTTTTTCGCTATTTTTGATAATAGTTGTAAAATTATTTAGAAAAGTGTATAAAAGAACATACACACAAACGTCCGCTTAAGTATATGGTGAGAATTTAATATTGAAAAATTCTCCTAAATAGCTAAAGAAAGCTCACTAACTTCTGGCTCATTAAACACGCTACATAAATAAATATATTTAGTATAATTAAACAGACGTATAATTTTGTTGCTGTTATGGGAACGTGATGATGAAACGGAGATTCATAAGGGAGCACCAGCAGATCGTCTTGCCTGAGGGACATGTCTCCATTAACGAACGTAATCTCGGACCGCCATTTATTTACCTTAATTATCTATCAACTGCTTACAAAAATATTTTCCTAGAAATTCGGGAATTCGGGTGGGTGGATAGCTTTTTTTCGAGGAAAATTCACCTCGCCGTCGCAAGGAAACTCACAGTAAAAAAAAACAGTCGGTGCGGTTTGTTAATAAATCATTCGAGGCTGTATGGTTCGCTCACGGAAAAGTTGAAGCTCATTCTGACCGAGACAGGCTGACGCTGTTTGGAATGCTGACCGCGTCCACTTGATGGGCTTCCCGTGCGCAGAGAGGCTAATTGGAAACGCAGGAGAGGGATTCGAAAGTAGAAAATAGGGTGGGAATCCATGTCAACGGAATTTTGAGAGCGTTGAGTCGTAACGACATTTTGCATGTCATTACCTCGGGCGTATCCAGGGTTCGAGGGAGCCTAATATAATGTATAGGGAGATGCGGTGGAACCATTTTCAAGGAGAGGGTACGTGGGATGAAAGGGTTATCAAGGGAGGCTTTAAGGGAGAGAAAAGTGCGTGCAAATGGGAAGGGATGTTTGGCCCAAGAAAGGTGGGAAAAATTGGGTGAGGGTATGTGTGTGTGTGCGCAGATAAACAAGTTTCGGACGATAATTAGGTTAGGACACGCGAGGATTTGTGGTAAGAAAGAATCTCTTTCTTTAGGGGATTCGTGCAGTGGGGTTGGCTGAGTTCAAGGTTCTTTCGTGTATTTCGGCTTATTTTCGTTCGATTCCCAATGAGCTAATTTAGCCTTCTACGCAAATACAGAAAATAAGGTATCCTAGTATTAGGAACATTCTCCTAAATTGCGAATTAAAGGTTATCTTCTTTTTGCTTATTATAAATGCATAAATGAGTTCTAAAATATGCTTGTTTTTAATTAGAATAATTCTCTTTTTCCGATTGAAACTTTCCGTA
Organism: Pantala flavescens; assembly: GCA_020796165.1. Lineage (NCBI taxonomy): Eukaryota > Metazoa > Arthropoda > Insecta > Odonata > Libellulidae > Pantala > Pantala flavescens. The sequence continues at coordinate 7,048,180 of CM036878.1, read as the reverse complement.
TATCTGTATTTGAGAATGAAGATCTAGGGTGTGCATCAAGTATAATATAACGTATCCTATAATACATAGATAATGAACACGTTAAAATAAGCTTTATTTGAATCTCTAGAGGTTCCTAGTTTATGAAGTTTTTCTGTGGATGTCTTTTTTCATTAGCTGCTGTGATAGAGTTAAAGAATATTTAGTGAAAACGAATAGAGAAAAGATAGAAATTTGAAAGATGGATTTCGATGATATTATTCGTCATTCGTTGTTTCTCCGTTAAAATTACATATAAGTTCGAAAAGAATGACGAAATAAAGTTTAAATGGATGAAATGGCTCGTCCAACACGAAACTAATTTAGGGAAATATCAAAATTCAATAAACAAAGCAAATTTAAAAATTCGCACCGGTCATTACGAGGTTAGCATTAATGTTATACCGCCTCAATTTCAATTTCCGATTTTCCCGTTTGAATTTTCGTAAAATTTGCGTAATCATATAAAGCATTCGTTCACCGGATACCGGTCGCATATACGCTCAATATCTCCAGATACGTACGTATGAAACACAAAACTAATTACTCCCGAAATCCTTCTGTCCGTGTCACCCTACAATATGTATGCAAATTTTTGCACGGATCATTTCGGAAGGGGTGGAGATTTTGCATCGAAAAAACCGAATCGTTAAGCACTACGCTCACTTCCGAAATAAGGGATTACGGAATCGAACTCCCTGTTTCGCGTAACTCCACCGAATCCCTCTTGTGCGGAGAGAAAAAAAAGTTACGGGGATCTTCCTCGCGAAGAAAAAAACGCATCACCTGGATTTTCTTTAACCTTGTGGAAATCAGTCACATCTCCTAACTCCTCCAGGGGCGATTAATTTTTTTTACGGTTTTATTTTTACTCCCAATCCCCTGTTTTTAGACTCCCGATGAAAAAATAGAGGTCGTCTCGGTCGCAAACTCCGAGCCCTCGGAATCCCGGTCAGCCATAACGCGAAATGGAGGACATTAAGGAAAAAGAATTTTTTTCATTGAGCCTCGGAAACAACACCTGGACGCCAAAGTCCCTTCCGTTAAAAAGTGAAACCCTGACCACGTATTTCGGATCCGTATGTGTTCGACCACCCGCTCCCATTCCCCCAAACTCTCTAAACTCCATCCCCGATGGTGTCAATCAATTTGATTGGGTGCGTCGCCGTGATTTAGCTGAATAATCCCTCGGCGGAGAGAGGGCACTGCCTGAGAAAGGCTTTGGGAGAAGCACAGTGGGATTCAAATCCCCTTCCTTACTTTATTTACTTCTTTTCTATGACTTTTTTCCCTGCACGGTGGATTAAAAGCACTCCTGTCTTTCTAACGCGGTTCTCTTATGTTTTACTTTATCTTCGTGATGAAACAACAAATTCGCCCTTATTATTATTTCTCAATATGTATAATATACAATTATTAATTTATGTACATGAATTCTTCTAAAATTAAGAGTATTATATAGTAATTGGTGTTTTTACTGAAGAATTTTAGTCCTTATCTCCCGAAATGTTTTCGGAATTATGTTTCGAATGTGCTTTAAAAACTATCAATTCATGCTCTCTCACATGGTGGTTCATGGCTTATAATCAGTCTGCCTGTTCTTAAATTCAATTGCTGTTGGATTAATATGTGCATATTACTGTTTTTTTACATCCATTTTATACTTACGTCCTTGTCCTTTCCTCTACCTTACTGGAACACAAACTCCGCACCCATCTTAGATTGTAAATTTTGATATTCTCCTTATACTTTTACTTGTATAATACCTATTTTCATTTTGAAATACAGGATAGTGAGGTTTTTTAAATTTTATTCTTACCGGCCTAAGAAGAAATCCAGCAACATAGAGGTTACGGTCTTTAACGGTCGTTCGTGAACTGTCACTCAATTTTCACATCGAGATGTAAATGCATGGCGCTCTAAAAGACTATGAAGGCAGTTAAATTAGATACCTTTCAGTGCATTTTTCCTTTCATCTCTAGCACACATTTCAAGATTTCCATTTTAATAAACCCTTTTAGCTTCTTGTCCGATGTTAGAATACTTTAACGTCAACTATAAATAGATGTGGTGAAGCGTAAAAAGTATCACAGGTTAAGCTTCACATAAATGACGCTCCACGACTCAACCATTATATGATGTAAATAGGATGAAATGGGTACGTTCCCTTTGAGAATCGTGCGGCGCGTGTGTTAGGAAAGGAGTCCTAGAATCCATAGGGCGATGCGCTCTGATCAGGAGATTTAGGATGAAATGCGATACATCCCGTGAGGTTTAATTAGCCGATTATTGGATCCAGCGCTGGCGTTTGACCATAATGGTAGCGTCAATAGTCCTTCAAAACCATTTGCCACGGGCCCCGCAGGGCGAGACGGTCCTCCCTCCGAGGGAGATGCTGTCCATTCTATGCAGACCTTGAGGGAGGGCTGTGAATGGACACTCCAATGTCTGCCCTTCAAGTCCCGCTAACCCCTGCGACCCCGTGAATAGCCCTCCGGGAATGAACCGTCTCGAATTACTTGTCCGAAGAGAGTAATCAGTTTAGTTCGAAGAGGATGGACGGCTCATTATTTAAGTTCTTACCGCATCCAAACTTTGGGGAATAAAGCCCTTTTTGCGTTTGGGAGGGATCGGAATGTGTTGCTTTTTTGCCTCCCCTGGCTGCAGCGAGGTAATTGAATGATGGGTAATAATTTACGGTTGAGAGGATTATGTTTCGAATAAATCGTTAAAATTCCGTTAAATCATTTTGATGCCGTAATTTATATTCTCGGTCCGCAATTTTTGTCCACTAAATTTTGGAGATTTGGGTTTATTTCGGCGCTGAATTTTAGAGTGGGACATATTTGAGGGATTGGTGGGAAAAGAACCGCTGATTTCACATGGTCGCGGAAAGAGTCTTAATGAAGTAGGGGTTGGTTATTATGACGTTTTTAATAATCTCGATTGTTTTGAAGGATTTGGAAATAATTAACAAGTAAATGGCAATATTTATGATAAAGAATGATTTTTCTACTACCTTATATGAATATATTTCCAAGTTTGATTAAATCATTGCTGATTATTTGTCCTCTGACGGGAGTCTCATTATTTATAAACCTATTGTCTGGATCAATTTTAGGTTATTTGTTTGTGAAACAAGATTATTAAAATAATCGTAAGACTAAGTAAGGTAACTCTTGTTTTTTATTATTTAGTAGATTCATCTATTTTATAATAAATATTATAATTGAATAGGATCAAACCGTTTAATCGGAAATATCGTATTGTCATTCGTACTGAATCGGATTTATAGCAGTTCTCGACTATGTTACGATAAGCGGAAATAGAATTGTAAATATCATATATGACAATCGGGCCTTAAAATATCATAATTCTAAACAGTGTCAAAATATTATGTATTGTGATTTACAGATTCAAGTATGTAATATTTAGAAACATTTTTAAGACAATTCTCAAACACAAATATTTATACGGTTATAATTTTTTCACATGATTTACATTCTAAAGCAACACAATATATGATTTCTAAAGATAACCATCATAATAGATTATAGAGTTTTAATCTAGAATAAAAAGTTTGAAGTAGAATTATTAGTGGTGAAATCTTGGATCCAATACCTTCCTTCTTCCAAATGAAATGCGTGGTTGCAAAACGTAGCTGTATTAGATAAGGCCCATTTTGCTGAAATTGAAACGCAAATTTCTGAGAAGTTACCACGATACGGAGCATTGAAAAAAAACCCCAGTTTTAATGCACCAGAAATGAAGTCTTTCCAAAAGATTTGCTGCCTCGTCGAGATGGAAATGGTTCGGCCAACGAACGCATTACCGGCATCTTAGCACGCACGAAAAGCGGCAGAAAAACATTTCCTTCTCTCATCCACTCTGGGATGCCCCATTGTCGCCACCTAGAGTACTCAATTCCACAGAGTAAACACACAAACTTAGGAAAGCGGGTCGAGGTGATTTCTCTGGAGAAACGGAGGCGATGTAGTGGAAAGGAAGGAATGGAGTTGGGAAACAAAACAAGTGGAGGCGAACCTTTTTTATTCGCGTATACCCCCGGCACACACAAGAGAGAGATGACTAAAGACGTGGAAAAGGAAATAGCAGGAGAAAGAAGCTTTCGAAGCCACGTCTCCGTGAAACTCGCGGGGAAAGTGCTCGTGTTCCGGGGCTCGAATTAGAGTCGCGGGTGTCGTTATTTTCTGTTTTGTTCGCGAGTCGCGAAATGAAGAGGGTCTGATTCCACGTTTCATCGGATCTGGGTGCAGCGACCTTACCATGCTCAAGGGGAGGAGAGGGATGTTTTGGATGAGATGTTTTTGGAGTTTATGCCATCATACGCGGTACTAAATTTCGCTATTGTGAGTGAATTGTGTCTGAGTATAGGATTATGTGATAGATGCTTTACTTTTCTTGCTTCTCGTTTCGGAAGACAAAACATGCATTACCGAATCATTTGGAATCGTTTTAAATGTTGCCCTAAATTATATTCACAAAATTGATCGAATTTGAAGCTGTCGATTAAAATCAAGATATAATGATAACGCTTTATTGCAACAGTTCCAGGTTATTATTAATCAGGTAGAGTAACTCTATGTATTATATTTGTTTTAGGGTTCATGTATTAAAAAATTAAATGCTTTGATTGATGGCAAATTTTCTTCGTTAGGATAAATTAGTATATTCATTCTTCTGATTGTTACATAAAACCATTTTTTCTTCTTTGATTCTTAGTTTTCTATTCCTCGTAATCCCGTGGTGATTTTATACGAAATAATAATCTTTCATTCTATTTAATTGCAAAAATCCCATGGCACTAAAGTTCAGTTGCCTTCGGGCGCGAGAGAACAATCAAGGGTTGTGTACAAGTAGATTAGAGACATGTGGATGGCCTTCCTGAATCCTACCAATTGAAGAGCACTGATGATGTTGGTAGGATTACCTTGAATGGCTTTGGATCGCAAGGATTCCTCATCTTCGTAATTTAGCTCTCAGACCAACTCGGGGAGGGTAACTGGAGATACTCAAAAGAAACCAAACATGGGAGGATCTTTGGATTTGGAGACAATAGTACGAGTTGCGCAGACTCCGTTTAATTGGTGTTTTAGCGCCCGTAGAATCCTTAGCCGTGGATTCACGGCAATGGTTTCCCAGGTGAGTCCGGGAGATGAAGCCATTTCGAATGGGAGGAGGAGTTGCTTTGGGAGAAAAGAGACGGACAATTGAAGGGAGGAAGGCGCAGACAAAAAGAGCCTTCCAGGAGCCACGGGGGTGCACACTCCCCCGCGTGAGAGGCCAACGCACCGAGTGAGGGATGGAGAGGGAGGGGCGCAATGTTTTTCGCCTCTGAAAACGCGTCGTTCTGTGAATTTAGTCGACGGCGTGCTATCTGGAGCGTATATAACTTGAATGTGATTCTGGCGCTCTCTCCCTCTGGGTGGAGTGTTATAACTCGATATTCCGCACGTTCCCCACCCCCTACCCCTTTCCGCCATCCCCACAATAAAAATTCTGCAGACGGTCAACGCTTCTGTGATGTTAACTAGCGTTAGTAATTTAAATAAGGCATAGATGAAACGCTGTTTTTGTCTATTAAATATATCGGCGTGTCCCCAGAAAACGGGTTTTGATGGCAAAAAGAGACCCGGATGTTTCACTCCGAAAATCACCCGACGAGAAACTTTACGGATGCGAAGTTAAATGAAAAGCTTAAAAGGAATTTATTGCGAAATATTGACAATCGCGTTCATAGATGTACGCAAACTTACACTTACAGATGGCTAGAGGATTTTTTTATTTATTTGTATAACTTTTGAAAGTAGATTGTTAGAATATTTATTTTACCCTGTCCTTACTTTGATGTCTGTAGATATTGTTTCCTATGGGAGTTTTGAATTTATGTATTGATTTTGAAATTTCCTTCATATTTTAATAATTCTACACAAAAAATGATTTCATGCTCATATTAAAACACATAATTTGTTCTTAATTAATTCAGTTTTCCCTAGTAATATGTAAATCGTAATTTATTGAAACTCATCTGCAGTCTAGTATTGATTTGCCAGTGAATCATTCTGTTATACAGATTTATCTAATTTCTGAGAAAAAATATAATACTTGTTTTCATGCAAGGAAGACGTTCTTCATTTAGTGTAGTTTGAGTATTAAATTAATAATAATGAATATCAATTTAATAAAATGACGTACGATAAATTTTATCACTTTCAAATTTTACACCTGCTGTGAAAACATTGAGCTGAGACATAAACTCAGATGTAATTAATCAAAATAAATTAATAACGAAGATTAATCAACGATTTACTTTCATCTCCTTCTCTTTTTATTTTCCAATTGGGAAAAGGTTACAAGGTCGCCTATATATATACAATAAACGAGATTCCCAGTTAATGGACTTATCATCCTGTTTATATCCGCAAAATCGGAGCCGTACTATTTTTAACCGCGGAAAGTTTTTTATGTTATTTTGTTAATCACCGCTGTTCTTAATCCCTCCATTTTCACTGAATTTTACGGGGAATTCGGTAATTGGCTCAATTGGGTTTGGCAGTGGGATTAGGAGAGGATTAGGAAGCCTATAAACGTGACCGACTCGTGTGCAGTGCCCATTCCACGCATGCACTCACCCAATTCAGTCCCCTTCAAATATCCACCGTTGATCCCCGAAAGCCTGCTGAAAACACTCCATAATGAGGCAACTTCCTCCCTTGAGCCCTTCAGCCTGGGTTTTTTTCAGGGACATTACCAACTTGGCGATAGTAATTAAGAGCTCCTTTCCGTAATAAGAGTTTCTTAATTAAGTTATACCTCTTATTGATTTTATTCCGCGGGGAATTCTATACCTCCAAACGGAGTTGAAAGTCTCCGATTCAGGCCAAAGATGAGGACGTTAATTTGTTATTGACTTTGATGCCCGCTTTTTTATATATTCACTCGGAAATCCGAGAGAGATAGTAAGTCCACAGTGTTGGGTATTTGGTAATTGGCTTGCCATCATAGTCCTGAGGTTCTATTTAACGTTTCTCGCAAAATACCCTCAAGCAATTTATTTATTTAGAGTTTTTCATAGAGAGTATTACCTGCTTTCATGTACTTATTAGTACCTTAAGTTGGCTTGAAAATTCTAACATTATTTCCTTTGATCTTTTTCGTGTAATCGTAATGTGAAATTGAAGGAGATAATTATGTATCTAATATACGATTCGATTGAAGTATTAACCTATATCTTTTCTTAGTGTAATCTGTAATTATTCTAATATTTCTAATTCTATTATTTCATATGGCCCTCATGTTTTCAAATTAAAATATCCTTATGTGAAAGATATGAACAATTGTACTAGAAATCTATTCACAATTTTGTATAAATATTTACAGAATGTTTATAGTTTGAAAGCGACAATTAATTATGATATTTGTTTTGTTATTTTTTCTTTTTTGGTGCTATGGACTGTAAAAACTTCTCTTTAGAACCTTGTAAGTAGTATAGGAAAAACGTGAACATTCAGCTTATTACGTGCTTATCTTAAAGGAGTACAATAGAATAGCATACACTAAGAGTGATATTATTGGGGCGGAAAATGTGTAACAAAAATTCAGAGATGACTATATTCAATTTAAGATGAATCAAAAGCTCTAATAATTATTATGCTCGAAAACGTTCGTATAAAATAAAGAAAAGGGACAAAGGAAGATTATTTAAAGTTCAGTTAGTGTGAAATTTCATCCTCATTCTTTTTAACAAGAAATTTTAAGGTTGGATGAATAAGCATCAGATAGAGACATGATCCTTAGTCTTTCGTTTAATATAGTCACAGTCGAGTTATATTAAATACAAGCCCCTCCTAAAAGATATCCCTCCTTGTTTTGAACACACCAGCATCGGTGAATTTTGAGTCTCTCGAAGAATAAACATTTGCGGAATTTGAGTAGTTGATTGTTTCACTCCAGTCATTAACGTTCGTATTCCTACGGGCATATCTCTCTCTCATTTTTCCGCATCAGGGAATCAAAACAGCGAACTCGGGAAGGTAAAACATTTTTGATACGACCCTAAGATGCGTAAACAACGAGAGGAGTCAAGGGGAGCTTTCTCTTCCCAAACATCCTTTTTATCGTCCCATTCGTGGGTCGAAGTCACGACCAGCGTAAACCCGGCCGAAAGTTAAGGAATGCGACGTTGCGGTATCCGTGCGCGGGGCGCTAACAACCCATCCAAGAGCGGACCACGTCAAAGCAACCTATTTCGTAGGCACCCCATCTTCCGATAGCTCCCTCCGAAGGGAGTATCGTCCCCCGCGGCTTCCTGATTCCTCCCCCAGCCTTTGCGGCCGCCTAAGGGGTTGCAGAGTTGTCTTTGAGTGCGGAGTGAGCCGTGGTTACGGGACTCTTGCCTTCTAACATTCTTCTCATCCCCAAAAAGCTCTCTGTCACTATGGATCTTTTGAAGGCGAAAGAAGGGGTGATGGAGACAAGAATGCGGAATTATAAGCGATAAAAATGCGGAGGAATTGTTGGTATGGAGGGGTGTATCCTCAGAGGGTAGGAGGTGATGACGTTTGACAGAAACGGAATTCGTAGGATTTTGATTAAACGAAACGGCGATGACGGTTGAGGGCTTTGTCAGGGGTTGAGCCGTGTACATGCAGGTCACTGGGTAATTACTTCGAGTAGTGTACAATTATTCGTGGAGCTACTTTTTAATACGCTATTTAAACATATCTATTTCATCATTTAACACTCTAAATTCTATTAAAACACACGTTATGAAGGAATAATTGATTTTGTGGGTGTTTTTACTCATTAATATGGTTTTATTTATCTAATATTTGCATTAAGCTTGCACTTTTAATGTATGAAATTTCTTAAAATGAGAATGTGTTTACTTTTACATCCATTTCAATGTTTGAAACATGTGTAACTTATGGGATAATTAGATAAAGGATATCTCTTCGTAAGCAATATCGGAATTAAAAATATAAATACATACTGATTAAATGTATTATTTCATATTTGCTCTCGTTATTAGAGCTGAAATCAATATTTAACGTGAAATAGCTTTTAGAAGAGAAAGGGAATCTTGCGTAAGATAGACATTTCGCTAGGGAGAGTAGAGGTAACTGGATTTTTTTTTGCGGAGGTTGATGGAAGAGGGTAATAAAGGTGGGTTGAATTTAATGGCAGTGCCTGAAGAGGACCGTAATGGAATAAAGACTGGAATAGGAAGCCCCAGAGGTTACGTGAATAGTTCACATGATAAAGGGAGTTGAACGATAGTGAGGCACGTACGTGCGAAGCAATCGCTTTTCGGTGAGTAGGTTTTAAAAAGATGCGCAGGGAAAAGTAGCAGGATAAAAAGGCCGAATGAACAAAAGATTTTTTTCGAATTGCTCCCTGAAAATGCGGAAGACAAATTAGAAATAGGAAAGGGAAAATGGAGCGGAAAAAATACGAGAGAAAGTTGTAGGCACATATAAATAAATGTATACGGAGAAATGTGGTGGAAAATAAAAGCGGAGTAAGTGGACTTGTAGATAAGAATTCTCGGAAAAACTCTTAGAATTAAATGCTCGAATAAAATTAGGTACGCTTTTGTAGTAAATTGCCACTCATTGGTTATGGGAGATGAAAAAAAAACAAGAGCATAATTCATGAGTTTCTTTTTTATAAATAATCGTTCATAATTGCGTTTCTGTGTATGTAAACGTATTACGTAATACTAAAGTAATTATTGAACCTAATTTTTTCTAATGTTCATTTGAATCATTATAATTATTTAATAAAAAATTTAATTAATAATGAAGCTCAATTGAAATTTGTTGAAATACATTTAATTCCCTTATTGTTACTTATTCTTACATCCTGTTTTTACCTTCCATGGTATAAATTCTCATTCTTTTTTATTTTATGATTTAATTGTATAATTATTAGTAAGGTTTAGACAAGCTATATCGAGATGAAATCAAACACTAAATTAAATGAGAAACAGCTTTACGATACACTATAGTCATGTGACTGCATCTTCTTCATAATAATTATACCTTTAAAGAATAAAAGATCGAGATTCCGCTTCAGTTTAGTCGATTCATTCCAATTTATTTTACATCTATTACGTATTTTAGTTAAGCGAGTTATTGCTCTTTAATATCCTATAAAATTTCTTGAAGGAAGTTGAACAGAAAAGGGTTCGGAAACGGAAATCAACTTCTTATTTATGAGAAACAAAATCCACGGATAGTGTTGTGTTGCTGTTTATGAAAACGGAGTTTATGATTGAGTATGAACGAGCGGAGGATGTAATATATTAGAAGGAGAGGATTTGGTTAGAGGAAGTGTGAGATCACAAGAGATGAGATTGGATGAGATGAAGAGGGACACTCTGAGGGAGAACTTCGTTAGATAAGTGGTCAGGTGGGATATGAGAGGGGAGCAAGATCATGTGGAAGCGAATTAACCGAAGGCTTCTCTACCGAAGGTCCAAGATTCACTCGGAATCTTTCTTCTCGTCTATCACCATACACTAGAACATAGACTCTCACACCCATAGTTTCTCTCTATTCCGCTGAGGGCGTGGATCAGCGGAGCTGTTTGAAAAAGGGACGATCTTCAAACAAGGACTCGTGTTATCGATACAAGGAAAACTTTCTGCTTAGACACCAAACAGGTCTTCTCCGCTGTTTCTATGCGATTCAGGTACAGATTACAGGCGCACCAAAGCTACAGGTTGTTGATATATCTCCGAGTTTGCTCTAAACAATGAAGCTTCGACTGGATATCGTTTCGCTGCGTTTAGAACAGATCTTAGTAATCAGAATAATATAGATAAGCACTTTCTGAGGTTTTAAAGCTTTGAAAGGGTGACTGACTGTAAGAAGTGGTAAAAGCTAAGCTCAGTGTCATTGATAGAAACTATGATTTCCCTAAGTTTCGCTCGGATGAGTTAAAAGTCGATTGGAATTTCGCCACTTCTTTTCTACCGATGGTATTCGTTCAGTTTTCTTTTTTTAAAGTCTCCCTCGTTTTTCCTATTCTACAACCATCCTCCACATGATGACATCGGACGGACGAATTTACCAGAGTTAATGAAGTATTCTTTCTTTACGACGCATTATCCTCTCGCCAACAAAAAAAAGAAGAGATAAATCGGAAAAAGTTAGCCTCGTTGTCTCCTCCATTAAAGCCATGGAGGGGTCTCGCATGCCAAGCAAGAGACAATTCCATTTAACTGCTCCATTCGATTGGAAGAAAAATCAGAAAGAATAAGATAAATTTTGACTGGAATTTTAAAAACGCTCGTGTTTCTCCTTCCGGTCACACCGTCTCCTCCATCGTTGTTTTCTCTTTTTTCTCCCTTTATTTTTTAATGGTGCCGAAGAGGGAGTTCCATTGAAAGGGCGCCCCCTCGCGGCGATTCCCTGAAATGGCCTCGTACGTGGGGAAAAAAGGGAGATAAAGGGAGAAACAGAGTTAAGAGCGCTTTCTTTCCTTAGTGTGTTCTTAGAAGTGCTCCTTTCTCCTTCCATTGATTTGTGGGGGCGAATGGGAGGAGGTAATGGAGAGTTAAGACTTATTGTGAAGAATAAAGGGTCCGAAATGAGTCGAAGGGACGTGCAGAAGTGTTATTTCCGTAATTCTGTCCGAATTTTGTTTTCTAAGAGCGGATGCGTGTGCTATTGATCGGCGTAGTTTACTGTGCTAATAACCCACTCTGATCGTCAGGGTGCCGAATTATTTCAATTATAAATCGTATCGTCCGAGAATTTACTAGGGTCATCTGCAGTATATTTTGGCTTCCGAAATGTGTCCTGTCGTTGTGTCGTTCTCCTTACATTAACGTTTTTTATTACATATTATTATTGCTTTTATTATAAGGTTAGGTTAGTACATGTATTAGGTAAATAATGGTATGAATAAATAGTAAATAACACTATACATATCATTTTTGTTTCAATGGATCTAAGTAGTGCATAATACTCTGCAATAGAGGAATACTTAAAACTGTAAATCCTCTTTTATCGAGGTGTTCATTATTGATATCTATTACCTTTACCCTTTCGATGAGGTGATGTTATTAATGCAAGTGTCCCCATAATTAGGTGATAGAGATCCTATACAAGGCAGTTATAAGGAAATATATTGACCCATAAAGATACTCATCTTCAGTATCCGTACCCAGTTTTCCGCCAAAGAGAGAGAGAAATGATTTTTCATAATCTTTTCGACGTATTTCACCGGCGTCAGTCACTGTAAATATTTAATATGCAGGCTATTCGATATTTGGGATATCTGCAATCAGTGAAATCGTCGCCGACCTTTTAAAAAAATTGCTTTTGAAAGGACGAATATCGACCCAGTCAACTGTGTCATTGCATTGAAAAGAATTACGAGGAAAGGTGGACGCATTAGCTCGTCGATTGTGGAAACTAAAGCCATAGCTGGATCCCGTACAAGTTTGAAATCTCGGGAAGCCGTAAAAAGGTCTTGCTTCATATATGGCTTTGATACCTTCAAATTCTGCCTAAGCGAAACCTTAAAATTACTATTTAAGGTGTGAATTTTAAGTTTAAAAGCGATTCGGGTATCGTATACATTGATAGTCATGACACCTTTGAATGAGCATGACATTTTATTTGGAGCAGAGTTAAAAAAGCAAAATTTTGGATTCTTCATGATAGGATTCAGACTTTATTTACTTGGAATATGCTCATGATTTCCTGTAAAGCCTATTAATGTTTTGGATAAGGTTAATACTCAGTTTAATGCACTTAATTTTAGAAATTGAGTGGATTAAATCTCAATAATAGCTGGCACTCAGGTTTGTAACTCAAATTAATGAAAAACTCCTCGGTGAAGAATGGATCTGTTGGGATAACATTGACTGCAAGTGTTCTCCAAATCAATAGGATTAATACGTTTTGTATCTCAAAATGTAAAAAGGAAGAAAAACAACCGAAAGCCGAGGCAGTCAAATTGAAATACTGCAAAGGCATTTGGTATGCGTGAATACGTGCACAAACCGCTCTCAACTCCATGCGGTGAAATACAGTGCGAATGCTACATTTTTTACCTTTTTTATATTTCGTCCGTTTATTCGAAAAACTTCATGCAGCCCTGCATCGCGGGGCATTTCTTTCGTGGGTGAAAGAGAATTTTTCATTAAAGTTTTTGGCGATAACCGTCCGACAAAAATGGTAGCGAAAATATTTCGGATGGAAATCATTTCCCTGCTTGTCTTTTATTAATGCTCTCGCGCATCTACAATTTATTTACGCTCCTGACGCGTAAAAATTACTTTCCTTTCGAATTACGACAGAGGCACGATTGAAATTTTACGTTTCGGTCGAACGTTTTCAATTTCCGAACTCAAAGAAGCTATTTTCATACTTTGTTTTCGGTATCTCTCAAAAGTTGAATTTATATCGCTCTTGACTCCTTCGGTAACTCACTTCAAACGATTTTCTCCTTTCATTTTCTCGATTCCGTAAGCTCCGAATCCCCTAAGGACATCGCCCGTGGACGCTCACAGAGGACTTTATGGTCGAGCTATACTCGAGTAATTTAACGGCTAAATAAATATGAACATCCCGAGCCTCATTCCCGGAGAAGTTTCGGTCGCCCGAATTAAATCAGGTGCCATTCTCTTCGCACGAAACGAGCAAAATATCACATATTCCAGTATTTTAGTACCGGAGGGGGTTGAGAAAAAAAACCGGTAAATCTCTCTCCCTAAAAATAAAGCTTCATTTAAAGCGAAGCTTCTTTTTTTTCCTACAACTCTTCTCCGCCCTCATTTTTTTCTCGCGACATAGCACTCGCTGTCTATTATCTCTTCAACGAGGAAACATAGAGAAAGTTGCAGAGGCAATTACATCTGCCATAAATATTAGCGAAAAAGGGGAAATTAAAAGGCGAATGTCCCGTGTTTCGAGACGCGTAACTCACGGAATACGCGCCAAGAAACGTGTTAACTTGTGATGAGAGAATTTGGGACCGATGATATTCATATATACGCTTATCTTTTCGTATTTCTTCTCCGTCGCCCTGGAGAGTTCGTTGCTTGGAGAAAGGAAAGGGACGAAAGTGATATTCTGGCTTTTTGTCGGTGGTCTTCAGAGGAAACGAAAGTGAAAATAGGAATCGGGTGGACTTAAGTCATAAAGAAAGTCGTTTAGTTTACTGCCTTTTAATACCCTCACCCGTAGTTCATCCATTTCGCACGAGTTGGAGCGTTAAGTGCGCAGGAACAAGCCGAAGCTGCTGTGCTTAGGACGTAATTATTTTAGCCTCGTAAATCTTGTCCTTCTTTTACGTCCGCAACAGTTTTGTGATTTTCTCGGAGTAAATTAAGAAATTATGAAAGTTAATGGGTGAGATGAATTGTTGAGCGTAGATAAACATGAAGAGAAGTTTTTTTAGGTGCTGGAAAGACTAAGGGACTTCGTTTACATTTAATTATTAATATATATTATTATTTAATTACTTTCCCTTTTCCTAATTTTTTAAAGTAATTCGAAATTGGATACCCACATTTATAGGGTTAACCGTTGATATTTTCGTTGTAATCAATACCCGATATGACTTTAAATTTTTAAAGTTCAACGATAAAAATGATAGATGTTCGATACGGTTATATACGAGATCTCTATCGCAAGACAGTCCATTTTAATAATTATTATTTTAATTTTTATTATTTTGGCCGCTTCTCTTAAATTATTAATCGAACTAGGAGCCAGTTTGATAATTATACAATTCCAGCATTTTTTATAATCTAGGAAAATTAAGTTTATCGGTGTTTTTATTACTTCAAATCTCCCTTAACGCACTTGATGAGAACCGTTAAGCTACTGAAGAGTAAGATTAAAATCAGACAAATTATCTCATGTAAATTTGGGTGGTTACTTGATGGCGAACGTCGTAAAAACTTTAGATTTTACGTAACTCGTTTCAATCGAAGACATAAAGATCTTAATCGGGTTCTACCGCAACTCCATTCTTCTTTAACGGATTACTTTCCTCTTCCAGTAGTAAAGAAGAAGATAATTGCTGGAGCTTATGGTAGAGTTATATCTTCTCGCTAGAAAGTGAACCTATTTTGGATGATGTGATAATGTGTGCTTGTCAGCATCTTGTTATGGCCTAAGATAGAAAAAACTTCATTATTTGAATACTTTAATAAATTGTTTGCTTATATAATTCCAAACTTACCGAAATATTTCTACGAAGAATATTCTATAAAAAACTTAGTTTTCATCCTTTTTCTCTATGTTCAAGATTTTTCATCACCATTCATTTTCCATTACCATTTATTATATTATATTAATATCCTTTCTTGATATATAATATCAATTCTTCTTCAATATTCATCAACCCTTCATCTACTTACAAACTCTCGACTCTAGTTCTTGAAAACATTAATCTACTCCGATGATTTCTTAATGTTTCGTCAACAATTTTTTACACCTTTCTTATCTCGGATTTGATCTATTAGCCTCTTTCAGCCACGAGGACGTACGTTAACCCTTTGCCTTAACTACACCATCACGCACGACCTGTTTTACATTCTACACCCTCTCCCATCATGTTAATTTTGCCTCATCTGTCACTTGTTCGTGTCTGCTTCCTCGCGAAACGCAACTCGCTCCAATAAACAGGATATATAGGGTTGTTCATCGCTTCAAATCGCTTGATTGATGAGTCGAGGCTCGCTTATTTTGCTCTCATTGTTGTCAAACGGCATCTTCCCTGATGTCGTTTCCGAAGACCGAAGAGCATGCCGGGAAATCCGCGCACGTGCGATAAGTTCGAGATAAAATGGGGTTAATAAGCGAACGTCTGGCGGATTTCATTATAAAATCGCGCTTTTGAGAAGTGGCAGGAAAATAGAACGCGTCAATAACCATCGGTTTTTCGTAGATAATAGGTGTCCGAAGAGCGGACGGGATCGTTTTTTGCGCTGCCACTCGTGACTTTTTGTTCCCCGAGTCTTTTATTTTGCATTATTTGATGGGAAAAGATTTTTGAAAAATTTTTAAATATAATTTTTGCACTCTTTGTGTGTTTTTTGTTATGTGACGAACGATTTTTCTCTCCTTTTTTCCGTGGAAGTTGATTTATAGCTTCATTTTCGAGGGAATTAAGTGCTTTAGCGATAGATTTTCATCCTTAAAGGTGTTACGAAGTGTTTAACAGCCGCAAATACAATTTTGAAGGCTTTTCCGAAGAGTTACTTATTTTTTATCATTATAACGCATAACAAAATCGCTTAATAAAATGAGAAAGAATATATTTCCTGAATTTTTTTCCTTAATTGGTCTCATATAAGTATGAATATGAAACTATTACAATTATGGAAGGATTCTGGGATGTAAAACTTAACATTTTTCGTTAATAGTTTATGTATATATTCAAAATACAATATTACTAAACAGTACTAAATTAAGTTCGAATGAAAGCAATATTAGACAAGTGACTGCAATTAGGTATCATATAAAGATCGTGGTCTTATCACGATTAAAGAGTACCAATCTTGATAATAACCTTTAAAGAAAAATCTTAACAAATCTCTCTCTTTAATACGTTTAAAATTTTTTAACTTCTTTCCATTACCTTTCTTTTTCTATTTTAATAGCAATTAACAGCCCAAGCGAACAAGAAAATGTTTTTATCCCTCTAGCTTTTATATGCCATAGAATGCTCGGCAGGACAGGAATAAGTGTTAGGCTGCTGGCAAAAACGCGATCGTGGTACTTTTCGGGTCCAACTTCTATAAATTAAAAGCGATTCTAAAAAAAGAAACGACTCGAGCGGACCCAAAACATGGAGAAATTGTCGTATCCTTTCTCCGTATCTCTATTCTCGAATCAGTTCTCTATTAAAAGGAATCTTTTTTTTTCGCATCTGGTAAAAAGACTCAACGGCATTCATTCGCCAGTGACCCTAAGTCAGGTCGTTAGGCGGTCTCAGGATCTCTTTCTCATCGCTAGTCACTTAACGACCAACATTTCGGTCCGGAACACAGTCCATCCCCTTCCACTTACCATTTTTTCGATATTCGCAGAGAATCCCTTTTCACTAGTTCGTCCTTTGTCTACCATTTTCCTCCCTCGGGAAGATATCTTATTCTCCCGTATGGATTTTTCTGCTTTTTCCTTCCTGCCATTTTTAAGATATCCAGAGATGGATGCTCTTCGGTTTCCCTTCCTTCCAAAAATATCCCGCTCTTGATATATTTTATTCGAAAGGGAAGTCCTTTATTGGTGAAAGTTCAATTAAAATATCGATAGCCCTTATTCCTTCTCCAGTGCTCAATTTTCCACAGGAATAAAGACCCCAAGGAATATAACGGAAGATATTTTT
The DNA here is from genome assembly GCA_020796165.1 of Pantala flavescens. Classification (NCBI taxonomy): domain Eukaryota; kingdom Metazoa; phylum Arthropoda; class Insecta; order Odonata; family Libellulidae; genus Pantala; species Pantala flavescens. Next base: position 7,030,783 of record CM036878.1, on the reverse strand, counting down.
ACGAATTCAGCATTAAAAGACTTGATATTTGGAGCGAGATATAATGTCAAAAGGTTAATTCATTTGATATAAATACAAACAATGGGTAATTAATTCCCTTTCGATCCATAAAATACATTAAACATATCTAAGTTCATTAGAATTTTTTGAGGCTTATCATAAAAGGCTTCATTCAATGGAAAAAGCTTTATTGGGTAATGTTATCTTTCTGCTTTCACGCTTATTTTTTACTTGCTTCTGTTTTTCATGTCGAAATACAGACTTAATTTAGAGACGCAGAATCAGCGCTCTTCACGACAAAAACAGATTTTGATAGCTCTGACATTGAAACGTTTAAATTTATTTGATGCGTCGCCATAAAAACTTCCAAAAACTCTAATCAGACGATCACAATAATAAAGCGCAACCCTTTAGTTTCCTTGGCTCCTGTTTTTATATACGCGGTAGTATTTTCTTCATGACCCGTATCTCACCCCAGGGGCCGATCCCCTACCAGTGACACCGCCCCTCCCCAAACCGCTTCGGGAATGATGGACTCTGGTTACCGAGGCAACACGCACTGTTTAATGGCAAGCTGTCGCGTCTGGAATTCTCTCTAGCGGGGACTTCATTCATCATCCTCTGGGAGAAATTATTAGGAAACACAATATCGGCAATCGGTGTCCTGTCCTTGAATTCAGAACGTCATGTTTCTTCTCACGTCCGTCCAACGATTGCGAGTCGTCACGCATTTTTTTTCGGAGATGTTTTCTCCTAGTTCCTGCTGTTTTTATCTGTCGCGGATGTGCTCAATGCGAACAACTGATTCCCCATTAAGGATTCTCCTTTTGGAAAAACGAGGTTACATTGATGAATGGTGTATCGCTCACGTACGACGTGACACTCGGAAAGGTATGATAAGAAACTATTAATTTCATTCTCCGGTGATGTTAATGCACCAGCATTTCCTTGACACGAATTCTTTCGCAATAATATGTATTTTATTTTGCAAGCGAAGAGAGTCATCATTAGAATTAGCTCCTGAGTTACGGATTCAAAGATAGTTGATCAAAGTCGAAGACGGAAAATAGCGTTTTGGTTTTGATTATGCACTATCGTAAATGATTCAACACTAACAATATCAAAAGTTATAGTTAATTAAAAGATGAAAGAGGATTTTATTACAGAATAAATGTACAGTTATAGAATTTATATCTATTCAAGTAGGCAATAATGATTTCGTAATTATTGTTATTTATTCAGCATTATTTATATACCACTATATATCATTATTGTATTTAGTTTCATTCATAATACCACTATAAATTGAATGTTAATCCATGTGAAAATTATCGTTAAAACTTTCTAATATTTGTCACTTACCACATCTCTTCAATAATTTTAGTTTAATGAATCGTGATGAATATATATGAATATTTACTCTTCTGTGTAGATGAATTGGGATTTACGAGGTATTTTAAATATAAGATTAAAATACCTTTACGCAAATTTAATCCACTTAACCGACAGTAAGTGTCGTGCAGAAACGAGGTAAATAACTGAAGGATTTTCTCATGCCTCAACGTTCTACTCTATCATTTTGTTACGTAATAGAAAATTATTCTCTCTCTTTTGCAAACCACTTTTTTCTCACAATATCAGGAGACTTTATCCTCTCAAGTAGGTTGCACATTCAAGGCCACTTTGAGGAGACGCTGGTCTATTTACCGGATATACCTTCACATCCACAAACACGAGCATTCCGTCATTGAGGATTATCGCGTAGGCATAAAAATTTTAACCTCGAGCCACGTAGCATAACGAGGAGCGGCATTTTGCATAGCTCACGGCAACTCAAACAGCCATTTATCATTCCGCTTTTCATGGTTTTACGCGAAGAAGAGCTAGAGTCGTTTATCTCTTTCCACAGCGATTTAAAATTTCTCTGTCGAACACACACACTCGGGCGAGAAATTCTCATCATCGCGTATTTATCCGCCAGCGTTTCCATGGAGAGAGATTGTAACTCCCGTCTCTTTCTCACCGCGATATCGCGGCTGACGCCTCCTAGAATGGGAAAATGGGTGAGAAAGTGAGAGTGGCGCCGAAAGGGAGTGAAGTTGGAAACACACGTGTTGTCTCGGTGTTAGTCGCCTTCTGTCTCCCTCTCTCTCTAGACCGTTCGCTATGAAAGTTATTGCAGACGCGATAGCGCGTGTGGTTTTTTTGCATTGTGCATATAAATAGCGGAGGATGGTGAACCAGGGTTTTTGCGTGAACTCGAAGCCCGAGGCATGACTGCGGCTAGGCATCGCCAAGGGCGAAGCGGTCATAAGAAAAGATCTGATTTAATCGAATTCGAGTACCCGAATGCAAAATACGCTTTTTTGCGATGCTGAATCATATGGTCATGACTGAAATCATTTCTGTTTCACAGTTGTCACCAATGTTTGGTATATACGTACAGTTGTTACGTTTCATGGAAAGTTTTTGGAGTAGTTTCCATTTATTTCGTTCTCAGTAAAGTATAGAATGGTTAAAGGTGAAACTTTAATGAATGGTTTACTTTTTTGTCAAAATTGGTTGAATAAATATTAGGGGAATTTGGAAAGATACTTTAACAAACTTAATTGATACTTTCAATTACTCAATATTTTAAAAATGCTTACGGTTACATCTATATTTACCAACGACAATATTTAAACCAACATCTTTTATCATGAAGTGGTACTTTAAGCACCAATATAAGATTCAGTTACTTTCCGAGGCTTAAATAACTTTAATCTTTATAGAAATTTGAATTGAAGATTATCATTTCTTATTGAAAATAATATTGTGCATTTTTGTTGCCGTCATCATCTATTCAGGAAAATTTAATTACTTTCTAATTTTATTCTCTGTTATAATGAAGAAAGTGTATATTATTTCTTAATACAAATGTAATTCATTCGTTTGCATAGATGCACTTGTTCAAGGAAGAAGTTCTCTAAAATCGTAGCTTCTAGAATCATGAAAGTATAATGGAAAGCTTGTTATCGAGTGCATCAAGTATAGTGCGCAACATAGTTTGGAAGTTCGTTACAAATCAATCCACGGATTGATAACGTGTTACGAGCAATAATAACGAGCTTTCAAATGCAACTAAAAAGAGGCGGATTCGCTCTCCCCAGAGCCCTTCTTTTATGCATAGCTTTTCCATTTCGTGAAACTCAGTTAAAAGGATTGCATTTCCGTATAGCTTGTCGGCACCCAACAGCGAATTCCCCACGCGGAAATATTTCCGTCCTCGACTAAAAAGAATTTCCATCCTTCGGAGAGTGACTCAGACGCGCTTTGAACAATGCGCCGAGGGAAAACATCGGACGGCACTCTAGGCAAAGAACTCCCTTCTCCGGAATCCGAAATTTTCTAATGGAAGAATTCGTGCTCTCCTGGGAAAGCTCGTCTCGTTACTCAATCGCTGAGCCGCATCATCAACGTGCCCTCTTCAAGCCGTCGTGGTCACGACTGCGGGAAGAGAGCGTTTTTTCCATTCCGAGGGAACAATGGAAAACTTTCGCGATGTCTCGGGCAATCAAATTCATGGGCAGTTAGCGAAAGTGTGCTTCCCATAGGCGAGACTTCGGAGCCGCTCATCATTTCGGGACGACAATTTTTCAATCAACTTATTCGCCGATTGAAGTATTTTGCTTCTTTTGCATTACTTATCTTATACCGTTGTTTAGCAACGGAGTGAAGAAGGTCAGCCAAAATGTTCCTCCGGCAACTGTCCTCAATACAGTCAGTTAGTTGAATGAAGAATGTAATTAATATTAGGTAACGGATATGAATATGAGATATTAGTTAATTGAATTAGAAATTCATTCCTAATATAGTTTATCATTAGCTTATTTGATGTTCAATTGTTTTTACTTTTAAAACGCTCGTTATACTAAAAGTACATCAAAGTACTTTATAATTTATCTCAATAATTATATTTATCATAATTATGTTTTAGTTTTACTACGGTCGTTGCACTAAATGTACATCCTTATACTTCATAATTTTTATGAGAAATATGTAAACCATAAAAATTTATTGTGTGAACCCAAGCTATTTCATCTCTACCTTACGTGGAATACCCTACTCTAATTAAATGTAACGTCTATCTTAACAAGGCGTATATTTTTGAGCTTTTCAAGGGCGACAAGATTTGTGATCTCACGGGAATTCTTTATAATTTATGCGCCAAAGTTATGGCAAGTATGAGCGCTGTCACCTGTAAGACTTACGACACGCAAACATCAACGCACAAAAAACGCGTGTAAACAGGCACATGTGCCTCTTATGGATTAGGCAAAGACTTTAAAAGCTTAGTCTATGGGGGAGGATTTTTTCTATAAATTTTGTTTTCAAGGGAATCTCCTTAAAGGATTGCCCTACTCTAGGGCTATCTCCCCAAGGGCTAGGAAGGGGTGTGTGGAAAGATTTGAGACAAGAGCGTAGGAAATTCGTGGGTGTGGATAAATATTTCATGAGCTGATAGAGAAAGTTCGAGGTTATCGTGTGAGACATACAGTTGTGCGGCTTCGGAGGAAAAATGTGCCCATCGAGGAATACCAGAGGAAGATGTCGTAGAAGACCCAGTTCAGCCTTCGGGGAGACTTCTATTTCATCACACTTTATTGGATAAACCTACGGTGATTAGGTGTTTTTCAGCAAAAACATCCATTTAACCATTTATCGGTCGAATGTTTCGTCACCATTGATAGAACACGGTAGAAGGCTATATAAGTAAAGAGTCAAGATTATCTGGTTTCATTTTTTTTTAACAATATATGTCTTTATATAAAGCAATATTAAGATAACTATATTTTTTCTTCCATAAGTACGCTGGAATCGAATAGTTTTCGAGAAATATTATCCTATTTCGTACTTCTTGTAAAATATATATTTTTAAAAGTTATTGTTACCGTTAAGCTAATGAATTGTTTTAGTTTAAGTTCAGCAAAATATAAAATCAATAGCATTATAACTTTAAATGAACGAAAAGAATTTAACTATTCGTTCTCTTTCGAGAAAATTTTCATATAGAAAATAATACAATCTTGGAAAGAATAGTACTTGATCTTCTGGATTTAACCTTTTAATCTCTATGTACGTCCAAAATACTACTTAATATCAATACTATTCCTTAATAAATGTGTCAACAAAGTGGAATGCATAGTTTAGATAAATATTATTAGTAGTATGGGGAATAACATCGGGGAAATATTTATATGAAATATTGTCATTGAATAAGATATTGATATTTTCTCAAGTCTGTTTTTGGCTAAGATAACCATATAGCATCAGACAATCAAACGTAAAATCGAAAACCTAAAGATCTTCTTAATAGTATCAATTACGTAAAATTTATCCATCAAGTCGTATTTCGAATTCACGACGTCTATTTCAAGCATTTCTCTTATTCAATCGTGACTCATAATGCATTGATGCATCGTTAGGCAATACGTCTGTCCAATTTGATCACCGCGTCCTAATTATTTAAACGCGGAGGAACCATCTGGTGGACGTAAACGCAATCAATGGGGATCGTTCCGGAAATATTCGTTGGTAATGTATTTCCGAGACTGCCATCAATCTTCACTCAATTCCAATCGTTGATGGAGAGGGCCGCGGAATGCCAGCTACAAACATTATGGGCCTCACTTTGTAATCATAAGTAATCGGCAGCTAATTGTCTCAGATTGATGAAACACGGATGCCCCTAGAATGAATCGAGAGTTATATCTGATCCGCGATGGTTACTCCTCGACACCCGATACCTCTCGGAACGGAAATGCTATTGTAGTGCGCGTACTGGACTGTCATTGAGTTTTAGGTATTTGTAAAGAGCGAATTACTACTTTCAAATCGTTTTAAGGAGAAATAAAATCGTATAAAAACTTTAACTAACAAATAAATACCCATCATGATAGAGCCTTTTAATATTTTAAAGAATTCTACATTGTCATTCTCTCTATATTCACCAATGAATATATCTTTAAACTACTTTTAAATATTCATATAAAACTATAATCTGAGGGACAAAAACTTCTTAAACCCTGCTTCGCATGTCAAAATTCCACAGAGCAAACACATTTAACTCAGCTTATCGACTGGAAAATTTCGTAAACGATTCGACTTCCTTCAGAAATATTCAGATTATCCTTTATATCATCTACCATTGTGGAATGCCTGCACGAGTTCAGGATAACACTTCTTTTGTGAAGCAGGAGTCCATTCCGCGTAACGTCCCATCCGTTCAATCGCCCAGCACTGGCACGTTACAAGAGTGAAAAGCGTATATACTTCTAAATGCACCGGTGCCTCAATCAATCATCGGGGAATATCTGGAGGAATAATGAGGCACGGGTTCCATCTGCTTCTCTGCCCACGCCAAATGTCCTGACGTACGCTTCCGACACACACACCGCCGGTAAAGTATTGCTAAACACCCCATTCTCATCCAGTCAGCCATCGCTTTGTTTACATGCGATCGTGCAGGCGATGTAGCATGGGATTCGGTTCGTGCACCGGTTCATCCGTTAGAGTCCACGAAAAGAGACAGATTTCCGTGTCATCGACGTTACCCTTTTGTGTCTGAGAGGGGTTAGCATACCCTCGGAGATCCTCGCAGTGAATTAGCAAACATTTTGCTCCGCTGGTGTTGACTTATCCATAAATCTAATCGAAAAGTCCGTCATGGACTAATATCACCTCGTTTTCGGTGCGCTCGGCAGTTCGTTTATTTTTTTTCGGAATTTTGTTATTCACGGGAAAACGCGGGCCCCGAAATTTATCTCGCAAAAGCTTTTAACGGCACATGATTTTGAAATTCGGGAGAGGAAAATGCGAGTATGGATGTATGGAAGTTAATCTCGAACTATAAAGCAGATCGTCAATCATAACGTGGGATAAATCATGCATGTTATTTCGACTTTATGATTTACTTCAAACGACTATTAAGCGACCATTTTAGGGATGTATCAGATAGTACATTAGCGAATATTGAAACATGGGATCATACCCTGCAACATCCGCAATCAATGGTGAAAACGATGTATTCATACATTTATTGCAGTTGCTTCGTAATGCATGTGATAGGAAGTTGAAATTAGTTACCATGCGAGTGTTATGTTCGGATAGTTGTATGGTAAAAGTAATCGTAGCCATCATGAATATACAGATTTTATGATAGGAATGACACATTCATATTAAATGCGTTGACATGTCATATCTTCGTATAGCTTTCCTTTTTCTTTCATGGTTTAATGTCGGATATTCCCTTCGTATCAGGGATTGGATGTAGATATTTAAAATTCAAAGATTTTAATATGAAAATTTTGACGATGAATTTTTCATTTCCCTACTTTTAGTTTCGGTGCTGAGCTTTTTTCTTTCCGTCATCTGGAAATATGGCCCTGAGTTTGACCATTCGTTTAACTGAAATTATTCGATTAACCTGCTCTTGAACCAGAGACCTTGAAATAAATTCGACTCAATTTTTTGGTCATGGCTGTCGATTTTCGTTAAAAAAATATGCAATATAGATAGATAGATATTTTATGAGTTTTGGATATTTGATGATATTAATACGGGGATGTAAATGAAATTATTCAGAATTACAGAATTAAACTCCATTTATATCAACTAAGATATGTATGCATACATTTTAAACTTTATCCAAAGCGTAGATCTGCACCTTTTATGATTAATTTATGATTATAGGTATATTCCTATTTCGAAAAGTTTAATGATCTATGTTCTCATTTCTTAATCTGTTTGTAACATTTTTTCTGTAATAAATATATACGTTTCTTGACAGTTATTACTATCATTATGATATAAGATAGTGTAACTATAAATAATTAGTGGTGATATTGCTCACAATAATAACTTTAAAGCTTTGAGGATGCTTGTGATAATATTTTTTCATTAATATTAGAAAATCAATAGATGAGAAACACAAAGAAATTCCTTGTGCAGTTTGAAATGCACCATACGCGACGGTGGAATGTGAATTCATGTTAGGACTCCACGTGTTCCGAAAGAGAAGTATCGGAGAAGATTTTGATCCTGAAATCTCCATTGTATCATTCCGGTAGATATGTTTTACTACCAAATTCTTACGAATCATGATCTCGCGTTTTATTTGAGTTGTCCGCCCGTGCGCGAATGAGTAAGCACGGCAATGCGTCGTGTACACACACACACACGCATGATGGATCGCTCGGAGGCACGGTGATTGGATCTGCGGTCCCAGCGGGGGCGAGGGACTTCATGTCGGGCGTTATCTCCATTGTGTGGTTGCCGGAGGATTGTACAAAGGGACTAAGACAATAATGCTGACGATTTCTCATCGCCCAAGAGACTTATGGCAATCGTTACAATTAAGGGGAAGAAGCTGCAAACATCATCTGTATTAGGCAAAGACACGATAGTGAAGTAGCCTAATCTCCAAATGTCTCTAACAGATTAAGAGTGGAAAAGTGACTGGGATTTGGGAAGGAGAGATTTCGCTCTTCGGCTTTGTGTCAATCGAAGATCATCCCATTCCATCAACCAACTGTCGTGTTCGTTTCAGAGAAAGCTGATGTAAGCCGATTTATTTTTTGGCCCTGGTATTGTAGTTGAATTTAGAAAGAAGTGTTCGTATAACTATAACCAGGATGTTAAGATACTAATGATAATAATAAATCATTACAGTAAAAGTTAAGGGTTTATCCAATATAACGATTCATCAAATTAAATCAGAAATGAATCTCACACAAAGATAAATACGTATACAAATAAATTCATTTATTCTCACACTCACGGTGGATTCTATATTATACGAATAAATTCAAACGGAACGTTTTACTATGGTCATTGACATTTCATACTTAATGCTAATGGTTCTCTGCTGGGTCTAAGACTAATTTGTTAGTTAGTCAAACCACACTTTACATTATTTGTTCGATTTATACTGTTTTATAGTAGAATTTTATTGTATTCTGATTGTAAAATCAGTTCAGGAATTTTTATGACTTATTTTTATAAACTTCTTAACTTATATCTTTCTCGTTTGCTTATGTAAAACCATTAAATATCGAAGGGTTATAGTTCAAAAGGGTAGTGAATATCTTAATGCAAGTTAAGTAATGGACTCGACGGGGTTCTATTCGACTTGTTTTGGCATTTATAAAAGTAACAGAAGAATTACTATCCTGTCTTCCAATCTTGAAAAATTGCAGCATCCCACATATTTGTTTAATGATAATCAGTGATTCCTTTCTCTGAAATTCATCGCTCTAGGTGCATCATTAAACTTTTTGCTATCGCGCGTTTTTACTTCGGAAAAATCCCGATGGTAAATTTCGCACAAAAGGCGTAGTTGCACGAAAGGATAGCAAACAGGTTTCGTAGTAAATTTCGCTCTGTAACATCGATGATTTGCATGCGTTCGGTTGTGTGCCCTCCGAGGTGCAACCCTTACGAGTTCATTTGCTTCTCCGAGAAAGAAATTGCACCGTCCGTGAAATCGCGCATTCCTTCGCAATTGCACCAATCAAACCATTCACACGCGCCTTGTGACTCCGTAGAGAGTAATAAACATGTGGCGATTCAGAAGTCGGAATCGTCTTTTTTTATAACCGCCTATTCAATTCGCGAAGTTAAAAAAAAGATCGCGTGAAATCTTCCGATGTACCACTGACGAATCGGCTGGACAGCTATATCCTCTCCTTTTTTGCGGATGGGAAGTAACACTCGAATAAAGAGTAAATATGACGTTCGGAATGCGAGTAATTGAGTGACCGCCTGAGGCGCGTTTAGAGGGCAAACCAATGTCGAGAGGGTCGGTGACTGAGTCGGGCCTTGAAGGAGGAGCTCATGCATGCTCGTGCCGAGTGCTATAGTAACAGGTTAAGAGTGGATTAATGGGGAGGTGCGGCTATTTTGATGGTGATCGAATGGCGAGGTCACATTACCACCTTCTCCATTGGTCCGATTCCCGAGTTCAGTTACTGAAATAATGCCGATACAAGAGGGAAGAATTTTGTCGCTACTTCCACTCCTTTCTGATCTTCCTTGGTATTCTAAAGAGATTTATTTGTTTTATTCTTTACCTGAATCACGCCTTACACGTGTACATCAGCATTGAATTAGGGATGCGATTCGAAATATCATCTGTTATAGTATAGTGAATGAAAGTGTTTTGTTAGACATAAAGCTATTTCTTCTCCATGATTGATATAATAGATAATTGCGGTCTTTAAAACTTAAGGTAGTCGAGGGAAATAAAACGTTGGAAATGTGATAAAACGAGCATTTAAACTTTCACGAAGGAATTTATAATTATTCGATAATATAAATCAACAAATAATTATTTTAATCCATAAATATTTCACCCTACACAAAGGAAAGGTCAAACAAATTTAAAATCGATGTTGTTTCTCCTTAAAATAAATACTAAAATTTGTATATTCGAATATTTCTGAAAACTATAGCTTTTATGTTCTATGTTTTATCTACCCTGGCTGAAAATGTACTTGATTGACTATAATTTCATAGGACCTAAAAATGGAAATAATACTAAATGAAGGGTATTTATTTTACCGATTTTTGAAGTATCGACGGTGAACATTTCATTCTGTTTATACACCAATTATTTACATATAATCATAGTTGAAAAGTTACATTTCCAGAGAATTTTGTTTGTATCAACAATGATGCTGTTTGTTGTGAAGGAAAATTTTCTATGTTATACTATTAATTTAGATGGAGCGATTAAAAAAAATTCAATTAGCTGAATGCGGGAGTAGTAGTTTTCGAATTTTTCACGTATGTCGTCCATTTTATTTAATTAATGTACGTATGGAGGAGATGCTCTTTCATCGACGGAGGAGCAATTGATAACGAAAGTGAAGACTCTGAAAATAACTCCAGTACCTCCTCTAGAATCAGAAATGAATGACAAAATTAAGAATTGTAAAAGAAATTTATGCAGTTTTTCATCTCTAATTCAACTGAACATCTTCCGATTAAATTAATAACTAAAATGTGGAAAAATAGTTACCGCTCTTGATCGCAGAAAAATAAACGCATTAATTTTTTTTCTTGCACAGATTAAAATGAAACTTTATAGTCACAACTCACGGTTTTTATGCTTGTGAGAATATATCAATGTCACAAGATATTAACAATAAATAATAAAAGATATGGTAAAATACATTAAGCTGAGGAAATTTCTTAAAGAATTTATTCATTTCTTCTTTTTTGGTAGGTACTTTTATTTGAGCTCTCCCTTACTTTCAATATTGTCCGCCGTTAACATATAAAAGTACTAAAATTTTAATTTATGTGCTTTCATAACATCTAATACATTACGATGAGGATTATTTTATGTGAATGGGTTTAAATAGTAACGAATTTGTATTAAATATTATAATAATATTTCAGAAGACCTTCATTATAATAACGTGATTCTGATTATTTTGCAACGCATTCCTGCTTTAGAAATGACGATATAATCGTTGATTTTTAGCGAGTAACTTAATTCAAGTAACGATATTTCCTAACTGAAGTAATTCATGCGAAATGTGAATCAGAATATCTGATATAGGTTTATTTAAAAGCGTACATCTGTACCTCAAATCATATTCACTACTATTAATTTAGATTCGTATTTCCAACCTTGTTTTTCGACTGCAAATCTGCTGCTATATTCCTTAATTTTGAATTCATTCCAGAGATGAAACCTTTATTATCCGTGTCATATAGTCCCAACCCGAAAAAGAAACATTAATTGCATACTGTGTCATTTAATTCATAGAGCAATGAATAAAACTACAGCGTACCGAATATGTTCAGTGAATAACGTAATTACCTCGGGGTTAGTGCACTAAATAAAATTGTCAGGAAAATTCAGCTCGGAGTGAATAAATTAGGGATGTGCTGTTTGGGAGTGAGTAAATGGCGATAAAATAGAGGCATTTTTCAAAGCAGAAATACCGTTGAGCATAAATTCCGGTGCCTTTAACTTGCTTGTTACGCAGAGTCGCCTCAAAGCCGAGAATTTCATGAAAATACGGTGATTTTGTCGGACACACTCCTCGTAATTCACTTCAGTATTCAGCACGGAAGGTAGATAAAATTTCGGATCTCCGCTGATATATACGAGTAAATAAATCGGGGGTTGAAAGCGCATTTTGTTTTCTATGATTTTCATTCGGATTCATCCCTTTCCCATAAGTCTCTTCTGCTTAAGGAAACCGAGCACATGTACGAAAAGGGCAGATCTTATCAATTCGGTGAACGCCTCTCCGAATTTTTTTCTGCAAAGAACTTAGAAAAAGGAGTGAACGTGGGCTTTAATGCACTTCGCAACGAAGTTGTTCGCCCGGTAGTGGACGATAAAAACGACAAAGTGTTCTTCTATTTATCGTATTCCTTTTAGTGCATTTAATGTCCCGACCTTGGTACAGCATGCCATACTACTTTTTGCAACATGTGAATCTCTTGAATGTTCAGACGTAGAAAAAGTTTAACGCAGCACTGGATTTAAAATCGTTTATATCCGACCCTTTTATTTTTTTTCTCTCCCTCGTTCTCGTATATTTTGCTCCGGGAGGAGTGCATAGAGTGAAACTTTTCTAGAATGTAATTACGCAGCGAACCTCGTTTTCCATGCGCATTTATTTCTCTTATTCTCAATGTTTTATTTTCAGATGAATTTTTATGTACTTGCTCGAATGTCGGCTCACTGAGTGAAAAAAAATTTCCTTTACTCTGTTCTTTATTCAGCAATATATTTATGTCTACTATACGTAAATATTTAAAATATTTAATTTATTTGATTTTTTTAAGAAAGATAATTTTTTACCGAAACTTTTCAGTGGAACTTGTTAAGTACCTTAAAATATTTTCTTCCTTTCCTCATTTCCCTTGACATAGTAGTTACATTTAAAGATTTTATTTAATAATTCAAATTGAACGTACGGGGATAATATCATATCAAACAAACTTAAGGCAGATCTAGGTTATAAAAATACTAAATTTCTCCTGTTATTGAATTGACTCATAAAAGCCGATGTATTAAGATGATAAAATATTTTTTAGAGTTCCATGAACATTTTTATTTAGAAAGGATCAAAGTATGATTTTCTCTTCCTTCTTGTCACATTAAAGTATAATTTATATCATTAAGCTCAACTAAATTTCACTTTTAAATTAGTCATAATTTACGTTAATTAACTGAAGGAAACTTAAGATGCATGAGGCCTTCTGTATCTAAAAAAAATTTCCATAAAATATTTAGATCTTTAAGCAATAAACGGTAGATATGAAAGAAATACTCTAATCGTAATAAAATAATTACTTTCTATTTTAATTTACCAATCAATGAATGCTATGAAATATTCGTTCCTTTAATTTAAACGTATAAATTTCCCTTTTTTAGAACGCGGTTTCTCTTTCAAGCACTTGCGGAACCACAACCGAATTTCGAAGCTTTCACCTCTCTGAAAGATTATAACGAAGATATTATCTTTCACGATTGCCCAAAAAACTCTAAAAAGAAGTGCCAACACTCATCATACGCCAATATATATTCGACAGCTATTTGAAAAGGCTTGTATTGGGCTCTATCAATCCGTCGATTGCATCTCCCGTGTTCATCGGGCGTCACACTGTTTTGAATTGATGGATGGAACTTGAAGTATTCAATCTCCGAATCGTTTTGCGTTTCGGAGCAACTCATCACCAGTCTAAATTTGCACATCGAATGAAAAAAGAGTCTGTGCACGCCCATTTTGATTCTATCGTCATAGATGTTAGCGCTGGAACGACCCAAATAAAAACACCCTGGATATTCTCATAGCCTTCCCGGAAACCCAATTCCCCGAATTTCCGGAAAAAATCCGGCCTTTAGGAGGGTAAACAGAGTGGCGACGAAAATTGGAATTTGTTTTCTATCCTTCGCATTCCGAAGATTGCGTAACGTATCTAGATGTCACACGATGTCTTCCGATAAATCAGAGAGGGAAGCATGACAGATTCGGACGGAGGATAGTAGACGAGAAATGAGGTTCCCTTGTCTCTATGTGTTATTTGCGTTGCGGATGCCAAGATGGAAGGGTAGATGCTGAGAAGAGGATAGGAAAGGGAATTTTGCCTCTTGACGTGATAGCCCTTGACCCTTGTCCTACGGGTTAGTGCGCAGGCGGTGAGGGAAACTCAATTGTTGGATAGGTGTCGACTTGAGGGGGAACCGAGGTTTTTCTCAGAAGGGATCCCAGTTTCAGTTGGACTTGTGAAACAAAATTTCTCATGTATTTGAATCTCACGAAAAGTGTTGAATACCCTATGAATTAATTAACGAGTGTTTTAGAAAACTGAGATGAAGTTTTTATTATCTTTATTGATTAGGTTCACACATACATTATAACGCTTTCAACATTGTTAAAGAGAATAAACCATATCAACAACGAAGAGTGATTGCCATAGCAATAAAATAATCAAACCGAAAATATATTATCTATTACGTAATTGCGTAGAATAAACCCAAAATTAGAAAGCCGTGCATAGAGCAAGAAACCTTGACCAACTTCAACGATGATAATCTTTTAAGAATGCGTCAGGGGTTAGAAATAACGTATTAAAAGAGTGAAGAGCCCATGTAATCCTTTATTTTTCTTAAGTATTTACATCTGTCCTATTTCTCAACTCTTTCTGCTTTTTATTTCTTTCATCTCAAGGGTCAGTTTAATACTCATGGCCCGTCTATCTTAATTCTTCCTCTCCAATCTGTTCTTTCTACCGCCTGTCGTTCTTCTTCTTTTTTCCCACACTTCCTCCCGAAGCCTGCCTATCTCCTCACAACGTCCAATCTAATTCTTCTCACATCTGTAAGTTTCACTCTTCCATTTCCTCTCGTCTCATCTCCAGAGACCATTTTCTACTTATTGCTCCCTCAATGCCTGAGAAAGATTTCCTCCGCCTCATATTTTCACGCTCTCGAATTTTCTTTTATATAATAAATACACGTATTCGATACAGTGTGATATATTTTCGAATAAGCATTTCTTACTTGCTACATTTTTTTCTTTGCAAAAGTGATATTTTATGTATTACCATATAAGGATCGTTGAGTTGGCGAAGGAGTAGCTGTTTATTTCGATGGAGTTGACACAAGATGAGGAGGAAATTCCATTTTTTGATGTTGAAGTGACTCATTAAATGCTTATCTTTCGTACTTACATTTATAAGGTCCTCAGTATTATTTCTTGTACATTATAAGAGTAAATATAGGCGATAATTGAGGTGAGACATGATAAGAATATTTACGTATTATTTCTATGTATTTGCCGATTATTCCCGCGGCATTATCCTAACTACGGGATATAATTTTCATTGATGTTTATAAAAAAGAGCTTACTATTGATAATAAACAACGAAATTAAGATATGCTATGATGAGTACACTAATTCACATTTAGTTTCGATATTAAATTTAATTGACTTATCAGTTTCACAGTAAGAATGAATTTTTAACAAACATTTAATTTTTATTCCATATTTTTTTATATTTACATAGACATTTGTATTATCTTTTTAATTGAGTAAGATATCTTATATGATATTCAATTTAATTACAACAATTTCCGGTCTATGAAGCCCACAAAAGATCTCTATATTTGCTAAAATCGACAATGCGCCTTATGTATAAATCCTTGCGCTGAAGTCTAGTGGCCTCGAAAAAATCTATATGTTTCACATTACGCTGAAAAATCTATTAGAATATTTTATTGTGATTTCGGTTAGCGATGAAGCAACTCTCCTATTTCGAAGCGTATTCGTTGGTTTAGTGTATAATATGTGTAATTGTAACACACACACACAAACGTATTGACAGTTATTGTTAATGAGTTGAATAAAGTCTTACTCAGCCGGCAATTTTACGTTCATAACCATTCACATTACGTATGACATGTAAAGCCAATAGAACTTGGAATGACTTTTTCGGTTGCGACACGGAACTCCCCTTTTTCATCACCTCACCCGCGGATTGCCAGAACTCTCGTACCGCACTCATTTCCTCAAACCCATTCAGATTAAGTGATATTTTCGGTCCATATTTTCCCATCTTCGGATAAAACTACCTTCGGATGTTCCGCGCGAAAGCCGTGTACCGTATGAATTTCCCCGAAAGCTTAACGGAAGTATATAGCGTTGGTGAAAGTATTTATGGCCACTGCTCTCTTTTTATTTAAAAAAAAACAGCTCTTGGAGTTGATATTACTGGAGGATGGAGAGGACGCATTCGCGGAGGAGTTTCCCCATAAACTAAATCGCGAAAAAGTGGGCCCAGTGCGGGAAAATATGTGAGGATTTACGGAACGGGCTCTTATTGCATTCCCTCCCTTTCTCCCCTATTCTAGAGCACCGAATGTTGGTTTTGCTTAGTCAAACTCTGTCTCGTGATATATTCATGACCGTTTGAATCAAAACTCCGAAAATGGTATTTACTTATCCGAGTAGTTTTTTTTGCATTCCTAGAATTCACGCATGGTGAGTCAAACTCAGGGTCCCAAACCAAGGTAACCCTGATATGGCCCCTCTCAATAAAGTGCCCCGTGGGTACTGAGGGACGCATCCGACTGCAATGTTGGACTGTAAAGACACAGTTTTATCTTGGTTTTTCTGCTCCTGCTTTTGTTTACGCTTCCATGGAAACGATATAATTTCCTAAGTATGATGACGACAATCCATGGCAACCCAAACTGTTGGAAATCTCCAAGGATATTTTTCTACGGTTACCGATGTTTTTGAGAATGTTATACTATGCCCACGTATCCGTACGTATTCTTATGGAGTATCTTCCAGTAGAGCTTCACTCGTCTCTTTCCTTACCGGTTTTCGTAAAATGTCTTAGGATGCTAAATGCTGCGAGCATTTCTAATCGGAATGTTCATCCTCTTTCGCAAATTTGAATTTGTGTCAACATAGGCTCCCTCAATGGCCTTGTTAGCTCTCAACAAAATGAATTTTCCCTCGACACTGATCGATTTTAAAGTAATATCCACCAGACTGGATGTAATCCTCGGGGACGACGTCGCTCGAAAATGTTTGCGCGCGCGAATCGCCGCACTCAAACAAAAGACATTCGTTATCTCGTTCATTCATAATAATAGTTTTGGTTTACTTGTTTCCATCGCGAAATCCACATCTCGTTCGTCCTTTCGAACCGTAACTCATCCGAAAAAGGGTCGTCGTTTTTAATGCTCTCTCTCTCTTACGCGTCTCGCAATATTTCCACTCTTCTCAATGACTTTTCGTCATTTCTCCCTCTATATAGCCTGCAGCCTCTTTCTCCGTCTAATACCACTCTCTCTGACTTCTCTGTTTCCAATCCCCTTCCTAACATCTCTTTCAAACCTCGATCTTAAATTCATTTCTAAAGTTTTGCCACCTTTTTTCTTTGGAATATTTTTCCAACCACTTAAAAAATTTAGATCTTAGTTTCACTGGAACATAATCGTAAATATTTTACATCAGTTTTATCCAATTTTTTTCAGATTTTAAACCGATCAGTACCTTTTCCTTTTACTTTTTAATAATCTTCCCCTCATCCTGCCTTTTTAAAGACTGAAATGGCATGATCATTAAGGATGATGAATTAGGAAATGTTACGTGTAAAATTTTCATTGAAATATTCGATTAATTTACTTGATGACTTCGTTTGGTTTTCAATATAGTAAATTGTTTTAAATCGGTATATTTTACCGTTAAAATATTTCAAATACATTAATTATATAATTATAATTCGTAAGGATTATTTTGGGGGTTGTGTAAAAGAATCTGATGTGAATTCAATATCCTCCGGATTTGTATCGTGATGTATTGTGTTTATTTTTCCTTTATTCATTTCTCTACGCCTTTTACGTTTAACATACACCTTGCACAACTCTTTCGTGTGAGGCACTGTTATCTCCCTGCAGAAGAGATTCGTGCGTCGGAGATGTCGTGGAAAGAAGAAAAGGGAAAAGTTTGATCGAAATGAATCTCGAGCGTAAGCCTCTCTCGGAATTTTATTCCTGTCGATTGTTACCGGTGAGAGGAAGTGACAAACAAGAGAGGGAAAATGTATTAAAAAGGGGGATCGCGAAGGATTTAGGAGTGAAAGGAAGGCGAAAATGCGGCGATTTTTTCGTTGAATGACGAAATATTAGAGTGGCGAGAGATCCGTAAATGGAATGGAATTTCGGCGTAAATGACAGGATAAAGGATACGGTTTTGGGAGTCCATTGAGAGTGGATGATGGCCATTGGGAAGAAAAATGGAGGATTTATTAGGAGAAATAATAGGTGAAAAGGGCATCGGTTTACTGTGAGCGTATATTAATTTCGCTAATGCGCCGAAAAGAATGCGGCCGAGTGATAGAGGAGACCGGGTCATTAAGAACAACAGTGATGCTATAAAAGTAATGGGATAAAATGGGAAGGAATTGCTGCAATAGAAAAACTGTTCCCTTTACGAGCAATGTGTCTACCCTCAGTTGATGCATTGAGGTGCTATTTTAATGTGCTATCCGAGGCTGAGGATACGGATTTTTCATCAGGAAAATAGATCTTTTTGAATAATACTAAACATTCATCCACGTCGTCATTTAAATAGCATATTATTATACTTATTGTACATTATTAAACAGCGATCAATAATCTTTTAATTTAAAATGAAATTAAGCATTAATGGAAGATTAATCAGAAGAGCTATTGTTCCTTTAACGCGCTCCTGGCTATTGCTGATTTATTTTCACGATTGTGCGTACATTTTAACAACACGTTTAAGCATTTATGTTTATAATTTAATACATTTCACGTATTACTGACTTGGAATATTATGAGCTCTGAGTGCGCGTCTTCTCAAAGCAAAAGACGATGGAAATATTATCGAAGCTTCCAGATAATTGAAGCAGAGAAAAGTTACAGCTAATGGAGGAGGATTTATTAAAGGAAGAAGCTGACGGCTGCAAGATTAATTTAAAAGTTAACCGAGAAAAGGCTTAAGAGACGAAACGGGTGGTTGAATGGGGAGGAAAAAGATGCCAAATAAAACAGGAACACCCGTGAGAGCGTCTCTCCTTAAGACCTTCGCGGATGTAAGCCCTCAGTGCCCGTGGGACGCGCAAATGTTTACATAAGAAATTACTCCATACCTGCTGCAGCTTACAAGATCTTACCAAAGGACATCCCGATGGCGGGAAAAGATAAAAAAAGTGGCTTTCTTTTTGAGCAACTACGAGTAGAGGAAGGATAAGTGCATCAAGGGAGAAGGAGATTAGATTGACAGGAGGCTGTCTCGGAAATAACAAAAGGGTAAAAGAATTAGCCGGTAAAATGACGCGGAGGTGAAAAGAGTGTATAGAGTGGAAAATAAAATTAAAACGAGGGGATCTTAAAGGGGGAGGTTAAGTGAACAATCGCGCGTGCCCGGGAGATAAAGACTTCCCCTGGCGATTTTCGAGGCCCTCTGCTGACGAATGTCTCAACTCACAGGGGATAAAAGGGCATCCTCTTCCCTTAAATGAAAGACTATTGCGGTTGATGCGTAGCCTTTTATTCAACGTCGGAAAGAAAGAGAAAAAAAATGCGTTGATGAAGTTCGCGGGGCTATCCTCTCTTTACTCCCATCTCTCTCCAAGATGCCTCTTTAAAAAAATATATAAAAATGAACTCTTTTTTTATGAAGGGTGAGGGGTTGTTCCTCCCCCTTAAAATTTTTTATCTTCCCTCTTTTTTTAATACGCCTCCATCCCCATTTCATTTGGACGGCATTAACCCAATTTCAGTCGTTTTTCTTTTCGAGCGCCGGAGTTTCGCTTTACGGTGTTTGTAAAGTGCACAGTTTCGGATCGCTCTCCGCATGGATAATTGCGATAGCGAGATAAATAGAGATATTGTTCCGTCCGCTTTATGCGTCCGATTCATTGTGGAGCGCGGAATTGTTTGCGTAATTGGGTTTGCAGTGTGTATGATGTGTTTATCGAAATCCTCGCTCGCGATGAAAGAGTTTTCCCCGAGAACGCGTAAAAAAAGCGATACTTTTTTGTTGCGCGAACAAGATTTTGAATGCGCGAAAACCTTCCGAGCGTTATTCCAGGATTGTCTAATACGGGTCTGAATTATCGTCGCGAATTGGATTTTCGTGCTATTGTTGGAGTGGGATTGAGATTTATCATTGTCTTGCGATGTATTTGTTGCTGTTTATAAATTATTCAGCTCGGATGCTTGTTAGAGTATCGTCCTACCAAGAGCTAGGACGATTTATAGCCTAGAAAGAGAAATTTGTCCTTGCTTTCCTCTCTGAGTCAGATGGCCATAAGTGGAGTGTGTTGGCGAAGCGCGATGGATACACTTGCCTCAATAACTATTCATTACAGTGGTACATTAATCAGTGTCTTTACACTTGCCTATTATTTTTCACGGTATTTCAACTATGTATTATAATGAGATGCTAACTCACATACCTTTTTCCATATGCTGCTTGAATTCAAATAGAAAAAAGTGTGTTTATTAAATAATAGTACAAGAATACTAATTTTATTATATGCTTATTATATTGGTGTCTGAATTCATGTTCTAATGGTATTTTCTTTTCTCCACAGGTGAGTCAATACTTCAACTACTTCAATGCAACGTCTGAGTAAACAGAAAGGGACTGAAAATTAAGTATACATTTAAAAATTTCAATATTTATAAATATTTGAATCTAACGAGTAACATGAAAATTGCTAGTCTTCTGCTAAAATTCTCCGAAGAAAATATAAATTAAGTCCGCGTTAGATATACTATTTAGTATTATTGTTTCTAAAAAAACTGTAGTAGGAATATCAACCGAATTTCAGGTTATTAATTTCACGTATAACGTATAAATTATTTAATGAATGAGAAAATTTCGTATATTAATATAATCACCTATAATCTTTATAGTAAGATACTCGTAACTTATATAATTAGATATTGGGTTAATAAAACTTATTGAGTGTGAAACAATAAGAATACGATGAAGATAATACCTTGATAAAACACAATAAAGTTTGATCACCGTTTCGATAAGTTGAGTCTCTATACTCATTGTTTCTTATAGAGATTAAGACACCCTGAATCCCTCAGTTAACAAAAGCATTCTTAAGGGAGAAACTCAATCAGAACGCTTCACAAAAGAGTGTTTCAGTGAAAAGGATAAAAGAAAGAGAATTTGCTTTCAAATGGGATAGTTCAAGATTTTTGCCAACCTTAAGGAGAAAGCGCCCCGTATCGATTCGGGTTCCCCCTTACGCCAGCAACCACTTTAACGGACCAATGGCACACACAATATCACCTGAGACCGGCAAAGCGGAATAAACATTTTCCTCGGTGATTTTTATACGAGGGCGAATTCCCTTTTCCTTCCTTTTCCACTTCTCCGCATACTTATCCAAGGAGTATAAGGAAGGAAACGATAAAGAGCATAGCAACGGAGAGACGCTGTAAGAAGTCGTGAGGAATGAAAGAGAAATCGTGCTGGGTTAAATTGTACTTTTTTCCATTTCGATTCGTTGTTAAGGACTTTCTTTGGGAAATTATTAATTTATTTTTTTGCCCAAAGATTTCAAATAGTCAGATTCATACTAAAAATTTCTTTCTTATAAATTGATCTAAATATATATTTATTGCTTAATATTACCATCATGTTCTCCATTCTGACGATATTTGCGTGCCGTTTCGGAGTAATTATTCCGACCTTATTTCCATAATTTAATTTAAATATGAATGAAGTGTGAAAATATAATTCAAGCAATAGAATGATGAATATTGTACTTTATTCAGAGATTTTTATTTATTAAAAATGGTGAATGGATAATGAGAAAATGTATTTTAATTGAAGTTCTAATATTATGTAAATTGTAATGCGTGAGATTGATTTTGAAGGTACGAACGTAGTCTTTACTCTTCTTCATATTCATTCTCACAGTAAAAATGGGATGTAAATCATTCAGAGAACGTAATTTCAGAACTGTATGTAGAATTGAATGTAATTCTCTAGCTTGTTAAATTTAGTACCACGAATTAAGTTTAGATAAGCAATATTTTTGGATAAGATAATTGTTAATCTCGTATCAAGTGTCATGGGAGAATATTCAAGCTCTTATGAGTCCTTTTTTAATTCCATATTAATACGGACGTCACCGCTTTTTCAAACGATCCTCGGCGTGCTTACGAATAGGTGGAACCTCTCGGCGTTGGATTCTTGACAGAAAGATTTTAGACATCCACCTGCGACAATCTCTTTTGCCCTAAAATTACCTTCCTCAAATCCAGCATTTCCTTTTGGAAAACTCTCGATTCGCTCTTCAGCTTCTCCTCATTCTCCCGCAGCCGAAAGCTTCAACTTAGATATCCGTCAAGGGTGACGTTATTTCGGAAAAGATGAGAATTTCGGATCAGGTTGTTTCCCATTTGTAATACACGCGGTGTATATATATTCTGGAAATACACAATGGAAACGTCAAGTATGCCGCGCGTTGTCAGTATTTCGACGCATTTTATTTTTAACAGTATGAAACATCCCGTGCGACCGTTTGCCTCGGCACATTCATAAAGTTATATTTTATGCGTCGAATCCGATTTTCGCGAATTCGATGAGCCATGAATGCGAAACGAAAATTCGCATCCGATTTTTTCCCCGCGTTCCTCGATTCCCATAAAACATTCTGCCATTCTTTCCTTCTAATGAGACCCCCTTGCGGGATGTCTCGTTTGCTAGTTAGCTGCCAATCAAATATTTGTAATCATAACACATGGGATCATCTGGTGAATTTTAATTAAAGTTTCGATGCCTTCCGTAACGTATTAGCGCCGGATGTCGATATCAATTCCAATCATATTATATTTACGAGATTATGCAGCGATGCATTCGTTACGGGATTTCGCCTCGCGGAGTGGCGGCTTATTTATTTTAGCGCACGAGGTGGTGATCGCATATTATACATCGAATGAATGTAGAAAATCCTTTATCCGCAAATTTTATGTTCGCCGAAATGAGAAAATAAGACCTGTCAAATATCTACGTAATCTGATGAGTGATTAAGGCTGTAAACTTTATTTCGAATATTTTATTTTAAGGAGGTAATGTTATTCTTTTATATGCCTTTAAGATAATTGTGTATACGCCTTAATAAATCATTATGGTTATTAAACAATACCAATTCAATTTTTTAACTGTTCATTATTTCTAAAAGTCGTTAATTTACTTTTCTTAAATGTTCTTGTTAGGATATTTTTGAGAAGAAATCATGGTACGAAATAATATTCTTAATTCTTTTCTGATTTTCCACTTCCAAACCAAAATTCCTGAATAAAAGATATCGATTTATGATTAATTATTTATCTATATATAATATTTTTATATCAATATATAATATCAATATTTTTATGTCAAAAGTTATTTTAATATTAACTTCGCAACAAATCTATATTTCTCTTGCGGAAGTTTTCGGTCTTTTGTCATCTTTAGCTTTTCGTTCGTCTCTCATCCAAATATTAATTAAGAACACGTCATAAGTTGGCAGCACTGGATAAATCAAAGCTATTAAGAAGATCGACAATGCCTTTCATCATTTCAAAAGGATTCCTTGCTTTCCAACGATTAAAAAAAAAGAATTAAAATTCTCCGTATTTGATCGCCGACGTCCGTCACATCTAATGGAGAGAATTAGCGAAAAACGAAAGCTATTCAACCGTCGTTTTATAAAAAAGGCAAAAGATAAACATCCCCTTATCTGTTCCGAGTCGAGTGTTCCCGTCCGTCTGTCACTCCCACACCGGGATTAATCGCGGAGCCTATGTTCCGGCAGATGGAGCGCAAGGTCGTGCGAATGTCACGGTGCAAGAAAATGGAAGGAGATAATGAGGGAAAGAGATGTGCGTGAGATGGAGGGCAGATTTGGACCGCTATTAGAGTCGCGATTGGACGATTGATTCCCCGATAAACTCTCTCTCTTGGTTGTTGCCTCCCTAGCTGACCCCTATACGAGTAGCTCTTGTGCCGCCTCGTTTCCCTTAACCCCTTCATTCTCTCTTCTCCTTTACCGTACAACCCTTAATCCCCTCTCTCACAGAATGGGAATTTGTCCATTTTTGCGGAACAGAGCTGCTGCTCTCTGTGTCTGCCAAATGGATGCGTAAGGACTTAACTTGATCCACAAGGGTCCGTGTCGGAGAGAATGTAATCGTAGACTGTGGACGAATTCCACGAGAAGGAAGACGATATTTAAGGATTTTATAGTTACCGGAATAGCCCTCGAGTGATGTCTTTTTAAAGGGAATAATTTCTGTTTCATTTTTGTCAGTTGACAACGATTGTTAGTTAATTGACGTCGAAATGAAATGTGATAATTATGTAATTAGGAATTGTCCTTAAACCTGAGGAAATCAAGTTTTATTCTTGCTCGGACTTAAGGGATGACTTAGATGAATGTGAGTTTCTCACTTTTTCAACATGATAATCTTCCAATTTACCCCAGTAAGCATGTCATGTAATATTTTTAACTGAAATTTAAATTAAATTCAGCTTATTTTAATACCTTATTTTAGTCGGTTTAGACTAACTGCATGGCTCCATATAAAATTCCTAATAAATGGAGCAATTTCGCATAAAATGCAATAATTAAACTATTCTTTAATAATATTTTCATTTAATTATCTGTGAGGTTCTATCTTATTTTTCTACATATATACATAGTACATGTTAAGTATTCTACATGTAATTGTTATGTAGGAGAAAAAAACAAAATACACTCTTAAAGCAAAAATTCAAAGTGAAATACTCGTAGTATTTAAAGTAAATGTAACGGATGATATTTAATTCGCATTTAAATACCGAAAGACCCATACTAATTTCTTCTTAATATTTCTCAATGTACTTGAGGGCATAATAAAGCAGTTAATATAAGCATGATTTGGTATTTTTATAATTTGAAGATAGGTGAAATATTTTAGTTCTCTAACATTCAGTATTAATGTATAAAATGCAATAGCTGTTTTAATGTCATTATACGATGAAAGGATGGATAGCTTCAATTACACTCATTATGTAATAGTTTGTAAACTATTTTTACGCAACACTGCTCACTTACTGTGTATTGAACTTTTAGGGCCGTTTAAGATTTACAGCTCATCTAACAATGAATAAACAGATGTCTGCCACGATATTTTTTTGAAGTCGCTTTCATTATCATCTCCCGCCGGAAACATCTCAGACGCCTTAATTGAGGAATGCAACATAGTTTGATTGCCGTCTAAATGAATGCATATAGAGAATCAGACACTGGAGGAACTAAATAGGTTATCCAATTAGCAGATTTGAAACGGGTGTGGATACGAAGAGCATTAGACGGCCACGTAGACCGAAAGGAAGGAGTTGACCAGGAAATGGGTACGTGTCGACGAGGGATAGAGTAAACTACGGAATTTGCTAAGGCAGGAGAGGGAGTTTGCTCTATAAAAAACTATGAGGGACGGAAGAAAACGAAGGAGAAATAGCACTAGAGCGGTATTCGGAGACCTGCCTTCGTAGGGAAGCAAAAAATTTCCAGGAACACTCGCCTTCAAAGACCTCGGGCTGTGTCCTGAAATGAAAAGCATCTACGATCGCATTAAAATTCGTTTACACGAGCTGTGCTGAATGAAAGAACTTAAGATCACTGAAACAGCGAGATTTTTTCCCAATACATAGAGGAAATGGAACGCTAAATTTTCTGACGATAAAGGAAATTTTCTGTTTTCTTTTTTTTAAACCAGGAAACTACTGTGATTCGTATCTCATTCAATCAATCAAGTCAGGTTCATTAAAATAATTATTGGTGAAGGAATGTTAGACCATGAGAAAATGTTTATTCGAAACGAATACCTCTTATATGTATCAAAAGCTCCTATTTGGTAGTTTTTTTAAGTTAGAAAACGGCCATATTTTCTAAAATGAGTATTTTTGCATTTAAATTCTACTTCATGCGTTGTAAATGTTTTCATCAAATATATAGTTGCTTTAAGGTTCCAAGCTACAACGAAAACGCCATAGTGATAAAATATTATTAAACGGTCAAGGTTCATCAGTGGTCGTTTTAAGTACCGTTTATCCAATTATTATTATTTCAAACTATAAATGCAATGGATGGAGTCAACTTAATTATAAATACTTAATAAATGCGTACTACTTGGAAAATAGAGTGATAGAGTATTTCTTAAAATATACTTTTTATATAATATTATTTAATACTAAACGTCTCTCATGTAGTCTCCTCTAATACTAGTTATGATAGACATCTTTATTCATAAAGATGTCTATGATAGACATCAGTAATATGGATAAAAGATCCTCAATTGTTGTTTCGAATTTGAAAATAAGTACGAAGCAGCTCCATGAAATGAAACTTCATATCAGAACAACAGCGACTCTCGAAACCCAAGGAATCCCATTATCGTAAAAGTACTATCTCCATTAACCTATATTCAGTAATAATATCCTTGCGTCCCTTTACGTATTACTTGTTGAGCATAGCAACCGTCACAATGATTTATCGCATACTATGCCGTGGAAAACGGGAGTAAAGGGAATATTACGTCCTCATTCTGTTAAGCTTAATTCCATATTATTTTTCTTACTAAACTCTTGTATTTTAAAATAATTCTGTTCCAAAATTTTTGGTTTTCTTCTTCCTACCTATTTACACATGCCTGCTTACAGTTTTTGATTTTACATCTTATTTTCGATGTGATTTGCTAGCATCATTAGAAAATATCTAATTATGAAATGACAGATTTATTTACGGTTACTAACGAACAACTTTAATGGGTAATTACAATCTTCACTTTTCGTCAAATACACGTAATTCTCATTTTTATATTTCATCTCCTGGACTTTCTTACTGCACTCTTAAATGCACTTTGCATTAGAGTCTTTAACGTAGTTATGAATCGAGCGCTAACTATTTAACAGAGTTCATTAACTAATGTGCGGAATTTCTTTGGGAGTACTCATGATAGATATGATATAAGCTTTTTTAAATTCATCGCATAATTCAGACTTGTTGGTTTCAATATTTTTACACATCTTTCCTTTGCTCGACGTATTAATCGACATCAAAATGCTCAATAAGCATCGCTGCCTTACATGTGTGCATGCGACAGAGGAAAATTTGCAAGAGGAATTGCCGCAATTAAGGGCAGTATTTCTCTATCTTGATAAACTGATATCGTCTAAAACAACACACTGAACATGTCGCTTGTTTGTTCGAAATAAAGGTTTTTCATTGGATGCGAAAAAATCGATGAGCGTAAATCTCTCGGGGAATTGGGCGCCGGTGTTTTCCGAATATCCTCGCGAGAACTTTATCCTTTTTATGCAGGCGGTGCGTTGGGGTAAATACTGCTCGATCAGCTTCATGGCCAATCACTTCGTTGGGAATAAACCTTTTGAGGGGGCACAGTATCGGTTCGTTATGTTCTGCGCAATCGATGGACAAATTGCATGCGTCGGTTATCGAAACACTATTCTGGTCGAGTTTGATAGGTTTTCCGTCGATAAGCTTTTGGGTTCTTCATATTGAGGGCGATCGTGAGTGGATTGGCGGTAAACCAAATAGACGAGTCGCTTATACGTTAAAAAAGCTTTAACAAAGCTTTCTGACGAATTTCACGCAGGGGAGATGCAAATTACACCAAAGCATCCTTTGAAACGACTGCTCCCGATTCGTATTCAATAATAGGCCGATATTACTTTTTGCATCATAAAGTGATTATCTCATTATGGAGGACCAAGTACCCGTTCCGGAGTCGAGTTTTCTTTTTTTTGATATCCGATTTCGCAATTATTTGCCCTCCCCTTCCGTTTCGAAAAAAAAACACGAACCCTTTTCGTTTTTCCGACTTCTTTTTCCCGTAACTATTGAATTGCTCCGCAACCGTGCGTCCGTTTTATTTTTGTTTCGACGCGGGGCAAATTGAATTCGACGTCTGCCTTAGTTTCGATAAATTTTGTCGTTAATTATTAACTTTTCGCTTCGAAATCCGCACTCGCTCTTCTTCCTTTGGGTGCTCTTTGACGAAAGCGCGGGAAGAACAAGGGGAAATCAGCGCGAATTGTTTGCTTCTCCGTTGTGCTCGTTTGTTTGCGCACCGGATTCTTTCCCTCTCTCTCTCCTGCAACTTTTTCCGCAGTCTCTCTCTCGCATAACGCCCAAAAGAGGCACTTCGTCCTCTTTAAAATACATTTTTCTTATTCTCTCATCGCCTTTGCGAACGTCGTTCTATGTGTTGGTTGGTTTCTCGGGGCGACTAAACATTCCCTTCTTTTGCACCCTTCCAACTTATGCCACGCCTTCAGTTTGCTTTTCTTTCAGCAGTTTCCAACGTTATTGTCGTTCCTTCCTTTCTCTCTCAAATCTCCCTTGCTTTTGTTCCATCCTAATATTTGTTCTTGTTCCTCTTTCCTTTGCTACTCATATGTGATTGATTTTACGATACTGGTTACTTTTGTTGTCAATTATCTGCTATTTCGTGTTTATTAGAAAATTATTTTTGCTCAGATCTACTATGGAATAGGAATATTTTCTCTCGTGCTACGTAGTTATGAAAGATCATTTATAATTGCGAATTCTGTGAAATTTACCTCAATAGAATCTATTGCTTTGCCGTGATTTCATACGTAGCATTTATCAGGATCGAAGATTTTTTTTAATTCGGAGAAGCCTGCATTTGTATATAAAATACTGCTATATAAATCATTCGATTCAATCGTAAAATATTCAGTATTCAACTCCTTCCACTCTAGTTTCCAAACATTCTTTATCGATTTCGATAATTTGAAGTTAAATTATACAAAGATTGACTTTTGTAGATCACAGAAAGGCTACTTTTTTTCTTATTGTTGCTTACTCTTTGAAAACCCGTTGTAATTACACAAGAAACGAAAATTATATTAGGGATCATCTGAATGAAACCCAAATCTTCAGATTTTTTTCATTTCTCAACCACTCATTTTTTTCCTACGATTTCATCATACGAAGCATCAATATCACATTAGCTGAAATTTCAGGAACTTTAACGCATTAGTTGCTTCTCCCCTTTTGGATGATGGCTTTCGTTACGCCCTCATATCGATCTCAAATCGTTTTCTGCTTTTTCCATTCGCTTCTATCAGTCGTCGTTCGACCCCTTTTATTTATTCGTTCCGATCCGTTAATCACTTTTCGTCGCTATGGGTAACAGGAATCAACTGATAATCTCCATGGGTTTAACGTGCATCATTGTGTGTGAGCTGTGTAACGTTTAATGAATGAAATTGCCGCCGGTACAAAAGGTTTGGGGAATTCGTTAGTCTTGTCTGGAATTTGGAATTGGATAATACCCGTTCGGCGCTCAATTTATAGGAAATCCAATCTTTCGTTTCAAGTGTTTTCGGCACTGCTTCAATCTGTTTTGATTTCGTCGCTTCTCTACATGCAATATTCGCGCAACTATTTAATTTCGTTATTAATATTATTGTGTGTTTAGTTTTCATAGTATCTTTTGTGAATTTCAAGAATCTTTCCTTTCCTCTATAGAAGGATGGAGAATACCTAACGAATCATTTTCTCGAATGGTAATGATGCCACGAATTATACGATACACTCACTCCTCATAAAACTAATATGACATGGATCTCAGTGTAGCATAGAAATATTTTCCTTTTTAATTTCTGGTAATTGATTGAGTTCCATCTAAATTCAAGCTAGAATTTCAATTTATTTGGAATTAACATAAGTTGTTGACATTTTTAGCATAAAAATTTGTTTTTGTTTTATATAAAAGTAAATCACGCTAGAAATATGTCTAAGAGTTAATTACGAGGAACATTCTGGATATAAAAACTAAAATAGTTATTTAATAATTTTATAGTAAATTGTATTTTAATTTGCCTCGTATGAATTTGATACGATTTAAGCCTTGAATATCTGTGTATATTGCGTGACATTACACTTATCGACAGTGGTCACGAAGAATTTGCAGATAACTAATTCAAATTCCGCAGCTCTTTTTTCATCTCAACCGTATTTCATTAGTCTGTGATGAATGGAAAAATAATTGGAGCAGGAATTGAAAATCATATTTGATTTCCATCCCGTAACTTTTCTGAGTTAATGGCTGGATCGTTTGAGCCTCAGCTATTAAGGTCATTGTTTTCATGTTATGGTATCTGCTCGTCCCAATGGTGCATTTCCTGGTCAAATATTTAGGATTTAATTACTCAGAGTACTAATTTAATCAATCTTTTTATATTGCTATGAATAAAGAGGAGAAAGATCGTTTTAAATAAAGCAAGATTTTACTGAAAGAGTATTTCATGCGACTAGAATAAAGGGAAATGTTTTTGAAGATGAATATCAGCAATAGGTATCTTTCATTTGAGCCAATTTTCTCGAAAATTTGAATTTGTTATGTAGTATAAGCGAAAGAAGTTTTAAAAGATTAAAGATTCGTTTGACTGAGATATTCATATGTTAATTATTCGATAATTATCAGAGCTAGTACAATTAACAAGGGTTTTAAAATCTCATCTAGAAGGTTATAGTAATTTCTTCTTAGGTAAACATATCATTAAACATTTTATTCTGGCTTTAATAAACGAAAATAATCATGAATTCTTTGAATTAACAGTTTAGATATTTTTCTGTCTCTCCTTCTTCTAGCCGTCGAATAAAAATCTAAAGAACATTTAATTGGATCTATAGTCGATTGAGGGGTGCTTTTAATCGCTTTATTCAAATTCGTATAGAGTTGATTATCGCCCATATTTTGTACGTATCGGAGAAAATGAGATTTCATAGGCACGTGCAATGATATCGATTCGTGAATATGGTTGCGTGTGGTGAATTCGTGGATTAAGATAATCTGTTTTCCGTCCACAAACTTCATAACAAGCTCATTAGCATTCTCGTAATCTATTCTGCTTCCTTTACACCCCGATCATTTCCAATCGCCGTTTATTAAATCGACATCTGGACGTCACACAGTCTTGAAATAAATCCATTACCAACTTCGGCATGTCCAAAATTCTCTCTCTCCAAATTAAATGCGTTGGATAATTTCTCACACTCTGTTCCGCTACTTGTTCCAATGGCTTCTGAGAATGAGAACGGTCGGATACTGTATCCTTGAGTGGTAAATAACAATCATTTCCTTCGAAACTTCCTTGATTAAATTTTATTTACTCACATTCCGTCTGAATGACCTCTTTTCCCAAAGGTGACCTCAAATTTAGTTTTAATTGACGTTAACGTGGGGGTGGTTGTGAAATTAATATTTCAAGTTGCCTGTTCGTGTTACCTGGTTACTAACTACATTTTAAATGTTATCTTATTTGATAAAAATTCATAATTATTGTTACTTTAAAATTGATTTATTTATTCGAGTTCAATTATGATAATTTTTTATTGTTTTTAACAAACGCAAAAATACTACTCATGCATCGCATACTTAAATTTCACTATTACTGTAGAAATTCTACTTAGAATGATAAAAGCTTTAGCTAGCTTTATTTCAAGGTTTTCATAAATTATTAAGGCTTAAAAGCCATACAATATGATTTGTTTGCAAATTTCAATTTTAAAATAATTATTTTAATCATGGAGAATCATCACTATTCTGCTCATTAAAGGAAGTCTTCCAATCCTTTATGTTCTGTGAATAAGTACAAATTTAGGTATAAATTTTCCCATTGCGAGGTACAGATTCGTAAAGGATGCGTGACAAATTACGAACAACTCCCCAGAATTTAAACTTATTCATTCCATTTGAAACCGTAACGAACTCCTTTTCATAATTCGTCATCCCTCAAGCGGGTGTGATGACGAGGCAAACATAGGATCTTACGGGAAGACAAGAGGTGCGATTTTGAAATTAATCGTCTTTTCCGAGGCACATAAATTCGCGGTAGACGGGAATTAACTCACGTCTATTGCGCTATTTGATTCCCCATCGTTTCAATCGCAGAATAACAATCAATTCCATTTCCTCCCGCATCAGATAACGGCGATCAGATTGGGTTGCGTATGCAGATCTGTGTATGCGCAGTGCGTTCGTAATTAAAAGGGCGTTGCATCCGCACATTCATTCGAAGCATCTCTGCCGGGCCCGTTGCTATCTTCTAATTATCGCTAATTACGTCGAAAGATTAACGATTATGTCCGTGGTTATGTAAGCGTGGGAAATCCAAGAGAAGCGGAAGATTTAAGCCTGTGGCAATGTTGGCCCTTGAGGAATACCTCGGAATGATCAAATTTTCGCGACGTTATTCGAGAAGTGACCCCTTTAAAAATGGCTTCATTTTCGGAGTCTCGTATGATGTAAATTTTATTGCCTCAGAAGGACGTGAGAGATATGCTAAGAGCAAAACCGGTCTGACCCATATTCGCGTCTCGAAGTGAGAATTAGCAGAGGAATTTTCTCCCGGGATTCATAAATGCTCTACGTAATCCTCGTGAGCCATTCCACGATAACGCTTGCATTATCCCGAGATATGCCTTTGTTTTCTTCAGATAAAACCATCGTGAAATCGTACTGTTTGATTTTACTGCTTCATTTTTCGTTTTTCTAATATTTGTGGAGTCTAATACTTGTGATTAACTCAAATGAGTTGTGCAGTTTTATTCTACCGTTTCATGTAAACCTTCCGGGAATTGTTATATGATACATTTCATTTATATTCACATTATTAAGTCGAATTACTTAAATTTGAATGGATATTAACTCTTACTTTACCTGTTTAACAATCATCATCTTAGTGTATTAAATAAACTTATCTTTGACTATTATAACAAATTTTTATCGAAGGTTGGAACTTATTTTTACATAATTTTAGGTTTTCGATACAAAGAGCATTTTACATACTATTTTTTTTTAATTCTGGAATTTGCATACTCTCTCAAGAGATATTTCATTGTTACATTGTTTTAGATACTAATGATGGCTGTGTTACTCACTACCTGCTATTACTCAGTCAACGAATGACCTTAAACTTGTTTATAGATTCAGAACCCTTAATTAAGTAAGTAATTTGTTACGATACTGGTTGGATTTAACAGTTGCATGTTTGCCTCAAGGCAAGTGAGTACTTAAAATAATCATACGTGGAAGGGGAAGGCGGATGGAAACAAGGTCGCGGAAAAAGAGACGAAGGTGTAGGCGATAGAAAAAGAAAGGGAGTTAAAGGAAATAAAGGGAAGTAAGGATTGGAAGGTGAAATATCAGACGGAGGCCAAGGGCTCATAAGTCATCGGAAAAGAGGAGTTTTGCAGACCAGAGAGATCTTGCGACATCCTAGAGAGATGAATAATGAGCATCCAATATTTCCTTATGACATATTCCAGACGCAATACTTCATGGATACCAATCTACGTTGCCTACGATGTGGAGGTGTTTTAAAGGAACCAGAGTACGTCCTAATGTTCAATACATCAATTCATTAAGGAAGGATTTTATAATCCAAATTTCAATATTATTTATTGTAATATTCGATATTTTTATATTATACCATCATCAAATTATTATTTTTGTATTTTAATATACAGAAGTTTAGATATGGCTATTTAACTTCCATGAACTGTTGATTACCCAATCGATAATCGATCAATTATTCATTAGCTTTTTAGTAGTTTTTTACATCCATATCAAAATTTTACATTTAGTAAGATAGGAAACCGAATCAAAGATTATTTCCGATTTAAAACTAAATTCTGCTATATTTGTGTCGAAGTAAATATTTTGATGGAATAATATTCATAGAATGCTTAATGTTCAATGAAAATGTGCGCAAATCGAAAGTTAGATTATTTTTTTCCGGTCGAGATAAATTTTTCATAAATAAACCTTTTAATTCTGAAATATTTCATCCACATCTTTGGAAATAACTCTCCGTGTATGCTTGAGGAGTTACATAGCCTTCACAACGAATTACATAACGGTGGGAAAAATACTGCCAATTTATAATGTTGGGACACTTAGACGAGCAGAAAACCCATTTACTCTTTTTTTTAAATTTAGGATAACAAAGAGAGAGGAAATATCACTTATCTCCAAAGGGCACCTTACTTCAGCACAAATTTCCAACCGTGTAAGGTCTTCCATTGGAACTGCTGATAAGAAAACATGGTCACGGGTAAAAATCCTTGAGAAATAACTTTCCGGAAAGACTAATTTTGCTTCTTTCAACTGGTGTACCTTCTTTTCATCAATTTCCATCCGAGGCACCTCGTATCCTCGCCGGCTCCAAACGTTTCGTGGTTATAAATGCGACACGTTCGATTTTTTTTAGACCAAACATGCTTGGAAGATAGTACTATACATCACTGATAGGAACTCTCTTTTAAAGCTTCACTCTATCTCTTCGTACGTTTTTCTGCGTCCATCCATCTTGCTTCAAGCGTGCAATTCCGTTTCTTTAATCTCTATTCCTTTTTTACTGTTTAAGGATTAATTTATTATTCTTTTCCATATCTTTACCGACTCGACTGCAGTCGGAGAATTTAATTTAAGTTTAATCAGTTAGTAAGAATGCGACGGGATGCAGAAAAGGTTAGGATTGGTTGAATTTATGCAGTAGGCTAGCAGAAGGCGCAGATTCTAAGAAAGGGCAGACGATTTTTTGCGTTCTCTTTGAACTTGCAATTTATTCCGAACTTTTTGCTCGCGAAAGCTATTTTCGTCATACTTTTTCTGTCGAGGAGAAAATTATCAAACGAAGTGATTTTTCGCAAGCTTTCACAAGGGGTTCTCTTTCCTAATCACGTACCTTTTCGTGATGGAAGAGCTTCGGAAGATAGAAAAATAGACAGGTTCGACGCTATTAGAAGTGCTACGGCCTTTTCATAAACTTTATCGATTAGTGTGTCGGTGCCCTGTGTACTTTTCGATACACAAAAATGTTGCGATGAGGAAAATAAGAATTGAGGAATACCTCTCCGAACCACGTTCCCATCAATTATTTCCATCGCTGCCTACCTCACGGCCGTTCCGGTATTTCAATTTTCGATTCCATTTGAGAAGATCCTTTGCTTTGACGAGCTCCTATTTTGGGTAAGAGATTGAACTAATTGAAAATAAATTCGTTCGTTTTGGAGGCAAACCGCATCTTTTTATAATTCTTAAATTGGCTGCACGACTGGATGATCAGCCAATTTGTAGTTAATCGTCTTAAGTTACACACTTCTTTCGCCGATAATTAATCTCGTCCCGTCTTCACATCGTCCTCATTATCTTTTCTATTTTCCCTTCCTTTTGGAATCTTCTTCTCCCGAACTGAAAAAGTGCTCTTCTTTTCCGAAATGTTTTTTTTTCCGGCATTTTATTTTTCCCCCGAAATAGAATTCTACCGAACTTTGCTCATTCCGCCGAACTCCTGCTGCCCAACCGAGGGAAAATTGACTCCCTTATTATGCACTTCTCTCTTTCTTTCGACGTTACCTAATTAGAGAGACTCCTTTCTCACGATAAAGAGAAACCACCTCTCCATTTTCTCTCTTCATTTTTATTCTCATTTTCTTATTTACATTTTCCCCTCCATTATCACTGGGATACTCCTACGCATATTAGCACATTCTGTTGACCCTTTCGTACGGCGAATGCTAAATATTTC
The DNA here is from genome assembly GCA_020796165.1 of Pantala flavescens. NCBI lineage: Eukaryota > Metazoa > Arthropoda > Insecta > Odonata > Libellulidae > Pantala > Pantala flavescens. Next base: position 6,995,093 of record CM036878.1, on the reverse strand, counting down.
GGAAACTAGAGACCGCGAAATATCTTCTTTCCTTGATATCGCATTTTATTAGTATTGTTCTCTTCATTATCTTTTGATTCAATATTACGTTCCGCCCCTTTACTGCCCATCGACTCATTCGCTCATCTTCTTTAAAAGTATGTTTATGTTATCTTCAGCCAACGAACAATTTCAACTTAATAATCGCCAGCATGAATATATATAGCTTTTTTATAGTTAAGAACATTTTAGGAGTGAATCAATTCCAAGTAGATCAGTCTGCCCTTAGTAAATGAAGATGTGAATGCATTGAAGATAATTTCCTACGCATATTCTACAGAGATTAATGATTTTAAAAAATTTGACGCTCTCCTTTTTCAAAATTTATATTAAAAAAAAATGGATAGGAATTTTTTACGCATTCCTTTGAATCTTAATTATCATTGGGTCAGAAAAGGGATTAATTATTAATCATGTGTTGAATCAGACTTTTAAGCTATAAGTAGTAGAGTAGTAGTTTCCTTTTAAAAGATTTATACACGATTCTTGCATCAATTCACTCGTACATGAATTGAATTTATGAGTGAAACCTTTATGAGAAGGACCATTTTATATTTCGTCCCGTTACGAATGACTTACACGCCTACGATCCAATTTCTTTTTAAAAACCAAACACACCACGATTCTTTAACAGTCTTGTCGTCAGCTGAAATAATCAAATGGGTGTGTTTTACTCTGTATCGAGCGAATAAAAATGGAGCATCGTTCTGTTGCAGTCATTCTTTCCAGTGAGAATAGAGTAAACAAGAGAGATTGAAAAAGCAGAGAGGTTTTTAAACAGGACTCCGTGGATCCGCATACAAATCTCGTATTGTTTCGATGGTCCGCTGTAAATGTGAGGATGACTGCTTTTGTCGGAGTGAAACGTGATCTGGGACTCGTTATTAACTGTGCGTAGTGCACGGAACCGTTATGAACTTGCATCGCGTCTCCATCAACGCAACTTATACTCGACATAATAACTCGAAAATATCTCACGGAACGTTGAGTTTCGTATGCGGAACAGGCGGAAAACAAATATGAACGATCCTTGAAATTTGAAGTACCTTGTACTTAAAGTTCGTTCAGAGTAAGAAGTGTGTAGACCCGCGTGATTTATTAAAACTAATTAAGAATGTCGAAAATTTAACTTATAAAATTAAGTGAGATAAGTTCATTGTCGTATTGGGTTTTAAATGATAGTTAAAACTTTGGTCACTTAGGCTATCGAGGCATCTTTCTTTAACAGTTTTATATTCGCAACGGTAGAAATAGAATTCACATTTATTTTATGGCTTCTGCATTAAACACGTTTACTTATTACAGAAACAGATGTATATCTGTTTGGAAGATAAATATAAATTTTAAACTTCTTAGGATACAGAGAAAATATAGAGCGCATGCTATGGGAAGGTATTAACAGGAATATTTTACATTAAATACATCATTTACCAAAAATGGATTGCCGAAGTGAAGGAGAATCCTAATTGCTCGCATCATCTTGAGAAGTTTATTTACAGCTAGTAGAATTTAGTACGTTGACAGTAATCTATTTGGTTTCAGTTTATAAGCTTTATGACATAGGTAATACTTGGGTAAATGGATCTTTATCCCAACACTTGATGCGTATAATTGATTGAGAAGCTTCTATCTATTCTTCTCTAACTTCCTTGTTGCTACCTGAGCTGCTGCTGTCTAGGCTTCTTTCCAGCCTATTAGTCATACGTTCACGAGAGGGATTGGGCTATGCATCTACTTTACCTCCTGAGAATATTCCTATGTATCAGACAAGTACTATTTTTCACTAACCTTTGAGTAAAAATTTAACGATACTCTCTCAAAGAATATTATGCATAGAAATGTAGCTCTTTCGAATAAATAAAATCCAAGTTGCGAAGTAAATACTGGAAGGAAAATAATTCTTTAAGCTCATTGTAAGGAAACCTTACTCGCAGACAGACATTTCAATAAAAGATATAAATAACGAATACTGAGCTTTTTATTCACTACGATAACTTTCTAGGAGTTCTTATACTTAAAACACATCTCAATCCAATTGAAAATGTGATACGTTATCTTGTTTGCGAACACAAATAAAGCATTTCTTTTAAGTACATTTTTTATCTACTAGACTTCTGGGCTTACTATCAGAGCAACGTAGATGACCTTAAATTTTATGGCAGTCTGCCAAAGATATCGTTTGGTTTCGGTCTTCTTTAATATTCTGAGATGTATTCTCTTGTAGAGATTTTATATCCTCCTCAGTAATTTTTAAATTTATAACTATTTATATAATAAATTTATTACTTTGAATCTGTAATGGAAAAGTAACCCAAATAAGTAAATTTGGAAGACTTCAGTGAATCAAATGGCATAATTTTTAATGAAGGAAACCTTCTCTTAAATCATCAGCCAAAAGTGAAAATACGACTTTTGGATTTCGAAACGAATTCAGATGAACGGATTGCTTTCACGTACTCGACCTGGTAATGGGAGCGAGCCTGACACCCGTAAGATAAGAAGGCAAAACTTTTAATAGAAAACCCTCCCCTCCGTCGACTCCTCTTCGAATCTCGTTCCACCAGAAGACCTTACGCATTATTTTACACAAAAAGGAAAATACACGAAGAAGCTTTTCCCGAAATTTCTGCTGTAGCACGAGTTCATCGTCACCCAACGCGTTTAAATGAGCCGACGAATAAAAAAGTTGGAATCGATCTGTTGGATTCGTCACACGAGAAAAGACAAACGCGATTCACTCCCATGTTGTCCTTTTGGAAGAAGGTGAGAGGGAAGGACATTCTTTCGCTCCTTTTACCACTTTCTGGACGTACATTCTTTTCCGCAATATCTCCCGGAAGGCCCTTCAGTCGGAAGCCCTTTCACCGCCCTTTCTTTTCATTTCGGCTTTCAACTCTTTCTCTATCCTCTTTCTCTAGTACACACCTTTTCATCTTATTTTATTTTTATGGGAATTATCTCCTTATATATCTCCAAGAGTAATTGCTTTCTCTTCTAAAAGAGACATCTATTGACCCAATTAAAGACATTGCCAGCTTTTAATAAATTCTGTAATCTAAATGATTTAAGTGAATTGACGATAATTGTTTAACTGTGTTGTTGCTTGTACTATGCCTGACATAAAATCATTAACAGAATTTTATGGAAAATATAATCAAAGGTTTCAAATAAGAGAAGGAAACAAATATATTTATGAGAATAACAAGCGTATACTATTGCTGTTAGGCTTTAATCGCGGATTAAAGGAAGAGGATTGGAATTTCATAATGGGATGAAAGCGAGATGAATTATTTTAGTCATCTAAATAAATATATTATCTTATTAAATAAATCTCATCGGCTTGGGTTCATTGAATTTCACCATAAAGTACTTTATTGATATAGTTCTCAATAACTCTATGTAAATAGATGTAAACATTACATTGTATATTTAATTTTAATTACATAAATTGATTTGAATTCCACGAAAATGAAGTGCTGTCAAAGTGTCCTCATTTATCAGAATCCAATTTTCATGATAACGGAACATCATCTCCATCATTAGTTTAAAACTTTAATTTCAATGCATGAGTTAAAGTTTCGATTCAAATTGAATGCATTCATAGTTTTCGGTGTAAGGAGGAGCTTATGCATCTAATCAACACTTTTTATCCTATAGAAAGAGAAGCATAATCCTGCTTCTGCTATCACACATAAGCATATCACTGCTTTAGGCTATATATCTGCAAAATTTTTCAATTGTATTAAAATTACACGAAACAATGTTACTTTAACGTCGTTTCAAGCGATACCGTTCCATGATCTTATACCCACGAATTCAAGTGGGTTACGGTATCAAAGGCAACTTTAATCCAACTTTGATTTTCTCGGAATTAGGTTCCACGCCGATTAAATCGAAATCCAGGTTAAAGATAAAATCACTCTTCTGAAAACTTGTGTAAGATAGATAAGAGAGAAATCCGGGAGTGGCTTTTATCTTAGATAGGAGTATGAAAACGTTTTATCGAGTTAATCGTGGAATATGTGAGCACACGGCTTGAGATAAAACAAAGTATTATCTCAAAAGCATGATCCGGTATACTTATGTTATAACTCTAGATTGCTATCACTTTTACTTTTCCTATCGATAATTTTCTCATCGTAAGTGAGATAAGAGATTCATTTCCTTTGTAACGCTGAAAAAACCTTGCGCCTGCAGTTTAAATTGCTCGTTGTATTTGAAGTTGAGTTGGTATACATACCAATGTAACACTCCCTTGTAGTGTACGATTGATTATTTAAATTGTATGGGACTAATGCATTTAATAAATAGTTATTACAATAAACGATGTGAATAACGTTTAATAGGCACTCAGAACATCGATTTAGTGAACTGAAATTAAAGACGTTCGAGAAAAGTTGAAAATATATCTATAAAAGTTTGAAGTATTGTATTCTTTAATTTTTACTGGCCCCATTTAATATTCACGGATCATTAAGGAGAACAAAGACTTAAGATATGTTAAGAAAAAGTTTTTTTCTCATGCATCCTTAAGCAAAGAAATTTCGTTTAAATTCCGATAATTTTAATCGAGTAATCTTTGCTCTTTAATCCCATCTCCTACTCCTGCTAATAGCTCGGTAAAATACATCATGCCTTCAAAGGCTACGTTCAAACTATTCATAGCATTCCTTCTTCACCGAGGACCTATCAAATTTGAATACGCAAACATGTTCCTTAATTATTCACTAGCCGTTAGCCCTCGTTAGAGAGATGGAACAAGAGGGAGTCCGTGTCGTCGCTCTTAAATCGAAAGATGATTCGCATTACGGCCCCTGTATCTGCGTTTCCTCCACTTCACTTTGCTAGACACCCGAGTCTCCTTTACGGAATTCCCCGTATGCGGCGTCATCTTGCGGATGTATCAGGGAAAGATGGATGGAGATGTTGCCGTCAAACCACACCGTCAGCACCCTTTTCTGAGGCCCTCTTTCCCGCCTCACGCGAACGGAAGACCCAAAAGTTTCGTGGGAGAGGGTGTGTTTTCTCGGCAAAGGGGTTGGTTGTGTTGAGGTCGCATCAAGGGGGAGGGACATTTCCACCTGTCCTTCCTATGGGGACATTCGTTTTGGCCGGATATGGAATTTGGCCCGTCCGGCGTCTTCTCCCTTATCCTCGTTCATCCCTCGTGCTCTCATCTCCCCTTTCTGAAATGCTGTATCCTTTTCCACATTTCCGCACACCCTAATTTTGCTTTTCCCTTCGGGTTTTTTTCTGAGGCTAATCTCTTGCGTACTTTTGTTTTGTTCGCAATTGATGTTTTGACTTATTGTGAAATATGTTGTTAAACGTTGCGTATTATCATTCCTTAAGTTGATATAATCTTAATGTTTCGTTTGAGGAAATTGTTCTAGATTACATAGATAGATTTTTCTCAAAAAATATGTGTATTGAACTGAGACGGATTTTTCTGTCTGATATATTTCATCCTTTTGGGAATTTGAAGTAAATTACTGAGTTACCATTTTCAAAATAATCAATTACTGAAGTCAGTTACATCATTCGATATATTTGACACACCTTTCTTTTCCTTAAAATTCTATTTTGGAAGAATAGTTTTTCATAATTAGAGTGAAAATTTGATGCACGATTTGTTCAAATATTATAAATTTATTTACTTCCATTTCAAATGTAGGTCATAAAAACTTATGGTAATCTTTTAGAAAAATAATTGTAAGCCAAGTTAAGTAAGCTACCAAAAGGATTGAATTTCCTAGTGTATTCGCACTTTTTTAATTTCACGATTTCTTAACGTTATTTTTCGAGTATTATAGAAGTGTCACTCTACGAACGTGTATTTCACAAAATGAAAAGCCTCTTTACTACTTCGTCTGAAAATTGTAGTTTCCCCGGAGAAAAGAAATAAAGTATGGCTTCCTTCGGTGACTCATATTTAGTTTTCTTCTCTCTCTCTCGTCTGAGCCGTGGCTCGGAATATTTTCCCTCGTTGGCCCTTTTTCGATATTTTTAACCCTTATTTCCCCCATTTTCTCTTTCTTTGTTTCCCTGGTGATTCGTATTTGCACTCCCCCAATCTCCTGCGGAAGACCCTCACTCATGGCGAAGGCGTACCTCTTACCACTTTTTGACGTTAATCCTATTTGCGCCCGATACCATATCTGTGCCGAACCATCGACCTTTTAACACCTTTTAATCCCAGTGTCTCGTGACGTCATATTTTCGACCGCATTTTGAATACGGTGGAGAAAGAATGTTACGCAAGAATAATGGCGGAGAAAAATTACGTATAAAAAAAACGTGGATAGGGAAGTAATTTGTCTTGTTTCTTTTTACCACGAGAAAATGATGTTGTTTGAGAAAAATCTTTGAGGATATTTTATTTTCTAAAAAGGATCTCCGAGGGAAATTTATTCGTCTTGTTTAAATCCGCGTGTTTTCGGATATCGAACGAGAGATTAACATGTAGGGTTTCATATCTAGGTTATTATATATGTGTTAGAGGATATCAGCTGTAGCACTCAAGTAAGTTTTTAATCCCCGTAAATCAACTTGATCAATGATCTATCGTTGAATAGGAAAAGAACTGTCAAATACCCTCAAACTTTAAAAAATAAAAACAATATTTTTTAATCCTCAAAAAAAAGAAATGCGACAAATTTTGTTATAATTTGTAATCTTCATTTAGATCGAATCTTCATGTTGTTAATATTCAGTTTTTTTGATAAATTAAGGTGAATTAAAAGTTCAATTATAATGACTAGTACAGTCGAATTCTACGTCTAAATATTTAGAAAATATTATCTTTGGATCTTTAATATTTTGAGAGTTTGAGTCGAAATATTTTGTTATCAAAATTTATAGTTTTCATTTGTCTCTTATTATAATTTATAGTTCCGACAATAAAATATTGTGAGCAATAAATTGCGTTCTTAGCGCACAGTGAATCGTAAACAACAATCTTACATTTTATTTCCAATCCCATTTTAGTCGCGATTGCTAGGAAAATGATGATCATTACGTTTGCGAGAGAATAAAATAATGATTTCTAAGAAAATTTATCTCCTCATATTACACACCTCACTTACGGGTGTGTATTTACGGGTAGTATTTTCATTACGCAACTTCTATTAGAATTCTAGCGGAAGAAGATTGGCTCCGTTCTTATCCGGGTTCATCTGACTCATCTCTAGCACATCTCGCATTTAACGCTCACGGAACTCGATGATTCAGAGAGGACGTGGAAAATTGTTTCCGCAGTTTGCGCATTTTCCTTAATCATTTTGAATTTTAAAGATTTCTGCGCAGGAGAAACTTTCTTGGAACGTAGCCAGCTTTACTTACGTAGGAAAATTGTATAATAGCTTAGCCATGAAATTTTCCTCTTCAATGCAATGAATTGCATCCAAAGACATGAAAATAATGGAAGTTTCGAAAGAAGTCAATTAATCTTTACCATACTTATTTTCTAGTCAAGGAATAAATGTTAGACATGTAAAAGGAACTCGGAAGTGTTAGCTGTCGTGATAAGGTGCATGTTCCAGGTTTATGAGAAGAAATTTATCTCCTGTATGTTACTATTTACTTACTTTACTTCATAATTATATTCTACATTAGTGTTTATTTTTTAATGTTTCATTATAAACCCTCTTAGAATATGTATCTTAGCTTTTTATTGACTCTTAGGACCAATCATATAACCTTATGCACCACTGGTCTAACGAAGAAATTAGATAGTCAACGTAATACTGCATTTTTAATTATAATTCAAGTTTGTAAATGGGAGTAATGATCCTCATGATGTATTTTAATCTTTTTCAAAAGTCGTCAGTGTTTTTACTTGTTAGTCTAAGGACACTTAATTTTCAACCAGACTCATTGGTTTCATTATTTCCCGTGTAATGAAATATTTTTTTCTATTAACTACCTTTGCATAATTATTCAGAATTTTTCATGCATTTGAAAGAGATGATGTGTATTCTGAAGCGAAAATGTTTTGGACTTTTCGTTTATGAAGCAGGTGCATCGTATCAAGCATAATGTTTCATCATTTATCCTTATTGAATTATTTCGCTGTAAGACGACGTTCATGAAAAAAAAGCGTTTTTTACAGGAATTTAACGGCAAAACATATTCTCGTTTGAATGACACAGATAGCCTTATTTATAAAAGTTATGGAATACATTTGAAGATTTATCTTTATATTTGACAATCATATAATCTACTTTTCTCAAAAACCATTCCACGAAACAAGTATCCTAAGGAAAACTAAATATCAGGAAAATGTTTCAATTTATTAAATAGGAATTTAAACTTAAGTTAAAATTTAAAAGAGGCTCCCTTAAATTTTCGTGTGAGAGTTGAAGCGAAAAAGATTTTTGGACATTAAAGATGACGATATCACTTCTGTCATAATTTTTTCCTCCAATCGGAGAGAGCTGGCCCATTTCTTGCCTTTCTACTCAGATATGACGAGAAATCGTAATTGAGGGAACAAATATTGGAATAAAACGTGCACCTTAGTTTTTTTCATCCGAGTCTTTGGAAAAAGTTCCAAGTTGAAGGAAATATAATTTAGTGAGGTGCAAAAAGAGCAAGATTATGATTCTCTTCAAAAGTCTGAGGAAAAATACGCATTTGAGAGACAAAAGAATAAGATAGTTGGTAAAGAGTAGATGCCATGATTCATCTTCAAGGTGGAACAAGAAAGTTTGGTTGCAAATTTCTAGGAATATAAAGGTCTTCAAAAATTAGGTAGAATCTTTCAGAATCTGAGGAAATTTTCTCAATTATTCGGAAGAAATCTTCTTATTATTCGTGACTTGTTACTTTTGGATGACTTTAATCACTAGGTGGCGTGCAAAAGCAGTGCCGTTTTTTCGGAAATATGTCTCCCGTCGCAAGGCAAATTTATTCACGTGGCAGAACGACGCTTCGTTCACATTAGAGAGGCGTGAATTTGCATCTCCTCTTCGGGGTAAACTCAAGTTGATGGCTAATTTTATCTCTATCCTAGGCGATCCTTCGTTTAGCACCAATTCAAACGAGAAATTAAAATGAAAGTGCGCGTGAACGATAATTAAAACGGAAGATTTTACGCTGTGTACGCTAAAGCTCTGAGATAAACCCTTAAGGATTAAACGCTGACAGTTTAATCATTATTACGCATTTTGCAACTTCATTTTATACTCGTACCGTTTATCCGCTGTATTTTCTGCGTCACGGTCTTTGCCTGGGAATGTATTCGGTCTAAAAAGTATGTCATTATGCAAATTTAATTGTTTCGGTGCTTGATTTTCCCAAATGCTTCATCCGGTCAATGGGATTTTGAATGAAATTTATGATTAACTTTATTTTTCTTACGTAAATGTTGATGAATTTACCGAAGAGACGGAAATAAATGTTTAAATTAGGATTCAACGAAATATAACTGATCAGTAAACTGTAAATTAAAAATCAAACTTTTGCAAACTATAACGAAAGTCTCAAATCCTCTCGGTTCATAAAAATATCATTAAAATTTACTGATTATTTGTATTGGACAGGAATGGATTACTTGCTAGTGAACGATAACTGTGCATAATTACCAACACAAACGATTTTTTAAGTAATATTTCTGCTGTTCACATTTTGTCACCTAAAGAAGCATCAAATCATTATTTTTTATCTCTTCCATATCTCCGAACTTCAGAAATTACGACATATGCTCAGTTCAAAATTATCTTCTGTGTCAACTGTTCTTTTTCATTACCTCTGCAGGTCTTAAGGGAATTACGTACATTCCTCCCTTTCTCTTCGTATCGTGTACTCAGTGTTTCCCGATACATTATTATTCTCGTCTGAAAGTTTGTTTTTCAAACTCCAAAGGTTTTCGTCTTCCACTGCTCTCAACGCACTCCGCATCCGCTTCGCTCCGTCTCTTTTGCCTTTGACCGCCCTTTTCATGTTTCGTTTTCCATAAAAAGGTGACATTTACAAAAAGTTTCTTCTTTTGTCTTTCTAACCCAGTGTTGTACCGACTGAACTCCAAGCCCTTATACATGTCCATACTCACGTGCAGTTTTGCTTGATCTTTATCAATTGAACAAGCTCGGATTTTAACATCTGTTTCGATGAAGCGATATCGATCTAATGATTTATTTGATTAAAATGAAAGTAGGGACATATAATTAAACTGCATTTGGTAATGACACGATGCCAAATGAGAATGACGTAAGTCATAAACATGGCGATCATTCCAGCATTTGAACTCGGCAAGAAAAAAATCGGGTTAGAAATTTTGGAACGGAAAAGAAAATATTGTGTGCATGATTTACGCTATTAAAATTATTTATCTGTAATTACTAATCAAAGCGAAAGTTTAGTCTTAACCGAACAATTTGCGATCGAAAATTCTGATTTGAAATAGTTTTGACCTAATATTCTATGAAACACATGAATGTGCATTAATTATATTCCGATAAAATGAAATCTTATTTCCTTCAAAAAAGTTGTATAAATAAATATATATTACCTGTTCATGTATAAAAGTATATTTGAAAACAAACATATTTTATGCGACGTAATGGAAGTGTTACTAAATGTCGTCCTTAAACTTATTTGCGAATAACCTTCAGTCTAGTATTAAAATAGTGTAAAACCTTGCATTATTCACCGGTTAAATGCTTTCTTTCCTATGCTTTTTACTTTTATTTTATTATTATTTAACGAGTTGCGTTAGACTTATTCAGGCCAAAAACATGACAAAAACGGGGTTAAAGAATCTAGATTATACTCTAATGTATTACCTCTCACGACACCATATCCATGGGCATACATAGCTATTCTACGGAGTGAACTTTTTTCTCTCTCCAATTCTTTATCACTCCTTCCTTTATTGAGGTAGTGCCATCTTATCATCGATGTTTTTCTCACTTATTCGAGACCTTAATTTAAAACTCTTACTCTTCTCACCTTTGCATACACACTCCGGTCGTTTCTCAGACTCCCTCTCCTTAAGCTTAACGAAAAAGAATCTTGCCTTGCGACCCTTTATCCTTATCGAACTCTTTCCACTTCTGCCGATTTTTCCCACTTCCCTCGCCCCCACTCATTGCATATTCTACGGAGTTTTACCACAAAAGGTCTGCCGAGAAGCAGAAGGCTCTTTGAATGGAAGAGGGTTGTAGGGAAGCAGGAAGAATAGCAGACAGAAAGAAACATAGAAGTTCTTCCTTCGGCACAATCACCCCTCTTCCTTTCCACTTCCATTTTTATCACATATTTCTTAATATTCTTTTATTTTTTCCATTTCGCAAAAGAATAGCGGACCATGTCTCTCTATAAACGAAAATATATTTCGTCCTCTTATTTCTTGTTTCCCAACCGACTGTCAATTTTTAAGAGGATATTTCTGTCCTGAGAAACGTTTGAAGGATCATATTTATAAGTATCATTTTAATAAGCAAATTTAAAGGTTTTCGTTTTTTGAATTAATATGAAAGATTTTTAGAGCTTAACGGAAACCGAGGCACTAATATGAAAGTACTTCTAATAATGTGCGAAGTATCTGTTTACTCAGTTTGTAGAGAAATGATCTTTGCAAAATATTGATTGAAGTTTTCTATTGGATCAAGATGATAAGGAAACTTGTTATGATCCCAAAATAAGTTCATCTACGTTGTAGGAAGCAAATTTAAGCTCCTATAATGATTGTATATCATGGTTAGGCGATACAGGAAGTAATTAATCTTTGCTTGTCAGTATATCTTAACTATCCCGTAATTGAAAAGTAGTTAATGGTATGATAAGATACTTTTTAGCCAGGAAAAGTATTAATTACTCTCAATAATGCTTGAAATAAAACAGTCATTTATATTATACATTTGATGGTTGGATTTCTAAATGTATCGAATTTTCAGTTGCCTGTCTGAGATTTCTGATCGGGCATAGAGCAATGAATTATTTTACTATTTCAGTCTGTCTTTTGTTATACGTTTTCGCCCATACTTTGTAACTTCACGCCTCGCCTAGTTCTCCATTCGTTTTCCTGCGCAAATAACCGCCTCTTTTATTTTCAATCCTCTCGCCTCATTTTATTATTCACCCGATTCAAAACAGCGCGTGATTTCTCTTTTTCTCTCCATCGAAAATATTTTTCCCTGTTTTCGTCTTTAAAAGTACTCGAGGAAGGGGTTTCCCTTTGATGGCCCTCCTTATCTTCCTCCCGATCACCTCTTCTTCTGCCGCGAGTCTCCTTCGTCAAAAAACCATGCTCTCTTCACCTTCGCGGGGAATAAGATTTTCGAGGGGACGGAAAAAGACCCTTGAGTGACTGAAAGGCAGAATTTTGAGGCAGCGATGGCACAATGGGTTTGTCGAGGATGAGTAGAAATAAGGGGAACTCCTTTTCTCTCCTATATATTTTACGTCGACGAATAAAACTCGACTGTTGCGATCCCTTTTATTCCATTATTTCTTCATCTGCGCGAACGATCGCGAGTCTCCGTGAAAAGGGGAATTTTCTGAAGATTTTTTTCTAAGGTTTCGTTCAAAATCCGCAGCCCTACCCTACCTTCCTATTCGCATCACTGCTCTAAATTTCCATGGACTCAAAATTTCCGAATTCCCCTTCACTTTAGAGTCTTTGCTTTTCATCTCATCGATAAAGAATACGCCTATTTTTGCTCGGTTTGTTTCGAAATCCGTTTCCGGAGTTTTATTGCTACCAACACGGAAAAGTTTTAATTCGTCCTGTCGTCTTTAAGTTGAAGATGAGCGTCCGCTTTGAAACCAACCTCCTCCGAGCCCCTTTTAGCGCTTGGGGAAAATTAAGAAGGCGTCGAATCGTCTTTTGTCTTCGGTAGGAACGGCGTAATATCTTCCGGTTCCGCTCAATGATTTTCGCAGTTATACAACATACTATAGGGATCCTTCCGGAGATGTGCGGCATAATTTAAAGCGACTTTAAGTACTCATTTTCCTCGGATGCATTCTCTCGTGCAGCCTCCCCCCAGCGCCGGTTTCCGCGAAGGATGAATCATCTCCCTCGGAGAGAATTTTCCACGGTCCATTGAAGACGTCGTTGGCACGGGGACCGAAGATCTCGCCCCTTAAAAATATTCCGTCGTGAAGGGGTGAGAGAGAAGGGTCACATCCGTTGCTATAGAAAAGGTGGCACTTTTCCCGTCGATAGAGTGGTCGATCCTCGGTGATGGACGTTCGTAATCCTTCCATCTGTGGGGAGTTGTAAGGTGGAGAAACGGTTGTTTGCGGGTCAGGGAGGGCAGAAGGGCGGAACCGTAGTAGAAACGGTTGGTGGTGGGGTTATCTCTGGGGATGATTCCGTCCTGCGACGAAAAGGGATGACGGAATAATGGTTTTGTGAAGGGGCCGAAATGCGGTCGGAAAAGTTTAATGAAGGGGAAGATATCTGAAACGGAAAGGAGGCGGTGGAGGGTGGCAGCGGGAGAACGCGTGTAACTGTTTACTAGATCGTGTTTGCGCTGAAGGGGCATTTAGAGGATAGGTGCTGAATTCAGATGCGCACTGTTTGTAATGTAGTGAGGAGGGATGATAGATTTGCCCCCCCTGGAGAGAAGGAGATTGTTTTAAGGGAGTGACCTAAGCAAATTGCCCACGGAGGGCGATCTATACTTGCACGCCCTCTCTCTCACGGGATGTGCAACGAGCAACTTCAACATCCGCTTTAAGTTACGCCGTCAGCGTTCGTGGAGGATTTTTTTTTCGGGTTTCGGTTAGCTCTGTTTGGTTTTCACTCGCTGCTCCGTTTCCCACGTTGATATATGCTGTTCAGCACCCTGATTTATTCCGATGGAAAAATCTGTTAAATTTTCTTGTGCTGGGGAACGTTTCTCGCGTCGCAATCTTACGTCTCGTGTGGATCTAAAATCTTGTCATTGTTCTTCGAATTCTACAAAAGACTGAGATGTCGTGATGTTATTAAAGGGCATATAACTTGTGAATAAGACGTTGAAGTAAACGAATATTTATCGTTTTGAAACTTTTCTTTGAATTTGTAGGAGCAACTGTTGTTTCGCCATGAAGGATAAAAAAAATAATAGTTAACAGACTAGGTTCCTTTCCAAACTTTTAATCGTATACATATAGATTTGAAATTATATTATCATGGCTTATGTATATTATTAAATGATTAAATCAATATGCTTATCCACCAATAGCAAATTCAGGACTCTTCGATTCCTGTTACGTATGCTTCATTTAGGATAAATCCTCATATAGTATAAGTATAATTATAAATTCGTACATTTATTCTTACGAAAAGAAACTTCTACTTGATCTTGAAAATTAATTTAAAATGTAAATTATCAAAGTAAAAATGTATTATTTATATGTCTCGTTTTATACCTATGAATAAGGTATATATCGAGATAAATATGGATATATAATCTCATAGAATATTTCTGGAACGCTTTATTTCTTTTCCTCGAAAACATTCTTTTACGCTATATGCTAATTATATATTTATTGCGACTATTCCGTCGAAAATGGCTCTTAAAATTCAACGTTCTTTACGGCTATCATAAAAATGTTTCTCGGTCAAATGAATCCGTGTCTTGGCGCATTGAATTTCAGGCGAACATTTCTATGATGATTGAATTACTCCCCTTCGACTCGATCGGAGGATTACCCTTCTGTCGCGAGGAAATATATTGAATCATCGAAACAAACCCCCAAATCCGTCCTCCTGTTTCGTCTCCCCATTTATCCACGAAACGTCCCAGAGTTTTTCCCCTTAAATTAGATATATTACCACCTTAACTCATGCCATCGAAGCCATGTCGTCTGCGTCTCTTTGATTTGTGCTCCTTGTTGTGTTTTGCGAAAGGAGAAAGAATGAATGGCCCTTTGGGATTAAGATAAACCCCAGATAAAGAGATCCGGTATCTTTCCAATTCTTTCCAGATGTAAAAAGATTGGTGGAAGGGCGGGTATTGAGATGTCTCCGATAAGGAGATGCGTTTCACGGCAAGTGGGCGTGAAATCAAGGCAATGGAGTAGGTGTCGACTGTCTCTGTGTATTTTTCCGAAGCAAATTGATGGTCCGATTGATTGGATGATAAGCTCCCGAATGGGTTTCCATTGTGCAGGAACACCACTACGAAAGATGGACATATTTCACGACGATTTTTTGGCTAAGTTTTTTAAGTCGCTAAAGGTCATATACACTGCAGAATAGGAAACACGGATTAAGATTCCCAATGAAACACACGATCGTGATTCTTTGAAGGAAGGGTTACTCTTGTTTTCCGATAAATCCTTTTGTTTTTAACTTTCACACGGTTGAGTTATCTATAAAATTAAAAATTATTTTTGTAAGCTTTGCCAAGAGACTTTTTCCAAGTACTAATTGTAAACTTACCTCCCTATTATTTAATTTTTTGTTTTGAAAATCTGGCAGCTTTTTCTAGTAACGATAAATTTATGTCACACATTTTCATGCCCTAATATTCAGTTAATTTAAGTGTTATGTGCGCTTACTTAGTTTAATGATTTTTTCGTTTATTTATTTACACTTCTCTCTTATAAAACCTGGTTTCATTCCTAAAATTTATTTAATAGTTCTTTTGCTACTTCAATGGTCAATTCAAGTAATTCTTCATAGTATTCTGTACCATTTAGAGATATGATCAAACTAATTCTATCTCTATGCATACGTCGTTCTTCATTCGGTATTTGATTGCCATTTCAGAGACGTCTGACGAAGACGAAGTGAATATTTCAAATAAATATTTCAATCTTCTGGTGCGTCTAAAAGAGAGCGATCTCGTGGAAGGTTTTACCTTGCGATAAACATAGCAGGCATGACATAGCACCCTTTGCGGCATAAATTCCTCAACAAGACGTTCCGTCAACGTGTGCCGCTCGTATATCACGTCGGTGCGTTACGACTCGCTCGTTCCTTTTACGCAGCGCTTTTGCTTTTCTGATACATTGCGAAAGCATTTCGCGCTCTCTTCCGTCACTTTTCTGTAGCGATTATCGTTCGTTCACAATCGTTTCTCTTCTTTCATTCATTGGCTGAATTTTCAATCGTTTGAAATTCTTTTCGATACATATCTCTTTTACTATTTGGGTACTCACGAAGCCTCTTTTCCAACCAACAAGCTATCAGTTTGACAACTTAGAATGTAAAATCATTGCTATTTTATCGCTGTTTTCTCTTTCAAATAGAATTCCTTGAGACGATGGCCAACAAAATATAGTTTTTGGTAAGTCCAAGATGAAATTTTAAGGACAGAAACTGGAAGATCTTAAGTCAAGGAGTTAGTACATATCAAATACATAACAGTCTCATTCTATATATACTACTGTTATATTTTAGTAGCTATTTATTAAGTCCAACTAAAAATCTTTATGTATACGTGGATCAATAAGTTCGATTTAAAATCGCTGTCAAATAAACCGCACGGAATACATGTCGAAGTCTGGCAGCGATGTTATGTCATGAGATAACTGGATCTCTCGTACGATTCCCGAATAAATCAAAATTGAAAATACAATGATATGGATATCTTTAAAACCAATTTTCAGTGTTATCTCAAACACTGTAGCTCAAAAGGATATCTTGGCTTGTCCAATGATTTATATCTTATCGAACTTCTATCGAAACATCATCTCCTTAGATATCACAAATTGCATTATGATATATGTGCCTAAGGATATGTAGTAGTGACCGTTTCTAAAACTGAGGTTTTGATTTTAAAAAGTGATTTCTTTTTAATTAACTTACCCAAATAGAAATTCATAAGAAAGGCCACTGTAGTCAGCCCGCGCTTTCCCCCTTGTGCTTAGACTACAAGCAAACACTTAAATGGTATGCGTGTTGCCAACATCTAGGAAGTCTATGCAAAAATGCATTGTAAGTTCACTTCCAACAATGAAGTTGTTTTTCATTTATCAGTTACTCTTGTTATTCATTATTGTTAATTGAATTTACTTTACTATTGTTTTTATCATTGGAATAGTTTTACTTGTGTTCTTCTTTCAATATCTTTTCATAAATTTATTTTATTCATCTGAAACTACTTAATTTTCTGTAACTTCCAGCGTTTAATTTGATTTGATTCAAAAGTTTCCGTTTTCATAAATTAAACGGAAACTTTTAAAATGTAATTTTCATAATTTTAGGGTTATTGTGAAAGGATGAATGCCACTCTGCGGATTCCAAACGTTGATTTTGACTTTTATACGACCAAAAACAATGAGAGAATACCGCTTGACTCTGGGAGTGCCTGGAAATGAGTTCGTTTCGTGCAATATGGATGAGGTCACACAAGTGTGCCTGTCACGTGTGACTGCAAGACATGAAAATTTCAACCAATAATAACGATATTGACCGAGGTTACACAATTCTCGCCAATATCAAATGCATAAAATCTATTCTCCAGTTTCGATGGAGTTCATTCAATCGACGAACAAGATATGAAATTGGTTCCCAAGGACACTAGAGAGAGATTATATCTATATCGTCCCCACTCTACGGTTTCCCGAATGGACGAACTAGAATAGAAATGAATAGGAACGGATGAATCAATTTTTAGTGGTTTCCAATTGCATCTTTGAACAAAAGAGATCCCGAAGAAATTCTAGTCATTGTTAATGCTCTGTAAACTGTTATATTATAAAGAAATTACGTATTTTTTTCGACACGATTGATAATTGAAACCCTGTGTCCTATGGATGCTATAAAGACCTCAAAGAACTATGCTTTAAAGTAAAAGTAATATAAATGTAAGTTTTTTAACAGTCAGTAACAAACATAACAATTTGATTTCATCTGTAATAGGTTAATCTTAAAGATTCCACTATTAAAAATATCTTATTTATTCTGACATATTAGCCCAATATAAATGTATATTTTGTCGAAGAATAACATAAATTATCCTTTTTTAGTGCAGTACGTTATTGAGCCTTTAAAGTTTGAGAAGCTAATCTACAGATATCTGAAAAAAGATCACAATACTAGAAAGTAAACCATCAATAGATCTCAGAAATAAATAATATCGTAAACTGGGACAGAAAAAAAGAGGTCAGTGGGCTTCAATCTGGAAATATAGCCACCAAAAACATATCTCTTTGTAGATGAAGGCCAATAAAATGGAATAAGTGAAATCCCTTCTGGAGAAAATAACTTCGAGATATAAAAAATGGGGACAAAGCACTAGAGGGAAAGGATGATAAAAAAAACACAAAAAAGTCCTGATGGAAATAAGCAGTAGTATAAGAGTGCGGGATTTATTCAGAGGAAAACAGGAATGGACGAAGGAAAAATAAATGGGTGCAGATGTTGACGAAGAGGAATCTGCAGGCGGAAGGACTTCAATTTGAAAGAAAGTGTTTTATTCTGACGAAGAAATGAGAGGAGGGAGAGATGAAGAGGAAGAAGGAAGAGTGTGTGGCGGGGACAGGAAAAAGGAATGAAAAGAGTGAAGATCAAAAATAAAAGGAGATCTCGGCGTGCTTTCCTTTTCGTCCGAGCGAAATTGAAGTAGGAAAGTGGGGAAGATTGCACGCTTTTGGAGAGAGCCGGGATAAAGAAGGAAGTGGAGAGATCAGAGAGGAAATAACGGACAGTATATGAGAGGGGACCGAAATAAAGAAGACGAAAAATGAGTAGAATATGAAGTAGGGAAGTAAATATAGGCGAAAATTTTGAGGAGGGGACAGCAGTGATTTAAAAATATGCTTGGTACCTCATAACATTATTCTAGATGTTTTTTTTCGATCGAATGCCGTTTTTTACTCGTAGACAATATAAGAATATATATATATAGTTCTCATTGCTAGAAACGCACTACGAATCGTAAACTAGTTGAGGAATTCGATTTTTGCAATATTTGAATGTGAAGAATGAGATCAACGCAAGCGGTATCAGAAAAGACAAAATGGACTACCATGAATTTATTATTTCGCTAAGTAAAGAGAAAGATTCTTATCATTGAGGAAACCATAAGAGAATAAAAATTTAGTTTGTTTCGAGGAATCCAAAGGGAACTCTAATCATATGTAGGATTTTTCGGGTTGACTGTTACTGTTACCACAACGTCTCTGCTTTTTCGGTAGATTATATAGAAGAAGTTTTAATACTAAATCTAAGTTATTTTGATCTTCTCTTGTATTTGATTGGTTAAATAACAAGAGTCTGCGAAAAGGTTGAATAGGAGAAGTAAAGATGTATGGCGTAGATGAGGCGGAAGAATGGGCCGTAACCGGAACTAAAGTGAACGAAGTAAAAGGCCGAGAAAAGGAGAGAAAAGGGAAAATGAGGAAGTAAAAGAGGAAATATAATACTGAGGAGAATAGGCAGTAACGGGAAAAGAAGAGGGGATAGATGAAGGCGTGATGGTGGGGGAAAATAGTCGGGGATAAAGGGCGGACGTCTGAGGGGACCAGTTCCATCCCTTAAGTATGCTTTTATGTGGATACTGGAGGCAAGGATAGGGAGACGGGTCGAAGGAGGGTTTGGCAGAAGGGCGTCGATGTTGAGGGCGGTAAATCAAGACGGAATGTGTGAGCCACGTGGAAGGGGATGCCTTCTGTAGAAGGTTTGAAGGTTCTCCAAGGGGTTGAGAGGGTGTCTTTTTTGGGCAAAGTTGCGGCACTTTTTTTTAAAGAGTAAGACACCGATGCGGGAGGAAAAATTGCGCTGCGTAAGAAGAGGATGAATGAAAGGAAATGCAAGAGACGTTGAAAAAAGTTGGGAAACGGAAGAGACTGAAGGGAGATGAAGATGAGAAGCGGGAAAAGAAAAGTTTTTTAATTGTCGAGAGATTTTGAGTTTAAGAGGAGGAGGAGGGGGGGTGTCTGGAGTGCAAATGATGGCACGTTATGCGTTTTCTTTATCAGAATTGTGTTTTCCTTAGGGCGCGGATTTAACACAAAACGTGTTCCGCTCGTTAAGAAGAATAGCAATGGAATAGAAAGAAGTGATTTAATTTGCGTAGTTGTCTTTATTCATTTAAAGTTTTGATAGTTTGAAACTCAAGTTTTTTTGCGTAAATAACTCCAAAGCTTTTTATTTAGTTTAAATCGCAAGTAAAATCAAAATACGAGCTATTGAGGTTTCGAAAGTGAACTTTTGTTTGGAATTTCACGAAGAAATTTGTCATTTTTATTTTCGTATTTCGTACTAAAAATTGAAACCGGCTCCTCTTATGAAATATATCGAATAACCTGAATGATTGAAATCTTCTTTGCGTATTACTTCTATTCATTATTAACGCATTTCCAAACTCCGGATACTTCTATAAATAGAATAGTGAATAATAAAAAAAAGAACAAAAATTACAATCTTTATCAAAACATTTGTCTATATTCATAAATACTTTCCCCAGTGCTGCAATTTATATAGATTATTGATCTATTAATATTTATCACATCGTGAATTCTAATGCATTACTCAAAAAAGGCTGTTTTTTATGTATTTTATTGAATGGAAACAGTTGCCTTTACAAAGAATCCATCTTAATGGAAACTGTAACGATTGTGTTTGTTCGCCCTTAAGGAAACGTCAATTTTAATTAGATGATTGTCAAACACGGGAATCTCGGTGTCTATATTTGGGCCATCCACAAAATGAAGTTTCTCTTTCTCCATCATCTCTACTTATAGAAAGGTCCCGTTCCCAGAATAGCCCTCTCTAAATCCACCAAATTAATTCCTTACGAAGCCAATAATTCCAAGTAATCGGGCGTTGTCGATTGTGCGTGCGCAAGAAAACAATCAATTACTCGGAGGTTTCGGAATCAAACTCCAAATGGAAGTGGCCATTTTCCTTGGGGGGGTTTCATTCGAAAACATTTTCGCGTCACGGTATTTTTCCTCCCGGACAAAAAAAAAGGTTGGCTAAAAAGAAGGGAATCTATTCACTTTCAATCAACAAAAGAATCCGGTCGATGGGGTGAGGGACGAGGAAATAAAAATAACAGAAAAATGTCGGAGTAAATGGTGTGTGAGGGAAGAGGAAAAGAACAGAATGACTAGTTATTTTGGTAGGGATTGCAGTCTGGTTGGGAGGAGACAACAGATAGTCACAAGAAAGAGCGTGGTGCGCGGAAAAAGTGGGGAAGAACCAGAGCTGGTTTCGATGAAAAGAGGGGATATCGGGCAGAGGTAACTATGGGGATGAGTTAGTGGTGTTGTGCGATAGGAGGGTTGCCTATGGAAATAACAATAAAAGGGGGTGGATGGGGTACATATATATACAAGAAGGAAAAGGATAGGAACCGTCTGGAATGGGAGGCGGCTGTAAAGGTTAGGAAAAGGGCAGGACGTGAAATAATAGGAGGCACAATAAAGGGAGGTGTAGGAACACGGGTTTTGGAACGCAAAATACGAAAGAAAATTCTCTTCGTATTATTCGCGAATTGGTGGAGGAGTAGCAAATCACTTAAAAGAGAGAAAGAGGAGTTTGGTATCGGAATGCAGCGGAGAAGCAGAAACTAATGTATTTTTGGCTAGGGTTCCGAAAATATTTCCGGGGGTGGAGCAGGTGGAATTGTAGTTTAAGGGGGTGGAACGTGTGGGGGTTGGTTGTTTGAGGGTCTTGTAGGTTATTTGGTGGGGGATGGGACGGGTACTTGGCGTATTGCAGAGAAATGGAGTCTCTAGTAAGAGCATTTATACGATGGGTAAAAATATGGGCGCCGTGTTCTTGCGTGCTGTAGGTGGTCTTTCTATAGCCTGCCAACTTGATAGTAATGTTTCGATCCTCGGCACAATTCGTTGCATTTCCTTTATCGAGTTAAACTCGTGTTTCCAAATTCTGTTTCCTTTTCTCTCGTAATGGGATGAAATTAATGAAGGAAAAAATATAATTTAATGCACGTTTCCACAGATGATTATTACTTAAACCTGTAAATACGTCAACTTTGAAAAATTACCTGTTTACTCTACGACTTCATAATTATTAAAGAATTAAAGAGAAAATATACCGATAAAGAGAAAAATGTCCCGTTTCAGAAAATATTATATACTCGTTAGCCATGATTTATAACTAGATAATTCCTTAGAGTAAAAGTTTAAATATATACATAGAGTTAAACGAATAACTAATTTGCATTACATTTATTATTAACTTAAATTGATTAAATTTATTAATGTAGCTGTAGATTATCATATAAATTTTGTTGATTATAGAAATATTGAATATAGTATTTATTAATTAATTATGGTTCAAATTTATTATCATTAATCTCGAAAATGTGAAGATAGTTATCATAATAATTGAGAGCTGAAACTCATAACTTCTTAATTATTTAATATGTGTGTTATTTTAATTATTATTTTATTTGTACATTTATCAATAAATTATCATTAGAAGTAAATTTTATTATGTGTTTATATAATTTTGTGCATGGCTACGAAATTCTCGTTTTCAAGAAACCTCATCAAATGTACTGTAATCGCATTCGAACGTTTTGTCTAATTAAAACCAGTCTAAATCTTCGTTAATTAAACAATCGGACCGAGAACACATTTTGACTATGGTCCACCTCGGTCCACTCAGAGGCCTTTGGGTCCCTTCATCTTTTCCCTTTCATCGTCGCTCCTTCTGCCAGTCATCCACTCCGAAAGGAACACCACTGCTACCCAAAGCCATCCAACTTTCCCTTTCATTACAGTCCTCCACCCAGACTCCCTCCGACTCATCTTACAGTAACTCGAATCGAATTTATGAGATACTCCGTTTTCCTTTGGGACCTACAACGATCACTAAATCACTCTTTCTTTAATTCGCACTCTTTTCGGGGCTTACATTGCTTAAATTATGAGCTCTGAGTTAATGATCGGAGTCTAATTGCCATGAATCATTTTAATTTCATCGCCATTTGTGTCCAATTCGATGCCAACTGGTGATTATTTTAACAGTTTTGTGTCACCCAAATTCACTTGGGTTTAAAAAGAAGCGTATAAAAAAATTTAAGCTTTGTGGTTCTGGCTAAGTGTAAAATATATGTTCCTTAAAGAATACTTCCATGTGAATTAAAATATGACTCTCTTCATATAGCAGACGTACTTCGATAATAGCAAGCTATTTGTTTGTGGAGAGTAAAGTATCAATTGAAATCTTCTAGTGAATGTTAAATCGTCCTTCTTCCTTTGACATTAAAGAAAAAATCGAATTACAAAAAAATATTAATAATTTTCTAATAATGTATGTTAAAAATTTCAAGTAATGAATAGTAGATGGTAAAGCCATATATAATTTTATACTACCTATGTTCGGATTCAATAATATTTCAATATCTGGTAAAGATTATCCTAGTCTTATAAAATACTGAGCAAATATTTCCTCTTTAACTATTTTTGAATAATCCTCCTTGACTGAATTTCACGTCCCATTTTTACGTACCCTAATGTCCAATAAAAATTCTGAATAATATTACCCTCAAGAGACTGGAAGAACTTATACTTCTTAGTAGAGGTAAACAGCATAACCTACTCTTATTATGAATTGGACCGCTGGGAAAAAGATCTTTTCTCGTTTTTATTTCTCCCGCACATTTTTAACTTTACAAATGGATTCAAATTTTAAAATTCAAATGCATATTATGTAATATAAAGAATGAGGAATGAAATTAAAACAGTTTCGTCCCAAAGGAGGACTAGGGAGTCAAATATATTGATAATTATATCAGGAAAAATGAGATATCAGTAGAAAGAGTGTACTTGGTATCCCTGCCAAGAACAAATCATGAATGGAATGAAAAAATGATCTGAAAGATGTAATTTACTCATATTCTAACATAATCCCAGACTACTTTGACGGATATATTTCGATTTCACAAAGTATCGAAGCAATCACAGATGAATAAAAAATGTACTAAGTTTATAATCGCATTTAATAGGATAGTTTTAAAGTTTATTGACGAAAGTTAAGCTGAAAACTTTGGAAATTGGAGATAATAATTGAGTTAATCGATAATCAGGATGTGTTCTCGGGGATGGAGTTGAGTTGTTATCCACGTAAGATAGTGCCATTTATGCTACTACCGCTTAATACTGATTACATCATTGTTTCCATTCACAGGAGCAGCGGCAGCTTCCCGTCTCTACGTTGAAGCCATAACGAAGTTGGCGAGACAGGCGCAGCAAGGGAGCACATGGGGCGGATCAGCTGATGTCGGTGAGTTGCTTCTCCATTTTCTCAATTCCTAATTAGGCCTTAACTTTACTTAGTTTCATCTCTCATTAACTCCACTGAAAGTTTCATCAAAGCGTATAATTCAATAGTTTCCTTTGCACTTTAGATATATTATATTAAAAAGCCATTAAAGGCAAAGTGGATATTATTTCTTAAGGAAATTGTTATCTATTTTCTAGAGTTATACAACAGTATTTTATTGGGTTTATTGTCAGAGTTGCATCTCCTAGAACAATAAATTAAAAATTTTAAAAATTGAAATATGAATAAGAAGCGATGCTGTATTAGATATTCAACATTTATGGTTTAGAATATACTCTCATTCGTTGTAATAAATCTCTTTATTCTTAAGAACAAAGTCATGGAAACTTTTTCCAGTTAGACGCGAACTAAGAATTTCAATTATATTTTTCGTCCAAATTTGAACCTATGCCACGAAATTCATGATTAATTACTAAAAAGTTGAGCGAATAATTTTATCCAGAAATCCCATAGAGGTTACCGAAACGACACCGTGCTATTTTTAGAATCTCTGACGTTTATCGTACAATACACGATAGCTTCATTTCAAATGAAAGGCAGCGTTTTAATGAAGCTTTCGAGACATTTGATCGCATAATCGCTTAAAGCCGTAACAGTTGCGTAATCGAATATCGATCCGTCGACACTAAACAAACTCTGGAGCAGTTCTAAAACTAATCCCACTCACTCTTGGGTGGAAACTTAACTTTCACGGCGACAACGGCAGGGACACGACGAATTCAAACCTCTTGTGTCAGGTGTACGTTAAGTAGAGTCGGGTTGATTAAAATTTAGTGACCGTCGTATCCCATGCGAACTCGCTTTTGCGTTCGCTACTCTCTCTTATACTTGCTCTCTGAACGAGGAAAAACTTTTACTTTAGGAGCACCCTTTCCCGCATCTCCCATCGTTCCCATCCTCTTGTTCCCGATTCTCTTTTCAGCGGCATTGCCACTTTTGAATCTCGTCCTCCTTTCCGACTACGTTTAGCGTCCTTGCCGCTGGTCTACGCAACCCTTTGGTCACCATGGCCACCTCGGATTGTTTTCCTTTTATTCGTCTTGTTTTGCCTCCTGCAGCTGTTATATCGAACCCATTTCCCTCCACATTCCCTCGAATTTTCCGTCTTTATCGGTCGTTTTCCTTTACGATAAATTCCACGCTCTTCGCAGTTATCCGAATCAGTTCGAGAATGCATTTTAGCCCCACGAGGCTCCTTGTTTCGATTAATCTCTATTTTTTTTCTCCCGATCGTAGAATTTTGCATCCCGAGGCTTTATAGAGAGACTGTATCGAATATCGAATGGGATTCCTTGAATGTGAAAGCTAGTTAGCTTGGAGTTGCTGAAAATTTATCTTCCTCATTCTGAGCGAAAAAAAAAGAAATATGGATCGAAGCATATGGGATGGAAGGCAAATACTTTGAGATTTCCGAGTAGTGTGGAATTTGGCATACGTTTTTTGTGCACTGGGCCTCATTTAAAACTATCTACAAAAGAAAAATTTTCTTCCGTCTACCTGAAAATGGCAGCTAAAATATTGACGTGCATTTGACACTTCTCAAGGCTTTAGAATTTCCGGAGTTCTACAAATTTTCTCGACTTGATATGCTTTAAAAATCAATACGAATAATCAGTTTGCAGTCTCTCCAGTAACGGTGTTCTTTTAATTTCGGAAAATTGATAAGTCCAACTAAGAATAGCTTTTAATGATTAGTTAATTATAGTAACATATGTAATTTGAGTAAGTTTTGTCTATTATTAGACTCCTTTACCCTACATATGATAAATTCTAGTTGTAATAATTAATTGATTGATTCCAAATTAAGCTGTGGTTTACAACATTGATTTATATTATATATATAAAAATTGTGGAGCATGTAAATTACATCTCATTTTTTTTACGAGATCTTACAGATATTCAAATAAGAGAACAATATTTTCAAGTCTTACGTGATTCGTATGCGTTGTACCTACTCCATAAATAATTCTCTAAACTATCGATTGCTTTGGGGAATAATTGATGAGTCACCGCTCCTATGGCTTTTAATAGAGTACTTTACATCAGGAGGCGAAGTCAGTTATTCCCTTGTCAATATCTCCAACGTTTTGCAGGAAAGTGTTTAATGGGATGGTGTCTATCTCTTGATCACAGCTCCGCGTTCTGTGCACTACCCACTCAGTATTAAGCACGCGATGTTACGTGAATAAAATATCGTTTTCCCGGCTTCCAACAGCGTTCCTGAGGGAGAAGGCAAAATGGTAAATCAGGCGTTATAATAATTAGTCACATGTGTGTTAACGAACTCCCTCCTAGCGGGGGATACTTTTAAGCTATGCACACCTGTACTTCGGAAACGAATTACCATCACCTCCTGCTGTTGATGCGTAAATGGGCGTCATTTTTCAAACGGGAAAACACGCATTAATAAGCCGCAAAAGAATTTTCAATAAATTATTTTCTCAGTTTATATTTTTATTGAATTGCTCTGATAAACAATCCGATTGTAGTAATACGATCCAATTCGATATGATAATTGCTATGTGAAAGCAAAAAGGACCTACAAATTTTATGCGGAATGAATATTGATAATATCAGTTCATATTTATGATTCAGATTTAATGCGAGGATTATTGATTTCAATTAATAAAGATTTTATAAAAGATAAATTTATGAAGAATTCAATAAAAAACCCATTGGTTACAATGTAATACAATTTATTAACGAGCAAAATTATTCAGTTTAATATTATTTGTATTCATATATTTCTGAAACTCAGTTCGGAATTATGTAATCAGGTTTCTTTCGAGATTTATTAATTTCTCTCTTATGTAAAGAATCTTAAGCTTCGTATGTTTGATCACCATTTATGTCTCAGTAACCTTTTATTAGAGACAAGCATATGAGAGGGGAGATGTTTCGTTAGCGAGGAATAAATAAAGCAGCGAAACTAACGAAATCTAATTCCGAATGAGTTTGCTCTCTTTTCTGAGGATTAAGATGGAATAGGAGAATCGGAAGAGCGGGTCGAGAAGGGGAGGGAGAAGGCTCTCGTCGAATAATCAGAGCCTCCGTGATTGGATTGCTTCCGATTTGAAGAGTCTTTCATTTGCACTTACTACGAATACGAGGTTAGTAAAACTTTGATGGGGCGTGAGTGAAGTGTCATCATTTGCGTCGTCATGGTAAATTAAACTGGAAACTGGGAAGGAGCGGGTAAACAATATGCCTCTTTGGGTTGCTCTCTCTCTAATGCTGTTCAAGTTGTGGAGGAAAACGTGCTTTTGGAGGTACTCGTTACCCTGAAGGCCTACAACATGTATCGTAGGATAACGTTTAGGATTAACTCGAAGGGATCTGTAAGCTACATACGTACCCACATAATTAGTGCTCTTGGAAAAGATTCTAGTATACTTAGGCGGATAGAGAAAGGCTTGTATTGATACTTTATCCTGAATCAAATTCGAATGAAATATTGAACCCTTACCGTAAAACACTATGATAATTTTTCATTAAGGACCAGTTTGTATAGTCTTTTAAATCAACAACGAACGAAATAAATCTAAAAATTCAAAACAACGTTTATATAAATTCATTACGTAATAATAAGTACGTTAGCTTGAAACGTATTATTTTATCTTCTCTTTTTGATGTACGTGTAACTTTATTCATGTGTAAGCGAATTATATACGTGTAATATACATTATTCTTATGTCGCTAATTCCTTTAAAAATTTCACGCGTCGATGAAGAGCATCCCCGACATAAGTCATACTTTTAAATAGTCTGTAAACGGAGAACTTTTTCTCTCTCCTTCAACCAAATGGAATGAGGAAATGCACTCAGACTGGAAGTAAACTCCTCAAGACGAGAGATTGAAATTGGAAAGGAAACCCGAGAGGTAATGAAGACTGGGAGTTTCAAAGAGGATGAAGTTTTGGCTCGAGAGTTACACGAGGTCAGGATAAGATGGATCATAAGGCTTGTAGAGGTTAAGGGCGAAAGGGAAAGGAAGACTTCCCGAAATTGGATGTGTACTGAGAGCGGAGGAATGGGTTTATCCGCCGGAATGGAGAAAGGATGCATACGGGAGGTGGACAGGAAATGTGTGTGACACTTTTAAGGCGCAGAAAATCGCTTTCGTGATGAGGCACGTACGTCTGTCTGCTCTTGGCTGTGGATGACAATGGGAGGTACAAACATCAAAACGAAAAGCTTATTGAAGGTATACGAAAGGGAGGATGGGTTAAAATATAATATGAAACTTTTAATTTTTGTATTGCTACGAATAAACCTATTGAATAATACACCGGAGATATTTCTGAGTTCAAGTAAAGGATAAAATAGAAGAAATAAAAATTTTAAATTTCTTTTTTTTTAACGCTAATCAATTCATAAATGTGCAGATATTTTAACAACGACACCTCGAGTGTTTCACAAGCACGATACCTGATTACAGCCTTCTGAGAGCTAAAGTTCGTAGTAAAATGATTTTCGTATCGCCAAAGGTGATTGAGCCACTAAAAAAGCTTTTTAACTTCACTCAGTTTTCTTTGTTCTAATCTTATATCGTGAGCGCATATTGATCTAAGACTCAGTCTGCGATGCGTTTTGCTCTCTTTCTTCGCACTTTCGGAGCTTCGCTAATGGATGAAGCAGAGATCGCGGGTGTGCACTAAAGCAAATAACTGACCTTTAATTCGATTTGTCTCCGTGACGCGAACAAATTTTCCCTTGCGATAGATCGTCCGCCTTTTATGTTCTGATTTTTCTAGCTTTTTAACGGCTTTTGTGGATATAATGATTCTTTAATATTTGAAATCTACAGATAAATAGATAATTTTATGCAATGCATCCGGATGATTCTCATTTTAAAATATTGTAGAAATTGATCTTTAGTTTATTTTTAAAACAGATGTAAGTTCTTGATCTCATATACTATCCATAATTCGGGTCATTAATTGTAATTATGGATCATCATCATATTATATCATAATTAGAGATTTATCGTGAAATTCAATTTAATTATTTTATATTATGATTGAACTATCATTTTTTGTTTAGGTAACAGAATATTTTACGTTTCACATTACTCGACAAAAATTTTCGTGTATATTTTCCATATTTATACATGTTTCTTATTTTCATATGTAATATTCAGTAAATATCCCTAATTAATCGTGAAAACAAATATATGCTGGTCAACAGAAATCACTCAAAAACTTCCTGTCAGTGGAGGGCTCATTCATTGAGGTTGAACAACAAAGAAATGATTCGATTCGAATCCAATTACGTCTGCGGTCGCCAATGGCAACACATTTTTGAACATTTGTTCTTATTTTATGTCTTCTTCCGTTTCAGTTGAAACCTTTGTCTGTTAAGGTCATTTTTGGCTTCCAGTATACGGTTTCTCAATTTATTTTTATAATTCCAAAGTCTTTGATTCACTTAAAAGTATTATTCTTGAGTTTCATACGAGAAAGATTATATTAAATTAACTTAGAAGGCCGAATTGTCATTCTACCTGGGTATATTTTTTATCAAATAAACCCTGTCGTCGCCCTTATTTGTTTCAGGCTTCGAAAGTTTTATTTCAAAATTGAGGCTTTCAGCGTAATTATTCAATAACGAAAGAGTTACTTATGTTTATTTTAAGGTAAAAAAATTGCACGATATTTTTGACGTAATTTGAAAACATTCAATCTTTATAATACAAATTAGTATTTGTTGTCTTTACTCGTGATATCACTTGAATGAACAGAGAGATTCTTTCCAATGAGTATCTTTGCTCTTCTTGAAAACATTTTTTTCTATAAATTCTTCCTTTAAAATCTATTGAGATAATGATTTTCGTATTTTATTCATCCTCTAAAATATCTGGAAATATCCTCACGGAACATTGTTATATTTTGTCCCCGAGCTCTTTTATCTGACTCTCCGAAAGAATTACTATTTACCCAAGTCCGCATCTTGCGCGGTTGTTTGACCTAAACACTTCCATTTACGCCGCTGCCATCTCATTTCCTTCGCCTAGATCGCTTCCGTGGACTCCCTCTTACTTAACGAGCTCTTTGTACTCTTCCCGCATTAAACCCCCACCACTTTCACTTCCTCCATCTGCCCTCACATACGCGAGGACCCATAACTTCCTCAACACATCAGCCTAACTCATTTTGCTCCTGTTTTAGAGGTTGCCCTAGCTTCTTTTGCCACTCAAGTTTTCCACTCTGCACTAAAGTGAGGAGAATTATTCAGGAAGCTTAAAATCACGAATGCTCTATTTTACTTCACGCTTATCTTCGCGAAACTGGGTCCTTTGTGGTTTCGTGAAAGTTGTTTCATTTATGCCGAATGAAAAAAGGCTTTGGGTATTTCCAAACGCGTGGCGAATACTTTTTCTGTAGTATTTCATCCTCTGTAAAAAGCTCTAAGCATAGAGAATTTGTAAACATTGTATTTAAAGGATATATCGAGAACATTTTTTGTACTATGGCCTAAATGTTGGCAGAAGATGCATTGTTTAATATGTTTGTTTTCTACTATTTTCTCACCTTTTAATTTGCTTAACTCCTTGCTATGTTCTAGAACTTATCTTTATTTATGTTAAACCTCTGCCGCTGGAACATTGTTCCACTTGTAAGGTTTTTAATAATAGTATAGTATAATTACTTCGAGAGT
The DNA here is from genome assembly GCA_020796165.1 of Pantala flavescens. Lineage (NCBI taxonomy): Eukaryota > Metazoa > Arthropoda > Insecta > Odonata > Libellulidae > Pantala > Pantala flavescens. Next base: position 6,964,190 of record CM036878.1, on the reverse strand, counting down.
AAATATAATGTCTCGTTTAAAGCTTTGTAATCCAGGTTTAATAATTTTCCAAAACTATATTCATGTGTAAATATAGCAATGTTTCTGTTAAAAACCGTATCTGATATCACTGGATTCTTCCTCGAAATGATGTCCTTTAACTAGGCACTTAAACGTTAAAAGGCTTGGACTCGTCTTGTTTCCTTTGGTCGTAAATACCTGAACCTTTTCTGCTTTTGATGGCTTTATGATCATACCTACAACGCAAGGGGTGTCTAGAGATATCTTTTTTTATTAAAGCTTGTGAATCCAGTGGGTTAAAACATTATATCATCTACGTTATGAGCATCATTAGACTCAACAACCATTGTAACTACATGGTAATAATGTAATTCTCAGAGTTATTTGTATGATATCTTGTTCACATTAACTTCGCATCGCATTAAAAATTCAAAAAATATTTTTTTTCTTATTACTACAAAATATACGAACTCCGAGATGTTCTAAATATCCGACCCGCTCATTTGTGATTAACGAATTGTAAAGTATTTAACTAAAATTCGTTAATTGATTCTACGAAGAAACTAAAAGAACTTTAATCTCTCTGATTCGGATCTCTTGTTAAGAATGATTGCGAATCTTTAAACGGAGGAAGAGAATGAACAATTTCCTTCATTTCACAGGTTGCTGTTTGGAGATGTTTCTCTTTACAATAGCTACTCTTAACCCTTTCTTTTTCCTCATTTCTTGATCTCTTCCTCATTTTATCACTCTGTTTCCGTATTCATCGAATTCTAGAGTCCATTCTTGGAGTCTCATTCCAAGCCAAGTACTTGTTCGAAATTCTCGAAAGCCTTCCGACTTAAATTTTCTCTAATCTTTCCTTTTAAGGCCAATGTTTGTTTTTCACTTAAGCAAATGAATCCTAATTCCACTTCTCTTTTTTGATTATCCTCTTTACTGTCCAACCTACGTCAATATTTATTGCAAATCAAAATTTGGCAATATGAAATTAAAATGATATATTTATAATTATTATCAACCTTGTGCTTTAGGTTAAGATCGAATTGTTTATATAAAGAGTTCCTCATATTTACGTTAAAAGTAAGAAATAAAGGAATTTTCTATGATAATTATTATCAACAAATGTGAATTAGAGAAGGATATGAATATTAATATATAATTTTATATTTAACTTTATAATTTTTAGTAACACATCTTATAAGATTGCTTATTAATAAATGTGTCAAAGTTGATTTTTTGGTTGAGAATCTTAGCCATATTTTTCTTATATGTAAATCTCTATCGCATCTTTCTGATGAAAGTAATATAGTATCCGTATAGCTTAAATATAGGATTCGTCTTTCAGTTTATTCGAGAACGTCTGATTGTTAATTATTGTCGTATACATTATGATTTAAATTACCAATTAGCCTCAATATACAGAATGAGACCCCGTAGTCGATTCCTTTTTCTTGAGAAAATCTGACTCTCATTTCCAGTCCTTACTCTACAGTCCCTACGCTACTATTTATCTTTCGACATAAGAAACCTTCTGAATATACAGTAGCTCTTTTCACTGAATAATTAAAGCAGTCAATTTTGTCTTTCCTGGTTCGATTTTCATATTTTCTCAAGTCTCACTTATTTGCCCCCGATATTTGAAGGAATCTTCTTCAGCCCTTATTTCTGTTTACTTTTTACGGAGAGGTTTTTCCGTCGAGGGTCGTAACCATAGTTTCCCTCGCCCTACCTCGGAGCGAATTTCGAATTACTGCTCGCTGCGTTTGTAGACTCGCTCTCATGATTGACTACCCAAACTGAAACAAAAAAAAACAGGTCGCGCACGGGCTTCCACGCGTAATCTCTCACTCTGGCGGCGTGCATTGCAATTGTCATTCCGCTCGTAGTTGTAAAAATAATTAGAGATCACGAACCCGGAAGGCATCCGTGAGATTACGGGTGCAATTGTAACCTGCTCTGTCTGAGTTTTTAACAGAAGAGTATGTCGCTCTTGGGCGTCCAGTCGATGATACACAGGCACTGTATTTCAGCTTTTCTTTACGCCCCGTAGCGGATACGTCAATAACCATACTTCGTGAAACTATCCGGTCCTCTGTTCAATTGGAAATAGCTATTTCCATTGGAAACGATGTAAATTTATTCACGTCAAACTTTTAATTCACTATGTATATTTTTGTAATTTGTGATCAAACAAAATTTATACAATTTTACATTAAACATAGTAATAATCTTTAGCGTTGATTTGTTTCTACTAAATAGGGAATATTAATGTATTACACTTTTATGATTCATCTACTTCTGTTAATTTTGGCTCTTATTATTTTATTATTATGTTCCTATTTCACATTACCCACACGTTACTTTTTTCCGTCACGTGTCATCAAGTTTAATGAGCTCAAGTCGTCCAATTGATTGATTCATTTCGACCACGAATAATCATTCATCCCACTCCAAGCGTTCCCTCATCTCTTCCGGCATTGTTGCAGTGCTATGTTGATTCGTGAATCTGCTTTCATGCACGATAAGCACGCGGAATCTGCCACATCAACTCGTTTCCCTGGCGATCAAGCGTTTACATACGGCCACGGATGTGTTCTTTGCCCTTATCCAACTTCAGTATCCAGCCGGGTTTCCCGTTGGCCATGTCAAACGCCATAGACGTCTAGCGTCTGTTATCCATTTAGATGGAAACGGTCACAGAATCTATAACCACCAACTAGTGTTTGCAACATTCATCACGGAGCGTTAGTAGCAAATACCGTTTGAGGCTCTCTATGCCGAATGGCTCCTTTCTTTCGGAATTCCTTTTGCAGCCGACTATCGATGTTTGCTGTGAAATAAACCTGACGTTTGCACGTCTCCTTTAACCTTAATATTGACAACTATACTCTCTCGTTTATAATTTTTTAATTTGGCAAAGATGTGGTGAAATGTTTGACATCCTAGGTATGACGTTTGATAGTCCTCTCTATGGGTAATTGTATGAAAAGCAAACTGGATATAATAAAGATGTCTTTGAAGCGGAAGATATCCTTCGCATATCTAAAGGGACGCTCTATATTTACCAATGTGCTTATTATGAAGAATTTCCGGTGGTGGGTTCTTGGGCTCGGGGTTAACGGACGGTCATTTTTCAGAAATAAACAAACATTTGACGTTGGAGAGAGGATGGCGAAATATGGAGCGTGATAAGGGAGGAGACAGATAGGTCCAGCCAGTTTCCAATACTCGACCCGACTTATTCATTACCTTTATATCTGGTCATTTCGTTCTTCGTCTCTTTGGTCCATCAAGGCGGTCCACATCCCCTCAATCGCATGCATAGGAATGACTCAGTAAGCAAACACTCGGACCCTGATAAACATCCCTCCTTCATCCTTCAGATTCCATCTATCCTCATTTTGCTTACAGGCAACCATCTACTCCAGATTCCCTTTTCCGATCCCTATTTTCTTTCCCTTCTCCCACCTTTTTCTTTTCCCCTTGTCCGGAACAAAACGCTCTTTCCTGGAGATTGAACACTGTTTCGTTCCTTCCTTTTATCTCTCCTCATTTTCTGTTTTCATATTCTCTTCTCGTTTCATATTTTCCGTCTCTTTTGTTATTATCTTCCTGATCCTTTATATACTCCGCTTTCCTGTGGTCTTTTCACTCTCTCGCATCCCAAATGCTTCCCTTTCGAAAGGTCCTTGTTGTGGCTGAGAATGATATTATCAAAGCAATGCTCTGAGGATTTCTTCAAAAATTTATGAACAGAAAAGGTTTCCAATAGGACATTTTTAGATCAGGTCTTGTTATTATTTCATTAAAATCGAATTCATCTAGTTTTTCGCTTCTAGAGAAGCTTATTTTGACAGGATAACACAAAAAATATCCACTCCTATCTCTCAGCATAATGATGGACGATGAATATAGATGCTGAGTGTTGCGAGAGGTAAATTTTTCAAGGAACCAAGGAAACGACGTAAATATCAGAATGTAAAAATGGTATTCAAAATAGATCTACGTATTAATTTTTTTAGTCAGAGTGAATATGAATAAACTCGAAAATAGATGTTCTGAATGCTGCCTGGCCACTTAATCTAGGAAAAAGAGATGTTTACATTCAATTTTTTACAAACAGTATATTTTTCATATAGATAATCGATTTTTAATTTGTCTGGATTATCGATCTGGAGAAAGTTATCCTCCAAAGGTCAATGTGTAGTAATGTGTTAGGAATGAGAAACAACTGTCAAGTATCACAATCTTCATTTATATTATATGATTGATCACTAATATATCCCTTAAACTTCTTTCTTCCACACCATTTATAATTATCGTTGAATCGATCGCTTCTGAGCACTTTCAAATCTAAATATAATATTTTCGGAAAAGAAATAAAATAAAACTTCAATTAAATTCGAATCTGTGTATTTTGAGAAGTCCTTGATTGTTTTTTTTTCTTCATCTGCTGCCAAGTCTCCGATGTCTATCCCATCATTCATCTCATCACTTTCATCCATTCTCCTCTTAATTTTCTCATTGCGTGTATCTGGAAAACTTTTCTTTGTTTTCGGAGTGAGTTGGCGCTTTTCCTCCGCTCATCCGCAGGTATCGAATACACTTTTTACCTTTTATCTCGACCAAACTTTTTTCACCTCACATCAAAGGAGTGCACTGATAAATGGCCGCGAAAGAATATCCTCCTTTGCATCTCCGTCAGAATAATTTCGCCTCTTGTGTGAGGTAAAAGAGAGATTTAATTGTTTTTTTGGTAAAGTTTGGTACATAAATAAATTGGCTGCGGGATGCTGCACCAGTAATCCGTCAGTGTCGATGCTGCTTTATGAAGAAAATGTAGTTTCCGGGTTTTTGAATAAAGAAAACTCCTTTGGAAGTGGGTGTGGCGGGGATTCTTGATAAATGGGTTTTTTAGAGACGTTCCATTTTCCGAGTTTTTTTGTTGAAGGATAAGATCTAAATACCGCGCAAATTCCGGGCATCGTAGGAGCATTAAATATCCATTTATTTAAAGAGAAGAGCGCAGATTAAAGAAAGATTTCACTCATTTGTTCCTTTACTTTATAAAAGTTTTTGAATTTATACAATTTATAGACGTATTTCATCAAATGTTTGCATCCATCAACACATGAAAGTTTTTAACGCATATTTGTGAATTATTTTGGCAATTATAGTGAAAATAGTGAAGTAATGAGCAATGCACGTCATTTGACACATTTCAGTCGTTCGCAGCCTTTCTTTTCTAATCACCTTTTGTTCGGTATGTCTGAATAAGTGTAAATTTCGTATGCTATTGTTGAAGAGCCGATTTAACCATCCTTTTCTACTAATATATATACGTTCGATTTTTCACTGAAATACGCTTATAACATTCTGTGTCGTATATTATGAAACGATTTATTTGAATTTAATTATTTACTATCTTTACGTATTATTTTCGTAAGACAGCATTTGATACTAATAATCTTAATGTAACTTATATCGTAAGTTCTTTGTTTTTTCCCCTTTTTTAAGTTCATGAAAATGTCTTCATTGTATTTTTGCCTTTTCTCACTTCAGATTAAGTTTTAAGCCTTTCTTTCTTGCTACGAGTTAAGCTGATAAAGCATTTTAGGGAAGGAAATCTCATCTACTTGCTGACTTTTTGAGATCTCGTGCTAGGAGTTTCGGAGGACTCTCAAACTGCTCCTAGGAGCTCCTTAGAAAGCCGTCTTCCAGAGAATAGCATAAAATTAGCATGGCCAAGTGTCGAGGCGTAGAATTAAGGAAGAAATTTTTGGAAGACTGTGTGCTCAGCCGTCGCACATCACATCGCGTCCTGAAGGTTAAGACAGCTTTATAAAAAAATCGCACAAAAGGACTGCGTCAAAAAATAGCGCGCGATCGAAGTATTTGCATAAGTACTCGTGTTATCTCTAGGAAATAGTACTCTCTTTACTCTATTTTTTAAATAAGAAAGTTTCCTACTTTTACCTAATGAGGGAATAGATAACGCGGAATTAGCAAAGCAGAAGGAAAATTATTCCGCGCTTTTCGCAGCTGTTTAATATTTTTGAGCCAATTTTTTCCTCGCAAATTAGAATTTCTCGCGAATTATATTTGAATTGATGAGGTTTTTTGCATCTTGAGAGGGTTGAGGGCTTGAAAGACTTAAACGGGAAAAAATTACGTTTCTAATTCATTTATCACACGTAAATCATCGGAAAATTACTAATCATCAATCAAATGACCAAATGCGCAAAGTTTCTGAGCAATAATTCTTAACTAAAAAGGATTTACCTTGAAGTTTGTGGAATTTTTATAATCACGTTTTATTTCAGGCATACATGAAATAAATAGCACACAAATTATCTTATTTCAATTGTAGTTTAGATTATATAGTTAGCGGTTTATAAATTTCGAGATATATCGATATCAATTGGTTTATGCCGTTTTTTACAAACGACGACTCATTTGAGTCCACATCTTTCGTCGTAGATGTATTTTTTATCCCATAAAAACGCATGTGACTCCGAATAATAAAAGTTAAAATAAAAAATACTTCGCGAATCTAATTCCCTCCGATGTGCAGTAATGTGCAAATCCGCTGCACTCGTGTCATCGCTCAAAATTCGATTATAGTCATGTGCAGAGTAAAAATGCCCCTCTCCTTCCGCCATCAATCTCCTCTTTGGCTGAAGATGAGGGTGAGAGCAGTTTTCCTAATCCCCATGGAGCCCACTCCAAAACTGAGTGGATCTGGGAGGGTTGTTCCAGAAATGGCGATGAATGACTAAGCCGATTAAAAACGAACTCGGAAATTCCAAATAATTCCCCGCATCAGCTTATGACTTCTCTTTGTTTTTCGTCTCTACAACCGCCGTATTAACCGCATTTTTCGGCGATATTTTCCAATCGTTTCTGTCGGAATCTGAGCTCTTTTTCGGGTGCACGCGCTGATGGCGGCTTTAAAAACGCCTAGCTTAATTTCTTTCCCAACGGAAAAGAGATGGAAATGACGTGCATTACATTTGGTACACTTTGAATTTTTTTGAATGCGTTTTTATAAGTGTCGTTTATTCGCTAAAATAATGAAATGACTGTCCTTTTAAAGAAAAAATATGGTCTGGGATGAATATCAAAAGTTTAACTGACTGCAATCCCATCTTTGGAGTATATGTTCTAAATAGTTTGACACAAATATTGTCAAAACTTTTGTGAAACGTCTGATTATTGTTTTTTTATCCTAGTATGCGTAAATCCTTTTTTCTCTTAATTTCGGAGAATATTTCTACTGCTGATAATCTAACCTCTTTGAATATTGGGTCTACCTTGTCATAATTTTCTTTAGCTACAGAAAACAGACACGTTCACTCATAATAACAAACTTATCATTTATTTTAGCAAAACATTTGTTAGCTTTAATGATATAACTCTAAATAAACATTTAAATAGTTTTGATAGTATTCATTAAGTTTTTTTCTCAAAAAATCGTCCATATAGTTTCGTATATAATCGTCTGTATAGTTTTTCTTTCATTCAAATGTATTAATAATCTTAATTCAATTGCTGTAAATACTGGATGATCATCATTTCGTTAACAATACAATAAAAAATAGATTTTGATAAGCGAAGTATTTAAGTTCCTATACTATACTACATAAACACTTGCGTGATTTAGTAGAATGAGTTGAAAAATCCAATGATGATAAGATTTTCGAGTCTTTATCTAAAGACAGAGGGCGAGTTAATGATGATCCATTAATATGGAAATGAAAGGGAATGCGTTCTTAAATCGAGAGGGGGGATATACTGTCCAGAATAATAATCATGGGCAATAATTGAAGGACGAAGGAATTAAAATTCGGTCTCTGGAGCTGAAAATAAAAGATTGGATGCCCTTTGAACGTATGCAGATTTTGCTAATTTCCGCTCCTTTATGGGAAATCTCTAGTAGAGTTGGGGGTTTTCGTGGATCAGAAAAAATATGGGAATGAAGAAATAAATCCCAAATCTGGGAATCTAAGAGGCCAAAATGAGAAAGGAAGTGGAAACAAAATCCGTAGTATATAATTGAAGGTTTTCGAGTCCGATTCCTAGGGAATTATATTCCCGGTTTCTACCCGAGCACGAAAAATAATGGAAATGGGTGGATAGTTGGTTTGAGATTCTATATATTCGCGGGTATCATCCTCCGAAATTGGAATGAATGAAAAGCTGGAAACGGTGTTGGAACAAGAAAAGGCTATCGGATACGATATCCAGTAGTAAGAGGGGAGGGGTCATGACCGGGGGCATTCACTTCCTCACAGTCCCATGATGTCCAGTTTTGGCAGACCATTGATAGTTTTACGACCACGGAACGGGGAACGTTCCGATGATATAAAAACCGAGTCGAAAAATAGAATCTCAGGCATTCAGTGAAGAGTTTATCTTATTTTTTTTAGGTCTCGTATACTTTGAATATAAATGATGATCATTAAAATTATTATATGAAAGATTTTTCAAGTTATACGTATTATTCTCGATGAGATGATTCGCCAATTTTAAATCTATTTTAAATGCCCGTGAAACAGTTTCTTGCAGTTTTTTATTCCAAGATATATATTTTTACAATATCCTTTTGCATGCTTCTTACCGCTGTAAATGAAATTATAATTGATATTGTAAGAATTAAATGGTCTTCAATTCGAACTGAAATCAGTCTGAGTATATACGTAAGTATTTCGTTACATCTTAAGTTCTAGAAAAATGAAATGTTATCAGAGCTCTTTCCAGTTCTAATAACATAGAGTCATGAAATTAAATGATAAAAGTTAGGTATATGATTCAAAAACATCTCAAGTTTGTTTTGAAAATCAAAAATTCGCCGTTAAATCATATCAATTCATCCTTTTAGACGAAAAAAATCGTAAGATATCCTCATCCTAGTTTAAAGGCTTAAGTAAACATTTTTACGAGAGCTCTAAACCTCAGTGGGCATCAAAACCTCAAGAGGTACTTCGAAAGATCATTTTTATGTAAAGCTGTTTACGTTTAGGCTGCCCCTCTAAACCTATACGTTTGCTTCTGATAAAGCATTCATCTGCGAGTGTGACATATCTTTATTGAGCGTACACACATCTGAGTCCTCGCGTCGTCATACTTGGAGAGAATTACGTAAAATTTAACGAAAGCGTATTAGATAAAGGGGCCCTACGAAGAAGCGGGAAAAATTATTAGATGTCTAAAAGGGAGACAATATGGTCTTAAAACCTTCATTCCCCGTTTGAGAGAGCGTCGGAAGCAGATGCGTCCAATGACGACAAAGGCGCCGTTAAGAATCCCTCAATTTTTTTTTTCCGAGGATTAAAAACGTGGGGTAACCGTTTCCGAATCTCTCTCTTACACCAACTCGCACGTCAACTCCCTTAATTTCATTTGGAGATGTGGTTCTCGATGGAGGAAGTCGAAATGAGATGGGGCAAGAGGAGAGGAAGGAAGTGTGCGAGAGAGATTGGATTTAGTAGTTTTGAAGTGCTTGTGTAAGAATGATGGGGTTTTCGGAGTAAGGTGAAGAGGGGAAAGAGCACGGCTTACTTTTCTCTTCCTTTCCACAAACCCCCTATGGGCGACTGTGTTCCTTGTCATAATTCTAAATATCATACCCTTCCTTTTTTCTCTATGTCTTCCCCCATTCATCCTAGAATCCTTCTCGAGCATATTGTAACGTCATCCGACTAGTAAGTATTTTCACTTCGGTTGACCCTTGAGTCAAATATTTATCTTAGTAACGAAATTTCATTTGCACTTCCCCTTTCGAGTGATGAAATAATAAGATCGGAGGAGATTAGGTTTGTACAGACATCAACACTTGCCTCTGAGGCGGTGCAGTTTAATTCTAACCGATATCCCATTGTTTCTCATTGAATATTTTTGTCTGATACTTATAAGCGGAAGAATATCATTGTAAGAACACAAACTACTGTTACGCTGTTACTAGTAGTATCATCTTGGAAAATATTCTTATCAATTTAACTTTCAAATTTCGTGGTTCAACTCACATCTTGATTCTGTCGTTCCGAATGAAAGAAGCGCAGCATCCTTAAGGTTTTCTCCTCTTTAGAATATCTCTATATAGAGCTTTTTGTTTTATGACTACAATGAGCTGTAGAGAACGTATTCCACTAAAGATGTTTTATGTACTACTTTCACTATAATACAAACTCCTCATAATATGCAATATTGCCAACTCCACTTTAATCCAAAGAAACCCTAAGCCATAAAAATTCTTTAACTCGCACGCTTTTAGATTGACGACCTTGTAAATCGCCTAAGAGCATGATTTACCCCTCGAAATTTCAGATGGTCGAATCGATGCTTTCCCAACACAGACGAGCGTATTTATTTTCCGTCGTGCTGTCATACCCTCGTGTTTCCCGGCGAAATTCAACTCCTACGCCAAAGTTTATTTTACGCGTTAACTCGTGGCGATTACTTCCTTAGTTCGCTTAACACTAGCTACATATCCCCCGGCTGCTTGTCGCTACGAAAACAATCACTCTCTTCCCCCGCATCTATTCTTTGTTATTCCGAACAACACCCTCCCTCGTCAACGTCCCTTTTTTCTAGTACCCTAGTCATCCCTCTCCCCCCTCGTTCGCACCCACTCTCTCAAGTCACTCACTTCTTACCCCCCGTGTATCCCCTCAGAGTGCACTTTTATCGCCTCTACCCCTCGTCATCTTCCGCCCGTGTTTGCGTGAGAGTCTCAACCCTCTTTCTTCTTTCGCGTTCTTCCGCAGCCCCCACTGTTCGCTACCCCTTTCTCAACCCATTCAAACTCACCATCTTCCCCTTCTGTCACAACATTCCCTCCCGCTTCCTTCCTCTTTTTCAACACGACACTTAATTCGCACTCTAACCTCAATGGCTGCAGACACATTACGTTCCTCCCCTTCTCACACAACCCCCACATCTCCCACGACTTAAGCCGATCTCCCAAGAGAGGTGAGACATTTTTACACCTCGTCCGTTGTACGAGAGGATAATTAATTTTATTCTCGGCGGGGTTAATTTGGGTCGAATGTGATGAGGGTTGTGTGGTAGCTGGAGGTGTTCCTCCAACCAGCCGGAGAGTTGACAAGATGGAGAAGATGTTTCCAGGAATGTAAGCCGTGTAATCAAGTCTCGTCTGTAAATGTTTCCGTTGTATCTTTTTTTGCCCCCGCTTTCCTGGAATCTCCATCGCGAGGGTTCGCCTTTTTCCATGTCCTTTCTCCGGGATTGGTGGGGCTAATTTAATTACGGGCGTCAGTCAGGTTTACGTCGGTTGGGATAAATTAAGGAAAAGACCGGAGTGAGGATGTATTAATCGTCGGATTAAAAGGCAATCGTTTATCCATTTTCGAGCTGAACATCAAATTAATGTTTGGTTATAACGGATGTTTATCGTAGAGCTCAGTCCAGAAGAACGGGAGTGTGTAATTTTCCTCTCTTTGTGTTCTTTGAAATCATTTCGTCTGAACTCGGCTCCGTTCCCTTCCTTTCGGTTTGCTAACCTTTATATTCTCAGCCACTTTAATATCTTTTCATTTTGCCACTCCTAAAATTAACTGCTTGCGCTACATTTACTTTAATGTACTCGTTTGTTATATTTTTCATCCTCATAAGCGAGTGGTCATATCTCTCCCCTCCCCCCCATCGCCAATTTTCGTGTCCTTTTCGGATCTAATTTTTTCCTTTTACGGTTTCTTCGAAGCTTTATTCTAATTTGGATGCCACGTTATGGTCCTGCGAACTCATCTCCGCATTTTCACCCCCTCATCTCCATTTCCACCCCTATTTACAATGCTCTTGTGCCTTTTTATTCCCCTACCACCACTTTCTGTTCTAAATCAAGGAAAAATTGTTCGCAAGCTCGCATATATTTTTTTCTGCTTTTCATCATTCCCACTTCCCTTTTCTATTACCCATCTTCCCTCTCTTTCTGCCTTATTGCCATTTACTGTCGCCTCTCACTTTCATTAACCTTTCTTCCGTTTCCCAGAGGCTTAATTTATTTTCCGGCTGGTCTACCTTTATTTAGCTTACTTTCTGAGTTTACTCGCTTTAAACATGGCCTCCAGACACAAGAGAATTCTACCTTTTGAGGTGTGCCCGCGACATCTTGACAATTCCAGGAGCGAGTGCTCTTCTTATCTTTACAAGACAAACGAAGCGATACTGTACTGCCCTTTTGCTGTCTCCGTGCATAAATGAAAGAATTTTCACTTGTAAATGTTTTCGTAAATCATAATAAAATTTCATCTATGAAAGTTTTTTCGTTTTCCTGAAAGAATCTTTCTAGCATGTTAAAACCTTTTTGCCAAAAATATCTATTCGACTATCAGTAATCTAAATTAATGTTAAAAAAAATGTAGCTTAATGATCAAGAACGACTCTCAGACAATCGATAAACACGTATTTGTAACTTTAAAAATACTCATATTGAAACTTTTGGATTAATTTATTACGAGAATTTGATTGAAAATGTGTGCCATTGACTTAATACAGAACTTCTGTTCGTAGAAAGTAGGTCAATTCAGAATGGAATTGGTGTGGAAAACTATTTCCTCTTGGTTCAGAGTTTGGAATTGAAAATTGAAATGAAGGAAGCGTAGACACTGTGACTATAATTTCACTGACAGCAGTTAAACCATCAGTTAAGGAGAAACATTTATTTCAGAACAATGTAATTTATAATTGATTTAATAAACAGAATCAGTGATAGCATATATATTATATTAAGAGCCGTAGGAAGCTTCGGTTGATGCGTCGATATGAATGTCTTGGAATAAAATTAGAGAAAGTTAGGACATCGAGTATATATATATATATATACCAAGGGCTTTTAAAAAGAATGGAAGATTGAGTCCAATAAGAAAGTCGAGTATACAAAGGCCTTGCGTCAGCGGGAGAAAAGGAATATAAATTCAGTGAAAGTAAAAAAAAGGAATGGAAAAGGTGTGGAGAACTTGACGTAAGAAATACGAATCGGATGCGACCTCTGGCGAGAGTAAATCGGCGATATCATGATGCCATGGGAAGTCGTAATGGAATCGAAATAAAAATAAAAGGGTAAGGATCTGAGAAATGAGAAGACCGCGCTGCGCATTTTTCTCCGCTTGATTTAAAAAGAAACAAAAGACGCGAGTGATTGTGGGTTTGGCGGTACGAGGGATGGTACGGATGCCACAAGAACGGTAATGGTAGATGTGTGGGAAGCGTTTTCGTAGAGGGCGTGGCCGAGGGAATAGAGAAGATGCCGTGCCTAGATGGCCTCGGGATCGAAAGAGGGAGATTGTTGGTATTTCGGGGGATGTTCGAGTGAGGGCGTGCGTGCCGTGTTTTTGTGTGCTTTGAAGGTGGACTTTTTCGAGGGGAAAAGAAATTGAAGAAAAAATATTATATTTGCCTAGGATATCTTGTTTCCGTCTCGATCGTTTGACGGCAGAATTTTTCTTCAAAGAAGAGAGAAGAAAACAATTTGGATGAGCCTGTTTGCCGAAAGTGCAAGTTATTGCCTTATGGTAAATAAAGCGATGCCCTCATATCGTAGCTTTCGAACCGATCTTTTCCGTTGTAAATTAGTAAAAGAAACCTATCGGATGCCATGGGTCCGTTTTAATTGAGATTGTCTATATTTTAGATGACTACTGATATTAATGAGAAAGAGAAATATTGGATGACCTAAACTATAGAATTAGAACTATAGAAAATAGAAATTAATACTACTTTACTAATGTAGAACAAAAAGTATTGCTATTATATCCTTCGTTTAAAAATCTCTATAATGTCTACGTCCAAAAACTGAAAGTAAACCCTCTTATCTTGTTTTAATAATTCTTAAAGTATACATCGAAATTTTTGCTAGGTAATGAATTATTATAAATTTTTCGAAGTACAACTGTTCACCAGACTCGATTGGTGAAGCCCAGGAACCTAAAAATAAGTTTGTTGAAAGCGTTTCTTTTCAAGCAGTTTACATTTAATTTTTTAGTTAGTTTGTGATACTTTATCGAAATTTTCGCCATTTTCTTGACAGTTTATACAATGAATGTGTAAGTTGTCCAACTATTGAGCTTCGTATTTGAAAACGGTCCAAAAATGAATGAATATTGTTACATTGTAATACGAAGTACCCAAGATAATCGTATCAAACTTTTCAAGGCCGGTAAAAGTTTCGAGGCTTTAAAAATTAGGAAATACTTTTCCATTTATACAATTCTTGTCTCCTGTTATATTTTCACGAGAGAAACTCGTTCTCCAACGATCTCTGAGATCGATGTCTCAAAAGTTTTCCAATCCCAACGTAAGAAAACTGTTGAAAAGTAGACTAACAAAAAACGTCCGTAACCCTTTATCATTTCCGCACAAAGCAAACAATTCTGTCTTAATGTCATTCCCAAGGTAAAACTTTTCAATTTTTTTAAAATACGAAATATACCGAAGGAAAGAACTCTGTTACTCTGACTATAAAGGGCAAATGTTGTATTTCTATTTTGTAAAAAATGAATTATAAATGTTTGAAGAATAACGTATTGTAATGTTTATATTTGTGCGTAAAGTTTCATTAAAATTATAGCACTTTTTTATAATATATATTTTTATATTATATTTTACATATTAAAATAAGAAAATGTGTAAGTTTAATATTTTAAAATTATCTTAATATTATATTTAATATTCTTCAACTAGATGAAGTTTGATGGTTAATGTATGAAATTGAAAACATAAAGGTATTTACGATATACGATAGATACTCTCTTAAAGCCTCTTCTTTGAGTTGTTAGTGACATTGAAATTTGTAACCACATTATTGTAACGTATTTATCGAAGTTATAATCTTAATTTTCGCCTTAGCTATTTCGTTATTTAATATTCTTCTATTCTAGGTTAAGATTTTCCCTAAATTAAATTTCATTTATGTACCGACAACCATACTATCTCAATCCAGTTTAATTTTGATTAAAAATCTTTCTCCTCGATCTCGTGAAAAAAATTCACTAATGAAGGCAGTAAGTGTGATAACACCTATTCTCCAAATTTCAATCTACCAAATCTCCTTTAGTTCTAGTTCCACCTCGAGATACTCGAAAGCAATATATGGAGCATGAATCTGATCCTTTGCGAATCCCGAAAGTTTCAGATTACATCCGAACGCATCTTCAAGGAGTCGGTTTAATACTTTCCAAACCTCATAAGCTCCCTCAAGTAGTTTTCTGCCTGCACATAACGTCATTTAAGTGGTCGATAACCTCTGCAAAGTAGTTATTACCACCAGAGCGACATCTCACGGTCCAGTCACGGCGGAAAGACTTCCCATAAAAATGCATAGTGAAATTTTCTCGCTTGAAAAAGAGTTTGCTCGCCATAAAAAGAAAAAAGATTCTCGACTGTTGAAGCTTCGAGTGATTCGTTCACACTGCGAGTAAACGGAAATAAGGCCCGTATCCGAAGAGCAACTCCCATCAACCGAAATGAAATTACCGTCCTCAAGTCATCACGTCGAAACTGTAACGTTCTCGCAAGTATTAAGTTTCTCTTTGCCTCTGAAATTCTTTGAATATTCTCTTCCGAAGCATCGCACCCAGCACTCCTATCTTCATCATGCAGCCGCTTGCTTTCAAAGCCATTTTAATGGCGTTCCAAGAGGAAGAAATTAGATAGTGGAAATTAAAGTTGCCACTCGAGGTGTACCCCGAGGTCGCGTCCTCTGACCGCCTCTCTCACTGCATCGGAGAGCAAAGTACACGGAATGTGCGTCAGGGTGTGGACAGAGAAGGGAGTCTTCTGGGGATGGGAGTTGTCCAGGCGTGACCTGCACTTTATCGCCAGGATTATTAGAAACGAGAGGATGAGCGAGAGAAGATGCGGTGAAGGAATGAGGAAAAGGCGATCCGTGTTCGCAGATGATAAGGAGCGAGAATGGGATAAGGTGGTATGTGTGGTGGCGAAGTCATTATAAATTACCTTTTGATGAAAGATATTCGGTTATGTTAGGGTTTGAGAAAAAGAGCGTATGGCTAGAATATACTGAAAAAAATGCCTTCCGCAGTTAATAAGTTACAAAATATCTTTCACAAAATAGAAATGTGTCAGGCGATTGAAAACTTTATTAAAATTTGGAAAGATATAAATTTTATAGTTTCTAGTCATCTTGATCTAATAAGGCAGTAGTCAATGCTATGAATGAATATCATTGCAATATTTTCTAATAAGATAATGAATAATAAATGGATTGAAAGAAATATATTTCACTTCAATTGTTTACAAATTTAGTAAAGTTATTGCTTTCTTAATCCAACTGGTTCGTAGTGATAAAAGTCAGCTGAGAATTTAAATTATGAAAATGTATTTACGATTCAGAACAAGTGATGATTAATAAAAATTTTCATTCGTTATATTCTTGGATAAATCCCTTTATGTGATCAAGGAAAATGACCTAAGATGAATGAGTGTACACAATTGAGAGTAAAATAGTCCCCGTTTGGTGTTTAATTTCCGATCATCCTTTTCTGTGTGGGGATTGAAGCCATTAATACGAATTGCGGAATGCATTTTGGGATATTCAAGTCGTTTATATAAACTGCTCAGAATCTTTTATTGCAAATTCAGGGAATTGTTCTTTTTGTAATTGCTCGTAAAATTCTAATAATTACAGCTTTTATATAATGGTTAGTGGTTTCTTAATAAACTGAGAATATTGACTACTCAGAATATTTATAATACTTTGGTGTAGACAGGAATTAACGGAAAATTAAAACTTGTTTCTTTATGCTTCCAATAGCAATTACGAACAAGAGGGTGTGTAATGGGTTTGGCGAATAAGATATAGCTCTCCCCGGGTTTTATAAAGGCAAATATAAAAGAGAAGATGAACGCAGATTGCCAGCATCATCAACTCTATCGAATTAAAATACTCGAACACTTATCAGAAGAACGTATTTACGGATATTTACTTTTTAATTTACTTATAGTTTTAAAGTATTATTGATTCAATATATTTTGAAGTTATAATTAATAATGAAAACGAATATATAGTTAGTTTATAATAAGAATTGATGAAATGAAAGGAATAACTTTCATATAAAATATTAGCCTGGGTATAAAAGTTGAGTCTTACGTCTTTTAATTTTTCCGCCGTAATCTTCTCTAATTTACAGTAATAAGGTAATGACAGAATCGGATTTCAACAAAATTCCAGAAAGTTGAAGTGGTACGTTGTTGAAATTTTATACAATAACTGAATCACCGTAAGTTTAGCTGATTTTGCAATTCGTCTCGCCGTTTTAGGTAACACAAAAATAAAATTCCAAATTTTATTCAGTCGAAAATATAAATAGCTTTAACTTTAACACATTTTTTTCTTTCGCCCGACTTTTTGCTTTATTCTTGTTTCGCCGTTTTCTCCTCCGTTTACCAAGTCGAGTTAATTCATATCCGTTATCCATTTCAATTATTTCTTCCGCTTTGCCCTTTCTTTGAACTCCCATTTTTCTTCCCATAATCCCCACGCTTCCTTATCTCTTCCCTTTCTAGTCCTTCGGTGGCAACCGAATGCGGACGGAGAGAGAGAGTGCGCAACTCGTAAATTTCAGAGGCGCGGATAATGAGTTTCCTTGCCCTGACGTCGGCCACTGCGGCCCCCGTGGTCACTCCCCTCTCGCCGATAGCGTCTGCTCCCTTCCAATCGCACTCGCATGCCGGAAACTCACGCCGCAAAGACAACTTCTCGCTTCCTCAAGAGAAATATGGCTCGCAGGCATAACTCGTCCACACGAATGCTAATTTCGCATCGGGACTCCTGCCCCCGATAACGATAACCATTCCTTCCTTTTTTTCAACGGAATCGAATAACTCGACCCCAACGAGGAGCGTTTCCCGCAAAAAATAGCAAAAGTGCCCGTATTGCGGAGCGGACGTGTGTTTTGGTTCGATCTCATTTAGGACTTCATCTCGGTGATTAAAAAAATCGGCGTCCGCGGTGATTCCGCGCTTTTAGTTTGTTTGCGTGAAAAACGACGACCCGACCGCAATCACTAAAACGCGATTGTTTCGATTCCCGCTCATTCGTGGTAATTGTTGTCAGTTTAGTCGGATTGTTTGGATGGTATATTATTGGGCGGAATTGGTTTCGTTAACCGTTGAGCTCGGTTGTTGTCGGCCGCTGTCGCAACAAAAAGGAAACTTTTGCGCCCATTTCGCCTCGAATATTGAGCTATGGAAAAAAAGCCTCGGAAATGTTAGTGTCTCACGGGATTCATTAGAACGACTCGATTCCACTCAGACATTAATTTCCGATTCGGCGATGGCCTTCACGTCCAGGCTGCGTCTGTTTTTGATGAAATCCTTCGGAAATGTATCCGTCAAACATAAAATCCTTCCCGAATTGGATCATAACACGCAGGGATCCATCTCCGAGGCAGAAATTATTTCCCGCGTTGGAGAAGAGCGCAGTTTATTCCCATGGCGACGAGAGATAGAAGTTTGTAAAAATAGGAACAGAGTGAGACAGTAGATGTAACTTTTCGCAAATGACCTCGGCCACATCCGAATATCTTACAGCCGCCGTTCTCTTCATTCCCTCTCGGGAACGACTCCTGAGATGGCCTTTGCCTTCATATCCGTAGTTCCAATTCAATTCTACGGAGAAACAGTAAAAGCGGTGCCATATCTCGATCTTTATAGCGTTTCATTGCCGTAGCGTACTCCGTCCGTATTGCTTTCGAGAACTCGGTACCGCTCCGAACGCGTTTCCCCATCTAATCCCCTTATTAAGTGCGGGATCTATTTTTCATTCCCCAGAAACTTTTTCGATCCACGGTAGATTCCGAGTTCACCCGTGCAGACGAAGCCGAAATCCACACGATTCGTTTCGCCGGGATGGATTCCAGGCCCTCTTCCGTGTTTTTGAGGGGCTTTTTTCCCTTTATCATGGAGAAGCCGTAAAATATAAAAGAACTTCATTCCTCCATTTTTACCCTTCCAAAGACTACGTTCCCCCCTTAAGACTTTTCCCTCCGAGAAAGAAGTCTCGGGGTCTTACTTAGCCATTAGCGTTTAACGCGGATAAATCCCCTTTACTTCACCGTGTCTTGAGGGCATTACTTTTTCATCCCTCAACCCTTTGCCCTGATTGCTCCCTCCTAGCGGAGTAATTATAGGAACTTCCTTGCGACCATTACAGCTGCTCAAGACCTCTTTTCATCTCACTCGAATAAGCCGGAGCCATCATTCTCTTTAACCTACGAAAGGCATTTGTCTCTATCCAGAAAACTCTTTCCTCTGATCCTCTTTCCTTTCCCCAGTCTTACTCAACACATTATAGTCTTGCTTTTTTTCTCTCGCGGTTCGCAGATTAATCCTCGTCGGTAATTTCTAAGGCCGTCTTCTCTGCATCTCACCGAAATAGCGTCCGAAAGAAATCGAGTTCTCCGTTCCCTAGCCACCTCATTCTGTTGTAGAGGTGTACTTCTTCCGGGAGATTCTCCTTATCTTAACGACTCCCTTCTTACTCCCTGTGCTTCCGTCACTTCTCTTAACTTTCTTGCTTCGGCTGTGCCTTTGCATACGTTAGCAGCGGGAATTTCTGTTGGAGATTGCTAAGGGCAAACGTCAACGTTTTCCTTATCGGACGTTACGTACGATGCTGCTGCTACTAATTCTAATTACTTAAGGAGCTTTATTTCTCAAATTAAGTCGTATACTTTCTAGAAAAAGAAAATTTTATTTATACTCGATGTAAGGAAACTTTTTTATTTATTAAGCTAATTTTCAGACAACTTCAAGCTTTCCTTTTAACAAGTAGTTACAAAGATGGATTAAAAGAGTTTTAGATTCCAGAATTCTATCTTGAGGGCTCAGCAGTAACTTAAAGGCCTCTCATGTAATTTCCTACTTTCATGTAAATTTTAAGTTTACGTTCGACTAGATTAATCTTACAAAAATGATGAAAAGGTTAATTCTTTAAATGTATCCTTCGTCTGTTAAAATATAATTTTATAAACGAAATTGTTCTTTTCGTGGTTATTATCTCGTTTTTATTTTAACTTGATAGCATAAAACGGTTCGCCGTCGATTACAAAATGAGTCATAATTGACAGTTTTCAAATTTAAATGTTAATGGTAACTGAAGTTGATGGCTGATGAGTTATTTATTATATCAGAATATAAATTAATCACGACCGTTGAACATAATGAATATTTATCGCCAGATTATTCGTCAAATCGATGCGCAGAGTGACGACGAGGTACGTCACGCTCATCACAATTCATTACGCAATTTAATTTTATTTATGGCGCGGAAGAAAAACAGGTACGCGGTGGTAATATATCAGAAAAACATCTTGTAAAAAGTTCGCCTCGTGTTTTTCAATTTAAATTTCCCATGATGTTCTAGCTTTCTAAGTGAGGACGGTTATGTTAATGTTCTTTCTATTGTTTCTATTTTCACGGTTTTCGCTTCTCGGAAAATAGGGCCTTTGTCATTCATTCGTTTTTGTCTTTGCGGTTTTAAGCTTGTAATATATCCCGACTCTAACTTTACTCTTGTCTCTACTTTTACCATATCCTTTTTAATGCTCTACAGTTAGTTGGAGAAATGAGCCTAACATGTCCGGAGTACTCCACTCGATCTTTAACGTGGCTGCACGTACAACGCTATCCTGCTAACCGCTTTGTTTTCCACATCATTTTTACAGCGCCACATATTTTTCTTAACCCTGCATATCCTTTATCGTTTCCTCTTGCCCACGATGCAGTTCTTCTTCGCATAGCGCTGAGGTCATCCAATATCTCCCTTACACGGGTTTATAAAAAATTATACCGTGCACATTGACATTTGAACGAAATCCATACGAGAAGGAATTTTTATATCATATCCATTGGAATGGTTGTGTAAAAAAATTTATTTTCTTCATTTTTCAAAACCACATTCACGTTTATCGACCTTTTTTAAGTCGCCTGTCTTATTAAATTCCTGGAAGATAAGGGTTGGACTGTATGAAGAGATAATTTCGAAATTTTTAAAATCAATTCTGTTATACGTAACCTTCTGCATTGAAGTTCATTGATACGAAAAGCTCTGAAGGAGGAATTCAATCCGTAAATCAAGTGTGAATTTACGTTTGATAAAATGTTATGAACTGTTCTTTTTGCAATTATGGCTTCGGAGTATAAAACGAAAATAAAATGGTAAAAGGGATGAGGTAACATTTACAGGTTCCTATAACATGAAGAGAGACAATGTTCGAAAGAAGAAGTTATTACCCGCGTTCCCTTATCTGTTTTATACCACCCGGATGCCACGATATATTTTCTCTTTTTCGGTGTTGCGAACGGGGTCAATTCGACGGGACTGCTGTCGTTCAACCACGATAAGACAGAAATGCTCGTGTGAATGCGACGTAGTTCAGGATGCAAATCGCACTCTGCAAGAAAGTTACTGAAGTCGGGTGGAATACGTTCCCTCGTATCTCATATAGCTCTCTTTACATGCAGAGGTGTTCGAGAAAGCAAAGTAGACTTACTAAAGTCTGGAAAAGCTCTTATTATAATATTATCAAATAATAATAAAATAATATTTTAATTTTTATATAATAATATTTTAATAGTTTTTCATATTTCCTGTTATAAAACTATCGGAAAAAGGGAAAAATGCGCGGTAGATATTTTAAACAAAAATGTGTTTTAATCTCACACAATACTGAGTAATATCGAAAGAGCGGATATCTCATCCATTTAATAAGAAAGGAATTGAAAAATAAAAAAGTGCAGCGCAACTGTTCTTATTCTGAATACATATGGTTAAACTTGTGGTTACTGTCAGTCAAAGTAATTTTAATTCAGGATTTTCGAGCTAAGGTTCCTTGACCCTTTGAATATCTTTCAAACTTGAAATTTCTAAACAATCGTCCTATATATTTTCGTCCTAATATAGTGTATCATATTCACGATAAATTCAGTTTTTTCCTTATTAGAAACAGAAATCATCAGTTAGACCAAAAATACCCTTTAAAGCTCTTATGCGGATATCGTATAATTCTGATTCGGGAAGCGCCATATGTTAGCCACACAATATTCCCCCCCCCCTCCCCTTTTACCTTTTTACGATCGTGCGCCCAAAAACCGCCAACTTTCCGCTCGAAAACCAGAGCGATACATAACGTGCTGGAGAGGTGTGGACACGGACACCTTTTTGTAGCCGCACCAGCACAAGCATCCAGAGAGTACGACCTCCTGACCGCGTCGTTCTGGGACGTCCGCTTTCGGGAGTTCACGCACTCTCGCTCCTCGGGAATCTGCCCAATAAACGGGTGACGTGCTGTTTATACTGACCAAACCCTCCACCACTCGACCCGATTACAAGCCTTAACCCTTTCGCTATCTGACCCCATCCGTTTCTCCTGTCTACCATCAAAAGCAGATGCACCAACGGATTCTCCCCTCTCCCACTAAGGGTGCACAACCCTTATCCCCTGAGATTATGGCTCAAACGCTGTGGGTAAATATCGTTTTCATGTCATTATCACTTCTACGTGCGTTCGTAAAATATTGATTTTTCTGCTTCTTATGAACTTTTCTGTCTTCTAATGCTGTTGAAGTTTTACGGAAGCGAAGGTTACCCATTAGCTAAGGTTACGGAAAAACCTGATGAAACCACGCCTGATAATGGGTAAACCCATCCTTTTCTACGTGAATGAGCAGCTGAAACTTCCAAAATCTCATCATTCTTTAATTGATGTTGATTATTCGATTCTTTACTTTGAATTTTGTTTCTTACACATTTTTATTTCATCTATACATTCTTGAATGCTTTTATTACTGCTAATAATTTTCATTTATACGTAATGGAATACTTTTACGTTTATATATGTTTAGCTTCGAAAATTTTTGCGTTATATTATAAATTCATATGTTTATGCTTCAATCTTTTTTATCATGTTCGTAAGATTCCTTTTTTATCCACTCAATACAAAGCTTACCGCATACTTCTTGTTTTTCAGGTTCTTATTTTTGTGGAATTATAAGTGCAAAGTTTGCGGTTACACATATTTCAAACCTCAACCTTGATGTCAAATTACAAAGTTACAGATATTCAAGTAGATCTTAATATTCTTTCATTCCATTTTCATCAAAATAATTCTTGTTTCTTCATTTTGAATTTTTCCAACTTTTTAGATCTTCTTGATTACATTGTTACGCGGATTATGATAGAAACACATCTTTCCCTCCGAAACACGAAGCGGTTGCATGCCACATCTGTCATCCCATCTGCTTCCCGATCACGAATCATCGGATGCGTCAATGCTAGAAAACTTTCCAAATATCCTCAACCCTTTTATGTACCTCTGCTTTCTGTTTCTTGCTTTTAAAAGTCGGGATGGTACACGCACACTCCAGATGGTGTTTCATGCAGATTTCACATTTGTGTAGCCGAATGGGATTACGTTTTATAGTCCCGTAATTTTTTACCCTCCTTCGCAAGGTTGTAGGAAACGACATTGTGTTGAATTCTCTAAATAGAAGAAAACTACCGCGTTTTTTAACCAAATAAGGTATTGAAAATTGCGAATAGTTTATCATAAGAGCACCCTAGATGTATCGTCCAACTTTGATAACTTCCAAGAATCCTTGGCTATTTTAAAGCTCGCATCACCGTTACCGTCCGTCACCTTTAACTCATTCGATACTCTATTCGAAACTGAAAGATAGAGACTTTCAAACCTTGCTCTTGTATTCTCGTCAGTCTTTTTGCTTTCGAAAATTTATCAGGAATCTATTATTTTCTAATCTAAAATAGCTCATGGTCTACAGTTACCCTTCCTTTTGTTACGAAGCATCGGATATTTTTTAGTCTGGTTTTCAAATAATTCGATGGTTTTCCCTTCCCTTTTTCTGTCACTCGCAACTCAATCAAATTAACAGCGAGGTCCGATCGGGAGGTTTTCCCGCACATAATTACCAGTTAATTAAGCGAACATATACGCCAATCGACTGTAAAAGCCGGTCTCTTCCAATTTTTCGATTAGAGTTTTTTATTTTGCGAAGAAAGAAGTTGTAAACTCTACTCCTGATAGGTAGATTCATTCATTAAATGCTGCGAAACTGCATTCATAATGAAAGCTTAAAGGGGATTTTTTTATATTTGTTTTATTTTTATAAGTAATTGTTATATGTAGTAACAGAAGGTTAAAGCCGAGGTACTTAATGTGAAAAATATCTCTAATCTCTTATACTTTTATTCCTTTAATTTCACCCACCAAACGCGTAAATTATCTTTCTTCGTGAAACAGAATTTCACAGAGATACAAATCAATTTCAAATTTTGGTTTTGAATTAATATTTCGCTAATTTTGAATGTTAAATATTGATGAATTTAATTCTTTGCGTCCGTGAATATTTCCCTCCACGATACGCAGCATGACAAAAGGGGAATTTGGTAAATAAAGGGAACATTTCCGGATTTCAGATGGTATTTATGACCATCGGTCCGATGCGAGTGCATGAAAATCTGGTGAAACTTGAGAGTGTATCATTTCTCTCAATTACTCGGACGCAACGTGCATACTCCGTGTCATCGGGGGTGAATTACACGGATGAAGTCGCTTAATTAAGGAACTCTTGATGATCCATAATTTTAAGAGTTACAGATTTCGAAACATTTTTATATTTGGTTCCGCAGTCCCGCTCCATATTTTTGTTCCGTCTGAAAATTCGATAAGCCCTTTCACTCGTTGGAATTTTGAGGGGAAAAAGTTCCCGTTTCCAAACCACTCTTTCGATAATTTTTGCATGTTTATGAGTGCACGAAATTGATACGGTTAATTTTTTTTCTGCAGCGTTATTTCGACCATATATATATATATATGAATGGATCGTGACACAATGGAATCAGTTGTGGTCAAACGCAATGCGTCCAATTCCATACACGTATCACAAAAGGTATTTCGGCCTAAATGTCTCTCATAGGAGAACTATTTTTAATTAAATATTCGTATCGGGAATATTTTTCTACCCTTTAGAAATCGATTTGGATAAATTCGTGTATTCTAAGCTTACAATAAAAGCGCACAATAGATAATAGATCGAGAACAGGGCTTAATTGCGATGGTAATGCATTGATAATAACAATCTTCTCCGCTGAGGAAATGGTCACAATGCGGAACCATGGGTTTTTCGTTCCTAATCTCGCTTTCCCACACTTGTCTCAAGTTTCGAGCGGACAGCTAGAGAGAGAATCTTTGGAGCGTAACTGGCATTTTTAGCGCGTAGACAGATGACGAAACGGAATGGATATGGGCGTTATAGTCTTCCGAGGAGGAGACGAACATAATGACGAGGAAAGGGCGGCCCTCTCCTTCGGATGAATGTGCGGTCTGAGGAGATTGTTCGTTAGCTAGTTAGACGGGGGTGCTAGGCAACCACAAGGGGCAATGAGGATGCTGATGAAAGAGAGGAGGGATTTCTTGGGCAGGAATCTCTCTCCTCCCTGTTAAAACGGCATCTCTGAAGAACTTCCCATTAGTCAAAGCACGCATCTTTTTTCGCACAGATCTTTTGTTCCTCGCGCGTTTATATGGGAAGAGTTGTGGGGCAAGAAAATGGGTGAGAAAGGGGCGTGTCCTCACACTCTCTCGGGGTCCTAGGAAATGATCGAGGAAGGAAAAAGGGAAGTCTATAAAGTTAATGATTGATGGAGGTGTGTTTGGGTGTTATTAATCTTTCGGAAACATCGCAGTGAGTACATCTCTCGTGAAGGATCTCATGAGAAGAAACCCTTTCGATGCGTTTCAGAGTTCATGGTTTGAGTTTTTGTGGAGATGCTAATAATTAGGATGAGAAGATGACAATCCGAGCGCAATTTATGGCCTTTCTCGTTTCGAATTTTTTTAACTCCGTTGAGCGATTTTGAATCTGATTCTTTCTATTCATCTTCTGAGTTTCCAACACAGCGCCCACGTTACAGGGTTTTAATAATAGCATTGTTAATGGACTTTAGTTGGTCTTTATCGTGAATGTTAGGAACTTAAATAATATTTGGATGTCTCTTGATATTAATTCATTTCTAAATTATCTACTTAAGGTAAATAAATCTGTAAATCTTTTATATTTTATATATTTAGTTATAACTTTTATCTCATGTTAATTGTTCTTTCTTTTATTATTATTACACATATTGTGTTTTAGAGCTCTCCTTAAGTTTACGAAAAAAATTGTAATAGATATTCATGCACTGTATTTTAATGATGCTGAATGGAATCTGATTATGGAAATACGGAGTTTGATTATGTCAAACAAGATGATAATAATTTTTATGAAGTTATTCTTGAAAGGAATTTTATAATAACTCAGTATTTATACTCTTAAATGCTCTAGCTTTTACTTAGTATGATTTGATTTGCAAGCAGTTATTTTTAATTACATAATTCATATTCATTGCCGTGAATATCGATTATATAATCTTATTGTGTTCTAATATTTAACGATGAAGAAAAATATGTATCTAACGGCAGTTTAAAAATGTTGCGTTGATAAAAACTCATGCAGATGAACTGAAATCAACATAAATTCAATCTCAAATTTTATATGGAAACAATTAAACTTTTATTGGAAACGAAGCTGACAACAGTTCCTTCAGAATTTCCTTAGGGTGTCCAAAACTTAAATTTGATTTCTCATTAGTCGAGCGTCGCTCATCAAATGCTCCTTTTGCCGAATGTGTGATTAAGCCTCGAGGGTCCAGACAGAGCCACAGGGCTAATGCCTCATTACCAAGCTATTTCCTGTGCGATATTGCCTCTCTCATCGCCAATCGCCGAATTGACTAGTCCTAATTATCGGGGATCAATCATTGCGGTCGGAATGTTCACTTGTGGCAGGGAAGGCAAGGATCAGCATTCGTCTGGACCAAACCGACGGCCATTGTAAAAGGCGGGAATAATGCGTGGCAGCAGAAAGTCTACCTTTTACTATTAGGGATTCAACGTGTGTGGCAGGAGTTATTCAACGCCCGATGCATTAACCAAGACTGCTGAATAAATGTAGCAGAGGCCGTTCTATCGGAAAGCTTTGCATTCGGGACTCGAAACCTGAATTTGATTTAATCCCATGCACCGCGAATTTTAATTACCTTTCGATGGATTCCGGGCAAGGTGAGGAGATTCTACCCTTCTTCCCTCAATCTCAATAAAGGTTTGTGTGCGAAGTTTATTTTCTTTTCACTCTCGAAGATTAGAATCGATCTAATGGAATTTAGTTTGGAAGTTCTTTCAGATTGGATTTCACTGAATTGGAGCAGAGATGTATATTTGGGGGTTTTAGATTCAGGTTTTCTTGGATTCTTCTGTAGTTTTATCTGTTGAGTATTTCTATAATAGTTGTGGTAACATATAGGTATAGGATCATCGTTTAATGACCCAATATGTGACTGTGACATGTGTACATGTGACTTATTCATTCTTGTTGAAATTTAGGTATTGAATATTCGAGGTATGAAATATCGAGATTTTATTGAATAATAATTTATGAGCACTTGCCATTCTTAATGAAAAACATGAAATATTTATTGAATATTAGCACTTCAAAATCTCAATGGAATAGCAAATTATTTAATCCAAAATGTTCAAACACATCGTGAATGTGTGCTTTAATATTCTTAGTTTAAAGCATTCATTGATTGGATTGGATTGGAGTTGTCCATCTAAATCAAGTAACTAGCCGGGACATTATCTTGTATCATTCTTTATTAGTTATTGAGAGTTATTTGATTTAAATGCTTATCCATTTAATGCTAATATAAATATTAATTTTCCGTAGTTTTAAACCATTACGATTTTTCTGGACTAATAATAGGTACAAAATTTCTGAAAACCTTGAATCATTTTAATAGAACATAATCCCAGTATTATGTAAAAATTATCTTCGACATTTCCTAAAATCGAAGATGTTTGTATGTGCACCGAAATATTACCAAAATATTTCGTATTTTATGCACAAACATTTAAGTGAATAAAATCCCATTTCCTTCGAACGACGCAATAAATTACGTTTCGAGAACAATGTCGCCTAGATGAATCTCCCGTCGGATGCGTGAAACCCAGCGTCACGTGTAATATGCATTTACGATGCACGTCACCGAAGCAGCTATTGCAATCGAATTAAAGTGGCGCCAACTTTAAAATCGCTAAACGGACCGAATCTGCGTGCTTGGATTGCTTCTATCTCGCGCGATTCCCTTTAAAAATGCTCAGGAGCTCATAAACGCGTCACTGATCCTCACCTTCAAAATGCCTTTTAAAAGGGACGCTGCATTCCTACGTCCCATCCCAACCGTCCTCTCTCCTTTTGCCCATTGGATACATTTATATTCCTCTCTCGCCATGTTTTCGCCTACCTTCGCCTATCCATCCCTCTATCCGATGATCCTTTGATGATATCTTCCCTCATTTTATCCCGCATCGAAAATTTTATCGTTTTCATTCACAATTTCTTTATGCCCGTTCTGAACCGTTTGTCTATCATAACGTTTTGGGTACTGATTCAACTATTCATGCTCCAAGAAGTGTTTTTTATTTCCTATAAATTCAGTAATTTTTACTTTTATTACACAATATTCTAGTCTTTCTATATCACAAATATGTGATAAAATTAATTGAAACAAATGGATTCTATAATATGATCCTGTAATGTTTCATTTTAAATATGACATCAGTAATTTCAATATTTGCATTATTCATCTGTTCGAGTTGTTGACTTTCTCATGGTTACCGCAAGATATAAACACGACTTCGAAAGGCAGAGAGACTCGTTAAATAGGACTACACAAGGGATAAGAATGGTTGAATGACTACCAAGACTTCCACAAAATATCATCGTAATTTAGAGTCGATAAGGGAAGGAAAACGAAGGCTTTTTTTCCTACGGGAGACATTAAAACGCCTCCTAAAATACGGTCATATTGGCATGTACAGAGCGATAACCAGAAAAACACCTGATTTGAGACTGTGGAGGGTCCTTCTCACCCGTGTGACCAATTTAAAAAAAAAACCTTCCATTCCACGGAGCGATATATCCCCCTCAGCATAAGAACCCCATTTAACCCCTTCTGTGATATGAAAAAAGGACGCCGAACACCCCCCCACTCTCGCTTTGTCACGCATACAAACACGCATCCGCATTCAAAGCAAAAATCCGAAAAAGAGAGCGAGTTATTAAAAAATAATCCCTCCGGTATCCCCGCTCTTTTGCCGTCCCTCTGGAGAATAATTTGGGGCCCTCCCTTGATAATGTGCCGTCCCCCCCTCTCATGGCTCATCGCCCACCCCTCGAGTGTTTCGGAAAAAAAAAACACCTTTCGAATCCCTCTTGATTCCGCAAACCCGCGGGATATCGCGGCTCCGGGGATTGATCGCAAATCCGGACTCCGGGAGCTCCGGGTGGCGAGCTCATAACCGCGGATCGGTCATAAAAGCCGCGGTGATGCCTAGCAACGCGTTGGTCAAACCGCCTGCGAATGCACTCCCACGCAAAACCCTTTTTTCGTGCCGATCTTCCCTAAACGCTCCCCTGACCACAAATCCCATCGGTCTCTCCCAAATCTCTATCAATCTCTTTGTCCGTACAATGGCCGTGCAAAATTTCGAGCTGCCGGGTCGTTGTTCGTGAAGATTTTCTCTGACGGGCCTATTAAAGCAGGGGGGAATCTTTCTCTGGTTTTTGGGGAAACATCGGGGAGGCTATTGTAAAATCATCCCGCATTGTTTCAAAATCGAACCTTTGGTTGAATGGTGGTTAAATCGCGTTGAAATTTTAATACACTTGGTGATTTATAAGCAGCTTTGAAAATATTCTGGAAATGATTGGATGATGGATCCGCGTGCCAAAATATTTATCTCGCCTCTTAATGTCTTGATCCGTAGTTATAATTGGTTTTTGAAATTATAAATTAATTGTATCCGTTATTAATAAATATTTTTAAAAAGATCTTTGTGATTGGAAACCTTCAAATCAGTATCAAAATCAGTTGTTTCGATCTTAGTTAAAGGGTTATGTTTCACGGTTTATATTAAATTATCCTAAAACCATCTATTTCTAAATTTGAGGTATCACGTCATATCCTATTCTTCAAATTTTATAGGAATTTGCTATTACAATACAACTTTTGTAAGAACTGAATTCTTTTAAATTCAAGATAAAATATATTTTACGAATGCTTTATCATAAAGTATGGTACATACCACTTGGTAAAAAGCAACTTCCAAGTACTAGCAGAAGTAATGAAAGAAATTGAAAGTGACGCTCGAGAGCATTTCACAATTACCCTTGGTTTTATTATTATTATTATGAATAAAATTGACCTCAATTAAGATACAGACAAGTATGCGTTTAATATTGACCTCATTATTTCATTGAAAAAGAACCATGTGTAAACATCGTAACTTCAGCCTGAAATATTAATTTAAATGATGAACAATTGAAGTTTCATTTTTCTACGTATTTGACAGATCGTGGGACTCATGTGTGAGTTCATTTAGGTAATTCTCTTCGCACAAACATTCTGAAACATAATCGTTAACTCAGAAAAGCCGCACTTATTCGTGCATAGAGATTCACGTTTGACACCGACAATTGCGCTCTAGTCATTTTACGAGTTCACTTTTATTGGAGTGCCTCCGGAGTGTCCAACGGAATTGCAGCGGCAGAAGAGTGTTTTAATCTATCCTTCCCTAGATCTCTCTCATTTACTCCTCTAAAGCGTATGCACTTTCCAGAGGACATTTCCAACTTCTCTTTGTCGACGCTGGAGAATTTTGTCGAGTCCGTAACGTGTGACGTGGTCATTCTATTTCTTTTCGCTTAATTTGCGATGCATTGAGTGTGACAGGTGGTTGTTGTCCGTAAAAGCTGTGGCAGGCTTTGTGTTTTTGTCGTAATGGGAAGTATCTTGGATATTTTTTCGGCGAAATTTTTGGGGAATTAGCGAGTTTCTGTGCCAAAGAGTAAAGCGATTTTAAAATTCGCGTCGATTACCTTTTATATATATTGCGTCGATGAAATTTGCGGAAGCTTTAACGGATGAATTGGAAAAAAACTGTTTCTGTTTCAATTGATTTAATCTATGGTGTTTCATTAGAAATTCCAATTAACTTATTTTTTTAATAGGTCATTTAGGTCTCAGTTGTAAAGCAATACTTTTATTTACAAATTTTCTTTGACCAGAATAAGACTACAATAGTATCATTTGAATTATATTTATCTTACTTTAAACCTGTAAATAGTGATTTGGATAACTCGTAGGAAAGCAATTTTGGATGAATTACTCATTATATCCATTCAAGTATGATTAAAATATTCAGTCTTTATGGGAAACTTGTAAAAATCAACAGAACTAGGCCTCAAGTTATTTTGGAACGATATAATTTCCCTTAAAAGTTAAACCTCCGTATTGAAAAAAATACATCGAAAGGAAATATTTCAAATTTCTGCATAACGATGTTTTTATAAAATTTCGATGTTTCTGTATCTGATTCTAGAATTTGTTTTGTTCGCATGAGCTAACAATAATGGCAGATGTATAGGAATAATGAAAGCGATTTCTCTGTTTATCTTCCCCACACAATTCTCTCTGAAAACCCATCGAAAAGGCGGTTTCAACTCCGCACGCGATATCATCGATAATAATAGAAAATACCGCCATTGTTGATGTGTTTTCCACGTGCGCTCCAGCTGTGTCTTTCCTCCTTACGAACAATGTCTTGCTGTGATCCCTCCAAGGATCTCGAGCACGCTATTCGGACGTGAATAGAGATTGCTAAATTGGGAGGGTTGAGTTTGAGAAGGCAGATTTCTTCCGTGAGACGGAGCCTTTGTCTGAATTCAATAGATCTGTTAACCTTCTAAATTATTTCGGGCACGTTATCCGTCGGAAGAGAGCAATTTGGCCGGATGAATTTGTTAATTTTCCGGAGGGTAAAATTTTGGGTATCATAGAGATCCGGCTGAATGAGAAGAAGGGAATATTTTATGGAGCCTTAATATCACACCTGCCATAATAAATTATGACTAAGTAATTTTATTGTTTTCACGAAATTTTAGTATAGTTTTGACTCTATGGATATTTATTTTGTAAAGTTTTGATGAATCTTCGGAGAGATGCTTCTGTTTATTTTACTAATAGTTAACAACTGTATCTAATATCTCGGAAAAACTCAGATTTCTATGTATGACTAATGTATCAGTAAATTTTATTCTTGGTTTAACTTTCTTACATATTTTCTCTAGGCCATTTTATCATATTCGGAATTGGAGAATGGTTGTTGAGAATTAAAAAAATTGTTGCATTTAGATTAATAAGCTAATTGAACGGCATTTAATTCTGCATTAAAGAAGATATTCCAATCACCTAAACTCGGATTCTTCCGTAGTAATTTAAACATTGAGATGTAAGACAAAAGATGAGAAACGATGAGGTGTTCTCTCACTAAATTTTGGCTTCACTGTTAGTAAACGAAAACGTTTATCGAGGATCAAGATCAGTCTGTAATTGGCATAAGAGATGGAAGTTTACCTGAAAATGATTCGATAAAGATGCAACTCGCTACAAAATTCCTTCAGTTTAATGTTTCAGGATCTTCCAACCATCGTTCTCCACTTTTACAAATCTCTTTCATCTCATTCGATATTTCTTCCCCTGCATTCGCCTCATTTGCCTCTTTCGCAAGTGGATTCCCCCACTGAAATCCTCGCTTTGTGTACAAAGCCCTTTGCACTTGGTTAAACCGACTTCATCCCGCTGACCGAAGATGGCAAATCTTTTCTAGTTCATCAATTATTCCTCTTCCGCTCGGGCCGATCTAATTTCTCCGCTTTGAATGTAATGGAGAGTATCACGGATTGCGGAAAACGTAATAGCTTTATGCCCTTCTTGTCTCGTCAGTGGCGTTTCTCCAATGAAAGCAAGTTTGCTTTCTACTTACTTGCTGATTAACCGGCTTGTTTTGATGATCGAGACGAATTGGTTTACGCTCTTGAAGCCTTTTCCTCATTTAACTACGTTACATGGAACTTCCCGGTTCTTCCGATCTTAATTTGGAGTCCATTAGCACTAACGATGCATTTACGATACGTTGATTAAAATCCCTCGGATGAGAGTATTTTGAGATATTAGTATCGGAAGGATTGGAAATATATTTTTAATACATCAATTCAACATTAAAAATTCGGATTTAATGTATGAATATGATTCAACTTGAACCTCATAAACTTGAGAAGATAAGTGATCATTCTGATCTTGAATGAATTACGTGGATTTTATTTTTGATATTAAACTGCTATTTCCTATGTCAAAGCTGTAAATATCAACACGAAATATAATCAATATTTATGCGATCGAAAATTGCGATTCTCATTCTCATCTCAATCCTTTTTATGCATCTATTTAGATAAATCTGTACTGTTGCCATTGACATGTTTATTTTTTGTAAAACTTTTAATAGTTTCTTCACCCTAATTCTTTTCTCTAACGACCGAATTACCTCGCTGTCACTCACGTTCCGCTTAAATCAATTTTCATCCCTCATTACTGTAGGCGCACCGGTTATTTCTAGAGAGAGGGATCAGCTTGGACGGCAAATGAACTAACCGAATTAACAATTCGCTTCAAAACACCTCTCTACTCCAGAGGTTCCCCCTCTCGCAATCCGTGTGATTCTACTAAAACGTCAAAACAACCCTCATTCGGAGAACACACCACGACCCCGGAGTGAGTAGGAATCCCGCCTCGATAGCCATGTGTCTCACGCTTCGATAAACGCGCTTTTTTTCTATTCAGTGATCTCGGTTTGGACGGATGTTCCTAAGGGAGAGCGAAAGCATAGGAGAGGAATGTTTGGGGGAAAAGTTTGAGACAGGGGGAGCATATTCCTGAGGGATGCCACGTATTCCACCCTTCGAAAGCTCCCATTCGCGCGCTGAGTTTATAATGTTGACGCGAAGGCTTTCGCTTTCATCCTCATATTAAGGCCCTCCTCTTAATCCACTCCCATATTGAAATGCCTCGGTCGCTTTTTGCATTCTCCCAATATGAATTTGTCGTTCAAGGATGGATTCTCCGTGGAATAATTATGGTCCACAAATGGAATGTTCTATTTTTTTATTTTCCGGGTAGTGTAATCGGATTTACCAATTGGCCTAGTTAGGTAAGGATGATTTATAAAAAGTGAAACATTATTCGTGAGATATCGGTGCTTCAGGAATAGATGCAAAGGTTTACGCACCTCACATAACTATTACTAAACACGAACGTATTATACTCGTGTATATACTCCGAGATGGTTTTAGGCAGATGAACCATTAGCTTTTTCCCTTCTCTCTTTATCTTGTCTAATTTGTATTAACATATGTTTACTATCAGAAATTCATACGTATTTTAACTATGAGGCAATCAATTACTACTTTCTAAGTTGGTGAATTTGATAAAAGAGGTTGATTTATATTTAATTGATTAATTTTTTAAAGAAAGATGTTAAATTGTGAACGAAAATTAAGGTATTTTAGGTATTGCTAAACACAATTAAAATCTATACTTAGGAAAACGCTTTTACTAATCCACAGAAAACATTTCCTAGGTATGGATTTTAATTCTGAAGCTTTTTAATTGTTAAACAAATCTTTTTCATATATTTTAGAGGAAGTTAAATTGGTTTTTGAAAACTGTTTCTACGAGGAAAAATATTTTTTAAATCCCATTTTTAACTAGTCGGAATACGTCATAATAACTGGTACCATAAAGAGGTTATATAAAATAGAA
Organism: Pantala flavescens; assembly: GCA_020796165.1. Classification (NCBI taxonomy): domain Eukaryota; kingdom Metazoa; phylum Arthropoda; class Insecta; order Odonata; family Libellulidae; genus Pantala; species Pantala flavescens. Next base: position 6,929,374 of record CM036878.1, on the reverse strand, counting down.
ATATATGTATCCCGTTTTTGAGAAATATGAGGTCATATAAGATTTCTATCCTAAAGGAAATTACTTTAAATTTCCAAAGAGATGGTTCAACCTTTTTTGATTGCAATGATATTCAAATCGAGATATGAGAGTATCGTAAGAAATAACAGCGTTTTTGGATTGCGTTTCACGAGGAGGAAAAAGCAATCAGAGTACGATAGTAGGAATTTTCGTGTGTATGTATGAAAAAAAAATTGGATTAAGTTTTGCCTTGCCCTTCCCGTCACGTCCCTGGAGTAGACATAAGCGTTCTCAAGCTTCGAAAGGATCGTAAAAGTGGGATATTTAGGCTCTTAATCCTTCATCCCCTCCATAAGTCTTCTATTCCATCCCTTCTTTGTCTCCACCTCCCAAATATCTTTCACTCCGTCTCATCTTGGCCTAAAAAAAAGGTGGACAAAAAAATTCTATTCCTGCTCGCCTTAGTTCTCACATCGGACAAATGAAAAACGGAATTACGCCGAGATGGTAGAGTGTGATTGCTGTTCCACTTGTCATATCTTATTTCTCCGCAAAAACCATTGGTACATGTTAATCTGCCAGAAGTAATAGCGGACAAGGAAACTGATGCCTCGTTTTGTGAAGTGGACGTACCTGGGATTGGTTATCAGATGACAGTGGTGCAGAAGAATAATTAAAAACTTAATAGAAATCCTCGGAAGAAATGGAATATGTAGAAGCTGCTTGGGACCTTGAATGACAACCATTTTAGTAGCTGAAATAGAATCTAAAACATCGTATTTCAATGTTTAAATATCTGGTGCTCTGGCATATCTGGCGTAGATTAACTTTTGCTGCTCTAATTTACTTATCTGTCTTTAATTTTAATTCTTTTATGGCTTTGTCTCCATGAAAATGAAATTTAACCAAAATTTGCTCAAGGCCTATTATTTAATTTCCCGGAAACTAGTTTTAAATTTTACTTATCTCTTTTCAATTATAGTATATTTCTTTTTGTAAAGTAAAAAGTGAACACGGAAGTGGGTTGTTATTTTCGTCTGCGGACATATGTATTCCGTCTTTTTCATTCGAATCCCCTTTCAGAGATAAAAAAATGAATCTGAAAAACGACTGATAACGTCCTAATATATCGGTGTTTAAAGCTGGACTTGTCATTCATCTCGTCTGAGGAATTTATGGAATCGGTCCCTTTCAGAATTTCTTCGAAAGAAAGCTTTTCGTTTTGAAATGACTTTGTGAATGTTTTCAGAACCATTAATAATCTCTTTTAGTAGATTATATTTTCTATGCATGTTTCGTAAATATGGCACTGTGTTGTTAATAGGGCAGTAGTTTAATTCAAAGCTATCATAACTCTTTAAACCGGATAAACTTTAGTGATCCTGAAAAAAACTACTGTGCATAGTGTACTATAAAGTACCACGCTGCAGTCTTTACTGAATAAAAGCTTAGGAATATTTACCTGCTTTGTTGATCTCCTAGGATACAAAAGCCATCCCATTTCAGCAAAGAATCCGTTTGAGTCAACCACTGTAGTTTGAATGGAGTAGAATGTCCTCTCACAAGTGCAATCAGCTCAACCAACAATTCTATCGCCTTCTCAGCAACAAATTCAACTACAGCATCAAAGTCGTTTGTGATCCTATTCGATTGCTAAAGGACTAAATCTGATTGATCAGCTAAAATTTAATGGTAGAAAATTCTATCAGATAGATTACAATCAAATAAATGTGTTTCATATATATGTCATATATATGTAGTACAATGTGGATATGGAATTTTATCATACAATTTGTAAGAGTGCTTAGATCTAGATAAGTTTACTCATTCCTAAAGTCATAGAGCACATCCATCGAAACTAGTCGTAGCATTGTTCAATACGCGTCGAAATATTAAATGAATAGATTTCACGTTAATTTTGAATTAAATAACAAAAGTATGCTCTAGTTAAAAGTAGACAAGGATAATTTTAAAATTACCAATTATATCTCCAAATTTTGTTACTTTCTTATATTATTTCTTATATTTGTATTATATAATATTTTTATACTGTCTTTATTATAAGTAGAATTAATTGATGAAAAACGAGAAATCTCCTAAAAAAAGAAATATTTTGCATATCCGAAATTTATAAGACGATTCAAATGTTAAATCCTAATTAATTTAGGAAACTAATTCAAATGCTTTTTTAAATATCGAAAAAAATATTCGAAATCATATTGATGCAAATGAGATTTTTAAAAAAATCTCAATTAACATAAATCTACCAAAATAATTTAGAAAAAATATATATCTATGAGTAATGAAGTGAATAAATTTGCATACATTAATATGCGAACGTGAGGGAGTTCGAGAAGGAACAACAGAAAATCTCCATATATTTAAAAAATCAGCGAAATCTAAACAGATGAAGCACGAATATTGATGACCCGGAAGCTAAACAATGACTCAGATTTCAATGGCGATCCTAACACTAATTTCATGTTTACGCAATTTTATTGATTTCCGTGTCGAAAACCCCTTCCGATTCATCCCCCACACACAGCGCAGTGCAGCACCCTCAGTTCCGTTTGTTCTTTCCCTCGTTCATTTCTACAGCCCCTTTGTATCTCCGACTCTTACGTTTCACGCTTGTCCCCACTCATGAGGCGCGATGAAAAGGCTCCTAACAACGTGAATAATCTGATTAAGTCGGCAAGAAAAAAAAAGGGGAGCGAACGTTGTAGATAGAGGGACAAAGCTCGGTGGAAAAAAATTGCCAAATAGGAGGTCCTCTTCTGTTTTTTCCCCGTTTATTCAGCGTTCCTTTCTTCGGTCCACTACAGCGCCCGTTTTTCCTACGACGGTAAGCGAAACACTCCGAGAGGAGATAAAGCCGTTTCTTTTTTTGTCCGAATTAAAAGTAATTCGCCTTTTTTTGTCTTCGTGCAGCTGGTGAAAGGCTCCGATACAGCTCTTTTACGCCTCCCGCCGATGTCCCTTTTCCGATTATTTTGGCCGAATTTTTATGTTTGACCCTCGCACAATTTTCACCCAGACCAAAGTTCAAAAGTCTGAATGGATCTTTTCAGATGAGCCAAAGAGATATATGTATATATATGAATGTGGATATCCAGATGGAGTTTTTTTTTAGCTGAGAATGAAATTTCTGGGATACTTGCTCTTTTCGAAAACTTTGGTAATGCCTCAGGTTACTTTATAACATCAGCGCTGGTGGATTTCTACTTGGGAAAACGTCTTTGATAAAACAATCGGAATCAAGGATCTTTTGAGCACTTTAACTTCTAGAGACTGCATTATGAGCGTCTGCCGTGATTTCGCTCAGACTTTATTTTTCTATCTGTAGCTTTTAAATCGCTTGGTTACTCTAATAGAAATTCGTCATAATAAATCGTTTATTTTTTTCGTTAAAACCGTTGTTTTGTTATAACACAGTCTTCTATTGCAACTTTTCTTTGAATGTAATATGAATCAATTATTCGATCTTTTTACAACGTGATTGAATTATTACTTTTATATTTGGGATCGTTGGACATATTTTTTTGGTGTGTTTATTCATGAATGTGGAAATTAGAGCATCAATAATGGTGAAGATGACACTGTGTCTAGAATGAAAACATTCAGTACATCTATAACATGATAGAAAGTGTTTTGAGAATACCTTAAACTATCTACTCATCATTGCACATGTATTATTATGAATTTACATAATACATTTACATTTACATGAGTATCCCGCGAACCACCTTACGGCGTATGGGGAATTTCCTCATGTGTCCTCATGTTTATTATACAATTTATTTGCTATAATATGAAATGCTTTTGGTCGGGGCTATTTTAATGTTAATTAAACCGTATCTTTCTAATTATAGTGCACATAAAAGCAAACATTTCCTCAAAGGAAAGGGTCCCCAGTCATTTTAAAAATTACAAACTAATCTCCATTCCAGGGCTGAACGGAAAATATCCCCAGATTTTTACCTTTCACAGTGGTCTTTTGCTTTGCATATCAGGTGATTTCGCAACATACTGAGAGAAAATTTGGCGGAGATGAGCTGCGAGTGTAAAATTGAAGGTGTATCTCGTTTACTTGAATAGATGAGATAATGATGAAAGGAAAGGTAGATGCACGGAGATAACCTTTTGCCCAAGATAGGAGGCGTGGAAAGGTATGGATAAGCTGAAAAATCTCCTGGTCCATGAATAGAAAAACGATATGGAATGGGGATTTAAATTATGAGACAGAAGAAAGGTAGCGAAATATCTTCGGTAGGGAGAGGAAAATGCTAGAAATTGCGTAATATTCGAGATGAATAGGGTGTAAGAATGTGAATGGCGGGAAATGTTTTATACAGTTTATCCAATACTTAGGATTTATAATAATAATTTCTGATAATGATAATGGAACCAAGAGATCCCTAAAAGTTTCTTTGTTCTATAATTTTGAAACTACCAATAGATACCTGAAAATATCCACAATGAACTACTTAAACGAAGCTTATTTTTTGTGGAAGTTTTATTCCATTCTTTGTTTTAGCAACGGTTGTTTATTTCTACAATTAAGAATACATGAAAAACGTAACTAGGTATGTAAAAGAGTTTAGTCACAGCAAAGCAAAGCTGTGACCAACTGAAGGTGGATTTGATGAATGAACGAAAGGCGCTTGAAAAGAATCAAAGGAGGGAATCGATGAAATATATTAAATGACGGAATTTCATCGCGAATGCGTAGTTGAGTGGAGAAGGTAAAAAATGATCGGTAGATGGGGTGGCAAAGGGACTGAGAAGTTAGTAAAACGTTGGAAAGGGGGATGAGAAGGGAAGGATTTGCTCCTTAAGAGAGAAAGATGGAAATGAAAAGGTGTGAGACCCAAAGAAGGAGGGGAGGAATGTAATGGAGGGGAGGTCGGGATCAAAAGATTTTATGAATGTAAATGCGGTGGAAATCGAGTCTTCATTTGTAGTGAGGTCGTGATATGATTTTTCTGCAAAGGGGAATCTGAATAGAAATAAAATCCATCATTAAGGGCTGGTTACAACTATGGAAATAACAGAGAGGAAAGACAATACGCAATATGTCGAAACATTTGAAGGTCACAAATTCGTATAAAAGGGCATTAATTATATTCCACCTCTGAACTTTTTATTTATTTTAATGGCAGTTTAAAAGTATTACCTGATTCAAATTGTTTAATACATCTGGTGAAAGTCAATCTGTATCATGAGAAATATTCAACAAAAAAATCTGATAATGGAAGAATTAAGAAATTGAGTATTTTTAAGCATCAAAATATACATTCAATTCCAACTATATGTCACCCAGATTTGGATATCTTAACAGAATTAGGTACATCTAATTCGTTCTGGTTTAGATTAATAGCCTATGATCGGTCATGGATGCTTTGATAGTTATTTCATAAGGAAGAATAAGACAATAAAATGGAAGTTTTACTTTTAAGAACAAAGGGTAAAAATCCGGAGGAAATGTAAAGCGAGAATAGCAAGTACCGTGTCAAGTAGTCTAAATGCCCTGGAGGTAAAGTACTTTACATCAAAAAGGTTCCTATCTAAATACAGGCGGAAGCGCAAAGCATGTAAGAAGTTATGGAGCCCTGAATATACAGTGCAGGAAAAATGATCCTGGAATTAATGGTCAGTTTTTACAAAGCATACTGCCCCGAGAAATATAGCGGTGGAAAAGAAACGTGTTTTAAACCATCCGTACATTTGTTTCCTGTTTCTTTTATATCATAGTGAATCACCATAACAGTTCATCTTTTGTAGAAAATTCCTTTTTGAAGTACATTTCCCGCGTTGTAAAAAGATTTTCTGCCTGCACTCGAAATAATTCGTACATGTTCTGCATTTTTGTGTTAATTTTCTGCTGCTCCATTAGAAACCTAGGAACATATCTATTTATAAGGGCTATGAAAAAATGACGGTCAAAATCTACATGCCTGAAACTTTTAACCGAATTTTCTAAGGTATCCATAAAATTTATTTTTAAGCATTAAGATCCATATTTTCTGATATTACGAAGAATCAATAAGATATAAAATGATTGAGGCAAGATTTCAGTTAGATATCCCGCAGATTATGTTTTTGATGATATAGATAAAATCTACTTGACTCGTACCTAAAAGTTCATTAATATTCATAATCGTAAATAAATCCATATTACAGTATATGTGCTGATAAACTTTTTGCGAATTATAGATCGATCTTGACTAAAAATAGATCTTTAGTTCAATTTAAGAGGGAAGTCGTAAATGAGATTCCTCTTTAAAATGCGGGGAATCGCCGCAGGGGGGCAGCTGTTTCGCATTAATAAGTAATGAACCACTTGGCGGCGCCCTAATCTTTCGGTCCCACCGATTTTATCGACGGAATAGAAAAATATTTGGTTTTCTTTTATGAAAATTTTCCCGTGTTTACTTAGTATTCTAACTAATTTAATGGACTAACAATTATAATTATTGATCAAATCTATTTGTGACTCAGATAAAGAATAAATCGATGATATATGGTCAGTAAGTTCATACTTATTCATGTACAAATTTCATCTAAATATTCTTTAAATGTATGGTTTAATTTTCATCTAAAATAATAATATTAAACTCACTCAGCTCACATAATATAGGAATTTTTATCTGCCTTATACAGAAAGTTTCTTTCTAAACAACTCACGAAAAGAAAATAAAAAAACGAAACTTTTCTATTTGCCGGAAAATATAATAACGAACGCAGTCAAAATAATTGAGTCAACGTATCTAACAACTGAATTAAAAATGTTTCTAGCGTGTGCTGCAAGATTGTAAGCACTTCTTTTTAATTGACATACTATTGTAGTATAGATCATCATTACATATAACAATTTGCTAGTAAGTATCAGAACTCTTTCATCTGAATACCTGTAATTTCTTGTTGATACACTTTATCGTAATATCAACTAATTTCTTACGGCAATATCAAATTCCTTCGGGGTAGAGCAACTTCCTTCATATCCCTCTTCCAAATCGGGACATAGCGGGAAACTTAGCAGTCATCGCCACAGCACAATTATCTTTGTCGTTATTAGTCACTAATGGGAGCCACAGAGACTAATTGCTGAAAAGTTTCACAGTGCATCGCCTTGCCCTTATTCTTAATTGACTTGAAAGCCACGTATCTTTACCTCGTCGATGAATTACTCTCATTCGTGTTGTATTTCGAACGAACGATGAATTTACCTTTCGTTTTCCCATGATGCACCTGCGCTTATCTGCACTGATTGTGGCATTCGGAATAAATGGTTAATGTAATCACGGAAACCCATGCATGCGCACAACTTTGTAAGATATGAGCTCCCTTCTCATGTCGGTTGACAAAAGTTTGTCTAGACCCCCCTCCTCCCTCATTCGCAAGACGTGGGAATACCTAATTACCAACTGCCGGAATTCGCAAACTTCCTCTGAAGAAGAGGAAAGGCGGAGGGGTGAGAGTACCTTGCGAGTACATAACTTAATTAACGTATAAGAACAAGCTTTTGTTACGATCGCTGTAGTAGGTTAATAGCTCCCCATGGCGATACTTCGTGGTTCGTGACTTCAAGACCGATAGTGCACACAATATCGCTGTTCGCCTAAGTAAAGTTTTTAAGTAGTTCGCACGTTATTTATATGTCTGTGATTGTCCCGAGCTCTTACGAAGTGTCTTATTAAATGTAATATGAGCTAATTTCTAGATATTGGACGAGAACTAGGACACCAGTGTCACGGCAAAGTTATCTAATCAAAGAATATCTTGAGGTATACCATCTCTTATTAAGGTCCCTGAGATATTCAGTTAATATTGGACATTGGGGAATCGATGAAGACTGCTTTTCAAGAGAGATAGATCCTTTATTAGGTCGCGTAATTGTATACTTTTATAGATATACTACAGATACAGTATATATTTTCTTTCATTTTATATTGTATCATTCTTATTCCCGTTTTATATTTTAATTTCTTAATTTAATCCATTTAAAACTCGAGAACGGGTTTCTAAAAATATACTTTTGTACTCTGAGTTGAGAAAATTAAGAGAAAAGCAAATATTTCGGCTCCAAGAAAACATTAGTACATTCAGTTTGGTATCACTTAGAATTTAAATGTATTGGTGAATAAATGTCGATAAAGACGTAATAAGATAAATAGTAGAATTTTATGGAATACTATTTACCAAGAGAAGCATAAATTGCTTTAACTGAATAAATTTATATAATATAGAATAAATTATTTGGTCATACCCTCATGAATAACGTTCCATATGAGTCTATACTAAACATAAATACTTAAAGAGGAGAGATATGCCCCTGAATTTTAATGGATAATAATTTAATTGACTGAGAAATTGGTTCCAAGGGAATTATAAAACTCTAAATGTACTAAAATATTTAAAAATATAATCATTAAATAACAGCAAAAGAAGAAAAACTAAATATCACAGCTTAATGTTTGCCTCGAAAAGACTTGGAATGTAATTTTCAAATATTTATGAATCTGTAAAATCCATTTTTATTTTATTCCGATATCCGAGCCCCGATTCACCTCCACTTAATATTTCACACTTCTTTTTTAATTCAGAATCTCTGATGCTTTCATTCTTTAATGATTCTCTCAAATTTATCGATACGAAGTTGAGCGATCCCTTTCACCAACACTCCGGTCCATTTTCTTCCCCTCTCTATATTTACACAATCTTTCTTTCTTCCTCTACAATATCCCCTCTTAATCTTCATTTTAGATTTTTTTGCAGCCTCCGCACACATTTTCCAACGTTTTCATTTTCAATGCCATTCGTCAAACGAGGTCTGATGCTGAAGTCTCTCTGCGAAATGCAGTGAAGGGGGATGGTTGAAGGATGGAGGCTGGTTATTGCTCTCTGTATAGATGGTCCATTCCTTCCCTGAATTCGATTGTACGATATTGAGTCTGGGTGACACCTTACTGGATCAGTTCCCCTTCGAATCCTTCGTACTTCCATGTCCTTGAATTCTTTTTCAATGCTTCGGACGGAATAACATTGCAGAGCAAATTTTAAAAGTAGAATTAAGTCTTTTTCTCTGAAAAATTACTATGAATTATTTATGAAGTAAAAAGATGTTGTATCAATGATGAATGACAGCAATAACGCTGGTAAACCTACATGCTTATTTAATCCCCATTTTATGTTACATCGTATTAAGAGTTCATACAAGTCATATTATACTTAAATAATTGGCTTATTATTCAGTTAAATATGATGATATTGTGGAATAGAAACAACTATCTTATTAAGTTTAACTTAATTTTAGTTATAACAAATAGCTGTGGAATTGATATTAAACTACGAGTTATTGTAAACAAATTTATTAATAAATTCCTCTTCAACCAATATTCCATGATAGATACTCAGTATCTGTCCATTACTCAACAGAAGGATTTTAATGTACATCATTCATAATTCAAATCTCTATCAGTTTTCTACCAAATTCTTTTCAAAGTTCATTGTAAAACGTTCTTATGAAATTAAATCCAAAAAGAACGATCTAGACTCGAAAAACTTCATAACGTGATCGCACCAGTAATCGGGACGACTTCAGAGTCCTCCTAACGTTGATTACACAATCGGATTCGTCGTAAACTTAACAGCCTTCATCAATCTTAGACGTTCATGTTATTGGCAATAAATAAATTCTTTATTGTTAATCTGGATCGGAATTTTATGTAGGGTTCTCTGATTGGAAGGATGTAGATTAAAGATATCAAAGAGATTCTGCTTATATAGAGGGAGCAGCCTATCCGAATTACATTTTATATCATCAATGTTCACAGAATATAAAAAATAGAAGCGTAGCGTGTTATCAATACCGAGACATAATAATACAGCCAATAATAATGTTAGTATATTTTATACCTTTTTTAATTAATGTAAGTATAACAAAAGCGAGATAAGATAAGAAATCATCGAAAGAACATTCAGTGAATTTAATCAGCGATTTTAGAAATAGCATTCTGCGCTACGAAAATAAGAGGGGTTCCGATTTCTTTTTAATTTAGACAGATTTCAAGATAAAAGAATTATTACAATAGTGATGTTGGGCATAGCCATGAAATGTATAGATTTCGATTCAAAAAATAATCTTTTAAGCACAGCTAGGTGTAATGGATACTAACACGAAACTCAACCACGGAGAACAACCAAATAAAAGTGAAAAGAAAATGAAATTCACACATTCCATGTAAACTGAATTATAATCTTTTTGAAATTAAATTTTGATTAAATAATTATGTATTTAATGGAATAAATATTGGGTAGAGCAGAAATACACGATGAACTTGGAATAAATCGATTTTTTCAACAAGTAAGTCCAAATATAGCACAACTAATAAAAATATGAAATATAGTGTGTAACTTAGCCGACTAATACTTCTTATGAAAATGGCCCTCTATCATTCATGTCATTGATTAATTTTATACTTTCTTTTCTATTTTCAGGTGAGTAACATCAAATACATTCAATGTGATCTGGATTAACAGCTGTAATTTATGTGAGTAATTCTGTTATAAAAAAAGCTCTAGTTTCCGATAATTCAGTTGGCAATTTCCGATTCGTTTCATATAGTATATATATTTCAATTCGTTAATGATATATTTTTATAGAATTTAACCTGGAAATTCGTTCCTCCAAAAATAATTTTGAATTTCCGATTCCCTTGAATTTACGAACAAATGGAATAGTGAAATACAATGTGCAAACTGATAAAATAGCTAAAAATATTGCATTTTAATTTTAAATGATCGAGGAACTAAATTCAACCGCCTCTAATTCTAACAACTGAGACGAACAAAACAAATTAAATCATTGTCCTCCTTCTTAATCCCTAAGCAGACAATTGTTCCACTTAAAATGAATAAATGTAATTTGCAGTAGCATTTGACCAAATATCCGTTGAAATGTTCCAGTGTTTGCGAGACTCGAATAAGAATTTCCATAGCTTATAATCCTACTAAGTGCTACTTTCTCTTTTGTGGTTTGAGCTTAAGGTACTAGACCAGGAAAACTCTGACGGTTAATTTCCAATTCATGAACGAATATTATTTTTTTCACTTTCCCATACATTTTCGTTAAATATTTGTCTGGATAACGAAATCGCTTAACCTCTCTCGCATATTCTTTTAAGTTTCCTTTCCCTATTATTCTTCTACATTTCCTTGCATCTCAATTCATTTTCCTTCGCAGCTTTCTTTCCTTCAATTTCAGCCACTTTTTTCTTCACTAGGAGTTTGACGCTCTGCCTTATTCATTTGCTTTTTTGGTAATTGCACCCTAGGGTTGCCCTCTTCTTTTTTCCTCCACAAATTCACCCTCCCTTATTCACCCCTCTCTTACGCATTTCTCTCTCTCTGCTCAACTCCTTGGAAATGCTTAAGGGGCAATTTCCTTCCTAAGTTTGCTCACCGTGAAATAAAAAAGAGAGAGGTTCTGTATCTAAACAGTTGGTATACGAATAATGCATTCTTATTTTCTAAGGAGAATTCATTATAAAAATTCCTTCTTTGTTTTTCATTATTTCAACCTGAAATGAGCACAGATGAATAAAAATTAGGTTTTGATAAAATCCCCAGACGTTTTTCGTCTAAGTCGGAGCCTCAAAATCGCTTTACGGAGTTTCCAATTCGAATTCATGAATATATTAGATACGTACGTAATTTCTTATATTACTGTTATTGATTATTACGCATCTAATTTCTCTTCTATGCATCTACATCCATACATATGCATGTTTTAACAAAAGGGAAAAGTTTGGCGATCAGTTTTTTTAAGTTAAGTTTTATTTATAATAAAGTATGCCCTTAAGCTCATATCTTTCATTAGACCAGGATATTGCTGTAGTCATTATAAACTCAATATATTTTCCACATCTTGGGTCTTTAAGAACTTAGTTATATTAGTCGTCTTTTTTATGAAACAAGAAACTTTGTTATAACAATATCAGTTTAAACATTCTGGCGTATAAAAATATTTGAGAATATCAAAAATGTATGGATGTTCGAGTAAACTCGACATTTATCTCTGTTTACTTCAAGACAACCGTTCGCTGAAAGAATTACATAATTCGATGTCTCACTTCGTTAGTCTCGTTTTCCGATTTATGGGTGCTCAAAGTAGTTTTCGATATCTTCAAATCCCTGCGTCATCAGATATTCCATTTATATTCAGATTCTCCCCAAACTGCTATCTGTTTCGTGAAATATAAGACGGATTCGAGAGATTCTATAGCACCACCATAAAAGGAAATCTAATTTACGACCTTTCTTGATCTGATGGCGTTTGAGAAAAAAAGATGAGGCAGGGGCTCTCCAGTGCATTATTAACATCGACTTTTACTTGAGGGGAGGATGTGAGTCCAATTTTCCCAATGTACTTACCTAATCAAACCTCATCGTGCCACTTTTCCCTAAAACTGACCACGAACCCGTTTTTATGGCGTTCGATCACTCTCTCCCAATATCCTTTCTGTTTTGACTCTTTCATTTCCATCCTCCAGCAAACACACACACACGCCCACCACCTCGTATAAAACAGGCAATCCAATTATTGTATTTCCGACCATCTTCCCTCCATCCCCCACTTTTTACGCTTCGCCTCGTCCCTTTGTTTTTTTCTTATTCTTCTCCCAAAAATTATACACCCTTCCGTCTAATACGGTGTCCTTTCCATTTGATATTTTCCTTCGTCTGCTAACTTATAGAACTGCTCTCTCTCTGTTTCATCGCGGGTTTCATTAGTTAGCCTTCGTTAACCTCCACTGCTTCTTTCCCCCGCCGTCATCTTTTCGTCCCCTTAAAAAGAAAAGAGAAAAATGGTGCCCAATCGTTTCTTTCTCACCCCTGCCTCTCCCTAAGTGGCTGTCTTCCTTTCCGCACACTCTTTCCTCCGCTTCCCTCCCTGTTTCTAATATTCTGATCCCCCATCCGCGATTTCCCATCTTTTCCCTCCCCACTACCATCCCTCATCTACTTCAGCATCCATTACTCTGTGCCCCTCCCTCGCAAGTTTCCCTTCGTTTCCCCCTCCACCTCGATAAAAGTTCCTTTCTCTCTCTTGATCATCTTCTTATTTATGTTTCCGCGCCAATCCATCCCCACTCCTTATTAATTCCGAAGCCATTTCCGGTTCCGTAAGTCGATCAGGAAAAATATAACTCCACCGCGAAGATAAGGGAGTCTATTGCTGACTTGGGAATCGTCCTTGTATTTCTCGCATTGTATGGTATTGAAGTAAAAAGAAACTGTTTTATAATATAAGTACAATTGAGTTGAGTCTGAGAGCATTTAAAGGGTTTTAAAGAGGAACTGACAAACAATTGGGCACGAAAACAAAGTCAATTCTTGGTAGCTAACTGGCCAATATTAGGTTGTGAACACTACTAACGTTTAATATTATGAATATATTTCATCGATTTTAGTTATATTCCATTCTCTAATCTTTCATCATCACACTTCAATCAAATGTAACTTCTATGAAAAGAATACGTCTGCTCATTTTTCAAGGTGACAAATATTTTTATATCGTAGGTAAAGGATGGTTTCATGCTCTTTTCTTTGATATTTCATCATCTCAATCCAATATTTCAATTTCCCGAATGCTCTCGAATATTTTTTACCTTTCACGACATCGACTAGTCTTCGTATTCCTCCTTATTGCTTTTTCTCTTGTCTGCACCCATCCGCCCTCCGTGATACATCGACTCAATTCGCAGACTCATATTGCGGAAAGAAATTTCAGCGACTCCTGCCCACTCATTCTCAGGTTTAGTTTCCTCGTCTCAATCTAGACCGAATCAATTCTCTCGAGCGGAATCTCCATTCTCTTACGACTTGAATATTTTTTTACGAATGAGGATTTTTTATATGGTGGTTCAATTTGAGAAATAGCTTTCGTGCAATTTATTTGATTTGAAAATGGCCTTCAACTTTTAGAAAAGAAGGCTTAATGTAATTTCTAATCCGAGTATGAATTTGGAGAAAGTTTAAAACAGTCAAAAGTATACTTTAAGTAAATTAGATTAACTTTAGAACTGTAATAAGAAACATTTTAACAGAGAAATACGTAACTTCACTAAGTGAAAGTATAATTGTATTTGATGTAATTAATAAAATCTGTGAAATTAAGCCGTAAATAATAAATATAGAAATCAATAAGGATTATGAACAATACTGTGCAGTTTGGCTTTATATTTTTCTATTGTGTTTTATATCATTCAGCTTGCAAAGGTTTTTGAATCCCTCCTCCCTTCTTGGTTTTCAATATTTTAAAGACATCATTTGCTAAGTAGGTACAAAATATCGCATCAATATCGGAAAATATGCATTCAAAAGAATACTACAATCCTCTTAGCGTATCTCTATTTACTTTGATACTGAATATTTGCATTAAAATTCGTTCCTACTATTCGTTACGTTACGCTGCGTAATTTTCTTATTAAGTTTGACTTACTAATATCTCGTCCGACACTCACAGTAGTTTGTCTTCATATCTCAGTTGAACGTCATATCCTAGCAACTCCTCCGAGTTATCGCTAATCAAGATCTGCGTAGAAATCTTCCATTGGCAAAGACAAGGATGGAACTCCTTGCGTTGATGACGGCGTTGTTCAAGCGAGAGAAATCCTCGAATTGCATTTCCTCTTCCATCTCCGACGCTTCCTTCGCGATGTGTTAGCCTCAATCTGCTTGGAAACAGAAATGCGGGATTACGGAAATGATTTTTGTCGGATCGAACCTAATCACACCTTTCACACCTCGTGGAGGCATCGTCGCTTTCCTGAGCTCGCTAGTTTTCCAATCCGTTTGTGAACTTTGATAAACAACGCTAAGCTCCTGTATAGATGCAGAGGGAGGGTTTAAAGTCCTTGGGACTATGTTTATCTCGGGATTAGAGACAGCGAATCTTTGGAACTACTTATCTTATGTGAGCGCTATAGGAAGACGTTTAGGTTTTTAATTCCTTACTTATATTATGGGTTTATGATTTACGATGTTTGTTCCTGGGCCATATATCCTTGAAGTTGGAATAACGATTGCGTTAAAAATAGTGAAATTTTCACGTATGAATGATAATTATGATGCAGTTATTACCTAAATAGTCAAATATTTATCTTATGAAGATTAAAGAATCAAAAAGAATATTCATCATAGAAGTTTTACGTAAATTTCAACCCATTGTCGCTAAGGTTCACACGATTTAGCTCTTAAGAGAGGAAGAAAATACGTTTTTTTTTTGTACAGGGTTCAGATTAAAGTTTGCGATTCCCACCCTATATTAGTCAAATATCCGTATGCGTCACATAGAAAGGGGTTAAATTGGGGGTATGAGTGAAGGAGATGGGTATAGAAGACCAAAGGGGGAAGGATATTGAAGGGCGGAAGCTGGAAGGGGAGAGGGCGGGTTAGAACATTCAAGGGAGTTAAGATGGTTATTTTATCGGAGAGAATATGCTCAATAGGGAGCCTGGGAGAGGTGGGAAGTAACATCCTGGATTATTCCGTAGGGGAAATGTGTGAAGAGTTAATAAAACCTAAAATTTGCCATCTCCCCCATGATTTTATTCGAATTCTTCATTTTGGACCGGAACAGATTTACGAGCCTTTTTGTAGAATCGTTACAGTTATCGTAGATTTTTAAAAGATAACGAGATACATGAAAATTCCAGTTTAAAGACGATTCCGTGACTTTCGCGAATAATTTAGATAAAACAGCGCAATAAAGAAGATTTTTAAATAAGCGAAATATACGTATATTCCGAAAAGACCCGTGTGACATTCAATGAAACTTAGCAAAGAGCTGGTATGATTAGTTTTCCGTAGAGGAGACAGCTTCTTTCTCCGAAAAAAAACCCAACGGTTAATTAATTTTCTTTTCGCAATTTCTCCTGCTATTTTGTGGATTTTTGCACCATCTATCCACGCCGTCCTTCCACATCCAGAAAGCCGTCGTTTCATTAAAAGTTTCCCTCAATCCCATCCGCCTCATTCGCGGGCTCTTTTTCCCGCTCAGAATGAAACTTCACACTCGTTTAGTCCTCCTTCAATCATTATTTGCCTCATCTATCCCTCATACACCTGCTTCTTTCATTCTTCTCACCGTTCATTCCCTTTACTCGAAATCATTTCCTCGAGTTTTTCTTATCCTCTTCTTCCCGCGGGCCTCCGAAAAATCGGCCCATCTTTTCTCTTCAGTGGGGTGTTAGCATATTCGCCGAATCTAATTACTTTTTATACGTCCGTCCCTTTTATCCTCAGAGTTCGCGTTCACCTTTTATTCGTTCTGATACTCCATTTGACTTCATTCCCTCCCTTCCGCAGCTCACATATATATCCCCATCGCCTCTCCCTTCGACCTCCTACTCGGAATCCCCTTCTAAAACGACCGAAACAGTAAACATCAGGCTTAGGTAAGCGTGAAATTGTGTTGAGTTGTAACCTTTCCATTCCTCTTCTATTTCTTCCTCTGCTTTCTCTCTCTTTACTCATCCCATTTCTCTCGTTACTTTTATCCTCCTTTCACTATTTTGCGTGTGAAAGTTACGCTATTTATTGCGTAAGCGAATTACCGAATGTGAATGGAAGAATGACGGATACCAATGAATAAAGAGGAATTTCACTTAATTACGAGAATTATCCGGCAGCTGGAACGTTTTGGACTAAATCGATTCTTCGGTGAGAGGTCATCACATGTAAATTCCTATAGTGAAACGTTTACTTAATTAAAATGCTTTGTGATTAAATTTTAAGGGGGAACTGAATTTTAGAATCGATTATTTAGCTCTAGGAAAACGTTTATAATGAGGACATTTATTCATCATAAATAAAAAGAGATACTAAAAATACCTAAGAAAAATTTAAGGATGATGGACCCAATCACATATCTAATAATCCCGAGTTGTAGATCGATTTCAGTATATCAGATTAGCAAATTTGCTGCACGATAGGTCTAACACCATTAAAGTTAAATATGTATTCTTGGTTGTAAATTCCAAACACCATAATCTCAACATCTATTTAAGTGTCAGAGATGAACACTAATGAATACTAATGATTTTCTTAAATTTTCGTTTAAACGATACATTTGAGTGTAATCTGTATGATTGCTTACTGAAGGTGTTCGCATTTCCCAATTTTCATAAGTTTTGTTCTTTTATAAAATCAGTGATTTCAACGTAGCAATTCTGTTTAATCGATTATATATACATTTATATCACTTCTTCACTTTTTCTCGCATTCTTCCTTTTTTCTTCTCTCTTTCCATTGTATTATTTTCTTGCCTCCCTTCTTAGCAATTTCCGTCAATTTCTTTTCCAGAAGCAAATCTTCCGAAGTTCCTTTTCCGTATTTCTCACTCCATTGGTGTTTCCGTGATGTTTTCTCTTTCGCCCATCCACCGTTTCTTCATATTCCTCTTCTCCAGCATTCCGCACATCCATTTTCCCTTCCTTTTTCAGTTTTCCGAGCAATACAACACACCATATCCCACAATCTTACTTTTTCTTACCCTTGGTTTATCAGAGTTTTTCTCCCTTGTGTGCCATGAGCTCATTTTCTCCCTCTATCCGTCATCATCTAGTGGATTTTTCCTCGACCTTCGGCCTTCTTTTCCCGCTGAGACGCACTATCTCTTCCGATGCCTTCTCTCTACTATTCCTCTGGAGCCTATTTGGAAGTTTGTATCGCGTTAGTTGTCTGTGCGAAATTGGTATCCGGCCGGATGTGTTTCTAGAGTCCGACGGGTGATGAAAATTTATTCCCCGCTGCTAAACGCGAAGACGATATCTCTCTTCGCTGATCGCAGTCGTTTATATAATTCCGTAGATTTTTAACTCCGAAATAATATTTTGGCCGCGAAATAAACGACTATTATTTTATACCTTCTGCTGCGAATCGGATAGGAATCAATCTGTCTCAAGCCAAAGATTTATTTTAAAACTTGTTGTGGAATATCCATTAAAACTCTGCTACGGTCGATAGCAGGTAAAATATGAGTTCACTTTCGACCCGAAGGAAATTTTTAAAAATATGGAGTATCGAACGAACAGGTGACGTTTCTGTCGTCGGTAAAGTTTGGTTTATCCCACGTAGCCATATTGCGATATTTCATTCTTCCTCTATATGCGTTATAAATGATAGTGAGAAATACGACTAACTTTTCGATGATTGTTGATAGCCTATATGGAAAGCAGTTATTCAATTATTTATTTCACAAAGTGGAAATTATTGGAAACCAAGTTTTTAATTTTTTACCGTGAAGTTTTTAAATATAGAGGGAAGAGCAAAATTGGATTTTTGGCGCAAAATATTCGGAGGTGTAACCAGAGTCTATTTAATTTCATATGTTATTCTTTTAATTAAGTTAAACAACACTCACCAATGTAATTCTGTAATTATTTGCTCATGAACTTATTTTCATTATCAAAAGGAATTTTAAAAACGGAAAAGTAAGAAAAAGATTTAAATAATATTTAAAAGAATATCTTTAATCAGGCTTTACGTTGTTCGACAACGGTGAAGCAAAAAATAAAGCGACGGTACTTGTAAAACTCTTTACTGTAACGCTCCTCTATCTGCATCCATGCATAGCTTCGAGGGCGGAATTATATTCCTAAACCGTTTACCTGATGATCATACGTTTACATAATCTCTCATCATGGAGCACAATAGACAATGAAGTTGATCTTTCAAAAGGCTTTGGAATGACCGTGAACTCCCTTTGACGAGTCAGAAAGGATTCAATGAATTCCAATCGTGTTCAAAAGTGTTACAAGCATTTGAATGGGGATTTTGGGAATCTCATGAAGGCGCATTTGGGGAGGGAAAAACGAGGCCAATCACGACCGACACGAAGAAGAATGGGAGGGAAAATGAATAGAAAGGGGACTCTGTAATTACAAGTGATTAACTGCTGCTTTTTTCCGTTTTGAGAATAGGGTGCAACCAAGTGTGGACGGAAGTCACCGGATATGACACCGCCCAAACGCTAACCAGGATACTTATAGGGATGTTCCCATGGGAATCTTGGGCCCTTTCACTTGATATCGGGAGTGCCTTCTCTCGCCCATTCGAATATTTCAATCGAAAAGTTTTATTTCCCGTTGTCGAGAATATTCTTGTTGATCGAGGAAAGGTATCACTTTCCATTTCCGAGTATTTATATTTGAAAACTTGGAAAATTCGTCTTTAATTCTTTTCATTTCTACCTCCGGTATTCAATTTGAAACGAAATAAAATGAGCTCGTAACTTTATGAGAATTCTCCACCGAGGAGGCATTTAAATAACAATGAGGATTACTTTCACAATTTCTCCAAATAAAGTGGAAATTGTGATGGATAGTGAAAAGCCTTTGTGTTAATAACACTCTTAGGAAGAATATTTCAAATCGTCGTCTCCTATCTATGTAACTGCTGAATTTTACTGAGATAAATTGTAGGAATGATTTTGTAAAAGAGACTATTGAGAACAATAATTTTACTCACAATGGAATCTTTCGCTTTAACGGAATTCTAAGCCTCGCTTAGAAATCGAGGTGATGCTGTGTTTATTAAATGCCTATATTTCAAATAGAAAGGAAATATCGTGAATAGAATTTATTTCATCAAATACAGTGTTGACTTCATTTTCGAGGATACCTTGAGAACTTTTACAAGAGGATTGCCGTATTTGTGAGGAGATTTGCTCTCGTTGAATTCTACTGTTTCTTGCTTTGAGATACTAATTGAATAGCTAGAAATAAAATGCCACTTTCATTCTTAGGAAATTTATAATTTTAGTTCAAAAAAAGAAAATGATAGTAAATTAAATAATAAGCAAACGAGTTGGAGAGACAATTTATAAAAAACAACATATTTAATTGTTTACTTCCTGGAAGTGTTATATTTTCTGTCGTCCTTATAGGAAATCGATATTTTAAGTAATGAAATGGAATCCGATATTTAATCGATGAAAAGAATTATTCTTCGTAATAATGAGTAAAGGAATTATTAATACCGATCATTTTAGTAAGGATGGAAAATTTTGAGTTAAAAAAACTGGAGACCATTTTTTTTTCTTCCTCTTCCTTAGAAGAATGGCAATTTAAGAGGAAATTAAGAAAGCGCTCATTACAAATACCACGTTCAGAATTCGTTTCCCATCTCGTTTAAGTTTCAAGAGCTCGTCAAGTGTTCCCCGCTACATCGATTTGTCACCATCAAAAGGAAGTAAGGAGGGAAGGCGGCGGAAAAATAAACACAAGAACCTGACAAAAGACCGTGCGATTTTCTTTCCGGAGAGGAAATTTGTTCTATAGAATCCTCTGGGAAGGTCGAAGGAGAGAGTGTGGAAATCGCACGGATAAGGGATAATGGAAAGTTTTCTGAGCCGAGATGGCACTCAGTGGAGCACGCTTGTGACATGGGAAACGGACTTTGAATACAAAAAAGGGACGATCGGCGATTAAGAGGAACCGATGCTCGTGCGATAGTGGAAAATCGAAACCGCCTTAGATAATGATCACCGAATCGGGAAAAGAAAATCGAGCGAAATTGAGAATAAGGATAATGATCCCGCCTTGTTCATTACGCCTCGTTTCTTCACAATGGAGTTTTTATTTGGAAAAAGGGTGATTTTCTTGTTTGAACGTCTAAACTGTGTCTTCTAGGTATTCCAGGGCTCGCATTTCTAAATATTAAGAACGCTTTAAGCTTGATGGAGCACTATAACATGCGGAGAGAGATGATCAAGGAGGAGGTTCCACTAGCGATTTCTGAATTGGAATGTTAAAGCAAAGAATTCAACCTTGTCTTTAAAAAATGTTGAAATAGATCGAAATTGTTCTGAAAAAAAATAACCTCAGCTTTATTTTGAACATTAAAGTAAATAATTTACCGACTTTTGCTACTACTTTGCTACTACTTTTACTTTTGCTACTATCTTTTGCTTCGATTACCTTCTCTTCTCTTTTCTAATCTTTTGTTATCTATCGATTTTATTTTAAGGAATTTAATTAATGATCTCTGTGGATTCCATTGTAAGAAGAAATTCATCCTCATTTTATAATTAAAAACAATATTTCCTAAATACAAATATGTGTATCGGTTAAAAGTATTTATTTTCCGCTTCTTCGCTTATTTTCCGTTTCCATAGCGATCATTTTAGCCAAATGGCGTTGAACGGAACGTGATCACCTTTTTCAACTTCTCGTGACGGAAATCGAATGGAATGGCTCCTTAGACCGGTCATTAGGTGGAAACATTACGGGTAATGCAGGCCGTCGAAGGCTTATCATAACTCAAAGGCGCTTATTTCATCCGATAAGGTAGCGTGACCGCGTTATTAGTCAGGTAGCCGCCAATACTGTGCACTCAGGATAATGGAAGAGCCTTGAGCACCTAAAACCGATAGCTTGGCTATCATAGCAACGCATCGGAGTGTATTTCATCTCTTTTTCCCCTGTTTACGTTGAAGGGCACGAATTATTTCAAAATGCGAGCGGGAGATAAACACCTGAATGCTTTTAAACTATATACGTTGTTTGGCTTAAAATTTTTTTACGAGTGATATATTCTTGTGTTTTCGGAAACTAACATGAGCACACGAGAGTAAATTTTTTATCTTTACGTTTAGATGACCTTTCACATATATTAGTTCAAATCCCTTTAATATTAATAAACCGATTTGTGGATATGGAAAGGGTATTTCAACTAAATTTATCGAAAATAAAATTAGGAATGAATCCGCGTTATTGGAAGCTTTACGACAAACGATGACAATTTCAATAGAGAAAAGTTTTCCTAAAATAAAAAGTTTCTTGGAAAACTCCGATCACAAAATATTGAAAATTTATTAACTTTTCATCATACCCGAATCCCGCGAGATGAGTTTTGAGTATAAATTTTAATCCGCACGTGACCATTTCTTTGATGCGTACTCTTTCTCTCGTTCGTCATCCTTCACTTTTTTCTTTCGCCAAAGTTTTCGGGCGTAAATCGCCGAGGGATCGTGGCCAATCATCGAGACTCCCTCTGGTGATAAAAATGCGAGTCACGAGCCAAAGTAATTGTCACCGCGGATCGAAGAGACACTTCCAATCAAAGGAGATCACCATAAAATATGACTCATTCGTGCGGATCAAGGAAATCATTGTGGCGTTTCCACGGGAACGCATCGCAGATGGAAAATTATACTTTCTGGTCGCAATGCAAACACAAAAAGGAAAGGGTTTTCCCGCTCTCTTTATGCAGGCGGCTCTCTCACACAGAGAAAGTTCAACATTTTCCCCATTAGGCTGATGACTTCGAACCCCCTGTTCATCGCCACCTTTTCGTCTTCTGGATACAGAATCCGCCGAATACGAATTACAAGACGTACGCGAAATCACATGACCTGGAAACGAGCGAAAGGGAAAGAGGAGGAAGTGGAAAGAGAGGAGGAGGCTGTTTTTTATGAAATCCTCACTCAGGTTGAGTTATCGGAGGGAAAACGGAAGCGTATAATTCTCTTGTGATGGAAGGTTCACAAAACCAACGACAATGTCGTAAAGGAATACGAAGGCTGGTGAGGAAAGATTTCCCCGCAATTATAGAAGTCATCATCGTCTTGATTTTGATCAATTGTTTGATTTTTAAATCGTTCTCCATCTTTTGGGGAGATTTTTTAGCAAAGTATGTGATTATTCGGATAGTATTTTTCTAGTAAATGTCTTCTATTCGATAGATAATGTCTTGAACAATAACTATGGAATGTTTTAAAAGCATAATTTTTTCTTAGAGCTATAGAATATTTTCTGTGTAGAATGTGTGGGTCACTTTATGTCGGATGGATAAAATACTAACATATTTACGTACGTATTCAAAATAAATCGAATTTTCTTGCAGTCGTTAAAATATTTGGTAATTTTGGCTTATGAGGTGAATAATTCGTAAAAGGCACTAATTGGTTATTTGCGAGTTTGAATGCTGAAATAAAAAATATCGTAACTAGCAGAGACAAGTCATAAAAATCTTGTTGCAAGGAAAATAAACACATACCTTTCAAATGAGTCATAAATGTTGTTTTTTCTCAATATACATTTTTAATGCTGCTTTCCGGTGATAGAGAATACATCATATTATTACAGAGACCTTCGCTTAAAAATATTAAACTGCCCTCTTTTGATATAAACGCAAAATATAAAAATGATCTATTCTTCCGTGAACAAGGACTCTTCTATCGCTTGAATATTTGCTTTTATGCTTCATCTTTTTATAGCCGAAGTGTATTTACATCCAAATTCTCTCAGACGCTATTTGGAGATGATTTACAACTTGAATTGAAAAACAGAAAGCAGTGTTTTGTGATGGGTATTTACAGAAGAGTCAAAATTGCTTTCAGCTTGTGGAGTCAAAGGGAAGGTTCATTGAGCCTTAAACTCCCCTCAAAGTGGAACGTAACCAATTTCATCGCATTTCAATTTCACATCAAAATGTAAGACACGCTCTTAACCACATTAATTTCATTCTAATTAAAATAAAAATGGATGGATATTATTTATACTAGTTTATAATAAAACAGCATGATTTTAATTCGTGGTAAAACATTAAATACTAGTTTTCAACGTGCTTGACATTATGAACGTGTTATTAATTTAGACTCATTGAAATTGAGGCTTGTTTTTACCATTTCAAATCAATGATGTACGTATTTTTTGTAAATAGGATGGATTCTTATTTCATTAAATATTTTCGCCATGACTCCATTAGCATGTTTATTTCCCTCTGTTTGTTTCGAATTTCCACTTACAAATATCTCAGTTGATATATTTACTCAATTCCATGCATTTTTCGTTTCAATGGTTGAAAAATAAATGTTAAGGTTATTTTTCGAATAGATGCTTTCCATCAGAATATCCACAGTATTTTTCTGTCTTTTATTTTTCAAACGAAAACAAAACTTTTTAGAAGAATTAGAATTGAGATACCACGGGATTTTAAATCTAATCAACCAACACTATGTCAATGACCTTTCTTGATTTTGTCTTTGATGAACAAAGGCATATAAAAATGATATATAACAGTTATTAGTTGGTTAGTTTGTTCTAATAAAAAATCTTTACTTGGGAGTTAATTATTATCTTTATAATGAAATATTTTATTAGTTATCAAATTTTGTGTGGAAATATTTAGAGAAACGTCGGGCTAAATATTACTTTCCTTGATTACCATGGGGAAGCATCGCTACAATCAAGGATAAGATGTTCGCAAAAAAGATCGCCCGCGGCAGAATAAGGTACGAGTCGGAAAGGCAAAGAAGGATTGGGAGAACAGAATTTTTTCCTCCGCAGCGGAAACATTAAGGAGAAAGAAAGAGACAACTGATGATCCCGAAAAAAGTGAAGATAAACTGAGGGCAGCGCCTCCAAGTGGAGGAAGACGAACATTCGCCGATGTACGCAGGAAGTGAAGCGATGAACGCGAATATAAACAAAAGAAGCGCGATAAGAAGAGAGGAAATGAGAGTGAATTAAGTTTAAAAGAGTGGAAAAGACAGAGAATAAGCAATAGAAACGAAAAAGTGAATACTGCAGAGAAAGAAAGATATAAGAAGAGTAAATATATTTCTGAGAAACAGTAGCTGGTCCTAGAATTTTAGGACTAAAAGAAACAAGTGGAGGGAATGGTACCTTTAAATTATTTCATTCCAACGATGTGTTTAAGAAAACAAGAGTAAAATATCGAACAAAAATCCTTTAGTAATTCTCTATTATATTGTTGGGAGAAGGAGATGTCAAATAGTAAATCACGCTCTTCTATTTATGCAGAGATTTTCGTAAATTGGACGGAATATAGTTCTACTACTCTACCAAGATAGCCATAGTGATTTTACATTGTTCTCAATCACTTTGTAAAAAGTAAGACGTAAAAAATCAGCTCCTTAACGATAATTAGCAAATGGGAATCTAAGAAGGAATTACTCTCAATCCTCAGTCTCCTAGGATACCTCTTCAATTGTTTCAGAAACGCTGTTTTATACGTATCGCCCATTATTTGTTATTTAAAGCGAAGTAATTAAGTGAACGACTTTCTGAGAGTGAAGTAAGCAAATTTTTAGCTTCGCCTTTAATTCGCCCGCAATGAAGAAAAGATACTGGAACTTTGAACTGCGGATATTTCGGTTGAAGCGCCACCTAAAGAGTAGAGTTTATGTAGTTTTTACAATTCTCAATCTGAGGAAGGAGAGAAAGAGCGAACGACGGAAATTCGCCGGAAAAGAGGAAATTGAGAGAGTCTCTCGTGGACACAGTGACAGTTTGAGGGCGCCTAGAAGTCGAAGGAAGTGGAAAAGTGAGAAAAAAAAGAGCGTATAAAAAAATCATTTGCCTCGAGTGCTGCGGGGTCACGAACGGAACTGAGGCGCGTTGTTGGGTGCCATTGATTTGAGATGAAAGGGAGAGTGAATTCGCAGATGCCTCGGGAAAGAGACTATATACTAAAGCGTCTCAACGAGACGGGTTTTATTTATAAGGTGGCGAAGTCGCGGTTTGAGAGAAAAAGGTGATGCATTGCGGTTGAATGCTCTCTAAGACGGCTGCTAATGATATGAGCCAAAGTGAAGCCCCGAACGGAAGCAAAAAAAAAACGTCCTCTTATCGATTCCCACACGATGTATATTCCCCTTCAATAGGTGGTTGTTTACGTAACGCTCTTTAAAGGTCTTTGGTCTACTAATTGAATGTGTCGGTCATTCGCTCCTGGTTAACTGTGCTATAGTACAAAATGTAGTATTTTTGTTACTGATTAATTATTTAGCTTCTAAGTTCTTCTTCTTCTTTAAAAGTCTCTTTTTGATTTAAGTGATACTTCTAAAGTTACACATTAAAGTTATTTTTCTTGAATCGTCGCTATCTGGAAGTATTTGAATGATTATTTACGTTCTTCCACGAAAAGTTAATGGTGTATTTTGGTAACTATGGATACTTAAAATTCAACATGTGTCAATAGAGAATGTTTTGGTAAATTTGGGTTTAAATTTTTACTCGCGGATTATCTAATAATATTATCGTTCTAAATTCCGAACGATATTAATAATATTTTCTGTCCGTGTTTCGTTGAAGTTATACAAAGATAGTTGAGAAGAAAGAGCGGATAAATTTAAATCATTGTCAAGATATTTTGAGGATAGAGTTCTTTTGCTACTTTAAAAATTTATGAGAATTTTGGAAGTTGTTAATTATTTGTAAAGGACCTGTAATCCTTGATTGAATCACAAAGACTCTCTATAAGCTTCTTATAGTATACTTCGCACCCGTGTTGCACCACCTCTAGCAGAGGATGTCTCCACCTTCTTAAAGAGGCATTATGATTTAGGTCTCCGGGAAAATAAGTCCTATTTCTCAAAATAGTCAAGGCTTTCCGTTTTTCGCTAAAATCCCTTCGTAATTTCCATTATCTCGAAAAAGAGAAATTCTTCGCTTTAAGCTCACACCTTGCCCACACAATTCGCGAGTTTTCACACCCGAGGATTCTTTTTCTGATTAATTTTCCATTTTCTGCTATTCGAAATAAATATTTCAGCCTCTATTTCATTTACATTCGCAATTTGAGTCACCGTTAAATATAAAATATTCATTTAATTCTTCTCTTCCCAAGAGATTTAATAATGAGAATATGAAATCGTATACAACGATCCATATAAAATAACTCGTTCGCAAAAAAATTAAATAAAATGAGCCGTCGTAAAAGAGCTGGAAAAGGAAACGAATTTTATGGTCTTGCTTCAACAGATTTTCGTACGTATGAAAGGCTTCCGAAGAATTTTTCTGGATTGGTTTTTTCTAAATTTAATGAATCAAGGGAAAGAATAAATATTCAATATCTAGCTGAAATTGTATAATTTGTAATAGATTGAAAAATATTACAAGGCTAATTAATAACAATTAGTGCTCGGGGACGGCTGTTTCGATTTATAAATAATAGAAAAGGTTACCGATCTTATTTCAAGCGTAATTAATTGAATGAATTACTTAAATTAAAAACTAAATAATCTTATTTATACATTGTTCAAAACTATTTTTCCTATTATTTAGTTACCCATTGTTACCTAAATTCAATCTTAAAAGGGGTAGGTTAAAGAATTACCTATTGTCTGTCCATATTGAATGTACCGATTCGTTGCGAGTAATTTTAAATAAACTGTTTGTGTTGCAATTTTATCTTGAGAGCGCATGCAGTCTGTTTGTATTTCTCAATTTCTTAAAGCTTGATATTATTCTTTAGCTTTCAAAAATACTTCTATTTTTGGGCTCTTTTACGGTACTTTTTTAAAAAATTCAATTTGCTTAAGGTCTCACGATGAGAAGTAGAAACATCTCTACTTTTACGCAATTTTTATCCTTCGCAACACCTTTGCAGAGGCAGCAATTTTTATTCCTCAGAACGACCGCTATTCTGCTTCGGGACCAAGAGTAAGAAAGAACCGCCATAAAAGTTCAGATGTTGGAAAACAGCAGTTTACACAAAGTCGTCCGAACAGAATGCGATGCAGGCCGATCATGAACGTCATGCGCACAACCGAGAACTATTGTTTCCTTGACATCTATGGAGGGGAAAAAACAAAAGCGAAACAAAACGAGGAAAATAAAATCCTCCGAGAAACTCGTCCTTATCCATTCCCTCGGGCAACCGAGGAAAACTCCTTTTCTTTGCTTTATCTGTCAGGGATATGCCTTCTCATTCTCTGCAGCCGCCTTATCTTCTTCCCAACAGAGGGACCTAAATCCGCCACCTTGACCATTACGCCGAAAGGAACATCATTTGCCACCCTGTTTCTTTATCTCAGACTTCCCTATGGACTTGTCTAGACCGCTCCTATATATCTATCCCATTTCGCCATCCATTGTTTGACTTCTCCTATCTAAATTTATCTCGTTCATCGGGTTATTGCAGAGGTCAGAAGTTTCCTCATTTGTTCTGCGTTAATCAACGAAGAGGTCCCTTTGGAATAAAGAAGTCTCCCAGAGCATTAACTAATTGAATTTCGACGTTTAACTGTGTATCCAAACATCGAAGGTTAATATTTGCATTCGCTCTAGCCTTCTACTCAAATTAAAAAAAGCTCTCTAGCGTAATTTTTTCAATCAACCCACGGATTTGAATAAAGATAGACCAATCACTCTATAAAATTTTATAAAACATCCATACGCTTTTATTAGCAATATAAAAAAAATAAAATTTATACATACAATTATTACGATTCGGTCTTTCATTTTATTCTGTTTATCGATGATATTAGAAATAAGATAATGATAAACTGTCTTCAACATGAAAACAATAACAATCAAACTCTTTTGTATAATTTATTGGCAATTTTAAATTTTTTTATGAGTCTTATCCCCCCTTTTCTGTGGCGGACGGAATACAAGAGGTAACCTTAACATTCAAAGCGTATATTTTCGGTGAAATGATCATTAAAGTTGCTATAAAGTTGGTAAAATCATAAAAAAGCATTAGCAGTATTCATTCAGAGTGTACCTTTATTCAGGGATAATAAAAAAGAGATTCGAGCCTTGGTATTATTAAACATATTTTCATTTAGTGAGATAGTGGATGTTAAGACGGTAATAGTAATTTTAGGAATGGATTCAATGCCTTCTCCTTTTTATTCTCAATCCTTTGGAGATTACAACACCTTGATTTCACCTCCCAGACCCTTGTTCGCTTTTCCTATGTCTTTAGTTTCATCTGCGTTCAAAAGATTCCGTCGTTGAAGTCGCCGGAAAAGAAAGAGGAATAAATAAATACTCCTAAAGCAGAAGAGAGTCTTCATCTCGGAATCCCTTCTCCGGCTTCAGTTTTGTTTTAAGCCTTTCTTCTCCCGGGCTTCCCTCCGAGGTACTTTTTATAAGCCTATTAAAACTAATTTCTTGTTGTAAAGTTTCGGGCGAAGGAAATTAAACGGATTCGCGAAGAACGAGTATTTTCCCCGTATTTGCTTTTTGTTCGTCTTTTTTTTCCCGACGAGTCGTAAAAAGAAAAAAATCCGTAGCCTTAATTTCATTTCTCAAAACGAGTTACGCGCTGTCGAATGGAGGTCAATGGATGAGAGAGAGAATCAACTGTCGTTACTCATTCCGATTCGGGTCTTCTTCTACAGTGTGCCTCTCTTGAAATGACCCTCGTCGCTTTTTTTCTTCTCATTCAATTATTTAATTTCATCCGCAATCTCACGCTTTAATATTCCATTTAAAATGGAACAGATGGGAGACTCCTTTGTTTTCCTTCGCATTAAAAGAGGCACCGAATTACTCGGTTTAGCACGCATTTAAAACGCCTCCGCTCGAGGTAAGCCGGATAAAGAACGGCCCGTAAACTTTTCTCGTTATAAGTCTTTCTATTCATAATTAGGACACCTTCACAAATTTTTCGGGCTCGCCATACGATGTTTTTTTTAATTGAATAAAAATGAAGAGAAAATGAGAGAAATCAGTTCGCGGTTTGCCGTTTCCATTGCTAGGCGACCAAAATCTGCGGAACTGTTTTAAAGTTTTGAGTCGTTTCTTTTCTTTTTGTTCGTCGATTAAACTTTGTTGGTTTGAAATGCGGAGAGAGGAGAGGGAAGGGGAGCTATTGAAGTCTTCTGTACGACAATATGTCCTTATCCTTTTAAGAAAGTGCCGAACGAGCCTCAATTTTTACGATTTCTTTGTTCCACTTCGTTTATTGTTTCGCAGCGGTTGAAACTGTCGGCCATTTCACGATCCATTGCGCGACGAATCCGACTTTTAGTTCAGTGGCCGGAAACATAAGGAAAACATTCATTTTTATTTCCCCATCCACCAGACAGTCCTAGTTGGAACACACTATGGTAAGAAAACATTGTTGTGAAAAATCCCATTATCCCTTGCTGTACTTGTACTTCATGAAAGACATAACCACGTTTAACAGCTTTTAAAGTTGACAGTATATATTGAGGTAAATCCAATTAAATCTCTTTCAGAATGTAATAACGTTCGAAAATCACTGTTAAGATCTTATGTCGGAAAAGATTATATTTTATAGGTTTTAATAAAAGCCTTAATAAAAACTAAATTTTGCTTTTCCTCTTTCGTCTGAATTGTGAAATACTCTGAATAGGATACTTAAAATTTTGTTCTATGTGTCTAATATATTTGTGGAATGTTATTTAGTTCGTAAGAGTAAGAGAAAAAAATTATGAAAATTATTAAAATAACCTTAATTATTAAATAGCAGTTTCCTGGTAATTTTTGAATACATCGTAGACAATCGAATAGAATCCTAGCCTCAGCTTTAAAAATACTCATTTTAAAACAAACACTTATCACGCAACAAAGATTGAATCCTCAAGAATAAAAACCACTCTTTTCCGAGAAGAATTGAAATTTCTTCTTTTTCTCTTGTCATCTTCACAATCTTAGCAAATATCACTCTTTCATTTTTATGACCTAATAACGGGCTTTATTCAAGCCGTCATCTTTTCTAAAGACACATCCTAGAAGATTAAATTCAAAGGGAATTTTATTTCCTTCCCCTATGCTTCATCGTAGTATTTTCAAGCTTCGAGAGACGGGCGATGTTCTTTTTTCATTCGCGGTCCAAAAATAGAACATCTCGGGAAGGAAAACGTCTGCCTTAAGAGTTAAAACCGAATCCAATCCGTCCCGCGATGTCACCACTCCGATGCTAAATGGAAATCATGTGTTTCTTGAGGTGGAATGTATATATCCTCAACTGTTCGTTGTTTTCTTCCTCGCACATGGCGCTGTCCCACGCTTCCTTTGTTTTTTCTCTCCCGTTCCCCTCCTCGGAGTCAATCTCAGCGCTTAAACTTTACCCCCGACGACTCTCGATTCCGAAGACCCTCCATTGACCCCGTGTCTGTGGAGGGCCTATTTATCTTCGATACTGACCCTTCAATCCTTCACCTTCATTGTGATAAAAACAGCCATCCTGAAGGCACTTGTAAGACCCCTTCTCACTCTCCGGTGCCACGCCCTAGAAAATTCAATCGCCATCACTTGCGTGTGCCATCCCTTCCCTTTCCTCGCAATTTAGCATCAGATTGGGATTTAACTATCCGTCGTTAGCTAATACTTGTCTGTAAGAGCCTGTTATTTGCACTGTTCACCGGAAATCGTACCCTTTATGCTTAACGTTACAAAACCAATAAATTTTGACCTTGTATTCACTCCTTTCTTTATTACGTAGAGTTTCTGGATTAATTAAGCTTTCGATATGTTTCCATAACGACAGTTATGGTTATATTGTTGTAGGGTTTTATTTATAGCATTTAATTTTTGAGCAAGATGCAACTAATTTTATGATAGGTTAGCTGAACACAATATGTTAGTGTAATTCTATGAAAATTAAAGCCTTAAATATTCCGTTAAACATAGAATGTTAAACATAAACTTTCAAATAAATTAAAACTGGTTATTATAAATATATTACTAAGTATGAGACGTAAAAGTTCTGATAACTCTGAGTATATATATCCAAAGGATCGATCTGCCCGAAAGTGTACCAATCCCGATTTTGTTCGAATGTGCTGGATCATGTTAGTGAGATGAATTCAATTTTTCTTCTTAACACATTTATTTTCCTTCCGTTCGAAGCACTCGAGGCCGTGG
This sequence comes from Pantala flavescens, assembly GCA_020796165.1. Taxonomy (NCBI): domain Eukaryota; kingdom Metazoa; phylum Arthropoda; class Insecta; order Odonata; family Libellulidae; genus Pantala; species Pantala flavescens. The sequence continues at coordinate 6,897,713 of CM036878.1, read as the reverse complement.
CACATAAGATATTTTTCAAATACATCTGTATCCATGAAAAAGTGAATCCTCACTTTCTTTCATTGTCACCGCGGATCCTTATGGGCGTCAAAAAAAAATAATCTAGAGAGAGAGGAGGAGGTAATATCAGAAAATAAGCGGAAGAGATACGGGGAAAAGAGAGAGAATGACAGCGGAAAGAACGGTGACGTCCCGCCCAGAGTTATGGCGTCATTTCCTTTCCATTCCGAAGATCAACGACGTAAGCAGAGCGGCACGCGCAAGAAAAAGAGAATCTGCGAAGATAAGGAATGGGATACACGATCCGCGAGATATGGCAATAACGAGGTCTCTCTCGTGAAATGATGGAAATGAGGAAAGATGCTGGGCTAGGATTACTCCAGCGACGAGGAGGAAACTAGGGCGATGGCGGATATAAGAGAAAAGAGCTGTATTTCCCTCGAGATAATTAAGCTAGTTTTTGCGATGTGAATGGATGGAGTAGCGATGGCAACCGAGGAATTTAAAGGAACGATGGGGGGGATCTATTCGTATCGAATCAGTCCGACCTTGAAGACAAGATCTGTGTAAAAGAAAAAAAGATCTATGTTTATGGGTCAATGGAAGCTTGCGAAAGGGATTTCGTACTTAGGAATGAGAACTTTGATTGGTTCCGTACCACAACGCTCGCCTTTTGAAAAGCGCTGTTTGTTCTGAGAAGTGCTCGGTAGTTAGGCTTTTTAATTGGCTTCCTATGATTGATTTACGACTTTTCCGAATGCGGTCTTATCTGCATTTGTGCGATTCTATCGAATTGGAAGTTAGGGACGAGGATTATTATGTGCTTTCTGAGACATTAATAAAATTTATATTACACCAATATAGTCTTTAATTGTATCTAGTATTACTTTAGTTGTAAAATCTAAAATTTTTGGTTGATGATTTAATCGTTTCAAAAGGTATTAAAAATTGAAAATATTATCGCTAAAATTTTATTTATTTCTTTTTAATATCAAGGATAATGAAAAATCTCTCTCAAAATAAATTTATCGTAAGAGTAACAGAAATTTAAACAGAATTTTTAACAGAGATTCGAAATTTAGTGAGATTTACGATAAATTTTAATCCTAGATTCTAAAACGGATAGAATTTCGAAAGAAATTCAATGCAACAATAGATTCTTTCATTTCACTAAATCTCTGATGGGAAAATCTGTATAACAGGACCTAAATAGCTCCATAAGGAACGGTGATAAAATAACCGTAAGAGAGGGAGATTGGAAGTTTATGGAAGACGATGATAGATTCAATCAGCAAACTTCGATTCAAGTGCTCCGATAGAGAGAAATTGTGCGACTGCTTTTCCGAGGGAGCTATACTTTTTCTCTGCTGGAATTGTATCAATCAATGCAGAGAAAGGGAAAGGATGGAAATGAATGTGAAGGGAAGGATTGAATCGAAGCCTTTTTCGTTAGACAATGGATGGGAGTGACGCTCGCAAGTGGGTTTCTATCGCCTCCACACCCTTTTACCATTTCATAGAGACTCAATTTTGCTCGGAGCATTCACTTTCCTCTCGATAAACACTTTTCACTCTCACCTGTCGTTAGAGGACCGCTTTTATTCTCACAGCCTCGTTCTCACAGGTGTGCCGCACTAGCCCATCGTCTATCTTGTTCACCCTTCTGTATCTTCGATTCCAAACGCAAGCGTGAAGCGATTCTTTTTCATTTTCGATTGTCGGTTGTTTCATGATTTCAGCATTTAAAGTTTGGAACAAACTTTCGTTTGTCCACTGTATAACGAAATGAAATTAGGATAAAATCTCTAATTATACATTTGTAAATTAATGCTTAAAAAGTTCAAAATTGATACCAAAATGTTATAAATACCTTTAATATCCCCAATGTGTATTCATGTTAAAAATTCAGCGTATATTATTTATTAAATTTCAGGATTAACTCGTAAATAATTCAATTTTAAAAGCAATCATAGTTTAGAATGTATAAAATGATTTTAAAAGTTTACGTTTGTAGATACAGAAGCCAATATTAATTTTTTCACGTCACATTCTTTATTTAATATTTTGCTCACATTCGATAGCAGTTCTTGTTAGTAAAATTTGCCTTTTTTATATTAGAAATTTATTTTTCTCTATGTTTCATTTTATATGAACTGTATACTTTTTCTGCTTAATGAAGAGATTGATGTTTACCTAACCTTATCTAAGTATTTATATTGCGGCCAAACCTTCCTGTACCTCTAGATTGTTTCTTTTTCGGGGAAAATAAGTTTCAGGAAGTAATATCTACAAATAAATAAATATATATATATATATAAATATATATATATATATATATATATATATATATATATATATATATATATATATATATATATATATATATATATATATATATATATATGTATGTATATGTTTAGGGTTTCATTTATTTTCAATTTCCTAGCAGATGAATAATTTTCAATTTAGTTTACGTCGTAAAAAAATTTCAAAATTCTGAGCGTGCGTCGGGGTTGAAACTTGAAACTTGAAGTCCTGAATTTCATAACTATTTCTGTTTATCTTTAATATTAGCAACTTGTTGGAAATAGGATGCGATCGATCTCTTGGAGAGAGAGTCATGAAAAACGTCACAATCTACTCAGCATTCCGCGCCCAACTCACTCAGACTGACAACCGGATCGCAAAGGGAAAAGCAACTACAGTCGTACGGAAATGCTCACGGAAAGCCCTTGATCTAAGAGGAACGTCTCTCCCGCCCACAAACACTTTCCTCCTCATGATATCTATATGCTCATCACGCGTAGGGTCGCTGGGGTAATATGGCCTCCAACGAGACGGGAACCACCTTTTATATGGCATTCAAGATGCAAAGAGAGAGAGGGGAGAGATGTTTGTACAAATTTATTCAGCGACGCTCGTAAATTTAGCTTCATTGCCCGTGAGCGTGTTTGAGGAATATAGCCTAATTTAAAATCGCACAAAAGGGGACTTGAATTTTTACACCGGCTCTCAAACTTTTAACTGCTTATTTCAATCCTCTTGTCGGCCTCATCTTACGCGTGTTTCGCCATTTGCAAACGAACGAAGAGGTTTTATTTTCCCCGCCGATTTCGGGAGCGGCGCTCAAATCGCAACTGGGTAATTAACGGCCCTATTTAATTTACACAATCATCCGATGAACGGTGCGTGCGCTAACAAGCGCAGGAAGACTAAGTTGCTCCTCGTGTTCACGTTTAACGCTTCGCCGATGAATGCGCTAGAGCTAAATTTTGAAGTTGTTTACTCTATTCATGAGTTTGATTAATTTTCGTTGTAGATACGGAAGTATGAGAGGCTAGATGCTAATTTTATGGACTTCCCCACGTAATGTTTCCGTGGTTACGGAATGAAGGGCATCGAGCGTGAGATTGAAGGAAAAGAAACTACGGTGCGGGTGGATTCTTCAAATTTATTTTCTTATATATATAAGAGGAAAATATAACAAAGAACCCTAACAAGAATATTATGAAAAAAGGCGTTCTTAAAAATGGAGGGAAAATGGGCCGTAGGAATTGACGAGAGAGGTTGTGAGAAATTGGGCGGAAGGGAAAGACGTGGAAGAATATATTACGTGATACAAGGACCTCGTGTAAGGGAGGAGAATTGAACGGGCGTAGGAAGTAGGCGAAAAAGAATGGAGCTTGTATCATCTCTATAATGTGATGCTTCTTGGTTAACAGCGGGATATTCCGTTTGGATATCGTTCCCGAACGAAAGTGGCCTCTTAGTTTTGATGCGTCGAGGATGAGTGGAGATATTCGTACGTACGTTTAGCGGCAATTCCCAGAATAGTGGGAAATATAACATTCCTCAACATCCGTGAAACGCGGTGTAGAACCAGAATGCGTGAATTTCGAATACCTCAATGTAATTTATCTCCATTAAATTCCATTTACGTGTGGGTGAATAATTCTCACCTTCCTCTGGTACATGCGTCTACCTTGTGTACTTCAATTGTGTGCTGAAATTGATACTCGATTGTACTTTTTCCCTTTTCTTATTTACGTAATTTACTTATTGTTCGCTTTTGACAATTAGTCTAATGAATTGTAATTCTAATTACTTACAATTTTGTTCAACTTCCGTAATGAAAGGGATAGGTGTTATCATAAAGGCCCTGTTCTGATGAAATTTATATTATCATATTGTATTTCTATTTGGATCAGAAGTTTGTCTTTAAAATTTATAGTTTCATAATTTTTCTCATTCAGTGAAACAAAACTGAAATGTTTTAATAAAAATACCCTTTTATCATTAAGACAAGCATCAAAAATGGTATTCACTTATATTTACAAATTTTTTTTTCAAATAAGAATGTTACCTTGAGCAAAGTTATTCGCAGAATTTAGTGTTAAATTTACAGCCGAAATAAATTTCCCTCGATATAATCTCCAATATAATGTTATTTAAAATATTTTAACTTCTGCATAAAAATACTAAATTGAATACTTATATAATTATTAATTCTCAACGTTTATCGTATTTTCGGTTATCAAGTATAATTTAATGGAAATCCTAAATTAGATCGTAGATGGAAAACTAAATCCTTATAATATAAATTTACAATTCTAGAAAACAAATAGACTTCTTTTTTGTTCTTAAGTTATCACGGATTGCATTAAAATTATATGTAGATTCCATAGAATCACATAAATAAGTTAGAACTTTGTGGTAGTTCTCCGCAATGGACAAGATAGAAGGTAGGAATAAGAATTTTAAATTGTAGTCTGAGTTAAAGTGTTATTCTTTGTTCTTTTTGTAGTAGATTTCATGATTACTATTCCTAAAATGATATCTAAATTTCAAAACGTAATCCATAGATATGATAGCTCACTATCCACCCTTTTATAATTTCTATCACATTTCAGAACGCAGCAATTTGTAATTTTCGTACTACAAATTCATGAAATAATGCAAATAATTATTCGTCGATTAGGTTCTCCAATGTCGTCATACCCTTTTTAATTCTTGACCAAGTAAAACTTTCCTCGACCATTCCTTGTGTTCTTCTCATTAATGAATCCGTTTCATCTCGCGTTTTGGCGAAAATATGCGTGATTCAGTTTTCTCTTTATCTCATCATTGTTTTCCTTTCATAATACCTTCGAATCTGTTTCCTGGTATTCCTTTCTCCTCTAAATTCGCACCGTTCTTTTCTTTAATTTGTATCACAGCTCCCTGCGCACTCTATAAATCTTCATCATTCCTTTCTTCTCTCAGATTATCACCTCCGAGCTCATCCTCTCGGCCACTTTTCAGCACTTTTATCCCTCTTCTGCTCTTCTAATTCCCTTTATTCTCCAATCCTTCACTTCCCGACTCTAAATGTATCACGCCTTTATTTGCTCTCCAAATTTTCCGCACTATTTCTTCCTCTTTTTATATGATACTCCACCTCCACCGCAATTTTCCCAGTTAATCCCGACGAATCCTTACTGCTCGGATTCTCTTTCCCTTTCTTGTAGGTTTTCATCGCGATTTTCCTCCTCCACTTCCTAATCCCTTTTTCTCTTTTCCGCCCTTTCCCCAAATCTTTTTCGTTTCCTTTCCCGGACCTTCTCGTCCCTTCAGTTTGCAGCAATCTTAAACCTCTCTTTCGGTGCCACGGAGACACGTCCTTGTGCGACCCCGTGCGCGGTAATTACTCATAATTAACACTCCGATCCAAGTTGCATTCTGCGCTACCCTCGACCGAGTTCCCGCAAACGGATTTTCCCCTCTTAAAGCGTCCAGAGCTCCTCCAACTCCAACCGGATCTCCGGAGTGCGCGACACACTGATGCAAAACAGATGCCGTGAAACTTTTCTCCTCCTTTCTTCGCCCATGTTTCGAATATATTGAAAAACTTTTTCTGGGTTGCATTTTAGAAGAAGCGGGCTTTCTCCGATCGGGAGGATTTAGAGAAATGTTTTCCGCACGACGGAAACTCCATTTGTATTCTTTAGGAATCGCAATAATACGGTATTGTTTGACTTTGGAAGTCGAGCTCGGCTCCGAGATTTTCCCGATGAAATATCTTTGGGAATACTATCGAGGTATCTTCAAACGGAGCTCTCTCTCTTTATTGTCAATATCCACTCGAATCCTCTCGGATTTTTGGCGTTTATACCTGAAGCTGAATTTCCAACCATTGTGTGGGTAATAGAGTTCCTAATGTTCCGTTCCGTAGCTCATTCTTCGTATTTCATCTCAAAATACATTTGAGGGAATCGTGGTACCGCTGAGTGATTTTGCTTTATAACGTGTTTATTATAAGCCAGAGTAGGTTATAGTTGTTATGGTGATAGTTATTTATAAATGGACCATGTGATTTAGTACGTAAGTTATACAAAAGAATTCTCTAATTATATTAATATTATTTATATATATATTAAGAATTCGCTAATGACCAAACCAAGATAATACTCGTTTATCTACATATAGGTCCATTTTTGCTAACGAATTAAGCTTAAAACATAACGTATAAGTATGCATAAAATTATCGAATTCAAAGTGTCATTACACAACTTTATTTTCGTTTAACTGTCACATTTCTTAATTTAAGGAGCTTTATAAGGAATACGACAAAAGCTTTGAGATAGAGCCGAGGATTCCAAAGTAGGAAGTTGTAACTCGAGTAAGATGCAAATTCGTTTCCAAGGTGAAGGAACCCGCCAAGGAAAAGCCGAGAGAGCTTTCGCTTAATAGGATTGTCCGCCGTATAAAAATTAAAACCGCAGAGATGTGCAGTTTTGATATCCTATTTTCCGTGTATCCGAAAAGGAAGAATTTTTAAACACCGAACAAACACGGAATCCAATTTTCCTCTCATCTGCTTGCAAGTTGCGTCACCGGAATTAACGTCAGAGGGAAAGCCTTCCTCCGAGTACTTCATAAGGCTTTTGCAGACGTGACGAAGAATGGAGTTTTATTCAGTTGCTTTAGTGGCGATAGAGGGCATCGGGAATACATCTAAGGAAAGTTAATTTGCGGACGAATGAATGGGAAGGAAGCTAAGGGAAAGAGACAGGAAAGGAGAAAAATCTTTGCACTTCCTTCCCTTCGAAAACGTTACCTTCGTTCCGTTATTCCCTCGTGTCTTTTCTAAGCCGAAGTGATGCTACTTTCCCCCAACACGGAGGTTATTCGATTGGAGGAGGGAATAAAGATGTATGGGATGGGAGTAGGGCGAGGTTAGCTAATAGACGCCTCACACTGTAATCTATCAATTAACGTGCAATGTTTGTATCTTCATCATTATCAGTATTCGATGTCGTACTACTGAAATTCGTTACTGATACGTGCGTTTTTCTTTATCGAGTGATATCTCTCCTTCGATTGGATTGATGCAATATTCAAAAACTGATCACGAAGGTCCAAGATAAAAATAAGTTAAGAGAAATAAGAGAAGAAAGTCAGGTGACGTATTTATTACGGAAACATTCAGCAAAAATTCATGCATTATTTTTTAATATTACGAACGAAAACTAATTTTTCGAAAAATAGGATTTCTCTATTATAAACATATATTTATAAAATTGTTTTAATTCTCCTGTTAATAAATACGATTAAAGTTGCGCGCCCTCAGTCAATATTGTATTTTCATTTAAAGTTTCGTTTAGTAAATCGATTCACAAAATAGAGACGGAAAGATATGCGATTTATTAATTTCAGTTGATCGCATTAGTTTCAAAAATATACTCATATACTCGATCCTCTTCATTATAAATTCTCTTCGATTCATAATTAATCTTGATTGATTTTGACGAGAAATATTTTCGCATCTGTACTAATCGCGCATTTCATTATTGGAATAGTCGAGTTCGTTAAATTTTTAAATGACTGGCAGCCGATGATGAATTTGCTCGTATTTGAGAGGATATAAATAACGGAGGAATTTTCAAATCGAAACGTTCCCTTCCTCGATTTCTAAATTATCGCGGAAAATATGATTGACATAAATAGTAGCGAGTCCGATTCATTACGCGGTTTGAAGTTATCCATATCGCCGTGTAGAGGGGGTTGTGACGAGTAAAATTCTACAGTCAAAATAAAATGGCGAAGTATTGAGTGTTATTTTTCTCTGTTGCTATAGTTATCCTAACAAATCATGGTAACATTAAACTCATCGTTTATAAAAAAATGTAAAGACTAATCTAGTAAAAGTTTTAACATTTTATTCCGTGAATATTTTGGAACCAGATTGTTTTCTTTCTATGTTTAAAAAATTTCTATCCGTTGGCCCGAAGTAGATGGAGCTAAGGAAAGAAGTTAAGTCCACTCAGCAGAATTGTGGAGCGTGTGCAAAGAAAAAAAAATAGCATTCGTAAGAGGTGAGAGAACAAAGAGTGGAAACCGAATGAAATGGTAGAGAGAATAGAATATAGATTGGGAGAGAGGCAAAGGTGTAAAAGAAAACGAGGGGAAAGAGGGCCAAGTATTTTCGTAGAGAAAAAATAAGGTTTTTAAATGTGAGGTTGGGATTGTGGCAACGTCAGCGAATCTCCTTTGCTCAGAGAATAAGAAGTAGAAAACGTGTTTAGGCTGCACGAGTCTCCAATTGGTGAGGAGGGTGCTATCTGCTAAGAAGAGCTGCTTTAAATTTACAGAGAAGAGAAATTTTATAGAGCGCCTTAAGGATCGGAGTTTTGTGAAACTAATCATCTTAAACCTTCCGTTAACCAGTAGTCAATGATAATGGTACTGAGACCCTGATAAATCCACACTTATTAAAATTCTATCTACTTTTACAACTGATCTCTATATTATCCAGACCATTAAAATTCTAATAAACCAGGATACATCTTTTTGAAGTTAAATAAATATATATTTAACCATTTACATTTAATTCCAACAATTGGAAGTTAACTCCTGTCTACTTAGGCATCTTTATATCAAAAAATATTCCAAATTGAATCCTTGTCGTCGTTTTTTGATACCAATGAGAACTCCATATAAGTTAACTTCAAAATCTCTCTTTTACGCGCTCTGAAAACCAGAAAAGTTTGAGAGAGGATAGTTAGAAAAACCTCAAACGTTGTTGAATCATGGATATGCTTCAGTTTTGACATTATATAGTGTTCCATTTGCGGTAGGAAAGTAAGATTGAGGTGAAAAATATCGCTAAGTCTGACAGAAAAGATTACTTTTAGGAGATTGAGATGAAAGAAGATGATGATGCTATGAGGATATTACTTTTAGACCCTTCTTCGAGTGTTTTTTTCGCTTAACTCCAAAACCTATCCTTTTACCTCCGAGGAAAAATATCAGTATTCGTAACTAGAAGTCTTTTTTAAAAGGTATTAAGTTATGTAATTATTTACTAGGAGAGAAAGCTCACTATCTTTTGAAAAATTATATTCCTCTCATTTACGCTCAATTATTGTTAATAAATTTTATCTATTGTATTTTGAATATAAACATAATCATATAAAAGTAATATCAAGTTTGTGCAACATGTATTTCAATATTTAGTATATGAAGATTTGCCTTATGATGAAGGTATCTATTTCGAGGTGGATTGAGGTTTTGAATTACCATTTAATAAATAAAAGGGATAGGTTTTTATAAGCACGAGAAAGAATGAGCTTTTCACAGAGTGTGAAGTCAAACCATTGCTTGATTATCGTCAATTCCAGTCAACGAAGAAGGTAAATAAAACTCATTAAAGGTAATATATTCTCGAACGAGTTGTTAGTTAAGCATTCATATAATAAAAATTAAATATCATTCATTTCATAAAAAAGGCTGTTAACTTTCTATTTTCGAAATTAAGCATGAATAATTAGAAATGGGAATTTTTGTTAATCATACTAATATTAAACTAGTTTTTGAAAAATATTTTTATGTTGTAGTTTTAAATAATCATAATATCCTCTTCTCCGAAACTGTTAGCAATTCCTTTCTCTGCATTAATATTAAATGAGTGCCTATGAGAATTATTTCTCTTAAACTTAGCAGCAACTTGGGTATAAATATCCTCAAGGGAAAGATAATGGGAGAAAATGAAAGTAGATTTCAGTAAAGGAGGGGGACTATCGAAGTGGCTATTTAGGGGAGAAGGGGCTGATTCTACGCGTGGGACGCATTTTGGGGTGAAGGGCGTGTTGGGAGGTATAAGATTGCAGCAGATTCATTCGGAGGCCATTTTCTCTCTTCTTTAACATCCGATTCCTTCCTACGTCCTTTTTAGAGATAGGTTCAAAAAGAGCCAATATTGCTATTCATGAATATCTTTTTAACTACAGAAGCGATAAGAATATCAATGATGATGTACTCGGATAAAATTCTATTCTTCGTGTTTATCCTAAAATAATACTCCTATTTATAATTTTGGTTAGTAGATCTTTTGAGAAACTTTCTCATTCCTCATCATTAATTGCTATTAAAAAGAAAGAGAACTCAATTTATTACTTGCCCAATTTACACAAATTTTAATGAAATATAAAGAGCCAAGAAGAATTTAATCCTTCCAGTTTTTACCTGCTTTAGACGTTATGCTTTAAATTAAGTATTCTCCGAGTAACTGAAAGAATATATTAGAGAAGTTTAATTTAAGAATTATTCACTAAATATATGGGGAACAGTATTTTTACTCTTGGCGAAAGTGAACAAACAAACGAGAGAATGTAGGCTATTTATAATTATACAAGTGAGTCATTCCCATTTGATTCGGATAGCCCTTGATGATTAGTTTGTATTATAATCAAAAATACTTGTATTGTAGCTCTAATTTGATTGTATTGATATCTTTTATTTGTTATTCAATCGCTCGTACTATCCTCTTCGATACAATATCACAGTACCCTAGCCTCATCTCTCATTTCTTCTTCCATAACTATCTTTATAAGCTATCTTCCCCCTCATCTGAACCTCCATTAGAATTTCCCCATATCCAAACCCTCACCATTCTATCCTTCCCTCGTGTCCTTCCATTCTCTCGCTTTCACCTTTATCTTCATTTTCCTTTACATCCATTTACCGTTCATACTCATCCTCTTCTCCCTTCCTTCTCCCTCACCATTCCCACATCCATGCCATCTCTTTCGCTGACTACGCATTTAGCGTTTGCCCAAGAATCTTTTTCTTACAGAAAAGTTAACAGGAAGCAATTTTTTCCTTCTTCCTCACGATCTTCCCCATTTGACCGACCCTCTTAACCTACGACCTCCGAATCCACGGCCGACATTCATCTTGAGACTTTTTCCCATCCATCGCGAGCCTTCGGTTGCTCTGTCCGGTTCGCGAAATCGTAGAATATGGCCGTCTTATAAGTCTCCCGCTTTTTTCCCTCTTTTTTCTTACGCGCATCGGAAGTAGGACACCGTGCATAGTTGCACAGTTCCGGTGCACAAAAGCAGAAATATCCTCCAAAATGCTCGCTGACCGTGGATTCGTTACGTGAGTTTTTAAGTGTTGGAAACGCCAAGATTTGTTAGTTCCGTAAAAGTTTTCTTCCCATTTTCCGACAGAATTTTTTCCGTTTTCTGCTTCAACTGGAATTCTTATTCTTTGGTTGGTTCTAACGCGTGAATTTAGTATGAAATCGAACATATTTATTTCTTTCTAATTGCATAAAAAAAACTAATCCGGAAGCGAAATCGGCTTGATTGGTTTGCTTAAATGTTACATCAACTTAAATTACTATTTAATTTGAAAGGGAATGTAGGATGATTTTAAATTATTTGGTTCGTTACTAAAAATTAATTAATAATTAATCGGAGCATTATGGTACCTAATTTAATAAATATTATGAGTAATTCTAATGAACATTAATTTTAGTCGCAGAAAAACTGTGGATTAAGAAAATTACGTGTTTTAAATAGTTTACCTTCTTTATTGATAATTTCATATAAGTTCATAATTTGGTGTATAATTTATGAATTATGTTTGAATATAAAGTTAAGGGACTTTGCATGTCTAAATGATCTTTATATTTCTACACTACAGTTTTTCTTAAAGTAAATTGTATATATTAGTGCATTATAGTTAAAACTAAAGCGCTAAGATTTAAAATATAACATAACGAAATTATTGAAGAAGAAATACTAATCATATAAAGTCATAAATAATGAGGCTGAATTCAAATCATTGAATTCTTTATGCTGAAAAATATTTAAAGATGCCGATTTACTTAATTCAATTGCGATTTTTGGATTTAAGAAAATGTTTCATTTTAATCGATATTTACATTATTTATTGACTTAAGATAAAATAAAAAGATGGATTAAGGTTTCGACTCGGAAATAGATTCCTGCAAAGGAATATGAAACTCTGAATTCCTCTGATTCGAACTCAAAATATCCACTCGAAAATGATTCAGTGTATGTCCGTTTGAAACGGTTTCCGAAATAGCATAGTTAGGATTGAAAGGAAACCGCGAAAAATAAAGATCCGAAAAGGGGAATATTCTTTCATTCCTACAAATTCCCTCTAACTTAACCTCTCTCTTATCACACGCAGTGATTTTGCGAAAGCTACTTCATAATTTATTTCATGGGAGTTTGCTCTGGAAGGCGGCCAAAAGAGGGTTACTCCAACCATCTTGTTTTTTATTAAGATTCTATTCTTTTACTTTTTCCATACGCTTTCATTTCCTTTTTCGGGAAGACTGGATTCTTCGTCTTATGCAAACTGGAAACTTTATCTTCTATTAAGGCGGTTTATATTCTTTATCCCGTACATTACGAGTGGGGAGTGTTTCATTTGTTTTTCACATAAAAAATGCGACACGATACGAAAAATTTAAAATAAATATTCTACATTACACTGTATCGTCTTCCTTGTTACTGAAATTGATTAATGTAATGTATCTCTTTTATTTTAGGTAAGTGTCCGAATGCCAAAGTGTGGAGATAGCCAAGGCCTAATTGGGTGAGATACTCTAAAGATTGCATTAATACTTATCCCCTATTAATACCCTTCCAATTTAGTATCTGTCGAGTCACTTTTATTTAAAGAATTTGGAGGTGTGTACATTAATGGAAGTATTTTTAAAGTTAAATTCAGATACATCACATTTCTAATTCAATTTCGCAACCACAATTTTTGTATTCCAATGTCCTCTCAGTAATATATCAAAATTTTTTATACATTTTGTGTATCTGTAGTGCTCGAAATCCTTAATATTATTTAGTACTGTTTGGTTTTTATTTGAATTTTCACTATCAAATACCATCAAAAATCCTTATCTTTGATTTTCTGAGACCTCAGGAATGAAGAAATAAATAATTTGAACGGTGCTCTTCAAATTCTTATATTTCCGCAACGTGAATAGATGTAAGAATTGGTTTCAAGTATTTTTATCGCAGAAAAATATTTTTCTCCATAAGTAGATCGCTTTATAAAATACGAAAAAATTAAATTGGTGATGTAGCACTAGAGGGAGCATTTTAAGTGAATAATCAGACTCCGCAAAGTCTAGTTCCTTTAGACCATTAACAAATATATTTTACCTTTGCTGGCATCTTGAAGTCTTGGAAGTTTTTAAGGACAGGGTAGGAATACGGAATAGTATTTTTTCATGTCTTTGCCGTTCGGAAGAATTTATGACTGTGGCGGCTAGGCTGCATAACTATTTTCCTTTTTGGGTTCTATAAACTCAAAGTACTCCTTTTGGATAATTTTTTTACTTTTATCTCAGCCGAAGGAATGAATTCTTGAATGTTTATTTGGATTCATAGTATCATATTATGGGTATATCAAATGGATCCCATTTGGATTTAAAACGTTAAATCTTTCAGTAAATAACGTTATTAAATTATTACATCACAATCATAGAACAATTGTGAAATCAATATGAGAAGGCGTGACTTCCTGGAATGTCATAGTAATAAAAACAATTACCTAAATTTGAGGTTTTAATTTATCATATCTTTCCAATAAAAAGTTTAATTTTAACAATATTTCAAAGTGGTAATGATTCAAACCATGGATAACGTTAACTGTTTTCATGCAGGAGATACATGGAGAATAAGTCATAAAAAGCCTTCTTGTGTTTATTTATTTACTCAAGATTTAAATTAAAGTCTACTCAATATAAAATATAATTTTAGTCTGAAGAGATTGATGCAGGTTCCATGCTGATAGTCTCAAAAGTTTTTCATCTGAAATATATTTAAGAATGTAATCTATATTTCGTGTTCATGACCAAAACATATCTAAACCTAATTGGTAGCAATATTGTTTGGATTCCCGCATTCAAACGGTTCAAAGCCGTTCTAGTGTTACACCGACTATAATCACGGGACTTTCCAAACGGAGTGATGGAAGCCAGATATTAACGGGAAGGAGCGCAAAGGAACTCGGCAAATCGACGATGTTATTAACGCCACGTGAATTTAATGTCCAATTCCCCTCTTAAAACTTTTAGGGGTCGTTTGTTGCCACTGCGGCCACAGGAGGAGAAGAATTCTTAATGCCTTTTCCTTCCTTTTAGAGAAAAACCCCCAATTCCGTCTTCCCTAAGAATGGTACGCAAAACCGCCATCGAAAGACGTTTTCTCGCCGTACTACTCTTTGCTTCCTCCAATTAAGTCCCGCAATCCCTAACTTAATATTCTCTGGACCCTTAAAGAACGCCCCCCCCTCCGAGTGAATGGAAAGGGCTGGAGATATAGGCTGTCCAGTCGAACCCCCATTTTGAGAACTTTCCCGTTTTCGTACGAATGTTCCCATCCTTTTTACCCCCTCCCCTGCTAGATTTGTAATGCCTTCCTTTTTATACATCCTAGACCTCTCTTCCCTTCTCATCCCTGTTACAGCGGTTTAAGCAAATCTTTCGCATTTTATTTCCTTCATCCTCATGCAATCCTTTGCCTACTTTCCTAGTTCGGAATGATAAGCGAGATGGATTCTCAAGGGGAGAGGAGGTATTTTTCTGGAAGTCGGTTCGGCTTTATCGAAACACCGAGAGATCGACTCGTCGGAAAAGTAGATTAAACTTTTACTACCCGAAAGATTAATAGCTTTGTTGCTAGTGAGCTCCTTGGATTTTGGAGTGCTGGTTTTTTCGGAATGTGGATCTCATGTTTTCTTATAACCGGGTCCTAAAATCATATCATACTGTCTGCTGTTGATACATATCTTTAGCCTTAAAATTCTAAAACTCTTCTCTTATTTTTTTAATCCGTATATTTCCCTTCCTTTCGTAATTTTACGATACACTGGAATGGTTCAATTACTCAGTTTTACATGTATGTTCCTACGCACGGAATTTAAAGAAGAATATAAATTCAGTCATTAAATAAATAAGTTTGGTATAGATAATCACTAAGATGTAAATATTCTCTTTGGAAGAATAAATTATGAAACCTTAAAGAAAAGAATCACTCTTTGTTGGATATTTCTTTATCAATCATTTAAATTAATTTTAATTCTATTCATAGCACTAACTACGTAACTATACTTGACATCTTTCTCATTTTGTTCAAGTACAGATGATAGAAAAGTCAATGATATGACAATGATGTTGTCTCGTATCCCAATACGTTAATATCATCCGTCTCAAAATACTCATAGGTTCCCTTAAAGAATACTTTTCAATGCACTATCCGTATTCCAACTCTGAATCTATTCAAGGATCAATCGACATGGAACGAAAAAAAAAGTTTAATTGCAGAGTACTTTTTCCGCGGGTTAATTGAAAATTTCCTTTTTCTTTTGCTTCTCCGAGATGGATTTTCACGGCATCTCATTCCGTGGGAGCAATTGAAATATCTGCCTGCTGCGAACTCGTTATTTCCCAGCGATTCATTATTCTTCAAGCGATTCCTCTGCACAGATTGTCATTCTAGGATAGAACGCCCCGTTTATAACGTTTTGTCATCTGAGACGGATTCCATATTTACATAGGATATTTTAATTTATTCTCGTTGAGGGTTACGCTGAAATATCTCGGAGAGCTGTAAATCATACAGCATTACGAGACTCTTATTCCCCTTGCGTTGAAATCCTCGCTTTAGCGAACTTCCCTTCTTCCTTATTATTCCTTATGCGTTCTTTTGGTGCAATTTATTTTTCAAAAAGTCTCACCTCTTCGCCCATCGGCTCATCTCTTATTCCCACTCCAACCTCCGTTTAATCTAACTTCCCAGCGCATCAATCTTACTCATCACAATTTCGGGCTAAATTCGCAATGTTTGCATCGTTCGGGTATTTTTCTTTTTAGAAACTTTTCACATTCTCTAGACGTGCTTTATTCGATTCCAACTTTCTGTTTCAATTTTAATGGAAAGGTGTAAGGTTGAACCTTTCCAGATATATGCGTATACTTTATGAAAATGGTTATTCGCTCGCGTGCTTCACTAAGTGGAATAACGTATTGAATGTACGAGTTTCGAAGATAAAATGAAATCTACGTCAATATCGATATATCGCTCCTATGAGTGAATTAATAAACCTTTATCTTTGGTCCTTGTTTATTTACGCATTACAAAGAGTCTAATACTTAATTAAGGCTTGCATAACAGTGCTAAAAGAGAGCTTTTAAGGAATACTAAGTTCTAATCAATAATCTCTTGCAATTAACAGTCTCCGAAATTCTGATGCATTACGTGAAATTCGTTGAAGATCCATTTTTAAAGACCAACTACTAAAATATATACCAATAAAATTATGGGATTATTGATTAATCCGTATCAAAGTGGTTGGAGATGTCACTGTTTTATTAACGAATAATATTTTTTCTTATTTTGTTAATAATGTCTAGTTTAGCTATGTTATCTAATTAGGTGAAGAATAGTGTGCTATCAGAGTAGGTGATAATAAATTTCTCAAAGAAAGAATCGCTTAAAAATTTAGATTTTCCGAATCGCGCATGTGTATAACACTCCAATTTAACATTCCAAGAACATTGAATCATATTTGATCACGAACAATTCTATTCTTCCAATCTCTCGTAATCTTTTAATCTATCTTCTTTTATAATCCTTTTTCTTCCATCTCTTTTCGCATTCTACTCATCTCTGAGTATTTTCTCATCCTTTATTTCTGGCCTTTCCACCTGCTTCCTCTTTTTTCCCTTCTTCCAATTTCATTCTCCTCTGCTTTCCTTGGGGATGCGCTCGAGTCATCTGGCATCCATCTTCCCACTCCCGTGTAATGCTTAATAATTCCATTCCTACTCTCTTCGCCTGTATATCCGTGTTTTAATCTTCCCCTCACATAATGCTCCTCCTCAAATGCGATCGGGTGGTGAAAAAGGTAATTGTGCGGTTTTATTTTCGCTAGAATCTTCAACTTAAGAGCAATCCTTTGAGGTAAGAAATTTTCCTTGTCTCGACGTGTTTAAGATAAGTGGCAAAGTAAAGCCAACCTTTAACTTATTGCTACAGTTATTTATTTAAGATTATCGTACCACAGAATTAATGTAACAGCTTAGACCAGAAAGGTTTTTGTTTGTTTTTTTTACTAAATCAATCATATTACATTGGGAAGCTATCAACTATTAACCACTTAAAGTGTGAGAGAGAAGGATTTCTTAACTGGGGCAAAAGAAGAGAAGAGTAATTTCTTGTTAACTATAAATATACGATCATCATGAGGGGGAAGGTTCATTATGATTTCATGAAGATACTTCATCCTTAATAATTTGTGTAGGATTGTTTTGAATTCGAGAATTGTGTCATCCAATTGTAAATTGTTTGGGCGTCAATGTTTTACCCATCTTGAATTTGGGAATAAAATTTTTCCTGAAAGAATAATCATAATTAAGTGTTGAGCATTGTGCCAAATTTTTTATCCGTGTTATTTTTGCTCTCATCGTGGAAAAGTATTTTTCTCGTAGCGCATCCGTCTTAATCAGAGCAATATAAAGCAACCCTCGGCACCGCGAGTGAACACTCGGAACTTCACTCAGCAACGTCATAGCAACGAATTTGATCAATCATTTTACTTCCCCCCTCAAGAATGCCTCTCCCTTCGAAAAACAACTTTCCATTTGCTTCTTCCTTTCTTTGAAGTCTGACAATGTTTGTATCTCATTAGTGCGTTTCGTGTTCCTCGAAATCATTTTATCGTAATTGATCGACAGCATTAGGAAAATAAATGTGAGCGAACGATAAAAAATTGTAATGGATGGATGGATCAGGTCTCTTTTCGTTTACTAATGTCACTTTAAACGGAAAATAATTCGACGAATGTTTGTAAACAACTTTAAGATATTACGTCTGTTTTCTTTTTGGTAGACTCGTTTCAATATTTGAGATGTTTTGAGGACAGTAAGTTACAAATTGAGATTTTTCATTACTACGATGTTATCATGGTGCTGTAATGGAAGGATTTCTGAAGGGAAGAGTAAATATTTTTATTTTTAAGTGTTTTATTTCGTAAAGTTTGGCCTCAGGTTACACTAATGAACTCCCACCTACTTAAAATTTCTGCACTCTCTTCGGTAAACTCCATTTTCCATCGCATTTTCCCTCCATCGCCGATATTAGTTATCAGACTCTTATTTTTGCCTTGAGAAGTTTTGGCAATTTATATTCATTCGCAGAACAACTCGCTTTCTCCACTTCATTCCATTTCTCTTCATCTCTAGGGTATAGAGCCATATCTCCATCACTATGCTTTTTTCCCTTCTTCCTTTTCCCTCAAGACACCACCCACATCTTCACTTCTCTAGGCCATCTTCCCCTCAAAGGGCATCACTCGGATTAACCACTCCCCCCTCCCATCATTCGGCCCCTTTAAATAAAAAAGCCCTTTGGATTCTTACTTATTCGTTTTCCTCAGAACACCCCTTGCTCTCCCACATCCTGAAGGCCCTCTGGTAATTACCTCCTGCCCATTACCCACTCACCCTTTTAGCCGCGAACTCTTTCATCCCCTTTTTCCAACTCCTTCCCGAGGCTGTTACGTTTCTCCAGCAATTTCTCGCTTCGATCCAGCCAATCTCTCCAGATAACCCTTTCTTCTTCATCTCTTCACCTTTTACGCCGTACATCTCGAGTTCAAACTCCTTAACCTCCATTCTCGCCATGTTCATCTATTCCCTCGCCATTTACGAGGATTTGATTTTCAACCGTTTCATTTTCTAAGACTCTACGCCATTGGTCGAACCCCTATATACAGGGGTTGTATATAGGGGTTCTGTATTCTGTATAGCTCGCCAAAGGATCATAAAGAAGTAATTTTCACCCCCGACCTCATTCCTTCCCTCATCTATAAATGTACCCTTCCGACAACTGACCAATAATGGTGTAGTTTCCACAAGGGTTCTGCTATGTAATCAATGCTGTGGCCGAAATGTATGCTAATGAATAATATCGGGCTGGTTTTTTGATGATTAATTAGTGTATTAATTCCACAAAGTATGGAAAATTTTCAATGGCATTAAATATGCTCCATCATAATCAAATTGTTCCATAACCCGAAAGTGATCAATTAGAAAATTGAGCCATTTCATCTGGATGGATTGAGCTCTGAGTTAATCAAATTTGCATTGATATATTTGAATTCGAACTACAATTAAATTTGAACAGTAGTTTTATCTTTCAAAGGTCGAACCAAAAGTAGGTTTTGCTTGTCGTCAATAAAAATTGGACATCGAACTATCTATTGCAATGTTTCGTTTGTGCATCTTTCCACCCATCGTTTCACGTGCTCCCGAAATGCAAACCGGTCGTATTATTCAGGAGGAGAATACCAATTAAGCGGCAGAAAGGTACATTAAAGGAGATGTGCCCCTAAAAGCGATCCACGCCAGTGCACGCATACATATTCAGGCACGTATCGAAAAACCTCTGGCTCGATTCTATAAAGCACTTCCGGAGTTATTTCCATTACAATGTAACACACTTTCCTCGAAAATCTTACCCTCTTTGTGACCGAAACGATGCCACTATCTTTCGAGACAAAAGACTACGTAACCACTCTTTTCCCCTTTTACCCTCCATTTCTTCCGAAGGCCAAAATCACTCCAACGACCTCTTCACCGCTAACCAACCTTCGACAGACTGAATCCACCCCCAATTCAAGCTGTTCCCTTTCAGACCACATCCTTTCGAATCCCTTAATCTACTAATTTCCTATACTCGGCCTCTTATCTCATTCTTGTGCCCTCTCTTGGTCCACTGCATTTCCCTTATATAAGCTCCCACTCACACCTTCAATTCATCCTAAATACGCGTCCACCATCAAAACAACTCTTTTTTTTTTTTCTTAATGAACTCAAAATTTTGGAGGCTCTTGAAAAGGGATTTATCTACTCGTCTTCAGAGTTCGGAGCTTTTCTCTCGATTTTTTTTCGAAAAGGAGGAGGAATTATATGAATTTAATTGCGTAATTAAGTCCGCCATATACTAAATTTATTTTCCCATTCGGAGGTATGTGCTGCTTGTGGGCGGATTTCCCAGTAGGAATTTTAATGAGGTTGCTCAAGGCGAGATACAAGTCCGCAAGATTCCCCTTTTACCCTACACGTCTTACTAATAATTGCTAATATGACTCTACTAAGGTGTCCTTGGGAGAGTTTTTTCAGAATTCAAGGATTAAATAAGTTATTCGGACACGCATGTACATTTAATGAGAAATATTGTGCCCTATGTTATATTTATCTCATTACACATAGGAAATTCAAAATTCCACGATTTGCATCCCACCTTTTGTCAAGAGTAAATTAATTTCCCCATTTCATAAGTTTTATAGCAAATCCTGCATTTTCTTGCACAATAATCAATTTCCCTTATCAAATTTTAGATTTAATAATATTTTTAAAATTCTTTTTTTTTCTATCAAATTCAAAAATGTAATTTAAACCACTAGCGAAAAAAAACACGCTATGTTTCCAGGCACGATTTCGCACGGATGAGTTTGATTATTGTTGTTTTTCATAGAAACGGAGGAAATTTAATAAAGAATCGTGCGAGCGTGACGAGATTTTAATTGAATTTTCACGCTATGAATCGTTAGCGAGATTTTAATTTGAAACTGAATTAATATCTGTGTATTTTAATCATTTTCCACCGATACTCCATCTTTTCTATATGCTTATAATAGCGATTTGATTTCCATTGGATAATATATATATGCATAAATCCGATGCCTATCGATCAAAACAATTGATGATCACAAATTATTCATTTATTTTGTTTTTGGATTCACTTTGTTCTGATATATTTCGCTTAAATTGTTTTATGACCCTTTCCTTTTAAATATATGGTACTTTTTGCATTTGTTGCACTTCACAGTTCGTATCTTTTGGCCATATCCCTCTATCGTACACAGTAGTTCCCTTTCCTCTCACCCTTGCAATTGCCAACCCCTCTGTATTCCTTACCAAATCCCTCCTCGCCTTTCCTTACTTAGCGCACTGATTCACCCCAGCATCCCTCACAGTAACCTTTCTTATCCTTATACCTAATTTTCTACTTACCTCGTGCTTAGTCTCTGACCCTTTAGGCTATTCCTCTGACTTGGCCCACGAGAGATCCTGGAGCCCATCTCCCAACGCTTTCCGTTAACCCTTATACATAATACACCTCAACTTACTACTAATCCTGTCCATCTCTCTCTTTAAAGGACCCTCGTTCTTCCATGATCACCTTTATTTTGGAAAGTATTTCGCATTCCCTCATTTGCTACGAAAACGAGTCGGGCAGAGTTCCGCAAATAAAAAAATCTGGCTAATTAATGAACTCCGCCCCGGATTAGTCTATCTAAAAATCCCTTCTTTTCTCCATAAGCGACGATTTTAAACAATGCATGGAACTCGAATCGGGTACGATCTCTCGTACACACACACACGCATCCGCGCTAATGACAGTCTTAATTTCGAGTCTGTACTTTGTATTGTTCTCTCTCTTCCCGATGTAGAGAGAGCACATCATTATCTCTCGTTCTTGTTTGAAGAGGGCGTTTTTGATTACGTAGCCTCCTCTCTGCAGAAAACGGTTCTCATTTTGTCATTACGCATCGCCTGAAAAGAGGAGAATCCGAGCGCGTCGTCATTCCGAGAGAAAATGCGCCGCCTTTTTCGAACACCTACTGATAGTAACGTTCCCATGGAAACTTCGTGAGCTCAAGCTGTACAGTACTGCGCTGTGAGGAACTCCAAGTAACGGGAGGATAAAATTATCTTGCTTGTTTTACTGTGAAGTCTCTTTAATGGTTAACAAGAAACCATCTCGAATTCATAGACGAAGATATGACGATAGAATACCAGAATAGGAAATCGGTATCTTTATGATAATTTAAAGTATTTTGCTATTTTCTGTTTACCACATTTCAATTACCTTGTTTTTTGCTTAATCAATATAAATGGTTTGTATAAACATCGTCTTTATAAGGTAATAATATTCGAGAAGTCTATTTCTTGAATTATAATCTTTTCTTTGCATATTTTCTCCACTATTTGTTGAACGAAATGTTTCTTTTATTTCCTATATTTACTAACTTCCTCATGTATCAAAAGCCTCAATTCTTTCTGAGTAAGCGGAAGGCGTGGCTATAAATTCCCATTAGGAAAAAAAATTATATATCGCGTTTTGAAAAGAGATTAAATTGAATATAAAATCGTACTCGTCAACGCCTTTTCATTTAAAACCACCGCTTGTGCCTCTCTTTCGTCAAGACGTCTTCCGAGAGCTAAACATAACCTTAATCAAAACGACGTCCTTTCCCTATTTAAAAAGTGAAGGGAGAAAGAAGTCTTCGGATATAATGCAAATTGCTTACAAATTGCCCCAGAGTTATACAAGTTTTAAAGTTTGTCGCTTAGAAGTCTGAGTTTTGCCGAAAAGCTGTGGCATACCGCTGTGACTGAATATAACGGCATGGATCGATTAAGTGGATCACCAGAGGAGCAAAGAAGGCACTTTTAAAATTAAGAGCATCGGCGAAAGGACGAGCTCTCAAAAGTTTTCCGTTTTTAGGAAAGTAAAGCCCAATGTCGATGCAAATTATTTCTCGAACTGCAGCACTCCTATTCGCTCCTGATTTTCAATGTCTTCTTCTCTACTAGCGATTCTGTATGTATTTGTAATCTCTTTAAAGGCAGGATTGTTTTGAAAAATCTTCCATTTGATTCATTAATTGAGCAGATTATGTAAATTAATATTATATATAATATATAAGAACTGAGCACAGTTCTCATATATTTTGTCTATTAATGAATTTTATTATCATAATAGAAGGAGCTTTGACAAATCTTTAGAATAAAGCGATAATAATATAATATGTTAAACCATTTAGTTGGTATATTAGTGATTAGTATATACTGACTAATTTCACTTTGCGGCATTAATTCTTCGTGATACTATATTGAGCTATATATACTATAGATTTACTTTGATATTATGATACGGATGTCATATAATTTATCGTAAGAGTAAACTTATTTTATGCTTATTCGTATTAATACTGAGGTGATAATTTTTTTAAAGGAAAAGTCTTTTAAGTGAATGAGGTTTATATTTGTATGAAATATTTTTTCAGTATTTTCTTATTTATTTACTTAGAGTTTATTGAGTATAAACCGCCAAGTTTTTGTTGAATGGTAAAGAGAAATAAGAATGAAGAGATTTTCTCACATAATACTTAAACAATTATAATATATAAAATAAGTTTAGACTGACGAGTCGACAAAGAATCGGTCATTACCAACTTCTACATTTTCTTATAACTTTTGCATTAAAATTGAGCTGAGGTCGAATCTCTTTTAGAGCGGAAAAGAAATTCCCGTCCATTTAGCACAAGTGACTCCAAATCACTTCATCCTCAACCATTTCTCAGGGAAATTAATGAGTCATTTGTCCATAAATCCCTTTAATACATCCACTTAAAGAAATCACAATTCAAAGCCACACGCGGAGAGAATTATTCTCTCGGCCTAATTTTTTCTCCCTTTTGGTGAAAATCCTTTTTGAGAAGCGTGGACCAGAGGGCGTCGCGAGGACGAGAGTTGCATACTTCCGGGAACAGAGGAAGGGCACTTTAATGCAGTGACGTCACAGGAAGAAGAACGAGTGAGATGTAAGGTTTAGAGCTGTATGAAAATGGTTGGCAAAGGAGATAAAGGCATAAGAGGAATGGAAGTGTTGAGATGGGTAAAGGTTCCTTTATGGAGGGAGAATATTAAGGAGATCGCATTATGAAGTGATTCAGTTTGAACGTAACGAAAGGAAGGACAGTTTTCCGAGGTTCATTTGTTTCACACCTTCTAGTTGGGTGTCAAAGCATTGAATTTCCTTTTTTAAAAAAGCTGACTTTTTAATCTTTTACTGCATTTCGACCGCAACGGAATATGTCTTTGCACGTAGCATCAACATGTACGCTTAAATAGTCTATACTTACGATACTCACAGATCGGTTATTTATCTTAAAAATTAAGATGTTTTGGGCTAATAAACGAATATAAAAGCTTCTTGATATAGCTTAATAAGAAATACAAGTATTTTAGTAATAAAAGTTGGAATAATTTGTGAAATTTGCTTTAAAACAGACCAATTTAATCTAAAAGAATCAAAATATATTTCCTTGACTTTCGAATTTAAAAAAATATATATGTTTTGGCGCAAGTATTTATATTCTTATCTTCTCAATGTAAAATAATCTTTTTTATTAACTAATGCTATAAACTCATCATGGAACTCTTTGAGGGAAAGGCATGATTAATATTCTCAGTCCACTGTTAAAATTAATCCTAATTTCCTCAACCTTTTCGCACAGTCCTCATCAGTATCATATATGAAACTAATTGCTCTTTCCCCAAGTTTCCATTTTATAATGCGCTTTGCTTTGCTCCTATTTCTAGAGTTACTGTCACACTAATTATTCTCTTCCTCGAAAAGTTCCTAGACACTTCGCTGAAGTCGGTATTCTCTCTCTCAAGATTCTGTCATTTGCGTCTTCATTCCCTTGAATTTCCTTCCTTTGTATGAAGTTACTTCTTTGATTTATTTCCAGAGGCCATCAGAGAAATTCTCCGAAAATATCCTTTTGATCATTTAAAATACGGGAAAGTACTAAGAACTATGTATTCTTTTAAATAAAACTTCTAGTCGTAATATGTGACGTATTTCATTACAACGAGAGTTATTTGAAACGGAAATCATGGACTTAAACTTATCGTTTCATTCATTAAGTAAAAAAGTCATAAAATTCCAAGGCCTTACTTGTTGTCGCAACCCATTCTTAGTTCCTACATCAACTCCTCCTTCATTCGGAACATAAGTTCAAGATAACACAAACATATCGTAAAATTAACGGAGGTTCCCTAAAATTTAAAGAGTTCTCGTTTGCCGCTGCGACCCATTTTATCCGTACAATCTAATCAAGAGATGACGCGATACAAGGAGCATATTTATCCTTTGCCATCATTCCGCTTGATGAACGCATGCGGTGGCATGCTCCCGAATCCTTATCTCCAATCAGCAGCCCGAAATGCGTACACACTCTCAGAACCCATGCTTACACAGAGAACTACTCTAAGTGACACCCTCGTTGGACAAACTAACCGGTTCTTAACGTCGACCCTTCGCCATCAATACCACCACCTTCTCCCCCACTATATCACGCACCCCCAGCGTCAAACGCAAACTCCACCCTTTCTTCTGTCCCTTTAAAATGCCCTTCTGCATTCCTGTCCTCCGCACTTCCGCCGAGTTTCCGGTCGGTATTTGTCCGTCCCCTCATCAACCTCTTGATGCCAAGAGATAAAACATGAACTTTATGCGTCGCCTTCAACTTTGCCGAACAGTTCAAGTATGTGTCCGTTGGTCTTTGTGTTACCTGCGAGCCAAAGATGAGGAACATAACTTACGACTTCGGGAAACTTAATAAAACTCGTCATCTACCGACGCATTACTGGGTCGTAACACAGTGAAAGGAATGCTACCTACAAAGTGATGTCGATGCCTTCGTTTATGAACTACATTATTTGGACGAAATCTTACGCTTCTGCAAAAAATTTAAACGATCTTTAAGTGCGTTGATTGTCATCTACTTATTTATAAGCGTGGAAAGTATCTCAGAATATCACGTACACTCTTATGTTGAGTATACGTAAGAATAGATCTCGTAGGCTCATTTTAACGTTGATTATTGCAAGTACTTATAATAAATACCTACTACTACCATAAGGAAAACAAGTAAAGTAATATCAGTTCTATTGGCAAAGAAATATGTAAATCACTTCCGACATCCTCTATCAGTTTAAAACCAACCCTTTACTCATTTAATTAACTCACGCTCATACTCTTAGTGTGATTTATATGTAATGTACATTAAGGATCCTTGCTAGATCTATCATTTAATTCAAATTTTAAATATTTAATGTTCAAATGTTCAAGAGGATAATGGTAGTAGAGTTTATTGAATAATTGTGCACAATTTTTCTTTAAATAAAGGAGACGTTAACATAAAGGTTCTAAGTCGATGATTTGAATCACAAATGGCTACATTTAATATTTACCATATATTATCATAAGTTTATAGTCAAGCCTGCTTTTAAAATATTAAATATTGAATTATAAAAGGTGTTATTTGTTTGGTGTTTACATGGTATAATAGTCTATACATTTACCTACGGTAGTATTCAACTGTTCTACTAAAGAGAAGCACATCGGCATATCAATGGTGATCATAATTACCGAAGCATTGAACTCCAGAATACTGATTATCGCTAACATATATACGGCGACTCGAATAATCCATCGTGTCATTAATATTCTAAAACTTACTATCACTTCGAAATTAATTCCGGAATGCAAATCCTCGAACGTCAAATTCAGCACGCATTTGTCGTACGTCTTGATAATTTCCATCCGACCGTATTCTTCGTCTTGCAAACCCTTCATTTCCTCTCCCATTCCTCATTTCCATGTCCTCAGTTTCCCTCCAAAGCTTTCCACTTCGTCGATATCTATCCACTCGAACCCCCTCCACTCCCTGATTAACGCGTCGCACACGTTGGTGGTCGAAGTAAACCAATTACCCCCTAAATGGGTTTGCTATTGCTTCAGCGGATGCTGTGTGCTTCCTTCAAAACTGGTCGCACCTCCAAATCCTACCATCATCTCGCAGCTCGTCTCTTTTCCTCGTCTCCATTGACAACGCCTCCTTATCCGAGGCGCCCTATGCATCGCTGGCCTCCCTTAATGTATAAGCCTCTATACGGAGTTGGAATCTTAAAGGAGCCGCAGATACTTCGGTTTTACCACTCCGTTTGACGAAATACCTTAAAAGCGATCCCTTAATTGGTTCGAACTCTGCGAAGGAGACGTAAGAAAATGTGATTAGTGTGTGGCCCGTTGCAGATCTAGTTTACGTCTTCGAATCCGATGCAGCGATTCAAAATGAATTCACCTGAAACAGCGACGTGTTATTTTTAAGTTTAAGGATTGACTCATTATTTATAATATTTTGTAGCTCATTCTTGTGTATAAACATAAACTATTTAACAGTCTGTTATTATTTCATCGAAGCATATATTATTGATTAATATTATATTATTATAATATATTACTCTAGCAAAACGATCTTACCATAATGAAAGAATAAAAATGAACCCTCGAAGAACACAAAAGCTATTACATTAAGTGAAACCTTCGAAATGTTCTAGGTTTTCATTCGTTTTCTGTATAATGGTACAGCTTTTATGAATGCATTGGTAGTAAATGTATTATATCCTTTACTAAAATACTCGTAAATGGACCTTTCATTCAAATTCTGCAACCAAATATTTTTTCCGGGATTCATGATTTACGTATCCGTGTATTATTCTTTTGATATCATTCATTTTTCTGATATAATCCATCGTGGGACATTTAAAAGATATATATATGTCATCTTCTCTCAATAACAAGTAATCATAGTCATAGAAAAGCTCTTCACTATTCGTAACAGTTAAAGAAATCCCATCATTTCGGTTGAATGGAGCGTTATTTCCCCGGCGTTGAATTTTACTTTGAAACTTTAAATATTTACTGCGCAGACTCTCCTCTATATCCACACTCTATATCATCACGAATTCGCTTGCATTTCCTATCCTGAATGGGAGATGAAACGTTTATTTTAGCATATAAGTCATTATCATTTGATAAACCTCTACAAAATGCAGAATAATTTCGAGCAATCCTCTGAAACACGTGACCCAGTTGCTGTCAACTGAAGCCGCCATTCAAAGTGGAACTTTTAATTGGTGCATCACCGCCACTGCTAGTCCTATTTATCGCTGTAGCAACTGCTAAAAAAAAAAGATCGCAGTCCTTTGTATCATTGATGTTTAACTCTCGACCAGTCATCGTAATTCTCAGTTTCCTTCATTGCTACAGTTTCGTTCTCACTCGCTTTGAAATATTCCAGTTTGTGACAACTCCGCCAACGTGATTTTTCTATTGAATTTTCCGTAGAATTTATAAAAAAAAATCGCGATAAAGCATTCATCGTCTGCCGCTTTTTATGTAGATTTGCTCTTCCACTAGACCGTAAGGAAATCACAGTTCCAAATATCCAACCTTCCGGTCAGTGCCTAAGCCATAAAATCTTTCGCGTTGTAACGAAACTATGATCACATACCCAATTCGTCCTTTGCTCTTACAGACTGTATAGAATTACTTGAATTTTCTTTGTTTGTGCATTTATTTGTTTCGATGGAAATTATTTTATTTTTTACATTTCTCTTTAGATACTGCTTCGGAAAGTTTTGCGTGGTTTTATTACAATATATTTTTTATCGCTGTTTTCTCCATTGAAGAATAAAAATAAAGAAAGGCTTTTATCAGTAATGATTCCCTACGATTATATATAAATCAGTACCCAAGGAACAATTTTATGTACGCTGTACATAGTATGAATATGTTTCAGTAAGTTTGAATTGTTCGATTTTCAAGTCAGTAATTGCTTTAATTCTGTTCCTTTTATTTTCAAACAAACTAAAATTTTTCTTCAATAAGAAATGATTTGCATTTTGATTCTTATTAATATAAATTATATAAATAAATAATATTATAATTTGAATAGTAAAGTATAAAATCATAGCAATCATCTATTATTATCAAACAACTCTTTTTTATAGAATTTCAAAAGACAGGAACTAAAAATTCAAACTGTTTTTCAATGCAAAAAATTTCCTTTTAATTCCCTTTCAATATAGATCGATTCGTGACAATGAATTCTATAGATAATATTCCCCTGAATCGTAATAATTAAACGGAAGCCCAACTCAATAAACGTTGACCATATCTTTCTCCATTTCGCCCTGTGCACGTTGTGCTCTTTTTGTTTGCTATCTCCCGAACACGAGCAACATACATGACCTCTCGACCCGCTAGTTTATTGCCCGAGATGACGAGAGTCTCTACAGAGGGCCATAAATATGCACTCTCTCAAACGTTCGCCTTCACATCAACTCTTTTCGCAAATGACACATTACTTCACCTGCGCATCTTTTTATTTCAGCGCTTAAATTTTATGAGAGACTACAGAGCCTTCCTGACCGTCTGCATTTCCCATCATTTCGGCTCTCCATTTCACGTCGCAGACGACGATGTATAAATTTGTTTTCCCTTGCTTTCGTTTTGGTAAAGACGAGCCTCATTTTCTGTTTTCGTTCACAAACGAGGACGTTGACGGAATATGTGTTCAGGTTTATCATTCTTTCCTTGTACTCCAGCTTATTGGCTCCTCTGTTATTCACTGATGTTTTTTGACTCAGATTTTTCATTAGCATACGTACTGTTTTTTTATCATTCTCCATTCCGTTTTCAGTTTTTTTATTTCACTGTCTTATATTGAGTAGTCTTATATATTAGTATGAAATTTTGAACTCGCCGTAATTCTTTTAAGATCCTTATAAATAGATAAATAAATGTACATACATAAAAACTTTAAAAATTGAAACACGGAATGGTTTGTCGTTGCAATTGTTCTTAACCTCTTTCCCAGTTCAAACTAGTTCGTATTTAATTCATAAATAATTCCAAGCCTTCGAAGATTTTTATCTATCGCGGTTTATTTCACCTTGCATTTACTTGCCTCTTTTCTCTCGTGGGATTTGTAGCTTAGTATTGCAAACAATACTTTTGCTTTAATATATGCCAGCTTCACTTATTGGGTTTCCACAGTTATGAAATGAATAATGTTTGATCTTTATCTATGTTGATAGAATCATGATGTTTGTATTCGTCTGAATGCTGCTTCGGTATCTCATATTCTCCCTTGGGATTTCCTTTTGGCTAAAATTCCTTCTCTATATTTGCCTCTATCGCATTTCTGTCTGTGTTGACAAATGCAGCAGTTTTTTGTTTGAACGAAGAAGCCACATCCATGAAATAGAACCTATTAGCAAGTTGAACCGTTCATAGCTTCCGTTGCTGCGTTTGAGAAGGACCACAATGATTTGATACCTAACCTCCGAGTTTCAATACATCCTCTTATGCAGACACGAATTATATGTCCTAGTAAAGAGTTCATATTCGTGGACAAATTAAATCAACTGCAAAAACAACTTTTTCAATCATCTCAAGAGTTTACTCAAACGATATTGTAGTAAAAATTATGGAATTTAAGAACAAATCCCATATTTTTAATAATAACAATCGTAAAATTTAGAACCCTTGAATTAAAAATAATAATATTTTAGGTGATTCGCTCTTATATCTCAATATAATTAAAAACTGAAAAAGCAATCATCTTCAAAAGGTTTTATTGCAAAAGCTCAACGGAGCTCATAATTCTTCTTCGAAACTAATTGCATATACAAAAGTCATTTGTCGGATTGTTACTTCCACTCAGTTATTTCTGTTTCTTTAATACAATACTCACTCATAGTTTACTCAAAGTATCGTTAAAATATTTTAATACTATTATATCCAAGAAGACTTTCTCATGAGTCCATCCTTAGATTTCAATGTACACGGAAATTAACACTTATTTTCCGTTGACCTGATCATTATTCCCCAAAAGTGGCTTTAATCAACGTGATGAGCGATGCTATCCCAAGAAGCACGTTTTATTCTTTGTAAAATTGCATGAGAATACTCTTCTCATTTAATTAATGCAGAATCATATATTTCATAGAAATATAAATGAAGATTAAGGCTAGAAAAACCGAGAAAACTTACCCTTTCTCAATTTCATATTATAATATATGAATATGCATAAATGCGTGATGTAGTACGAATATGAAAAGGGAATATTCAAAATAACATTTAGATTTTATCGAATGATTTACCTTAAACTTTGTTAATATTAAAGGCGAGCTTACAGAGCCCTGTACACATAGTCATATTCGGTGATGATGAGATTTTCGTGACCCGCATTCGAGAAAATGTTTATGCATCGCTCACGAAAATTAATATCTTCACTTTTCCTCGTGTTTCCTCTCGCACGGGTGGAGTTGTTTTTGTAAATGCTCTTCGAACTTCTCATATTAGTCGAAAAAAACCACACGTAGGGTACCTCCGAAAAAAAACTTTTTGTTCTCTGTCCCAATTTTGACAAGGCGAATGAAAAAAGAGAATATCTGTTCTCCCCACTTAAGATAAAAGCTATCATTTTCAGATATCGTTTTCGAAGGTATGCGAAGGAGCGGAAGATATTTTATAGCAAAATGCTGTTTTCCTGTGCTCGGCAAAGTCGCGATATCCCCCTAGGAACCCTTCGTTTCAATTCGCTGCCGATTCCCGAAATATAGGTCACAGGAGTGCGCCGTCTAAAACAAAAGCAGTCTACGCCGGATTCATTTGCAGAAAAATGCTGCTCCGAAAGGAAGACATCAAAATTAATACCATTTAATTGGACACGGAGAAACAAGCTGCTCGTAACAAGAGTTGTCCAGATGAATTTTGAAGCATAAAATAAATTAATCGTATTAGAGTTATATTTTTGTTCGTGAATTTCCTGTTGCAGAATTAATCGGGAATTACCTACTGCAACCGTTTGGACCAAATTAGGGATTAAGAATTTTATATGATCTTGAAAATCTTTAATCCACATCTTAATTAATTTAATTTACATTAAGTGGACAGGTTTGATAGAAAAATAGCGATATGTCCGGAACTCAAACATGGAAGGTATGCTGTATAACTCCTCTGGTATTATAACCTTATCTTAATTCTGTCATATATATTGATTTAATTGAAAGGTTTGATTTTAATAAAGTAAACTTACTTCTGCATACATCAGTGTACTATCAAAGTAACTCTTCATGGCTGTATGAAAAACATCACATCGATTTTAACACATCATGTTCCTACACATAAAGATTTGTTTTATGTTTTAACTTACTTATCACGTAATGAAGGTATCGGATTAATGGAGAAATAGTTCGATGCTGGCTTCCCGCGTCAAGTTTCTTGTACAGGTAGGAATTTAATTAAGAGACAGTGTCAGAGGCTTGTTGCGATGAAACCATTAGGGAAATCGGTTTATCCCGCAATATCTAGGAGCTAATAAAGTCCCGTTGGATTTTGAGCGAACAATCTCTCGTTTCGGAAGTGAATTACTCACTTCTTTCAAACTCCCCTCCATTGGTCCGATATTGAGGAGCGGTCTTAAATAAACGTCGAATGTGGAACTTAAAGTAGAAGCTTATGAAAGGTTGTACTCCAATCTTCCGAGTATAATTCTGTCTATTTGTTTTTATTGTAGTGACAAAGTGTATTTTATATTTTCATCGTAAATTATTTTAAATTATTAAAAGCATAAAATGAAATTAAAAATTGATAGGGACATACTTACAGTAAATGATTAATATGAAGTAGAGAACGAACTTGGCTCATAGTCTACTTAAATAAATCTGAATGATTCTAGAATTATTGACAGTGAACAACCGAAATGGAAATTATGTGCTTCTTTTTCCGTCTTTTATTTATTAATAGATACAATAACATTATAACTCAATGGATTGTGCTCAACGTTCTGCATAAAGATTTCTATGTTTTTAGTTGATTTGAAAACGCGTTTTCTAATTAAATCGGGCGCGCGTAAAATATTTTTCGTGATAATTCAGCCATCTTTAAGGTTTTATTAGAATTTCGTCAAAAGTTACGGCTTGAAAATTTCAGGAATTTTATTTCCATTCTTGATAAGGGGGATAGAAACTCTATCACTTTGGAATCTACTATCCTTAAGTTGAATTCCTTCCACCAGAGGTGCTACTAAAAACTGAACCGTATTTCGCATGGCTCCAAGCGTCTTCCAAATCGAACGAATTCTTGGGGAGAAAGGTATAAGTTCTTCCCTCCAGACATAGCGACACTAAGCGGATATAGGAAGTGGAATAGAGAAGGCATAAGGTAGTTGTTCGGAAGCTATCGGAAAGCTACAGAGTTAGAATAGAATAAGAAGAAAAAGCATTGTTGTATAGGTCAATACCACATTTTAATATTTATTATAAACATATATTTTTAATTACTTTTAATAGCTTCCGAGGCTCTTCATATTTATATACTATTTTGAACTTCGGTTAAATTCTAATCTTACTTTAAAGTTCTTTCTTTTATACTTTTAAAGACTTGATCAGTCATCTAAGACAATTTATTCTTTCCGTACTCTATATAGTATTAGATCCAAACTTTGTACTGAGAAAACATACTCCACCAGTTCAATTGTTAAATATTCATACTGAATCGTTTTCTTCGCTTCCTTTAATGACCGATTTTATATCAACTTTGATCATTTTAAGATAGGATAGGATTGGGAATATGATCGCAAACCTCTCCATTGTAGTATATGACGATAGAGTAACAAAAGCTAAAGTACGTCCACCAAACTATTTCATGCCTCATCGCATCACGTGGTAACAAGAGGAATTTATGGAACGCCGCAGTGCCTCCAGATTCCCTTTGTTTAGGGGCAACGTCTGAAAGACACGTGCAAATAAATTTCGGTAATACGGAGAAAAATGGAGGGAAGAAGAACCCCTAAGAAAAAGTGCCGAATCGGCAAAAGATAAAACGTGAGGGAGGATAAAAATGGGTGGAAGAAGGAGAAGATACTGGCACAAGTCGTACGGCAAGACGTGACGAGATTTCGTGACGGAAACGGCCATGGAAGTAGATGGATCGGCCCTTTTCTTCCGGAGATTTCCTTTTTTACGTCAAGAGGGTCTCTCGTATCGGAGGCCAATGATTTTGGTTTTAGGTTGGGGAGGGCATTAAAGATGAGTGGTTCGTTTTTTTCTCACCCACTGCGCGGGAATCGGAAGAATGTTAGCGTAAGTTTGGACCTGAGGTCGGGGAAATATGGAGGAGTCGTCGGTGGTTTTATTCCAGTCGTCTGAGTGAGGGGAGTTGTGCTCGCTCTTCCGGACTGCGTATGAGAACGTTGTGGCCGTGAAATTCGGGGACCATTCCTCCGGTGTGGGCAAATGGAGTGCGTGGATTGGTTACGTAAGAGGATGATGCGTAGTTGTGAGGAATGGGAGGGTCAAGATTTTTCCTAAGGGATTGCGGATTTTGGTCTGGTTAAAGGACAATCTCTTCATCCATCGTCCTCAAAGTCTGCGATGATGAAGGAGCCACCTTGTGTTTCTTAGGCGACATGTTTTCTAATACACTCTAAGACTGTTGTGATTGGCTATTTGAGTTTCAGTTTAGAATATGGCTGTAAATGAGGCAACTATGAAATTTTTGAAACTATTTTGCAGTGTTCCCTAATTTATTTTCGGTTCTAAGAAAACTCTCTTCAACAATTCTTAATATTGATCAAATGCTCCATGTTTTAACTAAAATAGAATTGCTGCTGATCAAGACAACTTTTTGCAATTTAAAATTGTATTATCTATCGAAAATAAGTTTGATATAGAAAATTATCGGCGAAAATGTAGTATAATCTCAAATAAATGCCGCATTTAAAATATTATATTGAATGCTGTACCGTTATATTTACTTAAGCCAATTATTTATTTTGACATCCGTATAAATAGTACCGGCGTAGGAAGCAACTCATTATTTATTTATTCTTTGGATGAAGTTCCTCTGCAATAATGAGGAAAACATTTCAAAGAATGGATAGTTGAAAACTCTCGGATGAGAACACTTACAGTTATTTCCTTATGAGATAAGAATGCAGTGAGCAATGTCAACAGCTATGAACTTATTAGGTAGTTCCTCTTCTAGTCGTAAAATATAAAGGTTATTTATATCCTTTGAGTACGTGGATTAAGAACCTTAGCTTTACCCTACCCACACTAAGCAACGTTTCATTGATTTCTCGGAAGTCTTCTAACGATCGGCGTATCCAAGGAAATGAACAATAAAACTCGACTCATTACGAGAAAAAAAATACACTCGAATGGAATCTATTTTCAGACGTACGCGCCTTTAATTTTTTTCACATTAATCGGTAACGTTTTCCTTCGCAGAAGCGTTTGCGTGCGAGCGACGTTCCGAATCGAATTCCCCGGAGAAGTTTTCCTGTTAAAAATCTTTTCGTTTTCTTTCCCCTTTTCTAACGAGTCGTTATTGAGTTACAGTCGTCTGGTTTGAGCGCTCTCTCTCGGGAGACATTCGAGATATCTCCTGCGTTTGGGTGCCTATTAGATTATACTCTCTCGCCTCCGAGAAGTCATAATGAGCCCCTGGAAATGTTAAGATTCGCAATACAAAGAAACACGGAAATATGTCACACAATTGATGTGATGCTAATCGAACAGTAGCTATCCATTTAAATTTGTCTACTGTGTATTATAAATTGA
Organism: Pantala flavescens; assembly: GCA_020796165.1. Lineage (NCBI taxonomy): Eukaryota > Metazoa > Arthropoda > Insecta > Odonata > Libellulidae > Pantala > Pantala flavescens. Next base: position 6,862,054 of record CM036878.1, on the reverse strand, counting down.
ACATTTAGATTGAATATTATTGGGATATTCTACATTATACTTCGATAAGTAGAGTGAAAAATTTGAATTGAAAAAAATATATTGATTCTTATTTAAATAAAATTCTTACGATAAAATCTCAACACAAATATACCACACTTCAAGTATGATATACATGTATGTATGTTCATATAGGTATACATTATTTAAAAGCGAACGGCAGTAATTTTCCTTGGAGATAATTTTCTTAGGGCTAAATTACTTTTTAATTAATTAAAAATGTTCAATAAAACAATTTCAAGAATGCTTATATGCACTATCAATTTTACTTAATTAAATTCTTTAAGCTAAAGCTTCAATATTATTAATATACTAATATTCTATAGCACTCAATAATGCTGCTATAGACTATAATGACACTTATTATAACTTTTACCGTTCGAGATTCCGAAGAAACAGATTGACTTAGGCATCCTTCGATCTGAGGAAAAAATTTAAAAAAGAAATGCATACATTGGCCCTGTCGTAAAATGTAGCAGCATTTCATCTCCAGAAATATTTAAGAATAGATTTCACCGTATTTGTTTTCTGTTAATTCGATACATTCCGGAGAACTAGAATTAAGCTTGTTCCATTTTCCAAAATTCCATTTTTTACCCTTCCCCTGACGAGATAGGAAATTGAAATATTATTATTTCAGCGGCATCTAGGCTCAATTCCAGCACTCCTAGTTAAACAGATATACCTGAGCGCCTCACGGCTTCTGGATCCACCTCAGGCTTCCCAATCTATTTTAACCTCGTTTAATACATCTCCCTTTTCTTTCACAGCCATCATCATCCCTACTCCAATTTCATATTTTATTCCTCTCTCCTCAAACAACTTCCCATAACCTATTCATTCTTTCTGCTCCACGGCTCTTTATCCTTCCACCCTTATGGAATATTTTTCTTCCCGTGAATTTTTATTCTTTGCTTCGTTCAATTTATTGCCCTTGCCTGATTTCTCGAAACCTTGAATGGATTTTTTACCTCCTTCCTCACGACGAATTGATGCGCTCTTCGCCAAACAAAATTCTTCCACATCTCTCTCTTTAACTTTATCTCTCGCCTCTTCTTCTTCTCCTCGCAGAATATATGCCAAGCGAATGAAAATTGGAGAGTCATCGTCGAGAGGGATCATCGGGAATTGCTCTTTCCTCCTATGTTATCTCGTTTTGATGCTCATATGTATATGATTCGAAAATATGGTCAAAGTGCGGTTTCTTTGTTGGGGCGAATCGATATTTCTACTATCGATTGTCTACAGATTTTTAGAGGAGACTATGAAACAATTATCACATTAAAATTGCCTTGTAAGATTCGGTTCTAACTAGTATTGCATGTCAATCGCCGTTATTTTACGTATTCTCTCTCTCTAATGAGGACTGCGATTCTCAAAATTGCAACTCTTTTAAAAAGAATTTCACGTGCAAATTTTAATTTTATATTTCATTACAATTATTCATCAATATAATACTAATATTCAATTATATATATAGCATGCTCTCTATCATAATTTATTCTTTAATCGAGGAACTAGATACTTTTTAATTTTTTCTTATAAAATTGTCGTATATTAAATTTTTTTCAAATAAAAGCTATTAAAGAGAGAGTTTTCCAATAAGATTCCAGTATTCCGAACCTTTCGAACATTGATATTATGTTGAAGCGCTAAATCTCATCTGAAAAACTCATTTTATTAATCTTAATTTCATGCGTTTATGAGAAGTTTTATTGCTTTCGTATTTAAATCTCAATCAAGATATACATATACTTATTCATTTGTTTTTAAACCTTTAATGGTTTTCGATCATCTTCCTTCATAATCTTCACTTCGAGCGTTTACGAAAAATATGATAATACGCGGTTTAATTAATGCCCCTCCTTCTCGTGTGCGCCCCTTATATCACCCGGATATGCGTCAACGCAGCTCCATCTCTCTCAGCTCACAGCCATTCCCTGTCACCGTTTCCTTCTCGCATTCCTCCCAAAGGCACTATTTCGCAATTCCCACCCAAGTCTCGTGATTCCTCCCGATCTAGTTTCTTCTCCCGTTTATCAATGTCATATCCCCTCACTCCTGTTTTATCAGCCAACTCTTCATATCCCCTGATGCTCCTCCATCGTCATTTTCTCGTATCTTCTTCACTCGTTTAATGGTTCCCTCCTTCTTGGCAAATTCGCCACCGCCTTGAGATGCGATTTTGCACTCCCATGCCTTCCTTATCTCTTGCCCTTTCGTCATGAATATCTTTACTTCTTCCCGATTATTTTTTTTCCGCTTCGGCTATACTTATCCGATAACAGTACATACTTTGTCGTCGCATTTTTTTATTTTGACGAAGCTTAAAGTAATTTCCCTTCGGCTTAATTTTCCCCTCAACCTCTATTGTATTTTTTTAATCGAATTGCTTGTTCTCTTGTTGGTAAGAACAGTTCTCATGCGTAGTATGCATAGGGAAAAGCGCTTTAATTTTAGAGTTTCTTATATTATATATTTTTAATATATTAGAATTAATTAGCAATAATTAATCCATAAATATGCAAATAATATAAATTAGAAGTGAAAAAATCAATAATCAGAAATATTAGGATATTTATAAGTATTATATTCTGAATAGGATCATATCGAAAAGTATCGTACCTGAATAGATAAGAAAGTGAGAAATATCAAACTATGTATAAGAATGTAGTATTTATCAAAGATAATTATTAATATTCATATTTTACTCATTTTTTTGAGAAGTCCAAAATATCCTCATCCAGCTATGCGTAGCATAGTATTAGAAATAAAAATTGCTTTGAGATATTCCGTGCAATTATAGATTGTAATCAATAATCCAATTCTTTGAGAAGATAAAATCCCTTGATAAGATGATCCATGGAATTTGTTTCGTTCCATTTATCCTCGAGTGAACAGGAGAATGTCGATAACAGGATTATTGATTGACAAATACTGAATCTGGAAGAGAACCAATCTTTCGTGTTTTCAAAAATAGATATTAAACATGTACACATTTCGAAATTTTTAGTGAGAGAAAATAATGCAATGGTAAGTTTTTCCTAGACTGCCTAAGAAGCCCATCTCGACGACGACATATCTTTTTCAATATTTATAATAGGTTCGTGGATCTTGATCTATAAGACCCGGTATCCGAAGAACTCCAGTTGGTTCACAATGTATCCCTTTCAGAAGTAATTCATTTATTAAAAACCTCTTCGGCTTTCCCGAGTTTTCTACGGACCAAAGTCCATCCATCCGCTCCATTTTATAGCCGATTCTTCTTCGTTTTCCTTTACATCCCGCACCCTTTTAATTTTTCATCGCCCCGCACGTTTTGTCGCTGAGGCACACCTCCTTCCTAATTCAACCCTTTCTCTTCCTTTCCACTGTATCCCACTTTTCCTAATCCATTTCCGAGTTCCCATAAGTGTCTCCTTACATCCCTCTCGTCACATTCATGCCTTACGCCTTTCTCACCTTTCTATATATATATATTCCTTCCGATCCTCAATACGACTCCCATTTTGTCCTCTTTTTCCTTTGATCCGCCGCATCTCTCATATGTCCCTTGTCTTATCCTCTACTTTATCGCGCTTTCCCCTGCACTCCATATCTCATCTCTCGCTGCCCTCTTCCGGAGACACCTGATCCTTACGCTCCATTACAGCATCCAGCCAATCCTCTCTATCGCCCACCCTTTCTCCATAAATCCTCGGAAATATCTTCTCTATGTCCCGCAGATTCCGGCGATGTTTTTTTTTCATCCAGTCTGCTCTTATCATTTCTTTCATATCTTTATCACAACAAAACTCTTGCTCTAGCATTTTTATTTTGATTTTAGGAAAATGATGTCGCACAACGAAAGGTGGCTCCTAGGGTATCTTCACAGACATACTAGACATTGATTTCTTGTCAACGATCGTGTTTGAGTGTAATTTAATTATTTATGTTTCTTTTATTTGTTCATCGTATCAATGTTCTAATACGTTACGTAATTTGACAATGACTATGATATTTCTAGTTTGGGATAAAATTATTAAATATCTTTTATTATTTATCATTATTGTTTCAAAATATAAATTATAAATACCCTTTTTTGCTTCACTTCCAGGTTTTTTCTGATTTTAATTATTCCCTATTATTTTACTGAACACTTTCATAAAACTACACCTTTGAAGGATGGCTTACCCTTCAGTATTTGCGTTCCATATTGCTACTCAGCATTATTTTGACTTTGTTGAATTTTTTTTGTTTTTGTTGAATTATTTTATCTTCAATGTCCATGCGGAGATTTATTTTAAATTCATCTTATAAATTATTTATTATATTAAATATTCATTAAATGAATTAATTAATAAATTAATTATTAATCATTTTAATTATTTATATGGGAAAAACTTTGATGTATAATTCACTACATAAAACATCTCGTTTAGCACGCGCTATTATTAGTAACTCAAGGTCGTAGGTAATTTATTATTAGGTTATTTCAGCGGTATATTTTCGTAGAATTAGAATCTATAAACGGGAGCCTTTTCTCATAATGAAAAGATGTATTATTCATTTAAACGAGAGCCTTCCAACTTTAAATATATGCATGAAGAGGAACCGAAGAAAATTCCTTCTTCACTTTTCATTCCCATCTCACTTTTTCAAGGTTCTTTTATCTTTGTCTCTTTCATCCAAGTTCTTCTCCCCATGTCTGATATTATTTGCTAGTCTATCTCCCGTATTAATATTTCCTTTCGTCATTTATGAAAATCTAAGTAACGCTAACTTCATAGTTTGAATAAGTTACTTTGTTAATTTGACATTAATTCTCTCCACTAAAAATTGGCTTCTAGCAATGTGTTGATTTTATACTTTATTACTTATAGTTTAATTACGGGTTATATTCTCAGATAAAAATATGAATAGGTAGTCATCCTAAATGCTTCCTTTTCCTAAATAAATCCACAATAATTCACACCATCAAATATTTCAACAATCTTCTACTTACATATTCTCTTTTTTGATCTATACCATCACCTCATTTTAACTCCGAAAGAATAAATTTCTTTTACTCTCCTCATTTTGACTATTTACTCCCCTTTCCCCTCCTCTCCGCCCATCTGCGTCACATCGCATATTTCTTCTTCCCTTCCTTTCCCTCCCCTATCGACGCCTCCTTGACGGTATATTCTCCATCCGCAGGTGCTTCGGATCTCACCGCTTCTCTATATTCACCGCAACCTTCCACGTATAATATGCCCCTTATTCCAGTCAAGTTTCTTTCCTTTATCATTCCGGAGGTTTGTCATTTTATGTACACGCCACTTTCTTCTCTCTCTTTTTCCCGTATTGGGAAACATTGCCCAGTCTCAGCCGTATTTCAGCCCATGGAAAATAAGAACCTCTCACGTCCAATTGCACCTGAAGATACCTCCATTTTAAAGTGAATGGGTCACGAAGGCAATTGTTATGCGAAATCTATGAAAAGAAAATTTAGATTTTTTGATTTCGGTTAATAAGACACTAGTAATATTCAATATATATTGAACATTAAAATTATGTGTATGAAACTTAGTTTTACATTTATCAATTATTTCAAAAATTATTCCATTTTGATTGTATATATTTCCAGATAACATTTTCAGCTTTGTATCATTTTATAGCTGTTCCCACACTACTGTATTTTATAATGGTTAAATTTTGAGATACGGCGAGGAAGTAATTTTTTATTCGAACCCGTTAATTTCGGCTGAAATCATTCTTCTCTTATCTAATATTCTTATCGGACAGCTCATTAAATTTAATTCTCATGCAATTATTGCGTCATGTCTATTGTACACGTATACGATTCCCAAGATCGTGTTTTCGCAGGAGAACAGATTATCGCTACAAAAGAGGTTAAATTTCTTATCTTTGTATTGTTAGCGTTGTAATTACGAGATTGATTTTCAATGGGCATTAAACATGGATACCTGAGTTTCATTTCGGCGTGAATACTACTCAAAGCAAATTAGCTCGTGAAATGGCTCAATTTTCGGATGAATGGCATGGTTGCATACTCTATTTACTCAGAGCAGGAAACTGAATTTGCAATTCCAGTTACGTTCAAAATAGTCTGCACTAGCCGCTAATGCTAGGGTTAGGTTATTATTCGTGTGGAGTTAACTAACAAAAGAAAAGAACAGGACGACTCTATGGCTGTTGCATGTGATAATTCATGGTAACCAGTGCATCCAGAGCTTAATGCGTATTAATGTCACGCCATCGACGTTCAATGACCTTTTTTTCGTCATCTTACCTTTAATTGTCGTTAAAGAACTCGTATATTCCCAACTTCGGAATCACTAGTGCATTGCTTGCGGAGAGCGAGACATAAACCGCGTTTTATGTGCAGGTGGACCGCGAAAATCAGAAATAAAAAATCGCGGGTCACAGGTTAAGTGCCGTGTCTCGGAACTGCGTGCGGGCGACCGGTGGAACAGTGGCCATCCGATACACCGTGGAAAGAGAGGAAAACAAAGAAGATGCAGAGAGTATGTGGGCATTTATAAAGGGTGTGCGTGTGTAGTTTCGAACGGGGGTGGTTTACGAGGGCGAGTTCTTTCAAGGAGTCATCCATCCTTTTGAGTTTTTGACAGCTCACGTATAGACTTCTGCTCGGGTTCGCGCATGACCTGGGAACTCAATGCGCTATCGCCCCTTCAACCGCCCTCTTTCCCACCCGATTCTTTCAAACCGCCACCACTTCCCGACCACACCCTCTTTCCCGTGAAAGCTGCGATTTGAGCGGCCACATGGCGATGCTGACTCGCCCATTACGACGCACCTGGAAACGGGTATTTATTCTCCACGGAGACGGATGGCGAGTGCGCTCGGATAGAGCATTTGGGTCAGGTGGATGAAGGAGCGTTACTGAGAAACCATAATCCTCGTGCAGCTAGATATGAAATGTGCCCCTTCAAGAAATGTTTACGAGGAATATCTTAGAGCCATAACATTATCTATGCATATAAATAAGTTTAGCGATTAAGTAATCGACTAGGATTCATTTTGTGATTGATTTACTTAAATGTAATTCAGTATTATATCTTTCAGGATTAATTTAATAAAGGAAAGTTAATATCTTTGAAACTTTAAATTTATCACCCATTTACGAGTTCATCTCGTTTCACGTAGAAGGATATTCAAAGTCCAATATTAGTAAATAAAAAGTTTGAGTTAATTATATATATTTGACATTTCAAATATAATTAACATAATATTACATATATATTACACAGCTTTAAATTTCATATCCTATTTTTAATGGCATAACGTCTGGAGTTAATATATAAAATATTTATGTTCTTTAATTTTCAATTTTTTATGTTTAGAGATAACGAACTTTGCAGCATAATTTGAATGATAAAGATAAACTTCAAGCTGAAATTTTAGCTTTTCTGTAGTTTCATTAAAATATAATGTTTTAAAACATTGTCAACTTACCTTTTATTTAGAATATGGACCAAAAAAACTCGAAATGAATGTTTTTCGGATGCGTGGCATTTGTAGAGGCACGCTTGTAGCTAAAGAGAAGAATATGTAAAACTCATTTCCGCACACTGCCTGGAAGCTTTATTCAAGGATATTCCATTTATTCGGCAGGTATCATTTGAATCTGATCTCGAAATTTTTACTATTCATCGTGTTCTCTGATTATTTGTATCAACCCAATTTCCCATCCTTTCGTTATGCAAAACCGAGGGAAGAATCCTGCGCCTGTATTTTTCTTCCGTTCCACGAATTTGGTTTATTCTGGCTAATGCTCCTTTTTTTTAGTCCTCAAACTTGCAAATTTCTCTTCCGCGGTTTTAATATTCATCCGCATTTCTTTCGTTCCACGGAAGACAGAGGTATACTCAATCACACTAATAATATCCGCCTTTATCTCTCCCTCTTTCCTCCCGTTTCCTGCTTTATCTCCTTCTCTTCATATTCTCGTCCTTTCGCCATGGAAACCGCTTCGTTAGTCAACCCTATGTTTGCTTTTACACCTGTTTTCCCGGTTTTAGTCTCTGACGAAGTCCTTCGGATATATTTTCCGATTCTCATTTTTTTTCAACTCCCAGAATTCTTCGTTTCGTCACATCCCCCTCCTTATCCTTCTCTGCGGAAAATCTTAGAAAAAATAAGGCAATTTAAATTTCTTCGACTCTCGGCTCTCGATGCGTTCAGACGGCACTTTTTTGGTGGGAATTCTCGTCTTTCGCCGATGAACGACGTAAATGCATATGTAACAAACGCTGCAGCCGTTTACAACCTCACCCACGCACACTCTTCTTTCCAGGAAAAAAAAATTGAGGCTTATTAAATTCCAGAGGAGATTAAACGAAGTTTTGCGAGTGACTTTCAATGAACCAGAATATATTTGGTTCCAGAATTATACTAATCTCATTAAGGCCTCAGCTTCGAAGTTGAGAAATTTTCGTGCGAATATCTCAATGAAACTAGGTAACAATGTATTCCCTCCATGGATACCAAACAACGTTCTCTTTCCTGACCCGTGAATTATTCATGAAGTGTATCTCTGCTACCATAACGAATTAATTTTATCTTTAATTAAGATGGATTATTCCTGTATTACTAGACATTTCCCGCGCTTCGAATGTTGTTTCATTTCCATGAATCTACTTAATTAAGATATTTAATGTTAGTTGTTTACACTAGGAGTGATTATGATAGTTACTTCTTTGCCTTCTTGTATTTTTTCATTAAATTTTCGCTTATTCAGTACCGACAGATCGAAATAGCCAATTCGTTGCAGGTGAACAAATTATCCCTGAGCGCAAAGTGTATAAATCCCTTTAGAATGAGTACCTATCTCATGGTAGATATCTGCATCATTTCATGCATCCTTACAAATTAAATCTATGTCGAGAGTAACCGTGGCGAATAACTCCCTACATTGTATGGAAATTTATTCTGACAACACCTCTAAATCACATCCATAACTAGACCGTGACCTCATACAAATTTCGCAAAATTGGTATTGCGTAGCCTTGATACGTCTTTTGTTGGCTTTTCTAATTTAACTGGTGCTTCATGCCTTCCCGAGGTCACGGGCGCTCGTAAAAATAAATTCCTATTGCGTGTGCTCATTTCCGGCTGAGGTCACTCTGGATTTCTCGGCTCGGTAAGACCTGCTTTGCGACCACAATGCGCTCAACCTGTAATAAAGGTATTATAAGGCCCCTCGTGTGCGCTATTTTCTGCCTTCATCTGTTTCTTTTTCGTGGAGAAACTGTTGGAACTTTCCTCGCACCGAAGCCGTGAATAAAGAAAACTTCCGTCGTTATTTCAACTCTGGGCGATAAATCAAATGGAGCACGCAACCCTATGCATTTTGATTACCCGCTATTCGTGTCCCGTGAGGATAGCGTATATAAAATACCGAGGATAAGAATTAATGAAGTTTTGATGGTAATGTATCAGAACGTTTATGCTCTCCTCACATCAAATGAGTCCCTTAAATCCGTCGTATAATTAGCATACCCGTAAAACATTTCCACTTAAATGGCTTTCATTTGTCGAGGCGAAGTTTTAATACTCATTTATGAAGATGATTAAACTCCGAAATTGTCGATACTTAGTTATGATCAAAACAAAGATACGATTCAAAATTAGGCTATAGATTAGGTATAAAATTTATGGAATGTTATTATAGCGTGAGAAAAATAAAGGAACCTATCAGCGCCCTTTATCGTTGAGTTATCGGCCGCAATATTTTACTCTTTAAAAGGGGAATTTAATATCTATTTATGAATTCCAGGAAATGGTCCGTTTTAGCTCAATTTTTAAGAAAACAGCAAATAAATTTTTATTATTCGAGAAATAATAAATTTTCAGGTATACTTTTCATATCAGTACAATCAAGAGATTATTTATGGGATTTGATGAAATCGTTTTATTAAAACCTTTTGAATAACAACACTATGTTTGAATAGTATAACTCATTCAGTGTAAGGCTTCAATTTCAAAATCAACAATTAAATAGTCGTTTTTAGGTGGTTATTAATATTATAATTAGGTAATACATACAATTTTATCGATCTGTTTATTCTGCTTATGCTATTTATTTCTGTCAATGTATTCTGTTTTAATAAATTTGAATATTTTATCAAAATTTATATTTTTAAGATACCTGAAATAAATATTTTGATTAATCGTTATTATTATTATGAATTATTAAGTATTTCATCAATCTCTAAGTTTATAAATTTTTACTATTTGTTGTTGAATTATTTAATTTGTTTTCCTTTTCTCGAAATTCTCTCTGAGGAAAGGCGAGTACATAAGGATAGTCGACGTTCGAAATGAGATATCGAATCCAAGATACGGTGATTTTTAATCCCTTTGTTCTACCATTACCAATATCTAAAAGAGTTGTCATCTTATCGATTCCCCGATGCGGATTCCAGCGCAAGGGGGATCGAGTCTATGGACCTCATTACAAGCTACCAGAACTTTCGTACAACCGGAAACCCCCACCCCCCCCCTTCCCTGAGCGTCATTCTGCTCCATCGGCCCTACCAAACCTCACCCGACCCAACCTCTGCTGTCAAGCAAGTCTTAGGTTCCTTTTCCCCTTCCTCATGAAGTCTTAATTGTATCTCTTTCTCCTCCCCTTGGAGTGAAACCCTCAGAAATATTGAAGAATTATTGCTTTTATCTTTTGAGGAGGCTTTTACTTAGCAGCTTCACTTTTCTTATAAGGATTTTTGGCTTCGTATATTTTATTCAGCTCGGATCATATTCGATCTTCTTTTTTCATATCTGATGTTTTTTATTCGAGATTTTTTATGTACGATAGTTCAATACGGAAAAGAATCGGAATTAAAATAAAATTTAATCTCGATTGACGATTCCCGAGTCTACATTTCAAACGAAGATGTGTATAATCTATATCTATATATCTGACGTAACTTGATAGAACGCCATTATAGAATGAGACTGTCTTATCAGACTTTTTCATTTAATAAAAATCTGAATGTTTAAGTCTACGTAACTGTTGATCAGTCGTTCTTGTCTTGCATTTAATTTTGAAGGTTATTTTATTAAAAGTAGATTTTTGTTTAAACTGTGTAAATTATAAATCCTTTTCCTAATTATTATAATTTTTTTGTGAACATTTATTGCATCGATGTTTTTAATCGATTTAAGAATTTTTTATGGGGAACTTAAGGAACGGTAGTGATTTTATTATTGCCGTTACCTATATTTGCATTCCTTTATTCCTTATTTCCTGTTTGAATGTGTTTACTAAAACAATGAGTTGGTGAGATTCATAAGTATATGAAACTATAATTCGGACTTATCTTTTTTCTTATAATGGAAATCAGAAATAAACTAAATATAAATTATTTTAATTCTGAATCAATGAATCGGAGATAATTTTACATCCCACTTATAGAAAATTTTTTATAATTTATATCTCCAATCGAAATAGTTACCCTAAAATTCATCTCCTCAGAAAACCTTAAAAGCATACTGTATCCTATTACTCTTTAATGGCTTGTGTAAATCGTTATGGCAGAAAAATCCATCTCGCATTATCGAGTTTGATATAGAAGCTGACCGAAATCTCAAATTCTCTTTCTCAGCAACCTCCTCGAATTCATTTCTAAACCCCACTCGCATCTCAAAATCCATTAATCAAATCCTCTATGTCTGTTTACTTTCCTCGCAGTCAGCTTGCCGTCCTTTATCCCCCTTTTCTCATACATTTTCTCCCTCCAAAAGCTTATCGCCTCTCTTGTAATGCACGGTTTCAACCTATTCACCGATATTAATGACTCAAATCGAGTGTTTCACTCTCAACTAGTATGATGAATCTCGAATGCTATACCTTGTTATGAAGCCATCATGCTGATTTAACTCTCTAGAGGGATCGTTAGGTTCTGATGCATACTATTGAGAAAAACCACTTTCCAGTACCTCAGTTCTTTCATATGATGCTTAATAGGCCTCAGTAATTGAAACATTTCGTATCTAGAATAAACATTTTCCTGTCTTTTCGCTGAAAGGAAAGAAAGATTGAAGTTTGGAACGTTTAGCCACAGAAAAAAATGAAATATTTTCGGTTAATTTAAACACATTTAGTTCTTACTAAGAATAAAAGATCTCTCGAGATTTCTAAATGCTAGAATTCCTGCCTCATTAACTTTATTAATTTAAGATAAGTAGTTGCTGAAATTTTCAAAGAAAATTTCATGATAAATTTATTCTTAAACTATATTATATAGCATTATTTTGTTGGACTAGAAGTTTTACAAAATTTAACTCTGAAATTTATAAATATTCTACATTTTTTAAATTTCCTAAATGAAGAAGAAACAGAAGCTATAAATTCTTAAATAATATTTATAACTCTCCTGTTAATAAAATTTGATGAAGATGGAATTATTTCCTTCAACATTTATGTCATCTCTGGGTATTTTTTTGGTTAAGGCAAATAATAAACAATAGCAACCATTCAATTATCCCCTGTGACACAAAACATTGGCTCTCTTTTGCATTAGACAGCAGGGCTTTGCACCCAGAGCTGCAACGCTTCATCGGCTGACATCAAGGATGCCAACCCCTTAATGGTCCAAATAGATCTAGCTAATTGACTCCGCCCAAACCCTCTCACCACCTATGCTCAGACCTTTTCCCACTGACCCCGCCTCCATTCAGATTAGCAACTTCCATTGATCTCTTTATTTTCATCCTTTAATCTCCATTACTTGATTCACTCGACGCAATTACTCTTTGAATTTAATGAGAATTGTGTGATTGTCCTTTTCGTACACAGTCTTCTAGCGGTTCTTCTGTCCCGAAATTGATTAAATGTTGATGCAGATGCTTTTTTATTCTCATTCTATTGTTAGAATTTCATTTTTCTAAAAATATATCGTCGTGCATTCTATGTTTATAATATTCATCTATTATTGCTAATATTATTTATTTACCTATATTGTTAATAATAATATATAATACTGTTGATACCGTTCGAAATATGTTTAAGAATTTTCATCCAACAAAAAATTACTTCTGTCTATATAAGTACCACTATTTCCAGAGATAGTGGTACATTTACTATTAATCTCTCTAGAAGTGCAATTTCAATTCACTCGCTCATACTCCAGTAACTATTTTGCCAACTATCCCCGACTAACGAATAGTGTTACTTGAATATTGCTTCTCTATCATTTACCTTCCATCGTGATATTAATAAAACGGCCTCCAGTGTCTATGGTGAAAGCTTAACGGAGTGATAGATTAATAATGACCTACAAACAAGGGTTAAACTTAAAACTTTACATTTCTTATGCTTAATTACATTATTCGAAAAACCTTTCTTTAAAGTTAAACGAGCATATTTATATTTAAACATTGTATAATAAAGATTCCATTAAGTATTTTACTGATATTTATTTATTTATTGTCAAACACCGTAAAAACATCTACATTCTGGACAATTATAGTGAGGTTGTAAAATTAACAACGGACGTCACAAACATCCAGACCCTGATGGGAAAATTTCCATTTCAGTCGGGATTTGAACCCGGGACCTCAGCGTTAGAAGATCAGCATGCTAACCATTCCGAAAATGAGGCAAATTATGAATATATACTGATTATATAACTTCACAGTTCCCTCATGTATTTTAACTGTTAAAAAAGATTTAAAAATAAAACGACGTGAATAAAAAATAGTATTAAGATTTCCATGAAGTTGGAACCGCACTCTAGGGCTTGAAATCCACGAAATCAAAATTTAACGATGGATAATTTAAAGGTGAATACATTAAACGTGTTTACATTGGATGTTGTGCTTACATTAAACCTTGTGCTTAAATTTCATGATATTCATGAAATCAAAATTCGTAATAGGAACCGATGCTCCGCCAAAACTTCTCTAAACTGTAAACAAATACAGTAGTCGATTACCATGTTTAGGATCCATAAATTTGTAACCCAATAGGCAAAGCTCTGCAGAAAATAGTTTGATACATTTTCCTCGTTAATAAGTGCATTTATAAGTCATATAATCCTTGAATGCATTTTTTGTTCAAGGTTGAAAATGTAAATTAATGTTAGATAGATTTATGTTTATGTGGATGTAAATAATAGAATTTCAATCTTCATTATAATAAATCTTATATAATCTTGTCTCAACTTTAAATCACAACAAATATAAACCTCGATGTGAAAAGGATAAAGGATTAGGTTTACAACTAGGCGATAATAGATTTCATTCAACTTGTGTAGTTTTACAATAAACTAATGCATCAATTATCCTACCAAATGTTTAAGATTAAATTTCACTCCTTTAGAGCGCCTGAAATTTATTCAATATGACGGATAATGCTAGGATATATATTAACATTTATATTGTTTACACGAAATAATGAAACGGTTGCTCTTTGTCGATATGAAATAATAATCATCATCGCATTCCAAATTCTCTTTCTCTATCAGAAAAATTAGTACAACTTTATTAAAGTGATTTAAAATAAAATTTATTTTATTTATTTATTTTATTTATTTATTTTATTTATTTATTTTATTTATTTATTTTATTGTCAAATTTCTATAGACGTTAAAATGAGAATCAATTTCAACTCGACTAAACTCGACAACAGTACATCTTAAAGTTCATCAAAATTAATAATTATGTATTCGTCACTATTTCGCGAGTTTCGTAGACATTTTTCCACGACTTTTGCTGACACATCAGACGAATATTAATGAACCGACCTTGACTATAAATAAGATTCCAGGAGCCCAATGTTTCATTTCCGACCCTGGAAACGCGCATTATCTCACAGATGTCGTTTGTATCGCAACTTCCCCGAATATGAACTCTCAGACGGTTCATCTTCCGTTAATTTCCAATAAAGAACGTCCAAATTTAGTCATTCATAAGCGAGTCGCTATATAATGTAACCTCCTCAGATAACACATTTTTTCGTCAGAGAAAGAATCTTCATTCTTCCCCTCAGTGCATTCATTCGGTTATTTATCTCCGATCCTTCCCAGCCCTCCATTTTATCCCGTTTTCTTCCTCCGATCAATCCCCCTCCCGATCTTTCCCATCTTCTTTGAAATCTCCACCCCATTTTCGCCTCATTCCCTTCCATTTTTCACCTCTCCTCCCTCAGCTTACCTTTTTCCAAATCTCGTTTCCAGGTACGCTGCTCCTCATCCTGCCAATTTTGTTAACGATCAATCAGCGTTTCGAATCTCAACAGCCTTTATTGCCTCTCCCCCTTCCTTTGTGCCATTTCCTTTATATTCCCTCGATCTAATTTCGCTCTGGAAAAAGGAAGAACGATTCATTCTTTTATGTTTTTTATATGGTCAATGAGTCTTTTGTTTCCGTTCCCTTTTTTTTCGGAACGATGAGTATCCGAAAATCTTCTCCGCCCACGTTCCCTTTCAAATTGCGTTTCTTTGAATACATCGCCTCTTATCGTCGTCAGAGTTTCGTCGCGGAATAAATAGGACTTCAAATTAAATTTGGTGGGACCTTAATTTCTTGCTGTGTGGACACTGTGACTTGTAGTTGTTGACCCGAATTAGATTCGCTCGTTCAACGTTCTAATGTGTCTTTTCTCTCTCTTTTTAGGTGAGTAACGATTCCTTTCAATTATAATGAATGGAGATTGGATTGCTGGAAAGTTCTCACGTATGGGTACGTATGTAAAAAGTTGTTGATGCTGATTCTACTATACGGTGAGATATGTATTAATTCATTTAATGTCAATTAAATAGGTAAGAAAGATATGCTAGTTCAGTAAACACTGGAGAATATACCATTATTATTAGAATCCATTATCGTAATAGTCTTTCTTTTTTATATAATTATGCTCTTACTTATACTTTTTAATTCGTTCAATATTTTTAGTTTAACAGAAATCGAATTCAAAATACTCAAAAAAACTTCCGTAAAAATGTTGAAATTAATTTTAATGCGTTATTTATTCGTTATTTTTAATGCATAATTCATTTGTATGTGGTTGATCACATTTAAAATACATTACGAAAACAAAAAACATTTATTAAAAAATATAACAGCGACCTTTCAATGTCATCATAAATTAATGCTTTTGAATGTATTTTTGAACTTATAACTTTCTGCATTGTGTATCTCTCTTCATAATGTCGATTTGTAATAAATAATCGTGATGATGATAATAACGTGTGAATCACGTTGATTAATTGTAGGATATTATATATATTAAGCTTCTCTCTATGCTCTCATTTTAGTCAATGTTTAAAAGATGCGTCCGTTGGGAAATCCGCAGTGAACAAAGTCAGTCCGCTTGCCTCCGATCCATTTTTCCCAGCCTCCATTTCCCTCTCATATTTTGGGTTGCACTTGACTCATTTTCAACCCTTATCCTGCTTCACCCCTATGTAATCAAGCAAACCAAGGTCCTTTCACTTTAAAATCCCTCCCTCGTCTTACTCCGCCAATTTCTCTTTCCCCAAAACCCCATCAGAAAATCCTCTGAAGCAAGAGAGATAAGGATCGATTGATATCATCCGTCAAACTCCTCTAGACTCATCGTGTTGGGACTTAAGAGGTTTCTAGTGTCGACACCTTGGATGACGCTTTTTTCTCGCAGATTAAATTTTTTTCCTCTCAATGTGTCGATTTTAGAGTTCGCTGTTCTTTTTCTCAATTGGCTCGATAGAATTAACTTCTCCCGAAAGTTCCTCTTCAAACTTTCTTCGGTTTTTTTGTATTAGAATTGATTTCGATTTGAAGGGAAAATTCTTTAAGATCCATCTTCGTATCACATTTTAGATGTGCCATTTTCAAAGGGTCCCGAATAAAAAATATTAAAGTCTACGTTCGAAGTTTTAAAAAATTTAATTTTTCGAAAAGATAATAATAAATGATTATAAAAGTTGAAAAACCAATAAGCTTAATAATCAGAATATTTTTATTAGTGTTACGGGTTAGTAATGTAACATATTATTGAATAATTAGAAAGTTTCAACAATGAGCGAATTCGTCATTATACGACAAATAATATTTACTTCTATAAATAGAATTCAAATTTTTAATTTATTTGTTATTGAAATATAACACTAATTAGAAAATAATTCCATAATTATCGTATGCTCGCATACGTATATGACTATGATTTTCGAAACGAAATTTTAGGAAGGGAAGCAAATAGAGGAATTTGAATAGATTAGCTTCATCGATATAATATCTCTGAACCCTACTTCCAGAAAATTAGTTCGCTTAATAATTAGAGGCTGTCACATTTTTTGAAAATTGTAATAAAACAATTTGCGATGTTTACGAATAAAGTAAGTGTTGATTGTATTAGTTAGATATGCCGTGTAAGAAAAAGTTTTGGTGAACTAAATTTTATATTTTCTGCATGTCACAAAATACATAAATGTGTTATTATTCAAGAAATATTTTTTTCTTCTTTTTCTCTTGTTTTTGATAGCAACGTGAAACTCGGGGATCTCCATTTAGAGAGAAAATATCTTTACACACTTTTCTTGGAAACAATCGAATTCCTGTCTCAGATTGATTTCCTTTATAAATTAATGTCATTCGGCCCAATGGCCCAGATATTGCTTCGCAAAAATTTTTTTCTAATTTTTCAATTTCACTTTCCGTCTTCAACTGCTCCTCTCGTCCATTAACTCCATCCCTTCAATTAGGGCCTTATTGCTTCCGGATATCTGCCTCGTTATGATATCCACACTCCACCACTCCCCCATTGTATTAAAACCCGTTAAATTGGTTAATGCACGTTTCCCTAGTATAAAAAGAACATTGTATAATAAAGGCTACAGAAGGTAATTTAAAGACCAAAAAAAGGAATGAAATTAAATAATGAGGAATTTAAGTACGCTATAAGTTCTTTACACGTTCAAAATCTCTTTAATAAACTAAGGCTACCAAAGAAGATTTATAATCCATTATAATCAACTAACAAACATGCATCAATAATTATATTAGAAATTCATTTATCGCTTAAATAATAATCTTTGGCAAATATTGGCTTAAATAAATATTTATCGATTAAAATTTCTATACACTGAAATTCAGCTAAAAATGTACTCTCCGATCATGTACCCGAATGCGCACCTATCCGTCTGAAATCTCTTAAAGACCGTCTCGTGAGAGGATTTGAATAAATGCCCCAAGCGGATTACTTCATTAACATTCCAAGCGTTGCTACAAACTTATCCACACCAGCGTAGGTCGGTGGCCAAATCCTCTTTCCACTGCTTATCAAGCCTTAATTAAAATATGCTTATTGCGGACGTACAGAAGGAAAAAAATATATGCCCGAAAATTAGATGTTAAGAACCACTGGATATGAGAATCAATTTATTAAATGGATGCACGCGATGGAAAGCTTTGTTTTCATCCATTCCTAGGAGTAGTTATGCCTTCGTCTGAAATTCAGGTTCATTTAAAATACAGGTCAATGAACTTCTACAACTCGAGATGAAATATTTATGAACAACGGACGAGCAAGGAACTATAAACCTCTACCCCACATGCAATAATAAGGGAACATTATCAATCTGAGGATTATTTTAAAACAGGATCTGAATTTCTTTCCATTTCCAATGAAATATACCCAACTGTAATTGTATTATTTGCATAAACGTTAATTTTCTATTATTATACCAATTTTAAATCTAAACAAATATATATTTTTAAATCATTCAACTTCAATGTAATAAATCAGTTAATTTTAGTAATGAGAACGAATGTTATTTGAATTTAGCTCTTTATTTAGAAGATGAATATATTATATATACAAACACATCAATCCTATTATCTTAAAATTTATTACTTTTATGGTGTTTGATATATATAGTACTTTATCATATCTCGAAATATTTTATTGGATCGAAGCATTTTATTAGAAGCGAAGATAATATCTAAATCGGGAACATAATTAATCTGAAATTACTTTTCACAATAACTTAAATGAAATAAGCTGGAATCGAAATTGTACAATTTATCTATTTTTTAATCAAATCCTTTTTCCAATTGAGTGAATGCATGAGAAATGATCTTATCCGAAACAGGTAGAATGATTATGAACTAAATGTACGATTACATGTCACTCGATCTGGTGGAGATTATTTAAATTCGACGAGAAAAATAATATACGGGTATAATACATAGAATTTCTAAATTATTTCGTTTTGTTGCATCTACTTCAAAACGATTCTCCATCAATCCGCTGAAAGAAAATCCGTTGAATTTTAATGCAACAATCCAAATTTACATGACGATGTGTATTTCAGTTAACCCTATTCCTCTGATTTATGAGGACTCTCCTAAATAATAACGAAACGTACATCCGGAGCTTTAATTAGCGAAACTGTTTCGCGTCGAAATAATGAGTTCGAAAAAAAAGGGACTCTAACTTTTCAAAATTGTTCTCTATGTGATTTTAATGAATCCGTGCATTATATTTCATGATAATGAATCGCGCTTTTATCCTTAATGTTTACTTCCGGGAGCCTCATTAACGACCGATGATATTTCTTCAAATCTCACCCAGCTGTTATGACTGCGCGATATTTCCTAAATATTTACGACACGTGTCGCATTCCTTTTTTCATCGCCTTCCATTTATCTCTCATTACTTAGACGGGACATAAATTAGAGACTCTCGCTTGACAAAGCGCCTTGGCGACACGGTTCATTAAAAAAAACCTCCATCCATTACGGAATCACATTCATTTGGCCACATCCGCTGCCGCTAATAGGTTTTGAGGAATTGCATTCTGAGGTGACTTCGCGCGCCGAAATGATTTAATGGATCTCACGGATCAAGGCGAATTCCCATTGGCGAAGCTCCATACAGCATCCGAATCACGTCCGATAGTTCGAAGAACGTAGAAAAGTCGGGAATGTGGCAATTATTGGCTTTTAAGCGGAAGCTGTCCCCAGGCAGATGTACATTTCATAAATCAAAATCCCCGGCGTTGGTTATTTCACCGTTTTATAGCGGAAGAGAGATTTATTGTTTTGATTTACGGGACAGACTTCGGTACGAGAGATTGGATAATCGAATTTTTTTCCATTTTAACCGTAAACTATTTCTACGGCGTTTTCGATGGATATTAGGATTAAATATGTACGCGTCAACCGTCGGTCTGCATGACAAGGATATTAGAGGCGATTTAGCGGTTTAAATTGAGTCTGCGGGAAGCGAAGAAATGAATGATGCCCTTTTAGTGATAGATTCAGTGTCAGTCTCCGCTCAGTTTTACAATTTATGGGAAAAGTGAGTCACGGCGCTTTTTATGGGTATATAAGCGATACGTTCATATTGGCCCATCTTGTTTTTTTTACGAGACAAATATTAGTATCTTACAATTTTAATAAAAGGGCTTTTAAGCTGAGTTATGCGTAGCTCTTTTATAAATGTTTGGCTAGATTATGGTTATTTTCCTTCCACAAAATAGACTTCGGAAAAAGAAATTTACTTCTGTAAGCTAAATTGAAAGATTACAAATACTATAGTCCACCTTTTTTTATAAAAATGACCTATTTATTTTCAGTATAAGTGTAAGATTTCTCTCAGGCGAGCATTAAAGTCTCACTAACTATTCTTTGTATTTAATGACTTGAAAACTCATAGAGGAAATCGCTAAAGAAACTATTACTAAGAAAAGAACAGATGATGTCAGTCTAAAAACGCTTATATACTCATATACTCGGAAACAACACCTCAAATAATAGTCGATGTAAACAACACTGCAATATTTCATTTCCTTCAAATCCCTCCAGTAAACGATGAAAAAAATGTTCGTAGATTTTTTGTCGTTGAGAATTATTTTTTTCAACCCCCTAAAGAGAAATTTCAAACAGACGTGAGTTTCTCTTTGTGCTTCCATTCCCAGGAGTGTGCCAAGTTGAGAAGGGATGCAGGGAGGAAGTAAACATTTAGGCCCAAGTGAGAAAGAATATATGTTGATAAGAAACGAGAGGGTAGCGAAGGGCGAACACAATGTTCGAAGAGGAGTTGATGGTCGTTTTGCAATGGATGGGCAGGGAATTGAAGCGGGAGATTGGATGGGGAGAAATAACATCGCCGAGGGGATGTCCGAGAGAAGTTGCTTATGTACGGGACACAGAGGAGGGGGTGTTGTGAAAGAAGTGCTAAGATACGGAAGAGAATCGACAGAAACAAGGCTCTTTTCCGTTTAGGATATCATTCGATGGAATCTACTCCTGATAGAGATCACACGAATGGAGTATAACTGCGAGGCGAGTCTCGTGCATAAAACATCGCAAAGGGGGACGGAGAAGTTTGTGTTTTTACAAGGTAACGATTCGATGATAAATTCCTTTCGATAGATTGGGAATTAATCGTGGGTGAAAGTCGAATGGCGAAAAAGGAATCGTATCTCAGCTGGTCGCACATGATTCAGGCCGTTTACGAAACCTAATGTTTCAGAATGCAGTAGAAGTTGTGATTCTAATTTTTTTCGGCATTTTTATTGTTATGTTTATTGCTTTTGGTCAGTTTTTTGTCTATTCTGACCGGTCGTTTTTTCTAGCTGTTTAATCCGTCGTATTAAGGTCGTGGAAGGAAAATGATTTTTCACACGATTTCAAAATTATTGTAATCGGAAATTCGTTGCTAAAATTCGTTTCCTGAGTTTTTTCTGAGCTACTTCCGCTCTCAAAAACATATCGAAAAAGGGAAACTTATTCCAAATCGGATGTCTATTACCAAAAACTATAAAGTTTTGTACTGTATTAATTTATGGATTAAATATTTAATTGAACAAGTTCCAAGATTTTATTTACATCGATGTATTTAATATAAATGTGACTTAATTTAATAAAAAAGACATCGAATAGAAAGTTTCCTAAAATGTATACATTCTGTTATACTGTTGACATTAAAATTGACTCTCATAAACAATCGATTTGTAATTTAATTAGTTCATCTCCACTCTTTTCATTCAAATCCGTTTTTGAATACAATGTCTCTGATTCTTCTTTTTTTGAAAAAAAAAATACAATAAGATTTCTCAACTCGAGAAACTTCATATTCATAGAGTGAATCTATAAATGAAATCTCAATTTGACTTAACGTTACGAACAGATGTGCATAGCTGAGCACAGTATTTGTCAAAGCATCCTATTAAAAATTTTTAGCCTACGCAATTAATTATCAGTCGAAAAAGAGAAACACGTTAAGAGAGAGGGACTCGAAGGCGAATAATGTTTTATTTTTAGAGCATCGTTAACGACGGAAATGAGCATTTATGGTGAATGCGATGAATCAGAGGTTGTTGAAAAGAGGGCGAAGGACCACAAGAAACGGAGGAAAACCGTTTTTTTCCGACGTATTTTTCCCAGCTTCCCTTTTTCCTTTTTTGCGGATCAATGGAATATAATAAGTTATATATAACTACATGTGATGGAGTGTCGGAGCGGGTCTTTGGGGGGGCGGAGTTTGACGCAGGTGAAAAATAGTCCTGGTGGGTATTGAGAGAGAAGGAGGAATTCTTGTGTGGGAAGGGGTGGAGTAACTGGGAATGACACAGCCAAGTAAATGGAAAAAGCGAGTTTTTTGATGGGCAGAGGGGAATTGGAGAGAAGTGAAGAGTGCTTCTGACGTATCGGAGGAGATGAGGTGCGAGCTATGTGCCGGGAGTTGCAACCGGCCGTTGAGGGAGTGCTTATAGTGGTCGTACCGGAAGGACCGTAAGGTACAATGCGAGGGTTGGAGGTGGTTCTCCGTGGGAAGGAATTGACACGGAGGTCGTTCGAAAATCTCCTTCGAATGCGGTAGGATTGAAAACAAATGCTTAACGCGTAACAATTATGATTTACGTAAGTTTTTACGGAGTTTCACGATGGCAATACGAACATACATATTCATACTTAAATCTATCTATTTCTTCCCCAAATCGATGCAAATTTAATTTTAACATTCCTGAACAAACGCATAAAGTGACTATGCGTTCATTAACTCTTTATATGACAAATATACACAATGATAAATGTGATATCTACATCACGTTCCAAAGAATTATGAACTCTTCAAATATGCTATCAAATCAATCAGTAGATAAAATATTAATTATTATTTAAAAATTTTATTCTTACGGGGAAAAGCCTGATATTTGGGCCTTCTAGGATATAACCTATGACAGATTCGATTTCCTTATATTTATCATATATAACCATTTCTGATTTCATACTTCAAACCATTTTTCGTGAAATACGTACATGGGCTTGCAATTTCGTAGATCGAAAAGGAGAAATTCTTCTTCAGCGTACGATCTTCAGAATTTTATTTTCTGTTGGGGTGAATGTGTGACGTGGGTTGACGGGAGTATACGAATGGAAGACTCGTGTTGGAGATATTCGTGGTTTTTAGAGTTAGAGGAGGAGTGGCGGAAGTGGGTCGAAAAAGCAGTGGAGGAACGAATGCAGACGTAGCCGTAAACACGGACAACTTTGGGGATAGAGGATGGTACAGTTGGTAACCGCAGCAGGGGAAAGACCGGATCGGGGAAAGAGGTTCCAGACACACGCGTTTGATAAGAAAGGAGAGCAGAGTGCGTTTGGCGCAGAGAAATGCTCGGGTCTAGAAACTCGAATGTCGAAGTAAAAAGCATCCGTACCTTGTGCTGACGTCAGGTGAAGTGGAGGTGTGGAAATGTTAGGAAGGTCTGCGGTGGAATCGGACGGGAAGGTTTAGCACGGAATTTATTTGAAGGTGAGGGTTGTGAAGATAAACAAGATCAGGAAGCTGTACTCACCCACGCTGCGAGGCGGACGAGTTGAAGTTTTTTTCCATTCCATCGTTTATCGGATCGTGATGTTATCCAAAAGAAAACTTCCATGTCACAATTCTATCTCTTACGGAACCTCTCCGTGACTAGGTACAGTGACCTACATCATTGTTTGCCCGGTTGCTGTTTGAATTACATTTCCTTGGACGTAATTTTGACACTAGGTTTACTCATTGTGGTTGAAATTGTTTCTAGATTTACTTACTTCGAACGGCGCTTTAAATCCGGAAACAAACTATTATGAAAATAAATCAATAAAGAATTTTCATTGTAATATTAATTTCGATTAAGTTCTAATCCATAAAGAGCTATTGTAGTTATTGGAGAAAAAGCTAAACTGATTCATAGTATATCTAAATTAAATTCCCTACATAAATCATCTTCTATGTTTAAATTGATTAATAAAAGTTCTAATTACTAAACAGAAATAATCTTTTATATAGATATTGAATTATGCCTTTTAGCGTAAACTACATTCCTTGAGTAAACGTATTACTAATGTGTCTTTAAAAATTTTTGAAAATTGGCTATATCTTTACAGAAAAAAACACGAGAGAGCGTGCATTAAATTTTGATGGTGTTCCTAGTCTCCCTAGGATACATAACTTCAAAGAATACATTTTGCTACCGGGAGATCCTTATAGGAGGAGGTTAAAGGAAAAATTGCAAACTCCGTCGCAGTTCAAACAAGCTCTCTCTCTTGGAGTTGCCGCAGAAAATTGCTCGTTTCGAGGGTCACGAGTGCTCGTGAGCGATGGGCAAATATTTACGGTAACAAAAACGCGAAAGGCACGCTCTCGCGTCGAGGCACGTTCCGCTCCTAGATGGTTTATTCGGATGAATGTTTTACCAGGGCCGATATATATCGGAAAGTAGAATGGAAAGTTGGAGCATACAGAATGATCTGGAAAATTCCCAAAGGGGAAGAGGTATCTCGTGGAACGCCCGCGTATCTCTCGGGTGGGAACGCATTCCTAAGGGAAGGCACGCACGTGCGTGAATGTACAGCTCGCGCCCTTAAACGTCATCCGTGTCCTCGTTCCGAACTTTCTTCTGCATTACGTTTATTCCACCCAAGGGAGGAACATGACGCCTCCACGCGGCGGGAATACCTTCTCATTCCACTCCCCGCGGGAGAGTGGATAAAGGGGATGGCGAGATGAAGGATAAGAAGGAACTATCTGCATATGCACGTATTTGGAGGTATCGAAGAAAAGGGTAGATAACCTAATAGATATCAATGATTGTATTATAATCATAGATGTACAAGAAAATAACGTAAATGAATTATTGATTGTAATATATCGCTGTAATAACTATACAGTATGTTTCAAAATAAGTATCGATAAGAATATTCCCATTAAGATGGATAGGTAAAGTAAATAATTATTCGTTAATGTACTGCTTGCAACCTTAATTGATGTATATGGGATAAATCTAATTTATTTGTGTATTTATTATCTATCCATGCGTTTCCTTACTTATCCTATTTGTTACTTAGTTTCTGCGATTTCATTTTCGTGATCTAATTCCATTTGTATAAAAAACATCATCATCACTTACAATGGTTTATTTTCCGTGACGTTTAAGGACAATTAAGAGTAATCTTTATTCAACAGGAAGATTTCATACTGTAATAAAAGAAATAATAAATTAATAAATACCGTGGAATAAAAAAATTTGTAGTACAATAGATGTATATTTTCTGGCATTATTAGAGTTTTGAAACAATCGGTAATTTCTCAAACATTGTTAAATTATCGAATAAGAGGGAATTATTAAAGTACACCTTTAGTTTCCGTTTTCAGTTCGAAGTTACAAAAAAGAATATTACTTACGTTATGCTAACTTAAAGATTTTCATATCGACTCGGAGTCTTTGTATTTCGTGTAGATATAGAGAGAAAAGCGAACTCCTTGACAGAGTTTACTCACCGAGACTGAGTTATGATAAGAAATTTCCCATCGCAAAGTGGGTGTCGCGATGGAGAAGTTAAGAGTGTAATGGAAAAGTAAGAAATGAAGCGGAAGTGTGCTTGTTCATAAAGAAGGGAACGACCTCTTTCGTAGACCCGTGTAATTGAAGGGAAATTGCAAGGGACGGTTTACTTGTAAACAGAGAAATAATGAACGTGAGATAAGAGGATGCTATATTTAGAAACGGGGAATGAAGTGTTTCTTCACCTCAAACATCTGACACGGAGTATCGTCATCAGTGATTTACCTCGTAAAAAAACAGGGAAATGACCTAGTAAAGAAATAAAGCTTTATTTCAAGTATTTATTTGTATAATATAGGCGTGTTTATAATCAATTTATATCCATCACCAGATGTTATTAGTTCAGGAGTTTTCTTAAATAATATTTTGTAAGTTAAATACAGGAATTAAAAAAGTATAACTCTTGATTTACAGTGTTTTCGGGGTATTTTATGTAACGTAAATCATTCTTTGCTGTTTAAATCAATTTCTTTAATTCCTTTACTTTATTTATACGTCGAAAATTAAACTCCCAAATGGAATTTCAAAATAAATATCAAACAAAGATTGTCTCTTTTATGAGCCTTGGAAATCCCTTATCACCCAAATTGAATTATTTAGATGCACTTACCTCGCCAATTAATCTTCAATGCTACAAAATTCGAACGTCTTTTGTTAAAATTCCTTCGTCGCCTCCCTGTGGAGGGATGGAGAACTTTTGGAAATGTTTTACAAAGCTCAGGCGAGAAAAACGGGAATCCGACGATGAAAGAAAAAATAACGACCCAATAACCTTTCGAGGAGAATAAAAGGAAAAGAGGTTTTGAAGACGGCGGATCAGGTGCTTTGGAAAAGAAAGAGAGAAAAGTTAATAATTGAATTTGTGAGAAGCAGAATCGATGGCGGGAGTGAGTGGCATGGGTTGAGAAGGGAAACGGGTGTATATTGGTGGATAAACGCTGTGTAACAGGAGGAGAAGATTACTAGGAGACAGAATAGGCTAAAGAGGACTTTGGAAGGAGACGGAAATGGTACCTGAGTGGATTATTTTCGGGAGCTGTTTCGTGAGTTGTTATTCGATCTATCGCAGGAAAGAGCGTGTGCACGTTTTCGAAGATTCGAGTTACTTAAGTAAAACTTGGGAATAGTAAATAGGGATTGTCTCAGAGAGTATGGCTTTTGCTTAAAAAGTTATTATAGTTAATGGGTTGTTATAATAACGAAGTCAAATACCCAGAATTAATGAACATACATATGAATAAGAAAGATAATATAAATAAACAAAATCAGTATTTGCATTGAAATTTATAATTATGTATGTTTTTATCAATGCTGAATCAATATCTGAGCACGAAAAAGTACAGTCTATGAAAAAATAATTTAAATAGGATATCTAATTACCAGATATTTACTAACCCTATACACATATACAAAGTTCTAGATTTATTTCCATATTCCCTAATTTGGCAAATCAATTAACTGTTTATCGATGTTATTAGCAAGCGAATTCTAAAGTAAGTTGTTCATTTCGAATTTAGTCTAGCGTGGCTTGAATGTTTGCCGCTGTAATTCGAGAAGACTCAACCTAAACTTTCTCATCCGGATACAAGACAAATTCGATAATTAACATACTTTCTGGAATAATCGAGGAATTCGGAATAGTGAGGGAAAATGTGTGAGTAGGTGTTCAGGAAGTTCGTCATGACGCAAGCTGATTGAGCTCGGAGTCAAACTCTAGAAAGCTTCGGAATCTCGATAGGGTGAGGATACTTACGAAGAAAGGTTCTGGGAATAAGAGGAATCCGAGAAAAGCGTCAAAGGAGGGAAGGGAAGAAGGTTTTATGCCGATGACGTTTACGCGAGGATGGGAAGTTGGGAAGTTGGCGGTTTCCATAAGTTCATTCCCACCGCGACTCGGGAACCTAATTTGTTTTCCTTCGATATCGAAAACATTTGCGGGAGAGCTATTTTCTATGCTCCTCTGATAAATGCTTAAGAGCTTACTTAATATCCCCTTTGTGGAAATGACTATTCGTGAACAATCTCAGAGGCTTTGTTTGCATCTCGGCTAATAGAGACTCTGTGAGATTAATTCGAAGGCTTTGTGCAATTTTTTATCTCGAACGTATCCAAAGATAACTGTTCTGTATGAATACATTACGTCTCTACAGCTTCATTTACTTACTCGTGTATTACCTGAGTCATACAGACTCAACTTTACGCTTGCCAACAGTTTAGCAAGTGTGAAATTGATGTAACTAAATTAATCTCTGATGAACAATTGCTCATTGCAGATTATAAAACATAGCTGTTCCTATTCCATTGTAAAATGTCTATTCTTTACATTCATGAAATCTTCACGTACTTAACAAATGCTTAAATAATCCAGATAATTTTATTCTCTTCGGAAATGTAAATCAATTCTAAATATCATTAATCTAGTAAGTAGTTTATGGTTAATTACGAATTCTAATGAAAATCAATTTTTATATTTGGTTTCTAAATTACATATCTGAACAAGGCTAACCACTTCAGCCACTACTAACGTCACATTTCATTGATTCCAAACAATATCTTAAATTCAAATTTTTATCGAAGAACCAATATTGATTTGAACTATTTTTTCCATATTTCTACATCTATGTAATTATAATTATCTTTTTATCCACAATCAATTATTGTTGTGTAATAAAAGATTTATAAATTGTGAGAACTACAAATGTAATATGTGTTGCGAAGCTATATTATTTTATAAATTTTCAACACGCATCTCTTTATTATCTTCATACTTTTTATCGCACATTTTAGACACAATAACATGCATTCTTATTCCTCACACCTTTCACCACCTCACTAGCCTATGCAACGTTTCGTTCTAGAACTTGTAAGGGGCTATTAACCCATAGATAACCACATATGAAATAGCCTCGTCACTTACAACCTAATGGCCATTACATTCTCCTTTCAATATTCCGGCATCACTCGATTCGAGCCATTTCCTGATAGAGGCACCCACTTAAGTTGATTTGAGACGGAGGTCCACGAGTGGCGGAGAGATAAAAGAGCTTTGAACGTGGAAGAAGACACCTTTGCCGACAGTCACTTGTTTGAGTGGAATTTCCCCAAGTAGCCACTGGATGGGTTGCGGTTACTCTTTTTTTTCATCCTTCTTCCCTATGAACACGAGGTCACTGGGGTCATATTCGTTATCATCCTCATCTTTCCGTTGTTTTTCATTCTCTTTTTTTTCAAATATCGATGTATGATCAAGAATATTGTTATTAATTCGCAATTTTTTCGTTTAAATTATTATTTCATTTATTTTTATTGAGATTGCAAAATGTTTAAGTGTACCATTGGGTGTAAAAGCTTTTTAAATTTTTATTTATGATTTAACAGAAAACAACTTTTCAGTATATTATGGTTCAAATATCTCATTTATTATTTTTATAATATATATTATTTTTTAGTCTTTTTATCCGCAGAAATTTCTGGATTTGAATTATATTTTTAAGCTATATTTTCGAGACAAACACTGATATCCTATGTTCCTAATCTTCTTATATATATTTTAAATGATAGAATCCTTTCTCTTTCATCATCAAAGTCAAGTTCTACGATGTACTTTTTTGTTTTCCCTCCTCCATTTTCCATTGTTTGGCTTTATCTTGTACTCCATAGCAGAGTACAGACTACTCTCCTGCGAAAAAATAACCTCCCGATTGGATGACTCCTGATGTTCTTCCTCTAATCTTCAAGTTACTTCCCTTCCGTACCCTTCTCTGCACCTCTTCATCCCTCGCCAGCTGTTGAAAATGAAAACTGCTCTAATTTAGGATTGAGCCAGACACTATCTACCTTTAGTGTTTCTTTCTGGTCTTCGTTTTAAAGTAGATTCGCTGCGACTTGGTATATTTGGGATGAAAAATGAAATGGAAATATGGTATACCTCGAGAAAGTCATTTTTTGTTGAAATAACAGCATGATTTTTTTCATTTCTAGTTCTTAAGATAGATCTTAATACAAGTCTCTATTTATTCAATTAGCTAACAATAGAACATCTCTACAATTCATAGATTTTAAAGTAATAATAATTTTCGATGTAAATAATCAATTCCACAAATACTACAGTTTTGTCTTTGAAAATATTCACATCATCTTAATACGATGTTTTCAATTCACGCACTATACATACATAAATGATAAAAGAGTTGAATTATTCCAGAATTTCATTTTATTTATTTAAGGAATACTATCGAGTATTATAAGCACATTGCCCTTAAAAGAAAATTATTTTTTGAGCTCTTATAGGCCCTTTAACTATCTTAGTATGTTATGGATATTAAGTAGTTTAAATTAAAATTGCTTCACAAATAAACTATGTATGACCCAATGAAATATTCAGAGTATCCCTATTCTCTGACAAGATAAATTACTAATTGACGAAGTGTGAGTCGTAATATCTGGAAACAAATCATATTCCGTCGAGTAATGGAGTGTTGTAGGGATCCACACAAATAAAAGATCAAATTATGGAGCTTTATGCGAGATTCCGAGACAGCTGGGGAATGAAACACGGTCCTCGTAGACATCCGTGATGAAACAGCTACTCCCCCGTCGACGCCTGCGAAGTTATTCCCGACGCAACCCGCACAGCTGACTTGTATCGCGGGTCTGCATAGCATCGACGGCGTCAGTCCTCGTGGAAGAGAGGCACCACTAACAATAGCAATAAAACAGAAATGCGGATCTAGTGAAAGGGCAGAAGAGGAAACGGTGCGTGATGGTGCATGTATCGGGGATAACACGAGTTGAGGCATTAATACGCAGACCCCCGGAGAGAAGTAAGGGTTGGAAGAGGATGCGAAGAACGGATATCGAGTGAAAAATGCAACCGAATTGCTCAGGGATTGAATGCAATCTCTCATTGTCGTTATGGAGAATGACTTTTGATTTGAGCTAAACAAATCAATCAAACTGTTCCCAATCTACGTCGAATCTCTAGGCGAACTTTGACCCAAACCATAAGGTCAGCGTTTATTGAAGGTAATTATAGTCTGTTGTTAATGAAGCTCTCGAGCGAGCAGAAAGAAACTAAATATTAACTCTAGATGCTTTACTTTCGAAAGGTTCATTATGTTCGATAATTTAGTCTCAAAAGTTAATGCTATAATTAAAGTAAAAATGATTAAATATTTTTCAAGTTTTATAATTAATATTACTCCTCGAGAATTCTATAATTAGATACTTAAATTATTCATGTGCTTCGCGTGTCATTTATAGGTAAACATTCCTGGTCAAAATTTAATTCCATCGTAACTTACGATGCTCTCTCAGGGACGTCTAATTTCATAGTCATTATGCAACTGGGCGGTCGCCCGAAACGAGGCAAGCGTGGAAAATAGAAATCCGACTTTGAAATCAAAGGCTCCTGAATCGGGATGAAAATTTGGGAAGATTTGGAGATGGGTGAAAGCGCACGGTGAGAAATGTAACTTGCTTGTCCGAAGCGTGAATTATGCAAATGCTTGGGCGTATTCAATGACCAGAATCTAGCCAGCGAAATTGGTTTGTTCTCTTGCTCCCAGCTGGATGTTAAACGCCTCAGAGTTACGTAAATGGAACGCAGACGAAAGACCAAATTCGAGAAGATGGTATCAAATTACAAGCATCCGCCGTAATACTGAATCGTGTACGCTGGGAATAATTTATGAGATGCATTCTATGGGAAATTGAGGAACTTAAATTGTAGTTGTTTGCTGCGAAAGAAATCTGATTAATTCATTTTAATATTCCATCAGTAATGAGTAAGTTTTCTGAGTAAAAATAATGCCTGTTTTAGAATCCTAGTAGCAACTATTTTTCTAGGTATAGTCTTTCCTTGGAGATTTCTGAATTTGGAAAAGTAATTTATTCCGCAATGTTTTATTGATAGCAATTTATTCACGTATACAATCATTACATATACTATGACTTTCAATTGTGTCTCTTTGTGACTACATTTATTATAATCAGAAAATATATTTAATATACAAGTACATTTAACTTAAAGAAATTTCTGGTGTCTTGCTCTCAATTGTACCCGATTTGTATCATGCTCGATCTTGATTACAAATTAGAGTAATTGAAGGAATCCCTTATATTCAAGTCCCCTTATATTCAAACATAATCTAATATTTTTGTAATCCATCCGGAAAAACTGAACATGCTGCTTAAAACTCTGATCTACCTGTAAAAATTCTAATATCACGAAAATTTAACCAAATTAATCGTTTAAAGTGTTCGTTCACTCCAGGCTCGATTTTAATTTGAACAAAATTACACAGTTTATCCGGATATAAATCTGTGATGGGAAGATGTGTATGTAATGTAACAAACAAAGTTTATTTACACTCAGCATATTCGGCATATCGAAATGACCCAAACGCGGTAAACAAAATTCTCCGCGATGAAAAAAAAATTAAAACTCTCTTATCTATCAGAATAAATAATGACGCGAAGAGATAATCCTTATCATCATCACCCGATAATTTTGTGCAAACTTTGCCATCGACGTACGCATGCCAAGAGGACGTAGGGGAATTCATCGGTAAAAATCCTTTCTTTTTCTACGGGTAATAAATTTGGTAATGACATCGACGGAATGTTTACATTCTGCTTTCCCTTTCACTTCCCACCTATGCTGCCGCGAATATCTTGCACGTCACTTTTAGGACTTGAATTACGTTTCCGCTAATGCGTATCGCTAATACAGGAGGCGGCATCCCCTCCATCGCATGTGTTTTAACGCGGTAGAGTAGATAAAAACGTATGGGATGTGATTTGTCGCAGATGTGAGCAAATCGGAGAGGAGTCGGGGGGGGTGTGCAGTGGTAATGGATGAGGCCGTTAAAGCATACGGGTGAGAGTTGGCGAACGAGAGAGGTCAAAGGCTGTGAGGGAAAAAGTAGGTGGGATGGGCGGAAGAGGTTACAGTTTCGGGGGAGACTTTCACAACTGCGGGGGTTGGAAAATAACGTTAAAGGGGATGGTTATTGTGCGCTCTATGTAAATTCAGGCCATTGTTGACAAGTCACGCGATCTTCTGGAGGGTGTACGGATGAATGCCTTTTGTTGCAAAATTGGGAGGAGTCGGGGGGGGGGGTGTGAGACGAGACCATTGTTTCGTGTCGGATTGTAAACATTAGGACGCCGAAGAATACCAATTTCGAAAGGTAACGTGGTTTGTGTTTGGAATCGGAGACAAAAGGGAGGCCTAAGTAACTCCTCAGTATTCCGAGCCAAAGGCTGTTTTCTGCTTCCGCACCTGTCACCATTGGTGCGGCGAGCAGTTGTTGTTGTATGAAGTTTACGGGTTCATCACTTTCCTTACGTGAAAGTTTAATGGTTCCTCATCAACAATTACTGTTGACTAGGATACATTGTTGATGTCCGTATTAACCTATGAGCAGGATATATAAGAAAACGACTCCTTGATAATTAAGCGTGCAAGAGACTGATTTTTCAGTATATTATTTAGTAAAAAGCACTTTAATATTTCTTAGTGGTAAGTTTCAACCCTATATATGAAACACGTAAGGTTGAAATTTATATTTTAAATAAATCTGCCTATAAATTAATAATTGCACACTGTGATGAATAGTATGTAAAAAATATTTCTTCGTGCTCTGCAAGAGGTGATGATGATTTGTAATCATAATTGAGCTTGAAACTGTTAAAGAATCTGTTATACCCGACCAAACTACTTCATGAACTACACACGGCGTTGAAAAAATAAATAATACCCAAAAAATCTATGGACTTACTTAATTTAGGAGAGCAGAGAACGATGGTGAAAAAGAGATTGGCTAGCAAAAAAATACTCCATGGAAACAAACACGCTCCGAAGAATGCATACATCGCGGTGAGATCAAACGCTTCAAAGTGAAAGCGGGAAGAATAGAGAGAAATGAATGGAAGGGTATTGGTTTGTCGCATTGTGTGCGTGTAGAAGAGACCGGAAGGGCAAAAAGTGGTGGAGGATGGACAAATGCGAGGGCGGACAGCGCCCGCGAAGGCAATAAAGAGGTGAAATGATGCGTCGACTCCCCCAACACATGCACCACCTGCCACCCCCTAATCTTCGCTGCTCTAATCCCCACTTTGCCATCGACTGCCCCTCGCGCATAATCCCTTCGGACGGAGTCGCCTAAAACGCCCTCTCCGATGCACCGCTCCTCCATGTCTTCATTCGCTTTCTCTTCATCGTTTCGCTCTCTTCGAATGGAAAACAGACGAAGAAGAATGCGTCGTCCCAGAATTGTCTATCTTTCAAGAGCAGATACAAAGCAACTCTTTTTCGAGTATATAACATTGTAAATATTTCATATTTTTAATACTTTTAACTGAAATTAAATTTAAAAGAACATGTTTAATCAGTCAACACTTTTTTACTTCTTTAATTACATTGAATTAACTATTATTTTGTATTTATAGGGTCGATAAGTTGTATTGCTGAGCTACTATATTATCATGCTTTACGTGCACAAAGTAATTGGTGTTCATGATTGACTTTCAAGACATTGATAAATAGATCATATTTCTTTATAATGTAATTGAATTGAGAAAACATTTATGATTATTTTCATAACCTCTCGTGCAATTTTATTATTTCATGGTAATGGCCCTTTTATGAGTTAAAGTCTTCTTATATTCTTCGCTTAAAAGTTATATTTTACGGTTTTTTCAAAATTAAACTCACATAAAAAAATGATATATCAACCAATAGTCCTTTGAAGTTTTTCTCAAGCTAAAGATTCTACGCTTTAGAAAAATTCTATTCTATCTCTGTATTGAAACGTATATATAGGTTGTAAAAGTAGGTTGACTGTACAATACAAGGGAGTGAGATGAGATGGAAAACAAACTATGCTTTTCATTCAAACTATTTAGAATTAAGATCTTTTTAAGTTTTTTAAATTATTGAACAATTTTAATGTGAACCATATGATGGATTAAAGTTTAATTCGTGCATAAAAATCGAGAAGAGAACTTCTTTTTGATATGGAACACGAAATGATAAAAACAACTGTAAATTTCCAGAGAAAATTGGTATATTCGCAACCGGTTTCGCAATATAAAATTAACACCTTTATGTTACGAAACCGGTCAAGAATATACCAATTTTCTCTGGAAATTTACAAAGATATTTTTATTACTATGGCATTCCATGAAGTCACGCCTTCTGACATTGATTTAATGGATCACGAAAAATTAACTGTTCAGGTGTTTTCAAGAATTTCTGAACATTTTTATTTAAAGTTTACTTTAAATATACTATAATTTAATTGGATAAGTATAACAAATATTTTGTCCAAATTTATCTTAATTATTTTAACTGTATTGAGCTCCATTACAGCATTTATTATCGAAAAAATTCAGAATAAAGAAAATGGCGTGCAAAACGTTTTATCGGTGTTGAAGCACGATTAATAGAAAATTTTCATGATATAAGTATAACAAACTCCGAAAATTAAATATTTCATAGTAGAATTTACGAATAGATAGGCATATCTCACTACATTTTAATTAAATTTGTACCTATAGAGAGATAAAACAGTGCGGAAGGCATCCTCTTGACCATCGAATTCTTTCTGTCAATTTCTCTCAGTGTTGGTCTCCCTGCATTTGTACTCTCTAATCTTCACGCCATTCGCTCTCTCTTTCACTGATTAACACGCGTGGCAAATTATCCGATTGCAATGGCAGCTTTCGTTGATTTTTCCCTTTTTATTTCCTCGGTGCAATCTTTTTTTTGTCCCGAGTTCCATTGGCGTATCTCAAGGGATTCGCTGCGATCCTTATCGTGGGCGACGCGGCTAACCATACTTGCCCCCCCACAAATACCCTATCTACCTTTGACCCTCTCGTTTCTTTTCCCAATTCCAACCACATTCCATCGTTTATGTTTCTGAATCCTCAAGTTTAGAATACATCCGCAACATTATATAATAATAATACGTGTTAATTTCTTTCCTTCCCTATTCATAGAGTATTTCCTATTCCAGCATTTGCTGCTTCCATATTCCATTTTATTTAATAGATAAAAAATCGACTTATTTTTCTACATAGTTTTCTATGAAGAGAAATTGACATTCAATTGATTCGGTAATAAAAATAGATGATACCTATTAAAGGTTATCACGACCTATCCTATCATGTCTTACCCACAAATGTATAATCGATTCATAAATAGCTGTAGAATACAGCGAACACGTTTCTCAAAATTTTGAATTTTATATCTTCTCATTCTAATATTAACTGTTGAAGTATTCTTCAGTTGGTTTTCCTTAAATATAATATTTGTCCAGTTTTGGATAACTTCTACATAACTTATATGCTTAGTATACAAAAAGCCCTTGTGGGGAATAGGACGATGTCAACTAGAATCTTTCAAACCATAACTATGCAAAAGAAAATTATATTACTTACATTTAATATTGAGTCCAACTATTAATGACATGAACGATGATTTATTTAATTTACATTTATGTATTTTGTGCCATTAAAAAACCTCGATGGGGGTCGATTTGGGAATCTTATATTTTTATGAATCATTTTTCAAATATATAACCCAGTAAAAGAAAACAAATATTAAAATATATTAAAGACGAGTTCTGCAGTTTTTAAGGTAATCCCGCGCTCTTTCTGAGAGTCCAATATCAATAATAATAAAAAAGTAAAATTTCAATCCCATTTTATTTTCATATTCATAACTCAATTTATCATCACGAAATACTTGACCGATAAGAACATCGTCCCATCCAGTTCTCCTTCCTCCACATCACCCTTCGTGGCCACAGCCGCCGTCCGTTTCACCCGTTTATTTCCACCAAAACGACGTTTCATTTCAAAAGCACTAATCGGGTGCATTTGCTAGGATTACCTAGAACGAGGTGGCAAATATTCAATGTGGTGCGATGGGTAATTCGCCCGGAAGCTCTCTTTCCTACTGACACGGAATTACTCGATTAGAGCGGTTTTCGACCTCTATGTTGATTTATAATGGAAGGAAAGAGTATGCGTTTCGCGGTTTTAATGGCGGCTTTGTTTTTATTTCGCGTCCATGGTAACTTCATGGTTTTCCTCCAGCAAATGAAATTTAATTAGCTTTGATCGAAAGATACGAAATTGAAGGCCTCGGGAGGCTCCGAATCTGTTGGAGCGGACATAAAGTGGACTGCCATTGGTTCTCATTAAATTTTACATTTATTGGAAAATTCTTTTAGGTTTTAGGGATTCCACACCGCAAAACCTCAATCTTCATTGATCAGCAGACGCTACGTAACGTCCCGCAGATACTATTTCCTTTTCAATTGATGCTTTGACTGTCAGGAATAAAATGGATACGTACGGGTACAGATAATTAAGAATATTTATGATGATTAAAAGATAAATAATGGGTTTAACCAATTATTAATACGTAACATACATATTTTATTACCCAGTTTATTGCAATCTTACAGGATCATAAAAACAAGTACTCATTCATTTTTCAATATAATTGATTTTTATGGTTATCATCAATGAAAAATAGTAATTTAAAAATTTCAATGAATAAATATACATTGCAATATTAAAGTTTTAATATACTTAATGGAGAATAAGTTTTACTGATATGTAATATTACGAATTAAAACAGCGACCAAATACTGATTAGAAAGTGATATTAGCCAAAGTTCAAATTTTAAAAATTCCGTTGTCATTGATGCAATATTATTTATTTATTATTTATTAATTTCCATAACACAATAACTAAGTGTTGCAAACATTGTGATATCAATGTTTTATTTCTTCATTTAAATTTGGCTATGAATCAGAATTTTAACAAATATTATGTCAAGTTAAATCAAACAATATATATGATATATATCTAAATTTTCTATGCCAACTTATTTCCTACACTAAATCTTATTAATTAAATAAAACATTGATCTGTTTAATTTTGCACATTGTCTCCTCATTAAACGTTCAAAAAGTAAATAAGAATAACTTTCAAGATCGTCATAATATCGCCCCAGAGTTGTGTTCAACCTTTTCCTCACCACATTGAATTTTATACGTGAATTTAATTGATATTTACTCGAGAAACCTTCCGGGAAAACCTCCTTGAAGCATCCTCCTTTTATCCCTCGAAGACCTAAAAAAAAAGCTGTCAAAGCGCTATAATCAACTCTAAAGAGAAAAATGACCGCAAATTTTAACCCCATTATTCGTTCCATTGTTTCGTATGAAAAATCGCGATTCGGGGCCTAAACGCGGCTACCTGTCCACCGAAAGCGGGGATCAAAAAATGGGGAAAAGTGAGGGGCTTAAATCTTTTTTATTCGGTCGCATTGTATCTCCATGGCACCGCTGCGGTGGACTCGATGACCATAAAAAAGCGAGATAGGGGGCACCAATTATTCTCTAGCGGGCACGGTGTGGGACACCCGGAAGGGGATTTTTGCATTCTGCAGAATCGTTAACTATTGGCATTAGTCGGGACGTATTTTTCATTATCCCTGTTTTCCGAACGGCAATCCCTCACTCCCCGAATATAAATCCTTGTTTGTTCGCCGTTCTTCGCTTTTTTTCCCGTGTCGATGGCGTATTTTTCTCCACTTTCAACCGTAACGGATTCTATTTATTTTTCATCTCACGCGCCCTGCGATTTTTTTTAAACGCGATTATATTTCGCGATTTTCTGCTCCCTCCCTCCCTCGACATCGGTTTCTATTACATTTCGTATTTTTCTCTCCCTCTGCCTCCGTTTCGCTCTTAATCAACCGCCCGGAGGCTGCTAGGCTACCGCGTTTCCCCATCTCACAGATTACGAGTGAAATATTTTTGTCATTCGTCACCCTCCCGATGGATATTCCGGGTAATCAGCGGATAACGATTCCGTAATTCGTAAAATACTCGGCGGCTCGGTCAATCACGGAGGAATTCATTGCCTCGTTTTCTCGAAAAATATAGGGAGCGGAAGATCGGGTTTTCCGTCCTTGATTAATTTAAACGCGATTGGAAGGAGGCTGGGCGGAAAAATGCCGGAGTTTTTAGGAATTCGCAGGTAATCGTGATTGGTGGAGGCGTGCGATTTTTACCCGCTTTAATCATGCAAAAGGTTACCTTATAAAAGGTGGAGGGACAGAGCTATGCAAATGTAGTGGAGAATGGGAGCGATTAGAAAGTTCCGAAGTGTTCCGAAAAACTGCGGGTGATTTATATTGTTCTCTATGTATTTTGAGCGGAGAGAGCAACGTGACCTGGAATGGGGTATAAAACGTGCATTTAAGCGTTAATTTATACTCCGGCGGTTGCGTAAGTTCTTATCACGGGTGGAAATTAAACGGCAATATGGAATCCTTTGTTTTCGCGCAAATGAGAATGTTTATCCCTTCGAGCGTGAAGATATTGACGCAAATAAACCAATTTGATTCTCCAAAATGGAATAATTACGACCATTCTAATTGGGAAAAGTTTCGGGCGCGCTATTACAATATGACGGTATTTTAATGCGGATCCCTATTGTAAAGGAAATGTGATAAACAAAATGGAGCGTCCCTATCAACCATGGTTTGCGTTAGCTACTGATTAATCGCTCGATATTATCTGCGATATCGGATAATTCAGAAATAATAAACAGAGATATAATTAATTTTCTTTCGAAATAGATTTTTTTGAAATGTAACCTCTGCGTGTTGATAAAAGATCGGAAATATCGCAATCAGAAAGATCTGCATCATAAATATCATTCCGCGAGAGTGAAAATTTTCCGATCGGGATTAAATATGTTTCCAATTTAAATGAGCGAATTTATTATACGCATATTTTTACGAAAATTATTAACGAAATTTATTTGAATAAAATATTTTCTTCCTATAAATTCTGAATATAAAGAAGCGTTCGTGAATGTATATTTCTGAGAAGTGAATTTTTGAAAAGTTTTCATCCTTTTGTGTAAACTTCAACTTCTGTTTCACCTTTTTAAAAATCTGCTCGAAAAATATTATTTCTATATTAGAATAATATTTTTTAAAAGAATTACTAACGAAATACGTAATAAAACGATTTCAAATACAATCCCGTTTATACTTTCATTGACCTCATACAAAGGTCAAGTGCTTTCATTAGATTTTTACTCTAGTTCATTCTACCGATCGCCTTTTTTATATCGATTTTGCGATAATTTTTCGGAATTATTTATTAATTCATGTTCATTTTTAAGAGTTTATATTAAATTTCATTTCGAAATTTGGTGGTTCAATAGAGAAATGTGTAAACACTGAAAAAAATCAATTGCGTAACCGTAAACACTTCCTTAGGGAAGGGAAAGAAATCTGCATAAAAATGATTTCACATTTAAAGCTGTTTCGGCGACAAAGGAGATGTATGGGCAAATGATGAAAATGAAGAGGGACGCATGGGAATCCCTTTGGGCCATCAATAGCCCTGATTAAATATACGAGGACATCCCACATAAGTTCTTGGTCCGACCTTTAGCGCCATCTCTCCACAAATTCGCACACATAATGGTACTCCAACTACCGCTCAGGAGTACATGCGAGGCGTAGGCGGGTCAAATGGGGCCGGAAGGAGCGGATGGGGTCTAATAGTAACAGGATGAGATACAATGCGAAAGGGAATTCGGATATTCTGACGGAAACGTGGCTTTCCGATGCATCCCGAGTGTTTTCGTTGGACAGGTTATGAAGGGGAAAGCGGAAGTGAAATGTGCATGTGTGTGTGGGACCGTTGGAAAGTGAGATTGGTGGGGATCACACCCACGTTCGCCTCGTAATCACTGTCCGCCATTCGCTTTCCCGTCCCACGCTTCAATACCCAATTTACTTTGCCTCTTTTTTATTCGCACTCGGAATCGTCCGTCAAATCCACTCGTTTCACGGTTAATGTTTTTTTTTATACATTTTATATAGCTCTCTCGTCGACCGCCTTTGTTCTGCGCTTTCTTTTCTGCCTTCTTTTTAGAACCTGTACTTTCACCTCTCGTGACAGTCGAACGAATTCATTTCGTTATTGCTTTACCTTCTTTCGCATTACAAGGAAGGAATATGTGCTCATTAAGTGCATTAATTGCTTGCTTATGTAGATGAAATAAAAGACTATTTTCTAGCTCTCGACAATTAAGTATTATTTGATACCCTTTCGAGCAGAGACGAGAAATAGTTTTGAAGACTAAGGTTAATTTGTAAGAGACTTTTGATGGGATATAAATAGAGAGCGAATTCTTTGCTTTTTAAAAGGTCAAAATTTTATTCTTATGAATAATTATTTTATATTTATAAAAACATTTTAATATATATATATATTTTTTTATCTATTAGATTTGGGGCCTATTGAATATGGGAATGTTTATTTTTCGTCAATCGTGGTCTTGTTCTCTCTAGAAATAAGGTCAAATGTAAAATATCGTATTGTGTTTTTCATACGTAAAATTTTCGAGACTGAAACTTTTAATTATTTTTTATTATTAATGATTTATGATTAATTTTTAATTTAGACATTAACTATGACCAAATATTTTACATCCATCCCTTAGAGTTGGTTAAGGAGTTAAATTGGTTCACAAATTTCAGAGCTAATAAACATCATTCTTTAGTCATTCATAAAAGAAACTATTATTTGAAATTAGAAAGTAAATCAATTGAACTAATTTTAGATAGAGATTGGATAATGAATTTCACTAATAGTAAAAGTACGAATATTTGATAATGAAAATATTTAAACTTTATAAGGAATGATCAATCAACCGTTTATTTATTTTTCAAAACCCTATAACTCTCATCTCTCTTTCGTAAATTTCATTTGCCTAACCGATGTGAATGGCTACTTTTCGGAATGGTTTTCCACTGTGATCTTTTGGTTCATAGAGCGGGTAAATTAGACCTTTCATCTCTTATATTACCCTTCCATATTTTCCTCAATCTTCCCTAAATAAAGTTTTTACCCTCTTAGCGTAAATATTTGTTTTCAACTTTTAGCATCCCTTCCGTGCAAGCAGCCCTCTCCATCTCATGCATCGCTTGGTCCCAGAGTGCTACCTGACCCCTCTTTCTAATTTACTCCAAACAGCTCTTCCATTTATATTTCATCCGAGGCATGCCTTAACTCTCATAGCACCCTTCTTCACACACAACTTCCTAAATATTTGTTTCACTCTCGCTTTCTACAATCTGTTCTCCGTATCTTCAACAGAATTATTATTATCTCTTTGACTAATTTTAATTATGAAGAGGCGCGTGCGCTAATGATTTCCATGATTCTCTTCATTCGCCGTTTTGGAATTTTATTTTTAATCATATTCGGAAATAATTATTACTCTAAGTAACAAATCCTTTAACTTTAATTTATTGATTGTTATTTTAAGATGCATCTGTAAAATTTTGCTGTATTATGCATTTCATTAATTAAGTTAATAATTTTTTACGAATGTTTCTTCATTTATTCATAACTCTTTTGAAGTCGTATTATTCTGGGAATAACTTTATCTTGGGTCCAATTCAACTAAGTGAACGCTAAGTGGTTAGGAAATATCTCAAATCGTCATATACATGTAAATCAGTCCCGGTAATGAAATTCATTTCATGAAATCTATCCGTATCGAAAACTTTCGTATTCATTCCCATTCATTTCCTTATACTTTCATTCTTATATAATATTTATTTAATAAACTATCACTTTATCTAAGAATCATCAACGTTACAATCCAAGTACTCGAATGAATTCTGTCGTTCTTATCTAAACTCAGTTCTTCTATTAGAAATAAAATCCACCATAAAATTTACGTCCATCGGCTTATGAATATATGTAAAGCATTTCACCGCTAAAGGGTAAGATCTA
Organism: Pantala flavescens; assembly: GCA_020796165.1. Lineage (NCBI taxonomy): Eukaryota > Metazoa > Arthropoda > Insecta > Odonata > Libellulidae > Pantala > Pantala flavescens. The sequence goes on along the minus strand of CM036878.1, from coordinate 6,819,329 downwards.
CTACATCTGTGAATCACTGGCTCGGGCGTATTTAAACGTGCACGCATATGCATCCGCGAGGCGTGTTATCTCCACCACGAAAGAGAGGAAGAGAGATTGCATTCCATGGAACTCGTTTAATTTACATCCTCTCTCTTATTCATCCTTTGCTCTCTTCCAGTACACCGTTTTCGGCTCATGTGGGCGACGAGGAAAAGCAAAACTTGAAAGATAAAGCAATATTAAAGAAACATATTTCAATGGAAGAACGAAAATACGGACTTTTTTCAAAGGATTCGCAAATGAAAATATTTCGTGGAATAGCGAGGTACAATTTTGAGGCATATGAAGAGCTGTTTATTTATTTTTGAATATTTTTATACATTGAACAATATAAGACTCGATCACAACAATTTCAGGCAACAAAAATTTCGGATAAATATCAGGGGATACAATCATTCAAATAGCTTAAGAGTTGTATTCAATTTCAATCGACGAAAACAATAGGAAAAAATTTTCATGAATTTCATAAACATTCCTATAAATAGAGACGAATTTTATTTCACGTTTTGTCTAAATAAAATACTGGATGTATGATATTTGATTCATCAGACACGATGTTTATTCTCATCGAGTTCTTTGTATTCTTCTTCTACCATTAATTGCAATATATTTCGAGCTGAAAATAAAATATCATGCACGCATTATAAAAATTATTGATATCGTCCTATATTGTACTATTGAACATAATAGCGATTATATAATTCTGCTCAACCGTCATCACCACGAAATTAGGAATCTAGATTAGATTCCTAATTTCGATTAGCGATTCACATGTTTATATTCTATTCGTTTTATTTTCAACTTTCCCTGTTCGTCTAACCTTCGTCATCACCTTTTTAAGATTCTCTTTTTTCATCTACCTAAAAATTACTTTGAAAGATATGAGTACGTGGGTTAAAAGAGTAATCCTATTCAAGAAGGATAAAACCAAAGTTTCGTTGTAGTCGTATTATTTTTCGAGCCTTTATGCAGGTGATAATCCGTATTGAGTTACTATAAATACCCTTCAACCTTTTCTCACTTAATAGATATCCGATAATTTATAGCGAAAAAGGTTTAGATTCCCGCACGTTTATTAGGGGAAATTTGAAAAAGGACGAACAGCGTGGAAGATCGCTAAATATTTATATCGATGCCCTATCGCTATGGAAGGGGTTGCCAAGGAACGGAGAAAGTATGGAGCACCGAGTAAATACCCAAATTTTTCCGGTCATTATCTTCGCTCCTCTCTCCCTTTCCTCTACATTGACTCTGTTGGGAATCCTCAGCTAATCCCATCCCCACCTCAGCACTCAGACGCTCTCTTTAACCATAGCGATATCCTTCCCTCGATTTAAACCCTTTCCCCCCGTCTTATCCCCCCCACTCCAGAGTAACTCCTCCCTTGGAATCCCCTTCTCTTAAATCGTTCTTTTTGCTTCCCCACACTCCAGCACATGCTAATATTGCGGCGTCGCGTATATCCCACTTCTGAAGGGGTATACCACAGCTACCAAATTAATTAGTCCACCCTTTTAAACTAAATTTTAAATTGGATGTCTGCCATTATGCGTGTCTCCGCGTCGAAAGCCGTCGGATGCGTTCCTTTACCTTCTGCTCTCCCAATCCTCCTCTCTCCCCATTCACCCAATACATCCCCCTCTCCAAATATCAGATTCTGCTACTTACTTCTCAGCCATTTGGAGGTTTCCTAGGTGATGGGTTGACAACTATGCCTCGTTGGGATTTTCTTATTTGTCTTATAACGAAGATATTATTCGCATAATTTTGGAGCCTTGATTGACTAAATAGAAAGAAAAATTTGGTGTTTAAGGAAACTTATCGTCCTTAATCAAACCTCATTTTGTACTAAGAAAGAATCTGTTGGAAATCATTACTATGAATCAAGCAATTATGAATCGGTCGCGGCCTATACACGGTTGTATTTAAGGGTTGAATTTGTAAACTCGAAAGCAATCAACAAAAGGATATTCAATTGAAATTTATAAAGCAATAAGATATATATGGAGTTTAACAATCGGTAGGATAAGATAAGCAACCGAATTCTGAAAATATTTTTAAATAAGTAGAGATTAATAATTGTTTAGTGCACATTCATACTAATTTTTGGAGGTTTTTGAAGCTTTTATGGGATGAAAATAAATCAAAACAAAAAAATCCACGCACATCTTGTGAAAGTGATTTATTGCGCTGTTTTTAAAGAGAATACATCAGCCGTATTAAGAATATGAACATATGCATTATTGAGTATTGTGCTGAATGACATTGAACATGTAGTGGACGAAATCCCTTTTGGTTTTGGAAAATTATTGCATATTATTTTTGCAAACTTTAGATTATTCATTGCTTGTACTGTTTGTTGAATTATTATTTTCAGAAATATTTTGTTGCAGAATATATTGCATTAGAAATTTTCATACTTTAGTGCTTTCGTGGGTATGAAGAGCGCATTTGGGGTATTTATTTCATTCACTTTACGATTGATTCGACTTTTTTCAGTCTAGTGATGTTCCGATTGGCTGTCAGACTGTCGGCGAGCGTGAATGCATTCTGTTTTTTGCGTCGATTAGGAATCTGGTGATGAAGAGAGAGACGATTGAATCGTTCTATTTTCCAATTAACTGGCTCATCCGCGTTTAATTGATAGGTGTATCCTTGGCGTTTTACCACTCTCTATTTTTGTTGTCAACACCGTGATTATTTTATGTATCTGTTTAAGTTAGGATCCGAATAAATTTGATTTATGCCCGGACGTTAATGGAGCATAGCGACACGTACGCAATAATGGAACGTGGCCGAAATGGAAATATTTATATTTCTAAATGTCATTCGTTTCTCTCTTTTTTTATCGATAGCGCTCTGTTTTAATGGGTTATTGCGGTTGTTGTTTTGAGAAGGCGGGATTATTCGCTCATTTAGTGTGTAGATAAACAATGGTTGGAAAGCAAAAACTCCTCGCTCAAATCAAATTAAATGCTTTTAATTAAAGAGGCAATGGGTTTCAAGCACTAATTATATTGTAATAATAATAATTTTAGAAGTATATTATTTTCTGTAGCCGATTTAATAAGTTCGTTAATTAATAAAATTTATCTAATTAAAGTTCACGTCGTTTGTAGCATTTGATTTGATTCGCGAAAATGTTCGGTAATAGAAACTTTTCCCTGTTTTAAAAATTTTCATTGCTTTCGTTTTTAAAAAAGTTCAGTAAAATAGAACCAATATTTACTATTAATTTTAATTGCTGTGTTATTGACTCGCATAGAGTAGATTCAAATACTTTAAATGTTCTTTAAGAAGATTATCTTAAATGTGCGAATATTTCGAAGTTATAGTAGTTATTTATGTAACTTATAACATATGAAGTCTTTACGATATGAATATGAGAATTTTTTCTTCTTAAATTCGCCCAATTGTGTATTTTTTATAACTTATAACCGAGATACATGTAAGAATCGAATTTACGATTCAATAACTTTCGGTTCCCTCTGAAACTGTACTCATACATTATCTCGGCATGCATTTATTCCAAAGGGGGTTTTTGGAGACTATACGGACCCAGGAATAGGGGTTCATATTTGCCGTTTTATCAAGGGATCCAAGAATGTAGATGAGCAAAAATATCAAAACATGAACGTTTTTTATCGTGGCTTGCTATTCACGTTTACGTGCGCGAGAGACCAAAATAGATTTTTAATATAATGATATTAAATATCGTAGAATGCAGAGATACCCTTTTGCTCCTGTCATTGGATATTCAGAGAATATTTTAAAGCAAAACGGTTGCGCGCGCAAGTATGGCCGCGAAAGAATTCGGAAAAGGGATAAAAAGAAGAGAATATCATAAAAGGAGACGAGAATATCGAGAGCATAAAAGGAAATATGAGACAAAGTGAAATGAAAATCCTAGAGGAGGGACAGAGGTAACTGCTGGACCAGGAGGAGGAGATGTTTAGAATATCTCAAAAGATCCTTATTAATCATTTTATACTAGCTATAAATCCTCTGCACAGAAAGGACGGTAAATAAAAAATCGCAAATAACTCATGAATCGATCACCGTTTATTTTCGCAACGAAAGGTCCCAACATCTGCTCCCACGATCTCCTTCATTAAAAAAGGAACTTCTTGGAATGCGAGTTCTTCAAATGGTGGCCAAGGTTAAGTCCTTCCATACCCTTCATTTATTTTCCTAACTCTTCGACCCTCAACCTTTTCCTATAAAGAAAGGTGTAAAAAATTCAAGCGACCTACTTTTTATTTCGCATGGCCGTGCATTCGTATTGGGAGCTTTTCTTTCACTTTTGTCTTCTATTCCCCAAAGTCCCATTTCCCTATTCTTTTTCTTTCTATTCCTCTTCTGGAGAAGCCGACGTTGCGTTAGTTCGCCAAAGACCGCTCGTTTTTTACGCTGTCTCTCTACAGAAAGCGAATTTTTCCTCTGTACAGATTTTTCCCCCTTGTTTAATGCGAAAGGGAAAGTTTTTTTCCCGAATCAAAACTCTTTCCGCGTAATTGGAGGAACTCTTGTTCTTACGATTCAATTTCTTTTCATAGAAGTACCTGGAATATAATTTGGTATTAATATACAGGATCTGAAAATTTTAGTATAAACGTATGTCACTTATTATACATAAGATAGGAATCATTAAAAAGGACTGAAACCGAAGATTTTATTCTTTACATTTTAACTGTATTCTTTACTTGATAACCTTTATATATATTATGTTCAATATATTCCATTTTTATTTGCGTGATAAATTCCAATCAATGTTTGTCTAATTTTCAGCCTGAAATTATGATTTCACAGTTATTCAAATATATCAGCATCCTTTGATTAATTTACGTCTTTTTAATGCTATGTTGATGTATCTCGTTCAGGAGTTCAACCTTAAAAATTTCAATCATCATTTAATTAGAACTATTACATATAAGGGCTATTAAATAACGACGATTAAGTAATATTTACCGTTGTTATGATGCATATTGTATTTCGTGTCGTCAACTTTCCATCAAAAGTGCGAATTTTTTGGCATTTATTGGAATTTTTTCGGAAAAAGAATGATGAGCCCACATAGATCGATCCGCTCAGTCAAGTGTCCCACCACACCTTTGAAACGGTGCGGTGAAATAAATTTTTTACCTTCCCTAACTTAAACCTTTATTTAGACCCTCGCTTAACCGGTCATTGATTTCGAGCCCACCGCCGAACCCGCTCATTACTCCGCACCATTTTTCCCACCAAATGACGCCGAATCTCTCCTCCACATCTCCACTGCAAACGAGTGGAACAACTCCATCTCCTTGGAACAAACTCATCCTTTCTCCTAATGGGATGAAAAACGAACGCTTTACGAGGAAGGAGATTTCGCATAGAATTCCATCTCTGCTACCGTCCCAGTTGCAGGTAGAATCTTTCTTCCGGTGGAGAAGGAAAAAAAAGCAATGCACTCCCATCAAAGTCTTGACCTTCTGCTTTTAGGCTAACATCTTCGTCGACCCTACGAAATTTTTCCTCCCCTTTCTCCATGGTAACACGCTCTTCCTGAACCGTATTCTGTCTTTCTTCGCATTCAACATTCTATAGACCAATCTTCCGCCTCTGACCCTTTCATCCGGCCCTCCCTGAGGAATGCAAGATGCTTCCTCCACTTGCTATTCTGCCCCATTCTACAGCCTCTTTGTCACTATTTCCTGCTCTCCCCACCAATTTCTCCATATCTGTACTTTTTGATATCTCGACGCAATCCCCTTTGTTATTTTAATCCCGTTTCATCTCTTCTTTTTCCTATTGATGTCATATCCCTTTTGCTTCCATTTCATTGGGATCGTTTAATAATAAGAGAGAGAAAACAATGGGAGGCCTCTGCTATTGAATTTAGGGTCGTGAACTCCGTAAATACGAAGGCTACGCCAAAGTGGAGAATTTCAAACGGCTGGATGATATTCTACGAAATTCATCCTCGTTTTTCTTTATGAGTAACTAATGAATCTGTCTCGATGTTTTGATTTATTCTTTATCGTATTTAATATCTATTTTATATTGAAAATATAAAACATAGTTGCCAAACCGATTCTTAGATGCTATCCATTTTCATTTTCAACTTCAGATAATAATTCGTACCATTTATTCAATATGTGTGCTTAGATGATATAATAAACAGAGTTTGACCGGAGATAGCTAAGTAAAATAGTGGGTGTTTTAAAACACAACAAAATAAGGTAAATAATTGACTGAAGAAATAATTTATTCTTCATTACGGTTTTCAATTTTGAACAAATGTTAGGTTCTCATATTGTGAAAATACAGTTACTGTTATCAATAAGAACGATGTAAAATAAATTACAGTGATTCAAAATGACTCTTCGAGTTATTTCCTCGACTTCTGAAATTCAACCTCATTTCAAATGCCATAGAGTAAGAAGTAGTTCAATTTTTATATTAACTTCAGAAAATGATATTGTGATTCATTGTAATATTTATATTTATGCTATATAAACACAGCAAAATAGGGGGTGTTGGTGGAAATATCAGCTTTCAAGCTGAATACGAATAGAGAAATTAAGCTTTTTCAGCTAATGAAAATTGCATTCTCTGCCACGATTATCTCCGGACGTAAATCCATCAAATTGGATGTTTTCCCTTTAACCCATATTCTTCGACGCGCATACATTTAAGGCCGTGAAACGTCGCCTTCAATATCCTTTTCACTATTCATGAAGGCAGGCGCATTTTTCACGCAAAAAAAGAGAGGAAATCATCGCTTTTTGCGAGAAAATCGAGTTTAACTCACGTCACCGTGTGCGTCATAATGCGGCCCATTTTGGCCCGCCAAATTTACTCCTTAGCTCCACAATAAAACCACCTCTCCTTCGTCCATCTTCTCCTCCCCATCCCTCATTGTCTTCATTTTTCATCCTTTTCCATTGCTCCCGGCTTCATATCCCCCTCTCATCCCATATCGCCTCTTCACTCGGCCACCTTCTTCCACACGGGTTTAATTCCCTCAGAAAAGCCTTCCGACGAACAACACGCCACGCCCATTCTATATCTTTTTTTTTCTCCCCTTCCATCTTATAATCTCCTATTGTTCAACTCTTCTTCTGATCCTACAGCTCCCTCTTTCGTGTTCCATTCTTTCTCTCTGTTTTACTCGAACGGATTAACTTCTGCATTCCTTTACCTTAAATTATTACCTTTTTATCTTTTTTCACCATGTGACTTACTGTTGATTAAGATTGCTCAACTACACAGCGGTTTTGTTGTTTTAAGTTCAAAGAGCACAACTTACAAGTTGTTGCCATGGTAATCATCGTTTACATAATGGATTGTGTTTTTAAAAACGATTATAGTATTATACTCAGACTTAAAAGAGTTCTAAGAAAGCCGTAACTTAATCCGAGTTCTTAATAGTGTCTTATACATAGTGTAGTAGTTTTAATCTTTCTTATTTCAAATGTTTAATATATTTTTAAAAGAATCTAAGTGACTCTCAACCTTGAACCTTTCATTTTGCGGTGGAAACTTATAATCTTCATGTTATCTGAGATTAGCAATATCACTTGATAATTTGATGGCAATTAGTTTATCTTCACAATCGCTTATTAATCTAATTAATCACTAATTTATCTTCACATATCTTAATTAGATACAAAGTTATTGTTTTCTATTTAAAATTAACTCCGTATTTTGTTTTTCCACTTTTAATAAATAATCCGCGAATGAAACAACTTCACAACGAATCGAAATACGAACTTAGATGCTTTATTCTACAGTCTAAGCAATCGATTCCGCATTGCCCCGCGGAGAGTAAAGATTCCACAGTGGATAACTTGTTGAACCAATTTCATTTTCATTTCTGCAAGTCTTTTCAGATGATGGCGACGTGTCACGAGGGACATTATAGCCTCAATTTTGCCCTTAATAAAGTCGTATTCCCGCTCTCCACCACCGCCCGACTACTCTCTTTTCACGCAATTTCTCCCTTTTTCTCATCCTTCCTTCTTCACCATCTTTCACCCTCTTCTTCCCATTCTCTCCTTCCACGCGTCGTCCCTTCCCACGTTGCACTCATTTCAAATACCTCTCGTAAGTTCCTTTTATCCCGACCTCCCCCTGTCACACAGCTCTCCCCTTTTCCTCTCCATTTCTCTCTCATGTCCTGTTTTATTCTTCTCCCGTTTCATTCCGCCCAATCCTTATCTCGTATCAATCCTCGAATATCCTGTTCTCGTATTATCGCCCGTCCGAAACCCCTTTGTTCCTCTCGCGTCTTACTTCCTTATCTCTTTATCGCTTTCATTAGCCGCGTTGACTCCTTCATCAAACTAACCTTCTCTTCTTTTTTTAAGCCTTCTACTTATTGCTTCCTCTTCGACCGTTATTCTCCCGCGTGCCTCATATGGTCAAGAGATCCCTCTTCCGTTTCCCTTCTTTTCTCCTCTTTCTGTCGTCTTTTTTTTTAAGACCACCCATTTTCACGCACACGAAATCGTTTTCCCCAAAGTGAAAGTCGATTGCAACTATTCTTCACGTTTTCGTTATGATTGGAAAAGTTGGAAGTGTGGAGCAATTAAAGTAATCTCCCTTGATAGGGAATAACTTGCGATTCACCTTTAGAGAATGGCGTTCATTTATGCGAAAACTCTTTGTTCCTTTTTCTTTTATTTTGATATATTTCAAACGGTGAAACATAAATATTTTTTAATTTTACCAAATCGTTGAATATTCATATGAGAAGCATCGGGAAAGTATTTACTACCAACAATTCCTGACCGGATTAGAAACTACCTTAGAGAATTAGAAAAACTATTCTTTTAATAGTCGAATAATATTATATTATCTACGAAGTTAGAATATCATCTGATTCATACTTGAAAAAGTCACGAAGAAACTTGATTGGTTTTGTTATCCTAATCATAGAATGATTGTTTTTTTTCTAAACCTCTTTGATTTTAAATAATCCCTTCGTCAACTTTCCAGAGTATAATGAAGTGGTGATCCGTGATAGATATTTTGAAATTCACAAAACTGATGTGTGTGTCCGAAATTTCAATATCGAATGTCGTCATGGAATGAAAATCGCTTTGAAACGAAAAATTCTCTTTTATTTAAATTCAATTAATAATTCAGATGCGTCGTTAAAATCGCGTGAAGATGAAGTTTAAAGAATAATTAAACTAAAATCTTCAGTTATTTAAGCACACTAAATTATCCCACGTGAAATGTTAGAAATAAAAATTATTGATGTTGTAACACTGGAAGTATGCTATGGAAAAAGAGTTCGCCCGAACGCGCAGAGTAAATATTCGACGGACGCGGACCGAAAAAATAAAAGCTTTGGAACAAGAATACATTTGGTTAGGAAGGCTCTTTAGATATACACACACGCGTCAATATGAAGCGTCGAGCCACTCCCATTAATATTTCAACTCACGAATCGAAGCAAACAGGTTCGAAACCATACCAATAATCATAGCGCTTCAAAGAGACTACGAAAGGTTATCGGAGAAAAATGTGTCAAAAATTCATTAGAAAAATGTTTTCTGTAAAATCCTTTTTAATTTGAACATATTTGCTAAGTTAAGGCTATAACCAGGTGAAAATTAAATTACGTTCATCTGATTATAAATTATGTACAAAATAAAAGGCACCTTATTACTTTTTTTCGGAATTTTTTTCACTAAGATTCTCTCATTGGATGTTTTTATCATGCCACAAAAGATCGTAATCTTTATTTTATCATAGAGATACTTTAACATCTTATCTTGCATATTTTTAAGAAAGCTTGATCTGTTGTAATTCATTTAGAAAACTATTGACCGAGAATCAGATGTTATTCGCTTGAAAATATACTAAAAATATGGCTTCTACTTTATCTTAACTTGAAAGGGCTTAAAGTTCATTCGCCTTGAATATATTTTCACTGATACAATTAATAACTCTGTAAATAAAATTTTCTTTATTATTTGCATAGTCACCTTACGGTCATACGTGCGGTTAACTTGTACCATGATGAACGGAGTTGCTCATTGAGTCCTCCGATTCAATCTCTATTAGAACTTCTTTCCAATAAAGCCCTCCGTTCTCTATTAACATCCTCCACCTTTCCTCTCGGCAGAAATTCCTTCCCATTACACTCCTTCGATCTGATTATTATTCTCCTCTTTAGTAGCTCTCCTTCTCATAATCCTTATCTCCTTCAGCCAGATCCTCTCTTCTCCGTATTATTGCTTCTTGACTCCATCTATTTTCCGCCTCAAAAACTTTTTCCCTCACATCTCTTTCCTTTAGCGTGCGCCTCATAATCTGCACCTCGCGGCCACACCTCACCGCGATTCCCGACTAAATTTCGAGCGAGTTTGGTTCAACTCTTCACAGACTCCTACACACTGCTAAGAAGCCAATCGCAAAGTTTTCCTCTTCACACAGATTTTCCCGAAGCGGCAGATAAACGGCTATCGCTAGCGTTTGCCTTTTCACTGCCGATTTTTCAAGTCAATTGATTGGTTGGGAATCGCAACGTTCGGTTATTACTACCTGCTGTAGCGTTGGTTCATTACGTCTTTACTCAACACACAGTATTAGAAATATTAGCAAGTATTAACGTTAACACGTTGTAGAATTAACCTGTTATTAATATAAATATTTTTAATAAACTCTTTTAAACGCAATTCGTATATTTGATCGAAAATTCTCTTTAACTATCCAACCCATTAAAATGAATGTAAATTCAATCTATAATCGTATTGTTATTTTTCTACTTTCAAAGTTATTTACGGCTCGAGTATATTTTTAATTTCCGCGTTAAACACTTGTGGATCAAAGTTAATGTAAACTTTGTTTCTTTGTATGTATTTTAGCTCCCAAAGTCTTCAAAACGTATAGTCCGATTGTTTATCGGGATATTTGTGTACAAGCGTAAATTTATACACATTACCCAGTGATGTATTTCTATCTTTCTCTCTAAAATTTAGTATTTGAATGTAGTATCCCTGTCATAGTTGACTCCTATCTTCTTCTTTGAATTCTACTCCCGCCCTTTTAAGAGCTTACCTTCCCTCATATGAATCTTTCCTGTGACGCCCTTCTAGTGTCCATTGAGCTTTTTATCCTCCCTTCCGATTTGCCTATTCTAAATCTTATGGGGGCACATTCAGTATAAGGGGTGAGCTACTATATTGAGATCAAGGGGAAGGAGACTTCCGTAAGAGACGATTCGATTGAACAGCGTACAAGGCTACTTATCACTTCCATTCTCAAGATTTTAAAACATAATATTCCAAATTATTCGTCGATTAAAAAAATTCTTCGTAGTAAGATTTTGATATTTTTATCTCTTTAGAATATATATATTATCAACTTCTGTAATTTTTAAAGTGTATCATCTAGATTTTAAGTAAAAACATAATATTTTTTGATTCTTGAGTATTTATGGTTTATTAAGAATTATATACAAGACCTTCCATTGGACTAAAATTTGCTATATATGAGAGCATATAAATATATAGTTACCGTATAATTAGTGAATAATAATTAGTGCTACATATATATGCTGTATAAATTGTATGAATTGCGAAATGCAATTAGTTTAAAGTATTTCCTTACGCAATATACACTTAAAGATAGTTTAAAAATAAGAGCTTAAGACTCGACAGGAAACTATTATAATTTTCTTCACAAGACACTGTCTTCAAAATCATGTTCCGCACTGATATTTTAGGTATTAAAATGGATTTATTTGATAGACGATCCTATCCGTGACGCTAAATTAAATTTACAAATCCTTTCACAAGCAAGTAAATACGTGAGGACAGTTTAGGAACGCGTCAGCAGCACGTATTAATAAAAGAAATGCACCGAATCTCAACGGGGCAGAGACCCCTCATATAATCCGAATATTCCACCGCAACACCGACACGGAGTGCCCAGCGTATCTCGCGGTGTCATCTCGCAAAATAAATAAGGAATCTAGGTTACATCAGCGCTTAAAATGGATCGATTCCACGCCTCGAGACGACATGAACCGTAACACCAGCTTTTTTCCCTGAGGATATTCCCTCTGAAGAAAGGGCGTTCACTCATTGTAGCATCTTCTCTAGCGGCATAAATCTCTCGGATGCATCCGAAGAGGGGAGTGATAGCTCCACGTGAGCTGCCTTATCTTCCTCCTCTCTTTAGGGCTTCCCCAAAAAGTTTTCTTGCGGTCTCCGTCCCTCCCCACGCGGCCCTTTCTTTTCTCATACGTCGCGGAGCATATAAATCAAAATGATAGTATTTGGAAGGGCATGATTTTCGAAATGACAAAGCATTGCTTTTCAGAAATCTTTTTCTTCTTCTGGCTTCATGCCTCCCTCGTGTGCAGTCCGCGCATTCTCAGAATGACCATGATACTGCGTTCGAAGGGAGCCATATTTTTCCCGTGTTGTATATAATTCATTCTCGTTAATTTATTATATGGATGACATTCTCCCTCTCTTGGTATCGTAAACATTTCCTTTTTTACTGATTCGTTTTAAACATTTATTACAGTTCGACGAAAGCCATTACTATTAAATATAAATACTGATTTTAAAAGATGTAGTATTACGATTTTATAATATCATTGTAGCTTATGTTATGCATTGGCTTTAGGGAATATTTCTTGGCTAATCGTCGGAAGCAGTTGAAATTGTGTGCTCATAAATAATGTTTAAGGAAACACTCCTCAATTAGTCACGTTAAGTATTTATTCGTACTCCGTCTAAAGTTTCTTGATACTAATTTGATTAATAAACGATTGGTGAATTGAGTATTTTTAGATTCAATATTAAGTAACTTCTTATTTAAAGTAGAATATTTTTTATTTCCATTACTACCTTTTAAGTATACTTCCTGGATTTTACAGGGATGATAATACCTGATATTTAGTAAACATTCAATTCCTTATGCGATAAGTATAAATTTAATAAATTAAGCATCACGGTTCCAATTTATATTTTTCTATACATCGTCTTTATATTTTCATTTCGTACCTTTAATAAAAAGAGGGAAATGCTTTCCTAAAAATATATCACTGAACTGACTAAAAACATTAATAAAAAAACAACTTTGTAATTTAATTTCAATGTAATTTGTAAACTCATATTGATTTCATGACTAAAAGTTTGTCAGTTACATCTGTAGCAAGAGTTTTCGTATTATATATTGTTTCTAATTTTCATTTGTTTCGTAAAAGTAGTCCATTTATTAATGATTGTTATAATTAAATCATCTCTAATTTCAACCCTTTCTCTCGGTATTATTTTACTTTGATGAAACCCATGTATTCAGAATGGATTCTTCCTCTTCAATTTCGCTTCCGTGTGTTCCAACAAGAAACAATCGATTCACCGTAACCATTCACTTTGCTGCCTCCAGCTCCTTATCTGGACCAGCCACTCTCATTCTTTCCTCTCACGCTCTTCTCAGGACCAAAGAATAAATCCCTTCCCTCATATATATGATTCGGAGATGATTTATTAAGGTTCGCTTTTATTTCTCGAGTTCATGTTAGCTCCTGAAGCTGCGGGAGTTTTCAAAACGAGTCCTACGCAACGAATTATTAGAACTATCCAATTTGTCTGGGAATTGAATTCGCAAAGTATTTTTCGAAAGCGGAGTTATTCCGAGATTCCGGAGTGGAAATTGCATCGATAAAATTATATTTCCGTACTGCGCATCCTTCCCTCGTCTCTTTGATCTTTCAAATTTTTATCAAGGATTCGCATTTTATCATTATGTATATCAAAGGATTAGGTAAACCTTTGATGAGAATGCAGCGGCGTTTGAAGTCTTCTCTGACGTCGAGTGTACGTATTTAACTTATCTCCTTTAACCTACGGATGTACGTATTTTTTTCTAGATAGCCTCTGCCATTACTATTTTAAGTGCCCGATATGCTGCGTAGACCACTATGATCGGCAAAAACAGCAATTTTTCGTTTTAATAATTTCCTGTGAAAGTACGTACATACGTCCCTGTTATATATTTATGTCTGATTATTAACACTTCATGGCTATACTTTGACAGTAGAAATCCGATAACTAGGTTCTCTTTGAAATCGGAGTTTATCTATTTCAAAAATCGACCTACGAGCATTTATATCGACGATTCCAAGTTCTGAGTCCCACTAACCTTAAAAACAAGAGCTTAAAATACCATCAAATGTCACTGCATGCTCCAAAACATGGTATTTCATTCTTTATTTAATCTCTTTTTACGTTTTATGTAGTTTTACAGCTCAACTGCCATAAAACTCGAAGATTCACAACATAACGTCCCCTAGAACCATTAGGTGAAGCACTTACAGAAGGAAAGGTCGTTATTGATACTATAATACCTTTCTCATCGGTAATCACAGCTCCCATTGTTGTCACAGGCTTAACCGAAATCGTAAATGCTGAGTTTTCTGAGTACCAATAGTCCGGTCCCTTTAATGCGTTCCACGGGGACTTATAAGCCATCCAATCCTTTATACCCCGCGCCATAACCGTCTCTTCACCTCATCTTCCTCTACCCCATACAAATCCTGCCAAATCCCTCTTCGGATCCGTCGCGAAATGTGCATCGGGAGCTCTTAAAGCCTCATCGTCTTCCCCAACACTACAAACAGAGGGGATATTTAAGGTTAGTGTTAAGACATCCCCGTAAATTCAAATTAATCCATATTCCAGTCTTTTTTCGATTTTTTCTTTATCCATTTGGTCAACTACTAGGTATTAGATTAGGATTAGATATTGTCGATACGACAAACTGATTTCTCAAACATTTTGTGAAATTGACGGGCGATGTAAAGATCATTCTTAACTTGACCATGGTCACTCATAATGTTAAGCTAAACCATTACCAATGAAAGTTGCAATTAAAGTATCATGAAGGAAAACTCAAAACAAAAAACACGTTTATTATTTTACAGTTTCGGAGTTTTCCATCTCGATAAATTTGTTTCGTATGTCTATTTAATGTTTGGTAAATACTCATCATTTGTAAAATATTTACGCATAATTTACATGAAACCAATATTAAAATACAATGCGGAAAATTTGGTTAAATATATCGATGAACAGTGACATTATTTCGCTGTGTTTTAAATTGACTTTTCCAAAGTAGGACGCCATTCTCTCAAATCTAATTTTACCCCAATTTAGTGGAATTAAACTTTCCGCTACCAGGAAAATCCAATAATACTAAGTCACTTGTTTATTCCTGGGGTGTGAAATCCTGAGGTTCGGGAACTGATTAAATTGAAATTTTGGCCTCCTGCATTTCGTCTTGAGATATTGACCCAAATGCGTCTCCATACGGAGTGAGAATATTAGGGGGTAAGATTTGGTATTCAGAGACGATAAATAACTTTCTGGAAATACCGTATATTTTACACAACTGTGTGATTACGATGTAAATGAGTTTTAGTCAATTGAAAATTGGTTGATATGGAAGAATTGTAAACAAATAAATTGATTCTATAGATTGCCATAGAGATATAATTGAGGAATATAATTGCGGTTCTTATTTTCTCGAATTTAAAAAATAAAACTACATATTTCATGGAAAATGACTTAATTTTATTTGCACTCATCTATAAAATTCGATATTCGATAAGAATGAGTTCCATATTATTCAAGTAACCCAACTGCAATGCTATTTTTTTAAACTAATCCAAATAACCTGTCACCTAAGCTTATTTTCTTATCTTTCGGATAAAATATCTCCAACTCTAACAAATTCTTGGGTTCGAAAACAGAATGCAGTCGCAGGAAGTCAAGGGCAACTTCACTTTACACTCTCAGATCTTTGCTTAATTGCAAAACAATGTAAACGATAAATATTCGCAAAGAATATAAAGCGGTTTTCATACTTGAGCGATTCCATTCCAATTTAGATCAACGTCGCGCTTTTTTAAATGTAAAACAAACATTTATGATCGATTGGAAATGCTTATCACTAGATGCGGTATCCTTCAAATCCCATCCGATAAAATTGCCCTCTGACCTCATTTCAACAGGATGCAATCCCGAAGAACGACGAACTGCCTGCATACCAAACAGTTCCTATTTCTTCGTAGAAACCTTGTTTGTGTTTAAGTGCCATTTCGAGGAGACGATATGGAGGACTGTGGAAAATAAAAGGGGAATCGCTTTAGAAGGAAACAATAGTACACGTTTTCCGAGGGATGTGTATATCCGATTGGATTACTCTAGTGAAAGCAGGCCGGGGATGGAGTGAAGGAGGAAATGAAAGGTGCAGAAAATGTGCTGATTTTGCGGAGAATTTTCACGTTGTATTGAAAATTGAGAGAGGTAAAACAGTACATTTCGCCAATCGTGATACAACCCGCACTTATTTTCGACAGAAGTCGAAATTCATTTTACATTCTCTCTGGTTAAATCATCTTTTAAAAATTCAGGCTTGAACCCATGCAATTTTGGCGGTATACTCACTTCAAATCCGAAATTCATCTAAAGAATTGGTTACTTAATATTCTATATTTTATCTTTAGAGGATATAATTTGCAATTCTCTTCTTTGATGAATAACTTTCATTACCTCTCCCTCACAAAATGAAAGAAAGAAGAGCCTTTAAAGTTCCTCATCACCTTTCTTTGACCCAACCAAGCCCAGAAGCAACACTCAAATCTCTCCTTGTCTTACATGATTCGTCTGAGCTCATATCCGGCCCCTATAGGCCTTACCATGTCGTGAGGTTTCACTCCCTCTCTTTCCATTATCCCTTCGGGTTCTAAGGGATATCTTTCCTTACTTAGTCCGGCTGTTTGCAGTGTATATTCACGGTAGCATCCTTCCCACCTCTCAGAGGACCTAAACAAATAACCTTTTGTAAAAGAAGATGTCCTTCCAAATAGCTTGTTACTTTTTCTTCGGACCACACCAGGGGTTAACGTTCTGTCGATTAATATGTTCAACTAATAAACTGGAGATATCTGTTTGTGCTGCAAAGTTTCGGTCATCTCTATACAAAACTTTTATCCCTTTCCTTAATCCTATTGTAACTAAATTATTTATTCCCAAAGGATTCGTCCTGTATATTTACAACATCATTACAGCTCCAATTTATTTATCATACGAGAAAATATCTTTCTTGAATTCCATAAGGCACAAATGAAGTATTGGAAAAGAGCTATTGCTAAATCTTCCCTTATATTTTGCAATGAAATTAAAATGCTCGTCAACTTTAAGTGTTCTCATCTCAGCTTTACATGCCCAAAAAGACTGAATTTTATTTTAAATTCATTTTCCGGTTATTTTGCTCGACAATATTGAAATATTCACAATTTGACTCTTAATTTTTGATTTTACTGATTGAAAAACTTTGGTATATTACCTTGGATTATTATTGATTATAGTTTCAAGGTTATCCGCCTATATTCATATCCTTACATGCATGAATAAGACTCATATTTATTAAAAAGATATATTTATATTGCAAAATACTTTCAAAACAAAGTAATTGTGGTATATATTGTTTCACTTTGCCAGCTCGTTTTAATTTACAGAACGACTATGTAGTTACTTCTTCCAGTGCTCCAGCAAGGTGAATTCTTGCAAAAGAAAGAACGTGGTATTCTAAGAATTTTTTTAAATGATTGGTACAAAAGAAGTCGGTTTCTTGCTTGTCTCTAAGAAAAAGGTTTTCTATTTTCTGAAATCTGTAGGCTTCTCAATCTATTTCATTAACTATAAATTCCCTGGCAACAAGCGGAGACTTCTGGAATGAAGTTTCTCCGAAAGCAATACTCTTCTCGGAGAAGCATTTTCCGAGCACTTCACCTATTTCTTGCAGAAAAAGTAAATCTCATAAATTCATGGCAACTCGTAAGACTCTTTAGAATAAGGAAAAATATTCTCCTTCGATATGGAAGCTGAATTCCGACTACGAATAAATTTATCGTCCTATTCTCATATTCCGAATGAAAATACTGAGGGGATTTTTTCATTGAGAAATCAAACTGAAGCCTTTTGGGGATATGAATTATGGGAAAATAGAACGTAGACCACTTCCAGAGTCGGGCATGTTTATGCTCTATCTCGAGCGATTAAATGACAGAAACACAGTTTAAAAATAAGCTTCGAATGATAAATTTCTTCCTCTTAAATTGTATTGAATGAGGAATAATAATATTTTAAATCGAAAGAATAAAATTTTAATTTATTCCATTCAAGAATTTATATTTCTGTAATAGTAAGCGTCTCTACTATATGTTTTCTACACAATGACCGTACAATCAATGTGTACACGAAAATCATTCTACGTATCCAAAAAATAATTTAAATTTGTAGTTTATCTGTGAGGACGTAATTTATTACAATCAAACTGTTTTGAAATCCATGCTTCATGCTTACTCAGATTCATATTCATTTGATATGGAGATTTTTTGCGTCGAATCATAATAACAATGTTCATGATTTAATCATTCAAAGAAAGTAGTTTTCACGATGAAAAATATTTATATTGGCGACCCTTTGACTCCAAATGAAGTATCGTATGAATATTTCATGAAATTGGGATGAAACATTATCCCTTCTTTTCGTAAGCGGTATAAATGCATTCGATTTATTTCATCCATGCAACCCTCTTTTGGAGATAACATTTTCAAACGCAATGAAATAATTACGTATTATATTTTATTCATCAAATTATCAACTTCAGCAAAATCTCTCGTGTGCGTAATATTTCATTTATCAATTATGTCCGGTATCTGAACGTAGTGAGTAATTGGTGAATGAAAGTAAATATGGGAAATATTAAAGCTCTTGATTTTTAACATCATCCATTTTTAACCATCATAGAATTAGATTATAAATTGTTTCCATCTCAAAACGATTTTTGTGAATAGAGCTAAAGAAAGTAAAGTAGATGATATCCCCTGATGGCTAATTTCAAATGGTTCCGTTGTTCTAAATATTCCACAGTGTAAATTATGCAACCATAATATCACAACTACTCCAGTGTTATTCTTTTTGCATATTTTGCAGGATATTTTCGATAGAAAATAGCATAATAGAATGGTATCTAACGGTGTTTTTAAGAATAAAATTTATATCTATCTAAAAATATATATTTATGATCTAATACTCTTAAATTATGTTATCTTATACTATTAATAATTACTAATGATAGCCTTTTTCTCTCTTTTCAGGTAAGTTGGTGAATGGGAGTCGTTTAAATGTCGACGGACATCGAGCATCGTCAGAAAAATTACGTAAAAAGTGGAACAGGTAATCACTCCAAACGATGCGTCAATTTCACTTGGATAATTTGTCTTCAAATATGCATTACTCCACAATGTGTAACTCCACATTAATTGCTTGCTTTCCGTGTTGTGTCATCTGGTTTGAATTTCTCTCGCTCCCTCCCCTTCACCTCTCCTTCTTCGGATATTCCTCTCACTCTTTCCGTCGCTTTCTACTCCTGCATTCCAATCTACGTTCCCCTTCTTTCCACTCAAGGCCTTAGTGCCATCAAAGAAAATGCGAGTGAAGGGCGCATTGAAGGAAAGGTGATGGCTATCACGTCAGCAACCCAAGTTGTGTTCGGAGTGTTTCGTCGGAGGAAGGAAAAGGGAATAAATGGAAAGGATATGAGATAAAACTTAGGAAAACAAAGTGAATCAAAGATCAAAAAGGGAGGATGGAAGTAACTGCGATAAAGAAAAGAGAGGATGCTACATTTTTTCTTTATTTGAAAACATCCAATAATGTGGCGATTCTCAAAAGTAGTCCTCAAATACTTCGTAATATTAATTTCTTTTCCCATCTCTTTATGCTTCTTCCTGCAAAATTTTCCGAGAAGGCTTTTGTTTTCCTCCAGTCACCTCTCTGCTGGAAATAGAATCTATTCTTCTGATACAATAAATAGAGATAATCTTTTATGTTGCGTATTAATACGATAGAATCTCTGAGCAAATATGCAATTAAAAATGCTAGGAATGTGATGCACTCCTTCAATAAATCGAGATATTTGAAGGTTTTTAATATATCGTGTACATCGTAAGATGGTGGTCTTAATCTTGAAATAAATTAAATCTATTGGTAATCTCTTATTAGTTATAGTATTTTTTGTCTTTTAGAGTCGTGAGTTTCCGACAAAAATTTATTCTTTCTAAAAGGATATTCCTTTGCATTTAAATACTACAGTTTTAGAAGTATGATAATTAAAATTTGATAAAACATAAAATTCCTTTCAAATTCTTAATTAATATATGCGATTTAAATTTATTTGCGTCAATTAATAATATAGATCCAGCTTATCTACTTCTATATATTTTATAATTTTATCATACAAATTAAGATTACGTAAAATTGTTGAACATGTGAACGATGTTAAGCTGTCCTATTTAATCCATCCGTTTATAAGCAAATTTAGCAAACTAATTAGGGCGTTTCTCTTGTGTAGATAATGAAATGCTTTAAGCTGAAAAGTAAAGAGTATATTCTTGCTTATTTAGATTCTTCTTTTGTGTAGAAATTTAATTTTGCATACATTCGGCAATGCTGTTAATTTAAACGTGAGAAGCAATTACCGGTGAAAATTCAACTGTTCCTTTTTTGGCGGATAATCATATTTAATTAACATGAGCACGCTTCTTGTTCAAACTAGGGGTCACGTTTTGTGAATCGTTCGAAAGTTATTATCCGGAAATTAAATCGTATCTTCCTTTTATACTTTGAGAATGTTAAATACGATGGAAATGCATTCTTTTCAATTTGACAGGTTTAATTTAAATGGAGCCGATGGACTTCAATCGCAATATGATGCGCATTCTTTAAGCCTATTAAAAATGAATATATTTATTCAATTTAAGACCCGTTTTAATGGAAACGAGGATATTTCTCTTAAAATGAATCAAAGATCAATAGTGTTCCTGACACTTTTTACTTCATCAAATTAAAAACGTATGAGTAACGTAAAATTAACATATAGGGCTATTAAAATTAAGTGTCATCTGTAATTTTTTCGCGTGTCGCAACTCAAACTATCGAGTATGCCTACATGCCTTTCGCTTTTAGAGATGACGTAACACATCCAGAACCACTTCGCGAATCGCTGACAAGGCAGGATGTACGCATTCATGAAAACATAGAAATAAGCCGAGGAGAATGTCGTGGCAACCTTCTTCCCTCTTAACGTAGATGTCTCAGGGGGATTAAAACAAATCAGATAAAGTCAAATTGGCTTCTCTAGAGAACAACAAGCGTTGGATGAATAGATTAGTGAATAATCGGGTAAAGAATAAGGAAGAGAAAGGTTTCGAAGACGTTGAAAACCTCGAAAGTGAGTGGGAAAAGGGTAGGAAGCGGATGGAGGGAAGTTCTACCCCAAAACGCATGTTTGTCGGAAAAAAGAGAGCAAGGAGCAGTAAAAGGATTTTCATTACTACAATCATCCCGTTCCTCTTTCCCATAAACTTAAGAATATATGTAACGTTTAACGATTTCATGTAAAAAGTCTAATTGAATATTTAATTGGTGAATGTGCTTTGAATCGATGGGATTTTTATATATAATTTAATAGTATTGCAATTCAAACTTTTTTATTTAAACTATTTCGAATCCAATTTTGAATCTAAACAAATCCAAAGTGGTATTTATAAGATATTGACCTAAGTAGGTAATAAGATTTTTTTATCTTATATTATCACTAACCATATGTGCAGATGGAAAATTCGTAAGCAATTAATTTTCTATAATAAAATTGAGTCGAAATTTTCCTTCGGATGATCATTCTATTAGATGTTGGAAGGTAAAATGTTTATTTTTGTTAATGTCTATTTGTGAGGAATATTTAGTTTCGGTAAAGTGCAACCTTTTCGAGGCTCGTGTTATTCAATGACATAAAACGAAATAATATAATTATGATAAATATATTAACTTATACGAAAAATATATATTCTCTTTAGTTTGTAGGCATGTGTTCCATAATAAAATGACTGTACTCAAATCATTTATTAGGAAAACGCGATGCGAATACTTTCGTATATTCGAATAATTTCATATGGATGTAGTTTCTTTGTTTATACACTTCCCATCTTTTTAGCTGATCCTGGTTTAATAATGATGAACAAGAGCAGTATTATGTAAATACCTCCTGAAAAAACTTAAAGATGAAAGTATTAAATTATAAAGTACTTAAGAAATTTGAAAACGGATTAAGTTATTTACCATCAGCCGTGATGGAATTGAGAAAGCTAGTGACAATATCCGATTGACGTTGAATCCCAGTGGTGTACATAAATCAAAGGCGAAAGTGGAATAGTATCTAGAAGAGGAGGTAAGAGCTTAAGAGGATGGAGTTATCGAGGATGAGGGTGAAGGGTTAGATAAATGGAGAGAGACGCAATACCATTTTCCTCTGTTTGTTCAACAGCCATCTTTGTGTTGGGGGATTTTCGGTGGTAAGTGCAAGTCGCGGTGTCCTGAAGAAAGCGAAATGGAGGAGTAAACTTGAAGGGCAAGAGACTTAATGGGAGGGATGGGAAAACAAGAGTCTGAGACATTGATTGAGAATGAAAGGATTTGGATGAGAAATGGGGGAAAGTGTTTGATAGTGACTTGTTGAAAGGTAAAGCTCATGTTTACCCTTTCTTACCATGTTAAACTCTCTACTTTTCATTGAAAACAAATACGGCTTACTCCATTTAGATCTCCTTATTCAGCTTCCGATTTCTTTCGAAGTAAAGTAAACCAGCATTCGGAAAGTGAATGATGTTAACAGGGTGCCAAAGTTATCTTTGTTTTCTAGATCTTAAGTTGAGAATCATCTTCAACGGGTAAGGGGTAATCTTTGGTGTATCATCTTTCATTGCACGTTCTGAAAATAGGATGAATCTATTTGTGCTTTTATTTGATCGAGTTTTGGTAGGTGAGCGCCCTAGTTTGTGATTTTTATAATGTATTAAGTGCAATAACAGTACAGGAAAATTCTCAAAAGACTCTATGGAACACAGTCTGCACTCAACAATTAAAGCTGTCAACTTAAAGTAACTTACTGAACAAATCGATAGTAACAAATATCATTGCTAAATGAAATAAATCCTATAACTGTTAATCATAGTTTAACCCTTAAAATTCATTGAATTCACTCGAATTTTGTCTCATTACGGAGCATTCGAAAGGAATCGTATAGCCGTTTAAACGTCATGATCCCTGATTGAAAACATTCGTTATGTGATAAACATGGCGATGCAATCTGTTTACCGCCATCGCTTTGGAAAAATGCTCGTCATTCCAATGTGGAGAGACATCGAATTTCATTCCACCAATTCATCAGCAGCGAAATTTTCTAAAAATTGATATTTCGCAATAAATTTATTTCCATTCTAATGACGCGAATTCCCTCGCTCTCGTCAAATAAAAAGGGGTGACGATTCCATACGTCACTCGCCGTATTTACAAAACTTCACGCATTAATTAGCGAAATAATTCGGATGAGGACGGAATTTCACGCAACATACTTTATGGATCGTTCTATTTGAAATTCTTCGAAAACATTCGCACGTACCGTACAAAATTTCCACGCAAATGATTCTCAATGCGGTGCTTTTGTTTCGACCGTCGCATCTTTTCCATATAGTCGATCATATACACGTGCGCGCATTAATCCTAATAGCGGATTTTCCCTGACGGGGAAGATCCTCTGAATAAAGACGTGCACAAAAAAACGGCCGTAATATGCGAAGGAGACTTGTTACGGGATGAAGGGGATGTACGCCATCATTCCTGAGAGTTGACCGAAAGGATAGAGTACATTGGCGCTGGGTTTGGGTAGTCACTCGGGCATCGAGGATGGTGTTGGTGAAGGCTTAACAGGAGCACCCGACCCGTGAAAGCAAAGAAAAATTATTCAGGATAAGCGAAGCTTGGAGGCAACATGGTCGATGTATAGTGTCAACACACGGAGTGGACAGGAGCAGGTGAATCTATTCCCGGGCGCCTACGCACTTTCACACAGGTTTCCCTTTTATCAAGATTTCCTCTGAACTACATTCCCTAGGTGAGTCTAGTCGTAGCCGAATCTATTGAGGAATCTCCCCGCAAGAGCTGTTATTTTTAAAGGAAGTAACGTTCCGAATCAAATAGAAAGTAGTCGAAAATGAAACACATTAGGTGTTTAACGTTAGGGACATTACTTTTATTTAGGAAAGATGTAACGATGATACCAATCCATGTAAAACCATTTATATTCAAGGTGTATTTCATTCTAGCTTATTTTTTCGCAATAATTCATTTTAGTATTTTTATAAATCGTTAAAGACCCCTAGACGAAGAAAAGCTTCATTTTCTTTTAGTTCCCTTAGTACCTGTGATAGCTATTATACATATTTTACTACGTTTACCTTTTAAAGGTCAGCGATTTGAATTAACTATAATGAACAATGTAAAATTAGTTTTTTTCTCATTTCTCAAATAAAGAGTAAAATATTATAGCTCGAAACCTGCGTAGATCGAGAGTATTTCGGTGAAAAAAGTCCGTTTTATTTTTGTTTCAGGAAAATGATCATAGATCGAACAAACTTGAAAAATATCCACAAGTCCTCAACAGAGATGTATTTTCTAAGATGGCTATAACGTGTATGCTAATAAATAGTTAAAGAAGAGGGTAGTGACAACGAGCATTAGGGCAGTGGAGCTAAAATGCCAGGGCGAGATCAAAAAGAATGGGTTAGGTTAAGGAGGTCAGCTAATATCTCAATTTAGGCTTTATTCTTCATCCCACTCCCTTACTCTCCATTCTTTGGTTTATTCACCATATACGTCACTTCTTTCTTCATTTCTCACTTCCTTTCTTTTCCTTTCTCATTTCCTTTCCACGATTCATCCTCATTAAATATCTCTTTTCTCATTGTTATCGTTTAATATAAAATTCTGCTCATCCTCTGAGAATTCGTTTTTTCAACTTATTCTCCCTACCTCAACCTATTCTTCTTTTCGCTGGTGGTCATTTGTTTTCCTCTCTCCTCCGGGAAGAAACTCATCGCCCTCATATATATTCTCAAGGTGCATAGAGAAGGTTCCTCCTGCACCATTTACAGGGGAGATTTAATTCACTCCTGCGGTAATTCTCAGCGCTCTACTCAAACCGAAATGAGCTGATTGCTTTATTGCCTTTAACTTGTTTCGTAATGGCTCAACCTTAGCCCCAATGGTGGTAATTTCGCCGGGTCCTTATTAATTTATTCTCGGCTCGTGTCAGAGAGTTGGCTTATTTTCTCAAGCTTCCATAAATCTGGTAAGGAGACTATCCAACGCTTTGAAGAGATAAACTTACGTGTAGTAAAAAATATTTTGGATTCCAAAGATTTATTTATTCTGGGAAAATATTACGTCTCCCAAATAATGTATTTTTAAATCATACAGAACTGTTGTCTTATTCTACTAATAAATTCAGATGATAAGGTTAAAACTTCTCCATAGATACGCTTTGATAATAACAGTTACATTTACGTAATATTTCTTAGTTTTCGTTGATGATGGAGATAGTTATTCTACATAGCAAAACATTTAATACACAGTAGAACATCATTCCTATATCCGCTATAATTTGCTTTCTTTTCCCTTGATAGTAAATATATGATAAAAAGTATTTGTTTTACAAATTTGCAGCGTTTATTGTGTCAATATTGTGTTTATATTAATTAAGAGTTTCCTCGTAATAACAATTAACATCCGAGTATTCCGTATTGCATAATTTTAATTACTCATATCCAAGAAATAATTGTATGTTAATTTTATCCGACTATTTACGCATTAATTGAGATAAGCGGTGTTGAATGAATCCTGCAGTCTTTGAAATTCATTGTGAATTGCAATAAAGTTATGGCTATGTTAGTATTATTAAGTAAAAAAGAAAAGTAACTCATTCTGTTTAAAACAACAATCCCAGTGAATTATATTCTAAACTACATATTGGATACACTCTCAACCGCACTTTGGGGAATTTCCGGAAAGTTTCGTCGAGTAGTTTTAACTATATGGAAATATTTATCGCACAATAACGATGGGGAAACATTGAATGATTTATTATCGTGCTAGAGGGAGTGGTTTCATACCTCGTGTGATTCAAGTATCCAAAGAAAATATGAGAATTGATTTATGTCGCTTACTTCATTTCCCAATTCCATTCTTATGCTTTATCCCTCTCCAGAGTTCCACTTTAGACTCTCCCCCTCACTCCACACAACCTCTCGATACACGTTCAATTTCGTCACCAAACCCATTCACTCCACGTTTCACCCTCTTCACATTCCCACACTTCTTCTTTCCCTTCTAGTGCACTCCTTGGCTTTTGATACACGTCGTTTGAACACGTATTTCTTGCTAGCGATTGTTTTTCATCTTCTACTTACCGTTAGAGTGTGTTTTCCTGTGTTACTAACATACCGTGTTGATGTAAATGAATATCATTACTCATTTATTTCTCATTTTAATTTCATGAGTTATTTATATATGTATATAAAATAAAGGTTCCTTTTGGGAATTATTATTACTTTTACTATGTTTTAATTGGATGCGCTATTAACAGAAGAGGTAGGAAATAGCTTAATTTTAGGTGATTAAAATATCTACTTAAATTATAATGTCGGTATATTTAATGAAATCTATTTAAATTAAAATAAAAAGTAATGAGAATATTTTCTATGATTCCTTTGCTGTTATTTAAGAGAATTTTGGATTAGTTCCCTTACGTAAATTTCAATCCTTTCCGATTCGTAATCATAATACAGAATACACGTTTATTTCTACTGGGAACTAGATTCGGTATTGTTTGTAACGTAATTGATAATCGAACGCCCTTTTTTTCTTTGTTCCGCTCCTATTTTTCCTTCTCTCTCTTTCCATTCCAATATTAGGTGCCGCCTATCGAATGCCTCAGTGCACCTTCTTTTGTTTGTCCCTCCTTCGCTCCCTCTGAAAGGCCATCGTTTGTGGGCGACATCTGTCGGTGACACGGTTCTCTTTTCTCCCCAAAAATCTCCGCTTTTTCTCTCACCTCATATTTACATTTTTTGGCCTTCTTAACATCTTCCTCCGCGGGCGGTTCCTCTCTTAAGTCTCTCTTAAGATTCGCTTCGTAGTCGCCTTCCTCGTGCACTCCAAAGAGTCTCTGCAGACGTCCTATTCCCCTTTCTTAAAATATTCATCGGAAAATAACCGTACTCTTTATTCCCACTCTCTATTCATAGCCACTTTTTCTTCGCGTAGACTTTTTTGCAGTAGTTGGTGTTAGTCATAGGTTGCTGAGGATCCGGTAAAATATTTCAGATTAAAATTTGAAGTGGATGTACTGGAATAAATTCTTGAGTTTGAATGAAGTTTAAATTATTTTTTTCCGGATTCGATGATATATTGATCTAGGTTCTGCCTCTCCGGATGGTTATATTAATAAAAAAGAATTGAATGAGTATTTTTCTTTCTCGGGGAGATTATCGTCTTTCTACATTATGATTTGCAAAAATAAACTAAACTTCTATACAGAATATTGATCTTAACAGACATATTTAAAAAATTCCTATCTTCAATTACTTACGAATACTGAATCAATATACACATAAGAACCAAAAAAGCGGAAGAACATTGTTAATGTTTCAATAGACGCATTTTTAATCCTTCATTTAATAATGAAATCAATATGAGAAGGCGTGACTTCGTGTAATGCCATAGTAATAAAAACAACTTTGTAAATTTTCATAGAAAATACTTCATGTAATAATCTTGAGATAAATAAATTTTATTGAGATTGTAATTGTTAGTTCTTTAGAGTCTTTATAGCCATACATAATATCTAAAGAATGGCTTAAACTACTTGTGTTTCAAACAAACTCTCTTAAATACGTCTCAATACTGGCTTTTGGACTTCAATATCTGTGATTAATTTTCCAAGAATCAATTCTCTGTCTCATCCTAATTCTGATTCCCTCTTATGTTCCTATCACTCCTCCTCTTCCTTCTGCGACATGCCTCCACCTGCTGTTCCCACCTCCTCCACCGGCGGCTTACTCTCGCTTCTCCAAGAACCCTCTCCGTCGCTTACGAGAAACCCCTTTCTCCGCTTTCGGTTCGTATGTTTCAAGGAATGCCTCCTCCGTTTGGGGGAGGGAAGTCGAGGAGGCCCTCCGAAGTGTTCTCACCTCTCGCTGTCTCGAGCTCGTCTTTGTTTTGGCAGAGGATGCATGATTTACGGAACAGTACATTTTCTCAAGTATAAATTCTTTTTTACCCTCACATGGGCTATGTACTACTGCGAGGTACGTTTCACTACGAAATAAGGTCATCTCTATAGGAAGTAATTTACGTCATGACTACCCTGTCTTATTCAGTAGATAGATACATCATTTATATCTTGACAAACAATACAATATTTACTTTTAATTCATATTCATATTTCAAATTTTTACGTTATAATATAGTGCAAGAAAAATGATACAATATCAATAAATACTATTTCTTATTTGCCATTGTTTCTCTGGTAATTTTCGTTGAAAACCGGGATGGATGTTATACAACCGATTACAGTGAAAATATCCTATTTTATGGGTGAATTGATTTAGAAATAGGATTGTGGATAGGAAATAGAATTGTGGAATCACTGCTTTAAAGATACTACACCAACGCTGTAAATTATTTGTATTGCTTTAACTATCCTTCTAGTATTCCTTCCATTGTGTGTCCCACGCCTACATTTCTTTTTTTTATTATTTTTTTTAGATTCTAAATTCAAGCCAGTACTTCCATTCAAATTCCTTTTTCATTACAATAAACATCATCCTCTTATCCCAACTGCAATTTGTCTTTTCTTCTCGGGCTCCCCACGAGTGTTTATGCGTCTGCATTTACTTCCTTTGAATACCTCTCTCACTTATTCCTTCATTCGAGTATTCCTTCGCCGAACGAAATACCTTTCAGTTACTGAATCCCATATTTTGAAGTTCCGCCCTCTTCTTCCCCTTCAACTTATATCCCCTTTAGGTAAAAACCCCTTTTCCAGAATTTCCTCACGACCCGTAGTAAAACAGAATGAGTGCTATTCCGGAAAAGGGGATCCGTTATAAGTTATGGTCCGTTTTTTAAAGGTTTTCAAAGGGAGAGAAGGGAAATGCTTTGGTTTGCGAATATGATAGTAATATAGGCAGTTTTGGGTGAATACCGATAAGTGTTCGTACGTCATCTACGTTTTCGTGAAGAAAACTTAATAAAGTTATCGATTGAAGACGATGCGTGAACGAAATTCAGATATTGGCTTCCCGAAAATCTGTGTCATAGAATAGAATCTCGCAAAACGTTTAAAACGAATAAAACGCTTTTTTTTCTACTTCGATTCTCAACCCATTATCCTGAATATACTTGTGAAATCAATGTGAGAAGGCGTGACTTCGTGGAATGCCATAGTAATAAAAACAACTTTGTAAATTTCCACAGAAAATTTTTATTATTAATTAATATTTTCTGTGGAAATTTACAAAGTTGTTTTTATTACTGAATATACTTCTTGGTTGTCAAAGTAAGCTCTAGAGTAAAATAAAATTTAAATATCTCTATCTAAAGTAGTCGTGAATACTCAAACGAGCAAAATTTCTTGTCCAATTCTCTTGTTGAGGCTTTTGGGAATTTAGTCAAGAAATGACTAATTTACTCGTTATCTATAAATTTCTTTTCGTATAAAAATATCTCCTTTTCGTAAATATCTAACATATAATTGCAGTCTTGCAATACTCTCCTAATTTTCAATCATTCATTAGCTAGTTATGACTGAATTGACGCGATTAAAAGAGGAGAATATCTTGTTATGAGAGTTTCATACATAAATGGGTTTTACGCTTTGAATTGAGAAAATTTTAATTTTTTATCTTTTCACTGTAGGCCCTGTAGCCGTAGCTTAGAATATAATACACCCGATCATACCTAAAAATAGAAGACTTTTGTAAAAGTACAGAAACTCTTTCGGTATTCACGTGCACAAGCTTTTGACGTAGCTGCGGGAAACTCGAGCTTTACAAGGCTTTTTCCTTAAAACTTCTCTTTTTTCCCCTTAAATGGCATAAAAAGGCCATCGATCCGACTTCATTATATATCGTTCGAGAGATCCAATCCCGTTGGCGCTAAAAATTTTCCGCTGACGTCCGCGAGAAACGGAGGAAAAATCTGTTTGGGAAACTTTTCCCGGCAATCAGATATTGCTTGAGTGACCCGGGCACAAAAGAAAACACGGAGGTGAGAAGAAAACTGCCGAATAATAAAAAGAACGCTTCGGAATGACAAGTTATCGGAGAAAAAGGAATGCCTGGGCGGAATTCTGCCGATGGATAAAAAATGGCCGGTAGGAGAAATGGAAGGAAATTATGGCTCGCGATTCCTGCAAGGGATATGAATTTCCGATAAAGACGCAAAGGGCGGGGGACGGTGTGTGACGTGGCAGAAGAATGTCGTCGGGTCCAAAACAGAAACCCATCTCTCGAGCGGATAGAGGTATAGAAATTCTAGGGGCGATTTGTCGCATAAGGTTCCTTTTTTTCCGGCATTGAATCGGCGGAGATAAATCGCTCGCGACTAGTATCGTTATCGGTGTATCAGCGAAATCACACCTCGGAAATGTACATATCTGCGGAAGCTATTTATCATCCGACGTTTGCCTCGTGACAGCTTCATACCTAAATGTCCACCGCCACTTTTACGAGTCGTTGCTTGTTTTCCTTCAACTACACGCCGTTGGATGTTTTCAAGTAAAAAGAAAAGCGCCGTGCATGAGAAACATTTACCAATTGGAAAGAGAGGTAGCGTTCGAATTCTTAATAAAACGTTCCGAAAATTATCGTTCGAAAGGAATAAGATTAAATTGACAGCTTGACGTATGGCTTTTCCTCGAATTTTAGAGAGCAAACTCGCAGATGAATCGAAGTCGTTTCCTTTTCGAAAAGATGAAAGAGAGTATTAGAATTCGTCAAATCTTTTACGTCGATTCGATTCTTTTATCGCTCCAAAGGCAGCGCTAATTTTGATTTAGCAGATTTTAAGTGGCACTTTTATTGAAATTATTTCGATTGATAAGGTTTAGGTGTATAAAATAACAAGTAATTAATAGCTAATTGATCATATTTTTACCACCCATCATATTCATGATTGATATTTAGATACTAGAAATAGGCCATTTTACATCATTGTTGTACAATCTACGTTAGATTATTCCTAATGTAAGAGTGAATTCAGATTATCCATATTATTTTTCTTAGACCATGTAATTAAAAATATATTTAATAATCTCTAACTTAAAGTTGTAGTAATCTTCTCGCTATAAATAAATGTGGTAAATTAAACAATCGAAAAAAATTCCTAGCTATTAAATCATCATGTTTTGTTTCCTTAGATACGAACATATCGTATATCGGAATCAAATGTAAGGCTTTTTACGTAGGCAGTGAATTCCTTTTTCTATTTTCCTGTTTGACCTCATAGGCGATGAAAAAAAAAACATTTCAAGAACAGAAAGGCTCTAAAAGAATTATATCTTTTTATACATTTCATGGTTTTGAATTTGTTTACACAGTCACCGATGAGCCAAGTGAAACTTTCCTCTTGGAAAAGCAGCATTTGCCAGTTTGAGGACATCAGAATTTTCCAGATTGTTGGAATCAAGGGCAGGGACCCGTTTTCCTTCTCTCACGAATTCCCAGAAGAGAGGAAGGAAAAAGGGGAAGTGGAGGAATAAAGAAAGCAAGAACCCTAGTGAGAAGAAGAACATTTGGAAAGGGTCGAGTACGTCTGCGTGAACGAGGGTTTTACACCATAAACTCGTTAGAAGTGAGGACATAACGTCATTTCGGATACTGCGTTAAGAGTGTTGGGCGCCAAATCTCTTCGTGCTTAATATCAAGGATGAGAATAAAGGTGTTCAAGTGATTACGCGACATACTTAATAAAAGCTCGATGTATTTACGGCGTATTAACTCGTGATAAGTTTCAAGACATCTGCTTCGCTTGGACCCTTCCTTAGGTTCTTAATGTAATAAGCAAAAAATTTGCATTTATTCGGAATTTCTTTTTAGTACGAAATAATAAGAGGCCCAGCCGCCGTGTTTTTATTACGTAATACCGCTCTTTATGATATGATTACTAACCTCCTTCACTATGGAGAAAGGGTTCTTGCACTTTTTCCAATTGCGAGTAAATATACTGCATTAGGGTATAAGAGTACTTTATAAGTATTTTCATACCTAATAATCATTTATATTTAACGTACATTGGTGAAACCCAGAAATTAGATTAAATATCGATGACGTTTTATTGCTTAACAATTTTAAAAATAAACATATTATTCTCGCTTCTTATTAAACTTTATAGTTTTTCCTATTATTATTATTATTATATTATATTTCCTTTATAACTTACGTACATGCAATTCAGGACCATTCCAGTAGCTAGTATACTCAAAAATAACACATTTCCACCTAAATGAAAAAAATCAAAACTTTAATGGAAGAATATTTAGACATAATATGAACGATTAATATTTCTTCTTATATGATAATGTTATGAAAACGGCTAATCTTTCAATTATTGTATTAAATTATTTCTTTTTATATACATGTGTTTATTTTATCGTAACAGGGTGCAACAAATGATATTATGATACATTTTTCTCTAATTTCTTGCGCATTATCTTTATTTATTGTCCACTTTTGGAAGAAGATAGCATTACCGTCATGTATTCATTGTCTGCACAATATCTGTTTACCATTTAAAACGGGTGTGTAATATATGTAGCTGGAAGCCTATCGCGCAGAGTCTTTTAGATCCTCCATTGTTTTTTAGGCCCACAATTCCCCCTTGAATTCGGAAAGAGGAGATTAGGGAGGGGAAAATGGGAAAGTGGATTTTAATAGGAATTCGGAGATTCAAACGCGACCATAAAAGCGAGCTAAACAAAGAAACGTGGAACGGAGCTTTATCTTTTGGTTTAATAGCGAGATTTGGTGATCGCAGAAGCGTTGACACTTGGACCCTTCGGCTTTATGCGATCCGCTCAAATTAAAAATTTTATTACTCTTTCATATCAAATGCCGCGTTGCCTGGAATGTTGTCTCATTTAGAAAAGCATGCTTTCCTCCGTTGTTTGCTTGAATGTGGCTTTATACTCATTAGTTTAAGAAAGGCACCCAGATTGCTCCAGCACCTTTAATAATCAATTATATTAACAATAAAAATTTTGATCAGTTTTACGAGTCGATTGAACCACACCCTTTTTAAATAATAGTATGCTTTCATTTGTTCTTGTTCTAAAAATTTTCATCTTACCATCGAATATATAGCCTAGATTTTGTGCCCGATTAATTCTTAATGAGAAGAAATGTTTATAGTGTAAATTATCAGATAAAAAGGAAACTAAATTTCAGAGTGTTATTGGAAAATAAGGTAAAAATCTAGTAACCCTAGTTTGCTCAAGAATGCAACGCTCGAATACTAAATTATATGCATAGTGCTTATTCAAAACACACGCACAGATGGGCTAGCACCATTCTATTGAATAATATATCGTTTCCCATTTCATTCACCACTGTTATATGACGAAAATATACGCATAATTTTGTAACCAAACTCCTCCCCACTATCCATTCCACTTTCTCATCATTTTTACGCACTTGAAACAAACCCTCTCACTCGAACATCTTCATTCCAGATTTCGTAAGTGCAAAAAACATGTAGTATTCCCCGTTAAATCTTTATTCCCTCTACCAATCGGTCCCTGGTATCTACATACATTCAAATGTCCCCCCTCACAAGACACGGGATCCAAAAAAAAGCCCTCCCAGTGCCATTCTCCCAGACCGGAACGAGTCCGCATCTCAAACAAAAGCGACGCGGATCCTGAGAGTGAGGGCCGCGCATTAGCACTTATATTGCGCTCTCGGAACAGACAGAACTCCACCTTTTCCAACGACCCCTCCCCCTTCTACCGAGTGCGTCCCATAACGCTTCCCTGTTTTCCCATTCTACGACTGCAACCCACGCACACACCACGGGGTCTTAAGCCTCGCGATTTAAATAAATCTCGTACATCCATCAATTCTTTCCCGTTCCGTTACGAGGCTAATTTCTACCGATCCGTAGCCTCGACAGTCTTATGCGCCTCGTTCGGGAATCATTCATGAGATGCACGTGGCCGTAGGAGATATCCCTTGAGGAAATCAATCCGCAATTGACTTATTCATCGGCTGCTTTACCCCGTTCCCGAGACATACCTCTACGGCATTGTGAGTGCATTTGCGTTGTCTATCTTTGAGGTCGCTGCAGCCACCGCATTTGTGATCCGCGAACCTCCTTTGATTTCGCAAAATGACTAATATATTGGCCAAGAATGTATCCGTATGTATCTTACTATCAAATTTTGGGGTCTACCAAACGCTGTATTCATCTGCGTATAGAACTGATGGGCATTTGCGCGAACTGTTACCATCTTCTCGCTTATTCAAATCTATTTGTCTGACCTACATTAACGTGCTTCCTATGCTCAATAGAATTTTAAATTTGCCAAATACGTGGCTGTTTTATCTTCCATGTTTCCACATTCTGTTTGCCTGATAATATTAGAACAAGTTTATGATCCGTAGCATAGTATTTTGTGAACATCCACATCTATCTATAGTAGAATATGGACGTCTGTATTTAATTTACAGTGGATATATGCAATAATATGCGCATCGTAGAATGATCATAGGCTTGGAAACACTGAAATAATGTAACAGAAACTGCTGAATTCACACCCTGGTTGAGGAAAGAACGTTTCCAGCACTATTGTTTTCCACATAGGTCAATACTTGGAAATCAACGAATTAAAACTTGTATTAAATGGTATGGTTCTGCACGTATGGAATTTAAATGGCAACAGAAGTAAAAAATGTTATTATATAGGAATGATGGCAATTAAAAAATTTAAAGTTGTTGATAAGACATGAAAACTACGTAAGCAATTGTTTTGTAAATATTGTTAGTTCTACTATAAATTTATGGCATCGTCAAGTTTTAAAATTACAAATTTCGATAAAAAGGGGAAGTTTTTCTACCTGAAATAAATGTTCCTGGTATCATCTTTCATCGCAGCTTGATTGGAATTTAAAACACGCATAAAATGAGACAGATCACGTTCTAAAATAAGAATGATAACCTCTCTTATCTATTCAATTTCGTCCCAGCATCACAATTTCCCATTTTTCCTCCCTTTTTTATCTGCAGCTTCCGCCTCTTACGTTTCCTTGTTTATTTTTTCTTAGACTTCCTGTTCCTTTATCAATCTCCCTTCAGATCGATCCCCTCTTTTTAACCACTATTCCTTATCTCTCGGGACCTTTATTTCGTTTCCGGCGCATGTCATTAAGCGCCTTCGCATTATGATCGCTTCTTTCTTTTCTTTTCCCTTAAAATCCCCCCTTTCAATCCTATCTCTAATGGAACCACATTTAGACCGTTTCATTTGATAATCCTCCTCTTAATCCTTAGACTGCGCCCAGAATTTTTAATCGCGAAGGGGAAGAGCGATCATGAGGGCTAACAGAGAGAAAAGTGAAGAATGGAAGAAAAAAGAATTTGAGCGGAATTGGTGATTGAAGAGTGTAAACACACGAGGGGGACATCGGCAACTCCCTCTCTTCCCAAAGTGTTTGCTAAAGTTTGGGCTGTTTGTATCACATGTTCAGGGGATTATATCTTGAATTATTTCGGGATTGCTCGCTAATCAGTCAAGGATTTGTCACTTAATTCCTTTGCATGATGTATCGGCACCTTGTTATTTAACTTTGCGCTATCTTCCAAAAAAATGATGGATGATTAACGAGAAAAAAACGTTGTTTGGATACTTGTGATTCACCTCATATTGCTTCACGTCGTTCAAAATATGATTTTTATAACCTGAAAGGGAATTCGACTAGGGGTGTCGTTGCTCAGTTTGTCTCGACAGAAATAAACAATCCGGTTTGTCTTTAATTAAAGTGTTTAATTTACATAAAAACTAATCTAAAATATTCCCTTTGCTCAATGTTTAATCAACTTATCAATTAATAGTAAATGATTTTTTAAATTTTTATAAAAATTTAAAAACATATTACATACATTATATCTTTGATGGAAAAGTTTCTGTCATTTGAAGCAAAATAATTAATCCATATCGAGAAATCATTAAATATCAGAAGAAGGGGAATACGTAATGCTGTGGATGCAAGCTTAAAAATCATCTTTGCTTGAGATAACTATTCACATAGATGGAAATGAAATACAAACTAAACTTCATTAAACTTACAATGTAATTTGTTAGCGGAAAATGGATTCATTGAGGAAACATTTGTGCGGAAGCTGTCCAAAGATGCGAAGAGATACTCCAATGCAAGATAGACGAATAGTGAAGAGCGTCTATTAGCTCCCCACTCTGCTTGGTAAGAGGGTCATCAAAGCAGTGGTCGAGACGAGAAGGTCCCCTTGCAAGACAACGAAAGAGCAAGGCAACGACCGTTTTCCTTCCGTTTGAAATTTCCGTTAACAGCGAGGATGATTTTATTCATCCCTCTTCCTCCCCTTTTTTTCTATGGCATTAGAGCACTTTACGACTCTCCCACGCCAACATTCAACTTTCCCCTCTTTTCCTATGTTCTCTCCCCTTTGGAATATAGAAATGTATGATATTCTATTCTCAACTCACGTCTTAAACACTATAACTATCTAAAGAACTCTCTCTCGTTTGTAAACGTAAATTACTCCGCAATATAATTTCTAATGAGGAAAATGTTGATTATTAGTTTTGTTTCCTTAGAAACCAAAATTGTTGTAAGTAAATAAATAAGTAGCTTGTGAGTAATTTGTGAGTAACGCTTGTGCATACAACCCCACGATTGTCACAGTATCCTAGGAATTCGATTCAAGAAAACCTTAGTTTGAATGATTTTCCTTGGTCGGAAATCTCGAGTAGTAAACGTTTGAGATTTAGTTTTCTTCCAATATATTTCCAATTCGATTTTCCCAGAATATCTTTGTCACTTACGCCTTCTCCGATTTCCGGATCCAATTCCCCTATTGCATCCGTGTTTCCCGTTATCCGCCATCCTTTACTTTTACTTCGACAGGATCCTTCATAAAATATCCTCCACATTCTCGTAACTTCTTTCGAGACAAGCGATTTTGCTCACACTGCACATATCCCACGCCTCCTTTCGCCTCATCACACACCTCCTCCTCTTTTTTATGCTCCTTTTCTTATTTCTCCCCTTTGTTGCACGCGGCTCTCTATACCACCTCTGCTATGATTTCCGCTCCATTTCGCGCCTGTATTTTTTTACCGTTTTTGCCACCCTCTCTCATTCTATCTTGTTTTTGAGGAGAGATTCATTTCCACAGATGGAAGGTGGATGCGTTCGGTAGATAGGAGGGTGAAGCATGGAAGGGTCGATTTTGTACGAGACCCGGAAATAGTGATTAAGTGGCTGTAAGAACCACCCTATCTAGGGGACCAGTACGCGAGTTTGCACAGAGGAGTGCACAGAGTTTAGCATTAAAGGGATGACCGTGCGGTTTTACTCAGATGTTATAAATTGATCTTGAATTTAAGATAGAAGTAGCTACAATTACTACTATTTTTTTCTATTTCTAAGTACAGTAAAATATGTTTTCATTGATATGAAATATAAGATTATGATATTTACATCATTTTAATAATCAGGAATTACCCAGTTTTAAGAGTTACTATATGCTAGTTATCCTCTATTTTTAAAATTATTGAATGAATGATTTTATGCTGTATTTGGTGTCCTTAATATTCCAAAAGTAATTTTGTTACTATCATGCAAAACTGAACGATATATGTGAAAATCTCGATTCAATCTATTAAGTTTAAAACGAGACAGTAATAGAAAATCTTCGAATATAACAAATTCATTTGACTCTAATGAACCAGTCTAATGAGCGGAAAGTAGACTTTCATCCTTACGTGGATTAGAACAGCCATTTATTTTAGCATTAAAATTTAAAACGGAACGTGAGTTTCTCGATGTTAAGAATTAGTAATAGATATACGATTCCTCGATGGTGATATTGCCTGTGCGAGGAGATCGAGCAGTGGTAATCCTAGACATCGAAGATCACTCAGAGAAACGGGGGGATCATTCATCCGCAGATAAAAGAGGGCCTTTGGACCGCGTCCACCTTCTGTCGGCGCCGGAGGACTTAACGAGGAGAAATTACAGACTAAGATCCGATATCGCCTCCTTTTTTTCAAGTGCTTTTTTCGTGGCTTCGGTCCAAACTTCCCTCGATTGTCTCTCCGTCGTTTAAGCGCTCCCTTCATAACTTCCTTTCGATATCTTTCCCTCCGCTAATGAGACCGCATTCCGAAACACGATCATTCCTTTTCGCGAGATTTCCATTTAAAATCCTCCGTGTTTACATCACAGTCCGATAATTCAACGAGAGATTTCTTTTTTATCCGACCCGAGATTTGATTTTTTTTTCACGGCATTCCTTTGCAAGTTTTCTTCGGATTTAATCCGGGGCTTTCCTCTGGAGAGAACTAATGAACCCGAAGCTTATTTCTAAGGGAAGCGAGTAAATTTAGGTGACCTTTGGCTTTAATTGCACGACTTCAAATAGCCCCTCTCTCTCTCTTTCGCGCTCAGTGCTCCTTGATGCACACTCTTACGTCTTTTGTTTGAATTACTGCCGAGCTTCCTGTCTGAAAAAAATATTCACTCCAGATTTTCTCGATTTTTCGAAAGAACTACATGCTAGAATTATTCGTGGATGATGACCCACATCAGTTTTTAAATGGATGTAATTTAGTTACACAAAAAGGACACAGGCTTTTGGTTTTATATCGTTAATGCTCAAAGGTATAAATTTATGAAGCATGAGCTTCTTTGATATGATTTTCATTTGAATTATTAAGAACACGTTCTAATTTTCCGTTATCCTTTGGAGTTGAAACATTCGTTATTTTAAAGGGGAATGCGAGAATTTCTTAAATAATTTAGTCATCTTTCATGCTTTTAATTATCGACTGGATGCTGTTAATATTGCTGGAAAATTTTGCAATTGAATCGATTTATTAAAGGTTTTATTTTTTTATAGCTGAATAATAAGATTTTTGCCTTATTTTTTCCGATTAGTATTTTATACTGAAGTAATACTAAACGTTGTACATGTCAAGGCAAGAAAGTCATCTGTCGAATATTCATACAATATTCAGAGAATAGATTATAAAAATTTCATACCTTCTGTAACGAAAATACTTACATCATAAAATGTATGATCCGTATGTAAGAATTCTTTGCGAATGGCATTCTATTACTATTCCTTAAATGTTGCTTTTTATCCTTCTTCAGAATCATCAGTAGCAATTTACATTCTCTGTGTTACATCAATACTTCGTGAATGATACTGAGATTATAAATATGTAATTCCGCGCGGGAAATTCATTCCGTAATAAATTTGGCTTACCTTTCTTCAAACCTATATCCCATGTTACGAAAAACAGTTTATGAACCTCTGCCTTACGGTACTACTGAGATACAGAGAAAAAAATTGCGGCCTTGTGATTTGGTTATGGGCGCGAGGAATCCCAGCAGAAGAGACCAATCAGAAGAAAAAGGTGGATGAAAAAAGATGGGTTGAGATTTTAATCACAAAAAGGGTGAGCCTTTTCCTTCTGATAGAGCAAGTAGAAGAGGAAAAGAAAAGTTGGAAAGAATGACTAGATAATATGATAAAAAGAATGGCTGGAAGAGAGTAGATAATGAATTCCTGGGAATCAGGCAGCCCCACCAATTTTCCACTTGATTCGGGAAATCTTTTCCTCTCGCTATGGCTTTCACTACCAATAAGGCAATTTTTATCATTTTCTGAAATCAGACGCTTTACAAATAAGATCGCTGCTATCATCGCATCGGATAAATATTTTACATGTATTTTTCAAGCATATTTTTAGCGCGCAATCCATCACCAATTCTTTTACTTAAAATTTGAAGCTAAATGAACGATTAGGAAACGAAAATATTTCCCTGATTTAGTGTTTTTTATGGATAGGGAAAATATGGATTTTTACCCATTACGGTAATAATTTTGAATCTGGTACATCCCGAAAAGAAGTTGAAATATTTAATATTGTATGCTGATAGGTATGATAAATTAGGTTAAACATTGTGATGAGTGGACATAATTATAAGACTAATTAAGTATATATAAATATGGGATTAGATCATTATTGTTTTTTTTTAATGATTCAATGTATTTGACGATGAAATGTATTTACACGTAGACACGGAATGTCTTCTCTGCAGGAAAATTATAAATCGATGAGTGAAAGTTTAAACTATTTCTATTGCATACTTAAGATGAAGAGGGGTAAAGAATGAAAAAATATTAGTTTTTGTTCTACAGTTATTTGTCTATTACTTTCGAATTCTTAACATTTTAAAACATCCGGGATATTTTGCAATCAGACAAAGATAGAGACATTAAAGGATCAAAAGAGAACGGAACGTTCTCCTTATAACTCTCCACAATTCGCATTACAAGTTCCGTTCAATTTTAAAGTCTGAAGGCCAGCAATCGTTGCGTGCAAACGTTACGATTCCATTCCCTTACCTCTCCATAAAAGTGAATCACTTTTCAAAAGTTTCGATTACCCACTTTCTGGTGAAGGGAGGCATTGGGGAAGTGGCGTTGGAGCGATTTTAGTAATGGGGCCTTTCATAGAGACTCACAAAGGAAACCGAACAAATCTCTGGGAATAAACACAGACGCGGATTTCTGAACCCTTTTGCCCCCCTCTCTTCATGCCCTTATTAGGTATTCCGATGGTAATCTTCGGCGGAAGATCTGGAGCTAACCTAGGATCTTGACTTCCTCTTCGAATTTAATATGGAGAAGCCCAATCCCGCAAAACGACGTCCTAGACCTTTAGCTAGAAATGGAACTCGATTCTTTTAACCGAGGGACCGTTTTCGGTCATCCAATTCAGGTTCCATTCATTGGTGTGGAAGTTAAGTTGATCCAGAAAGGGTATTTGTCACTCTGAAATTGCGGAGAGAAATCCGCCCGTGGCAAACCGCCGTTCCTTTAAGATTTTGGAAGGGACTTTTTCCTTTGGGTACGACATTAAACTGCAGTTTGGAAATTGGACTGGAAAATTCGCGAATGCTTGAATTTTTGGCGTCTATATGTAGGTCATTCTATTAGATTCCGTGGAATAACTTTTCCAGATTAATAGCACGTTCGAGTAACTTGGTAAGGTTATCCAACTCATTAATCTTCCGGTTAATGTGATGCTGAATCGTTCTATAATCTTTTCTACCTTTGTTAACTTTCCGATATAAGCGTCTCCCACTTATTTGGCTAGATAACGTGTTGTTTGATTTTTATATTACAAAAATCCTTGAAAACCACTCCAGTAATATATTAAAAATATCTCAAAATAAACCTTTATACTGTTAAACTAGCTAAACTAAAAATTCAACCCCAAAACTGTCTATAAACCGCGTTAACTTTGTATAATATATAATTCGTAAATTCGTAATTACGTAAGTACTTAAAGTCCTTCTTGATCCATTGATTCTAGCCTAAAATTCGAGAAAATGCGTATTTTTGATGTATTTATAAGAAAATTGTCCGTTTCCTTCTAAATAAAGAAGTTAAATTCCGAGTATTTTGAAGTTATATTATGGTAATTGACTGAAATTTTGCAATAGGTTTTAATGTTCATTATTTTTATTTTTCATATTTAACCTCTTTTAGAATGGGATTTTATTTGTAGTGGCAATTTCTCTATAATGGATTCATACAGTGGAACCTTCCGTATCACTTCTTACTTTAAATCACGAAATGTTATAATAATTAAATAGTAAATGACAAAACCATTGTTAATAAGAAAGGAAAGACAGGATAATTTAAATGTAATTCGAAGTTATTGGGATAGAAAGCTAAACGTTCTATTCCCTTTAAAATAGCAGACACGTTTTTAAATAAATGAGAAAGAGAAGTTGTATTTTGGCTTCACAATCGTTCACAAAACATATTACCTTATATTCGTTCAGAGAAACGAAAAACTTATCCAAAATTTAACACTCGGCCAGGCTCAAGTACTTAATTAATTGACAAACAAATCGCATGGAGCTCTATATATTCATTATTATCACCGGCTAATTACAGTAACGGATATAAATCCAAATGTGTCTGGGACGTGAATTTAAAGTTGTCATAGGATGTTCTTTATCGCTACGCTGTGGAGGCTCGTGTTCCTCTCATCCTCTCTTTAGCTCACACTAAATCAAAACGAGGAGAATATTAAGGCGCCACGGAATTTAAAACCGGCATGGAAACCAATGAATGATAACGAATGCATTAATTTTCTCTTTATTTGAATTTATTGCTGTTGGGGACACAGCGATGAAATTACTGCACCAGGTCTACTATGAAAAACGTTTAAATCAAATAGCATCTCTCATTTGCCAAAATTTTAACGAGAATACACTTTCAATATGGGAATGATTCTATTACACGTGTTTTAATTAGACATTCGCTTAAATTGATATGAGTTATAGTCTCTTGCAGCAGATTAAAAACGTACTAAATTACGTAACATACAAATAGAGCGTTCGGTAAAGTGAGGTAATAGGATCACAATTAGAGTTAATCGTATCTACACGAGAATACTTGATTCTATATGATTTCAAGTTTATTCTTTATTTACATTAATATTTTGTACTATACAAATGGAAGAGTTATTTAACGATGCTCTAAAATGCACTGCATTGTGTTCACGAGAATCTTTTATCAAAAAAGGTTTTAAATAACACACCAGATGATGTTGTTAAAAAACAACCAAAGCTTAAATTTGTTTTATAATTATACTTAAAAACCTCTCGTTGTTTTAACTAATACCCACGAAAGATCTCGGAACAAAAACATCCCCATGAAAATCATAGGTTATCATAAAACACTCCTATCATGCTTACATCGTGAAAATTATTTGCGGTGATACATCTTCGACATATTTTGATATTGTCACAAAGATAAATACCCATTTAATTTATGAACTATTCTATATGAGAAACATTTAAAGATAATAAAACCGTTCTCGTGTCACCGTCTACATTTTACCATTCCTCGTAAAAGTCCTTTTGAAGATTCGCACGTGTTTATTTCCTTCACTTCTCATTTTTACATCCCACTTTCTCTTCTCATACCCACTGTTAACATTTTTACCTCTTAGTTCCCCTTTCTCTGCCGCTCGTCCTCTTTTACGACTTGCCCATTTTACTTTCCACTTATGTACTCCTTCGCCTTCTCTACTTCCAACGCACGTGCATCCGACAGCACTGTTTCATCTCTCATTTGCGGTGTTTTCTCATTTCACCTCTGCTTTCTTGGAACATCTCTTCCTAAGGACACGAAATCGTATGAAGATCAGAACCCCCCTCTTCCTATTATGATAGCTTATAATGAAGAAATATCGGGTATTCAAAATCTCAACTTCCTTTTAATTTAATCGAAGCTAAGTTATGATGACGGTTATTGATTTTGCTAATTATGTTTTAATGGAGATAGTAAGGATGATACGTATATATAGATTTTGCTATGACGGTTATATAGAATTGATATTTACGATTATGAACGATGCTGTATGTTTATAAATTATAAATATTTAATCGATGACTATGAAATGAGATGAATTCCAATGGGAATACTTTTACCATATTAGTAAATTGTATTATCTGTCATTTTTGATTAAACGAACACTTTTGGTTTTTTTATAGTTGCAGTAATTGAATAAGTAAATAACTTTCATATCTTGTTAATATTTCGTAATATTTTTCGCTTTGAGTACTTATATATTGCCCTTTTTTAAGTATTAATAGCCATAAATCCCGTAAATAATATTTTAACTCAGGCAGATTTCCTAAACCTTCACAGCTTTCCTACGTTCCTTTCTTTCGTTCCTTCTATTCCATCTCCTCATCCCCGCCTTTCCTTTCCACCTCTTTCAATCCACTTCCAAACATTACCTCTTCTCTGTGTTTCTTTGCTCTCTATACCCTCTCTTCCTGCCCTCTTCACAGCGGAGGGGGGTAAATCATTTGGCATTCCATTAATGGTATTTGCACGGCCGTTTGAGGCAA
This sequence comes from Pantala flavescens, assembly GCA_020796165.1. Lineage (NCBI taxonomy): Eukaryota > Metazoa > Arthropoda > Insecta > Odonata > Libellulidae > Pantala > Pantala flavescens. Next base: position 6,775,108 of record CM036878.1, on the reverse strand, counting down.
GACTGTTCTACCCATGTGGGAGATTTTGATGGGATTTGATGCTATGATCAATTTATATTTAACAGCGGAAAAATATATTTGATACGTACATTTTATGGTTTAATTTATCAACATTATCACCTGTGATTTTTATGAGATTTCTTTGTCTCTTGGATGAGTACTTAATATGAAAATGGATGTCAAAGATTACAATAGAAAGTACGTTTACTGTAGATTTTTAAAGGTTTGAATATATATAAACATTTAAATTCAAATGCTTGTACATTCGTTTGTTTGAATTTATCATTTGTCGCATTTTATAGTCTATGACTTTTAAGTAATGTAATATAGGCTATAACTATTCGTATCCAATTTTTTTATTCAATTATAAATATGAGAAGTAACAAAATAGTTTAGTTGAAGTTTTTAGTTTATACAGAACAGCATGTAACACCGTTTACAAAGAAAGAGACGATGCAAAGCATAGAAGGAAAAAATCAACTGTCTATTTCTTTCCTCAGAGGCACTCAGTAAATATTCTTATATCTTTCAAAACGCAGAAAGAGCGACAGCTTTGAAAGGAGATGATGTGGGGAATAACAGTAAAAGAGAAGTTTTCACAAGAGAGCGTCTTCTCCTGTATCCTCAATGGTTTGCATGACGTTTCTTCCCTCAGCTGTTTTCCTTTTCGTATTTTCTTAGCGATTCTCCGATAACGATGGAATGATATGGAATGGGGATCAGAAACTAAAGAAAACGGCAATTCATCATCTCTTGTACAAGAATGATTCTTTTGATAAATTAGCATTTCAAGGTGATGTGCGAGAAGTAGAAGCATGAAATAAAGATTGCCAAATGCGTTAAAAAAAGGTGCAGTGAACTGTGACTGGATTCTCCAGAATCTGAATTAGTTTTATCTAAACAATTAGTTTGAGAACTAAACGAATAATAGGAGATTCTGTTTAGAGTATCGGTAATGATTATATAGTAATTTTCTCGAATACACCTCTTATAGGGTTTGATATCAAGTTCAAGTTGTGTGCATTTTCGCGCAGACATCTTTCCCTTAAAACGTAAGATGTATGAAACTTCAATGTGAGAGAGATTTCGGGCAATGAATTCGGCAAAAACAAATTAAAAAGTAAATATTCTTACAAACACTTTGCATAGTAGATTCTCTCAGAAAGACAAGGAAGTGTAGCAATGAAAAGGGAAAAAGAAGGATTTGTTCTCGTCGAAAGTGAGGAAGGAAATGAGAAAGGAGATGTCTCGAAACAAATGAGAAGATCCTGATAAGATTGCACAATCTCCCAAACAGATTCTTGCTCGAGAACATCTCCGGAATGTCAATCGAGATGCTCTTTTGTTTCTTCCCCTCTTTCTTCCATTTACACCTTAAGAATAGGTGCCGAGGAAACCTCGTCTGGATGCAAGCAAAATGGAATTTCCGAATACCCTACTACTGGTTATTACTAATGAAGAACGGGAATCGGTTATTCTTCCCGTTTTAATGCTCGTTTTAATTCTAGGATTAGAGGTTTTCGGAAACTATCAGTTAATTTACGTATTTGATTTTTTCGTTAAAATTCAGGATACACGGAAATGGAAAAATTTACATTATAAAAAAATGAGTTCATTACTTCACTTGTATAATTATTCTCATTACACAGGAAATTTTTCTCCAAAGTTGAAATTGAAATGTGATGATGATCATTCCTTTAAATCAGATGATGTCCGCGTGTTTAAGGGATATCTTCCAAATATAATCTTAGAACTGAACAGGAATTTCGACGGAAAATAGACGATTTTAAATTATGGAGTTAAAATATGCATTGATTAAAATAATAAATAAATGAATTTTAAGAATAAATTAATACCAATCAAACAATAGAAATATTAATTTAAATTTAATATAGTAAGCATCAATTTATAGAAAGAGGAGTTTTCGTTTCTAGACGAGGAAGGGCAACAAAATTATATTAATGATTATTATCTATTATCTATTTTACTCTATGAAGTTTATTTTTTATTCTATATAGTCTATCATTATCTAAAGTGGACTTAATTATTTCATTATTATTTATTATAAGGATGTTTTTATGAGGTAGGAGCGTAAAAGAGGAAGTACGTGAAAGAAGGATAAAGACGAGCCATTTGAGGTGTGCCCGTTTTAATGTGTGATAGGAAGCGAGGGTTTGCAATGAGAAAGCAAATTGATTGTACATCGAGACCAAATAGCAGTCTGCGGCGAGTAAACAGGGATAGGGTCGCGATGTTTACGCGACGCACTCTTCCCTACCGTTCGGTTCATTGCTAATTAATAAGATTTGCATAAACATGACGATATCTTGCGGCAAAAACGTGCAAATAATTGCGGACTCTGTTTGACTTCCGTGTGATTTTTATCGCTCCTTTAAATAATTGAGGGGCGTTTCTTTCGTAATTCTAACTCCTCCTTACTCTTCCTGATTTATTTCAAATTAATTTCGCTTTTAATGACGTTCCGTATTGTTTATTTACGTGAGGAATCGTTTCACAATTCTTTTTCACGTTTCACGTTTTCTTTTGTGCTATTTAATTCGCAGATTGTTCTTAATAAATATATTACGAGTGTAAAAATTCTCTCCTTTGTAGCGATTTAATTTGTGATATGCATGAAATAACTAAATATGATTAGCATTAATCTTTGGATTGCCTTAAGTCTTTTTCCGACTAATATTCTTCATTTTCACAAATTTGAATATTTCGAAGAATGAGAGATGAAAATTTTAAAATCCATAGCGTTTCTCAATAATGCACACCTTTAATAACTTCCTGTTACGATGGTTTTTCTCTCGTGATTTTTGCCTCTGTAAAGGCGTATTATTATAAATCAAAATTATAATTTTCAATGTAGATTCACTTAACAAATAAAGCGATTGAACAGGACATTTATTCACTTAAAAATGTATATAAAATGTATAAAAAAAAAATGTGTAGCTTTTCTCACGTGCTGCTGCCTCACATATACTCACAGCTCAGCAGGTGCAGACAAATACAGTATGCAACGTTAAATTACGTCCGAATCTAACCCAAGATAATTCACGAGAACGGAAGTTAACTCTGTTAATCCTAAAATGCAACTGGGAGCGAATTCAGCTAGACCGCTTCCGCCGAATAAATAGGAAATTTCCCGCTTTGTTAAGAGACGAGCACGCCTCGTATATTTCCTCACAAGAAGTTTCTTATCTACCTCATCCGTATCCCTTCGTGGGCCACCTTCCCCCCACCCTTTGCAGACGTGACGGCGGCCCTTCCTCAGAGGATAGGGGAGAGAAGCGACTCTTGTCGCGGAATTCAAGTAGACTTCCTGAGTTATGAAGTCTCAAGTGGGCCGCGTTTAAGAACCAGTATCCTAAGCAAATTATACCGAGAAGAGGGAGTGTAAGCGTAGGAAACGAAGCGCCCAACCGCTTCCGCGTCCTCTTCTTCACTCGAGGCACAACCCTTGCAGATGCAGTGTGTCTTCTGCGTCCACCCCCTCTTTCATTTTCCCTTTTGAAGTGCCCACTGAAAACACCGGAAGGAGAGTTTGTGGGGATCGCATGTGTGTGTCTCTCCGGAGATGTGTTTCCGTGTCCGTTGATTAACCTGTGGCGTTAGAGAGTCGACGGCAGAGGAAAGAGTGCAGTTGGGGAATGGACACAGATCTCGAAGACTATCTTTCCAAACCGATTCCGATGTAGGGAAACTTTCGAGTCCTTCCCTTCCGATGAATTTTTAGAACTGTGAGCAAATATGATAGTCGTAGTGTAATAAGAAGTAGTTCTGTTGCATAAGAAGTTTTATTGACTTACTCCTTCCCGACTGACTAGCCGATTTTGTTCACGAACGCATAAAACTTTGAGAACATACTATAAGAACTTCTGCTGATTTTCTTTTACGTAATCTTTATTGATTTACGTATATGAAGTTACAAATTAATCTTTTTATATTTCATTTGAGATAATTTTTATGAATACTTCAATGATATAGCAGTGGTAAAATTATATTACTATTACTTTAAATGAGAGATTGGTCTTTTGAATGTGATCAATTCGCCAACTTTAATGATTTAATTGCATTTAATCTTCGGAATAAATTTTCAAATAATATGATTTGCTCCACATTTAATCAACCGCTTACAGAGAATCTACAACGTGAGTCAAACGTATCCCTAAATCGAGTTGAATGAATTGAATTTAATGATTTTGATGCGACTTTTCAGACATTGGTAATTGCTTTGCCTGATTTTATCTTAGTAGCGAAACAGAATCAATAAAGTGGGTTACATTTTTTAAAATATATAGACGACATCCAAAAAATCGTAATTCTTAAGTTTCTTTATCCTCATGTTCAAGTTCAATTTTTTTTAGATAAAAATACGAAGAGTCTAAATTAATACCTTTATGGTGTGTACTTCAATTTCTCTGGCCAAAAATTTTGAATCACTTGAATATGAAATTATTTACCCCTCCTCTTAATACTTTTAACGCAATATTTCTCAGGGTAATTTTAAACAGTAACGATTTTAAAAGTTAATGTTCTCGATTCTAAGATGAAAATTAAAATTGATAGGTTGTTTACGAATCTATTGACCATATTCCGATCTTATCAGTTAATCTAGAAGAGTTGAAATACAAGAAACGCTCAGAAATTTAGGAGTTAAACGAGAAAAATTAAGTATTTTTCAGACTTGATGGAAATCAGTCGATTGAGCACTGTGTAAATTAAAATTTCTGGAATCGATATTTCGAAAATCATCGATTCGATCAAAATTGGAAAGAGAAAATTCAGGGGTTCCTTAGAAGATTTGATCCGACATTTCGGAGAAGCGTGAGAGAAAAATATTAGCTGACGGATTTAATAAGAGCGACAAATAATTTTGTGCGAAGAGAGAATGAGGGTAAGAAAAATGGTCCGAGGGATAGCGGAACCGACCTAGGGATAAGAAATCATGGAAGTGAAAAAAGAAATGGGAGGTGACAAGAGGAAAATGATTGGGAGGAGAAGAAATTCTCGCTCTGATATTCCAGAACTTTAAGTCCTTCCCTTCTTACAGCATCAATCCTTTTTTGTTCATCCCCCTCATCTGTCATCTTAAGAGGAGAGGTTTTTAATGGTGCTATCCCTTCCTCTGTAATACTCTCCTTACACCTCCTTGTTCTCTGCTCTTCACTTTAAATATAAATACCTTTTTATTTTAAAGTCTCCCATTATCTGAATGCCATCCATTATTTATTAAATACAAGATTCAGTGGAAAATAATCGCTAATAAAATATATTTTACGAAGAGATTTATTGATATATTTTAATTTTATATAGTATTATTCATAAAAAAATTCAGTGTAACAATTAATAAATTTCTAATAGCAAAATTCTTTCCCTAAGGATGATAGTATTCTTTCTCAATGAAACATTAAATTAAAAATCTTACTACAGCAATTGTATAAAAATATGTAGTAGGTTTAAAATATTAAAAGAAATGTTTAGGCTGATTGTTCATGTTCATTTATAGTAAATATAAGTTATAAATTCTTTTCAAATTACGTGGATATTTATTACTTTCATAATTCATACTTTCGAAAATAACTTATAATGATCATTCAAATAAATTCAAATAAATTCTCACACCTTTGGAATTTTCAAAATCGTACTTCATTTTTGGAACTCTACTCTTTACGTTATAGACCTCATAAAATGGTATGAAAAGGTTCTTTTCCATTGATTCTTATCTCCCTACAGTAATTGGAGTAAATCTAAAGGTTCGATAATGAGAGGGTTTATCTGAGAGCTTTTATCCTTTAGCCCCCATCTAGATCCATTAATTCAGCCCTTTCTCATTATAAAGGGAACCTTTTCTCTATTTCCCCATGAAATCTAGCATATTTTATCAATCGTTCCCTCAAATAAAACCGCCCTTATTCGATTTCTATAACACTCTTCCATATTAAAAACTGCAGCTTTCTCTCTTTTGACCTTTCAGCAGATGCCTATCCAATTCACTCCCGAATTTTTGCCAAATTCCGAATGATTTATTCGATTAATTTTTCCACCTCTTTCCATCCATCTCCTCAAACACATCTCAAGGAGTTATTCGACGCCTCTTCTTCATTCCACTATATAAAACTTTTCCGCTACCGTTTCTTTTTATATCTAAGAAACGCTTCCTTTCTCCCGCTAATTTGGAGGACTTGAAAACATCGCGGCGTTTTTCTTCTTCTTTTTTTTCTAAGGGCGTTTTAAAATTCATTTGCGGAAGCGAGTTCCTCGGGAAATTACGTCTCACACATCAATCAGCGCCGACGGTGACGGAGTTCGCAAACTCCACTCCAAAGTTCACCCTGTCGTGACTTACATGAAAAATACGGATTAAAAGAAGTTTCCTCTCGATTAGTTACGTTCCCGAAATCAATTTAAGAGACTAATCGCCCCCTTTTATAAACACATGGATTAATGCTGAAAATTCATCCATTATTCTTACGTAAATCATCCATAAATTCTTACATCAGTTTAAAATTGCATAAGGTATCTAATTTCAGCAAAAATCTATTACCTGAAGCTCTTTTGAAATCGTGCAATTGATTTTATCACTAGGTAACATTAATAATTGTCTCGTTAAACTTCCATTCCATTAGCTCGTTTAAATACTTGGAATCTTATCATCTGTTACCACTCTCGTTGCTAAATCTTCACCTCCCACTCTGTTCATCATCATCATCGCATTTACACCTCCCGCTCTCCTCTCTCTCTACCTTCTTACCCTTTCTCCGAAAACCCTTTAGGGATCTGGGTCCCCGGAGGGTTTTCTACATCACTCATCATCCTCCACTTGTCTCCTAGATTTGTTTTTGTTTTTGCTCTCTTCCTGTCTTGTAAAGGAAAAAAGAAAACATTTCTTTCAGTCGTCATCTTCCGCTATCCGCTTTATGAAGAAAATAGGGAGTGATGTATGTCAGAGCTGTCAAGATTCATTTTACTTCCTTCTTTCTTCTTCGAAATCATTTCTGTAAGTAATTGAAGTACGTAATTATTTCGTAGGTGCATCAAATTGTTTAATTTGTTCGATACATGAATTCTGATTTTCATCCTATAACTTGTTGAAATGATGAGAGAATTGAATACTATTAGCTAACCTGTCTACTTATTTTGATTAGAACGAATTACAGTGATATTCAAATGGAAATCACGACAATATTTATATTCTTTAATATTAATTACAGCCTTTTCTGAACTACGAATTTTCTTAGATAATATTTAAAATATTATATTCCAAAAGATCTTCAAATATTATTCCAAAAGATTACAGTATATTTAAAACAATATTTGGTAAATTACTAAGATTTATTTACTTTTGACATTATTTTATGATTTAACAGTGAGATACGTCTCTTCATTTCAAAGAATTTATCTAATTTTTCTTTTGAAATATTATTATTCCTAAGTTACCGTCTCCTAGAGTTCGCTAGTAATTCGCCGGCACGAAATTTGATGCTTTTAGCGCAATTACACAGTTTCCTCTAGCTACGGAAACTGAGAACGTAGTTGGTTAGCAGTTAGAGGGCGAATCACTCTCTCATAGGAGCGCAAATCAACTTTAGACTAAGTCGACGTTCTTCGCTCTACGGAAACTTGTTTGATCATAATTACTTTCCGTCTCGAATCAACAGCTCCAAACAAACGATAGAGAGCGCTGCAATGATACCCGTGCACGCTTTTATAAACATCCTCCCGATCTCTTGGTCGTTAAGGCGACGGCCTATTGACTTTCTCCACCAACAGTTACGGTTCACCCGAAATTACGCGATTCTTCATAGGACGCCATGAATCAACCTTTATCATCCTCCGGTAAGCTTCCCGTAAATGCGAACTTAACTTCATTAAGCGGGGAAACGGGATCGGCAACAAATCAGTCGCAACCGCCAATTGTGTAACGCGAGAGTGGGAAATCTCGCCGTAAAGGGGTAGCGAAAGTCCGTACACATCCTCCCTCGTCCATCCCCTTTAATTTGGGGAATTCCCCTACCGTATGGAGTGACTGGACAGGGAAGTAAATACGGTGGGGAAGGCGAAAGTGCGGTAAAGACGTATTCGAACGAGGGATTGAATTAAAAAAAGAAGTAATGGGGATTGAGGGGGGGAGTCTGATCGGAATAGTGCAAATATTTGGAAGGAGGAAAGATATTGGGAAATGAGAGGATATTTGAATTCCCTTATTGGCGCGTACCGGAGGCGAAGGTTCGTAACTTTTGTATGTGTTTTTAGTTGGCGATGGATATCCGCTCTGGCAGAAGGAAAATACGGAGATTCTTTGCGGAGGATGAGTCCGCCGATCGAAAAATAGCATGTGCTCTCCCACATTACATGGTTATCGAAACGGTTTCCTTGCGGATTACGGACGTTCGGCCGTGCGGCACGCTCCGATGCTCCTGTTTGGTCACCCGTACAATTGCATGCGGATGCCCTATTTATTCCAACGGTGGCTTCCCGTGAACGACCGCTCGCGATATTAATTCAAGCCAATGGGAATTTTGATCATAGGATCCACGGGTGTGTGTTAATGGAGGTTAATAAATACGAAAGAAGGCACTCGAGTACTTTTTTGCCCGTGCTTATCTGAATAACAGAAAAACGTAGTCTCTTGGCTTCTCCAGACTTGCAGAATTACGAAAATCCCCGATATTCCCCTGACATCGAACTGAGTAGCTATTCACCAGATTGATTTGTTTGCCCAATAGTTCAAGTAACTTATTCATAAGCCAGAGATAATATGTTTAACATTCAATAATTCACGTTTTATTTGAGCCCCGTTGAAAGAAACGAAACAAACAGACGTGTTTATATTTGCCTTTAAAGGATAAACATCAATATTGAACTCGTGTCGTGTGTGCTATTTTGTCTATTTACAATCAGTTCGATTTTCTGTATTTTATCATGTTTTTGCCTTTCTATTATTTTTCTCTCCGTGGTTTCATTATGTAAATCATATTAATTTCCGGCTGTTGAAATTTGCATTGCATATAGTATAAATTGGATTATTTTTGAGGGAATAAATTATTTCTCCGCATTTACGCAATAACAACAGACGTAACGAGACTCGTTCGATGATGAATCCGACATGTTTTCAGTCAATTGTTAAGAGTTAATCATTTGTTTGATTTTTTTAAACTCTTCTGTTGAATGAAATGAAACATTATTTCCGTGAGGAAAATATGGAATAATTTAGTTAACGATTTAAATAACAAAGGGGAAAGAGTATAGTAATTTAAAACATTAAACAGCATCGAGCCTAAATAAAGGGTGAGATTCCTTTTCTAAAAATTCATAAATGCCTCAGTATTTTGGAATAAATAATGATAAATATATCATAAACGTGGAAATACGAAAAGAACGCGTTTGGTTTAATATGTTGGTAGACGTGGGAAAGACGTTAGAAAAGCGATAGCGTAAAAAGGGCAAGGGATAATGGGTGCACAGAATCAAGGTAAAGGAGAATGGGGTGAGGATCAAGATTAAGTTTTGATAACACAGACGGCATGAGGTCAGTAGACGATGAAATGGGGGAGCGTTGGGTTGCCTATCGCCGTGGTTAATAAGCGTGATGGTCAGGTAAATAGGGAGTGCAAGCAGGAAGCTAGTGTCATCTGCCTGATTCCCCTCCAACTACACATGCTCCCTTATTCTTTCTCGTAAAGAATATCGTAGGAAGGGTTTCACCCTTTAATAGAAGACTGTTTACGTTAGGGAATGAAACAAACTATATACATTATGAAAGTTTTGCTTTTTGCATTGTGACGGAGAGAACATTTAGAACTGAGTCGATATATTGGTCTATCCTAATTCATTTGTCATTTTTATAAATATAGTCATCAAGTATTTTAATGGAATTCAGTTCCTGGTTCTTTAAATTACAAATGAGGTAAAAACGTATCTTTTGGGAAAAATATGTTTGTAAACATTTTAGTATATTTGTATATTAATAATTTCAGTCTTCCAAAATATTCAATTTTTAAATAAATATCATACTCTAAAGTGATTTCATCGTCATTTTAGGAATCAATTGGTTTTAGTTTTTCACTTGTTCTATGCCGTTCATTAATCATCCATTTTGCCATAAGATGACTAAGACTAAATGGCTATACCAAAAATTTCAACATATTTCAAGATTGGAAGTAGCAGAGGTAAAAGCTTACATTACTGGCAAAATATTTTATATCCTATTTTACTCCATTAAAAGGGCAAAACACCATATTATTGATTCTCTGAGAAATAGTATCGAAACATCGCTCTGTTTGAAACCATTCCGTTCCTGCCAATTTACAATTGGCCAGGGAAAGTGGCGTTCTTGCCCTTAGGATACATGTATACCTCGCCGAACAGCTATCAGTTAGGGGGAGAGATGAAATAAAAAAAGATAAGGGAGTTTAGGCGTGTAAGAGATTGGATCGTCGGGGAGGGTTAAGTAGAAAACGAAGGTATGGAATGGCCGTGGGAGGGAAAGGTTGAGGTTTTGTGGCGAAGGCACTTAGAATTTATAAGAGGGGTATTGGGCGAACAGATGGAGCTGCGAGATGACGGTTGGAATCTAAATGAGGAAAAGAAAACGAGATCTGATGAAGAAATACGATTGACATGAAGTGACCATAAAGAGGCGAAGATAAGTAATAGATTTGCGGGAGTATATATAATGGTAGAGACTTCGTGGGCAATTCACTTATCCTTTTATTCTCTTTATTATTTCCTTGGCCGTCCCATATACCTCGCCTGTTATTTGAAACACTCATTGGATGTGAGAAGAGAGAGATTGTAAGTTCATGGTACCTAACCAATAACTTTCCTCTTTACAGTCTATTAATGATTTATTTAATTAAAAATTTGCTGGAGAAGTTGAAATGCATTCTAAATTATTGACCCAGACTTAACAAGGTCTGATGGCAATAAATAGTAAATAATTTTTTTATAAATCCTATTGAATCGAATCAATTTAAACTGTATTACAATCGTTAATTTGGAATTTATTGCCGGAAGATTAATAACCTTTGGAGAATTAGAACAAAATAAATAATATAGTGTTTAAGAATTATAATTTTAGTTTTGATTGATCAGTGATAAGTTATTGATGACTAAATATAGAATAATAAAACTTTGGAAAATAAGTTTCGAAGGTGAAAAATATATTCAAATTTAATTGAAAACCCGTTTGAACATCAAATTTAATCTAACTCTAGAAAGCTCGGAGATAAGGACTACTACTACCTAGGAAGACTTAGAGAAAACATCTTTAAAAATGACTATGAAATGAACTGATATTGTACCCTGATGTATTAACTGCATTTAACTCAAAGTGATGTAAGCGATTATGAAATAAATGAAATTTTGAAAAATTCACTTGATCTACTCATATACGCGTACATAAACAATAAAAGGAACATGACATGCCGAGTACATGCAGCAGAGTTCATTTTCTATTGCGTTCATACAATTTTTTAATTATCGGAAAGTATTGATTTCTCCTGAATTAAATCTTACGAAAAATCCAGCCATGAGTTCCATTACCGTTGTAAGTTAAAATACCAATAACGCTAAACTTCGCGTTAAATTAAACGAGATGTGTTTCGACCAATAGCTGCAGGGCCTTTATCCGCCATAAGTATCGAAGCTGTAATCATCACTTCGTCGCAGAAATAACAACTGAAGGAAATAATCCGCACTCGTCCGTATTGGATGAGAGGAGGGTTTGGCCATGGAACAAACTTTAGAAATTGGTATTGAGTCTCGCAGAACTTTTCGTCGTATTTGGTACTCTCTCCATCTTTCTCTCCGTTGCGGTTTTTCTCCATCCTTCCTTAATCTCGCCTCCTCCCTTTCTTAACTCCACGCATTCTCCATTTTCCGATTATGTTTTTTTGTTTACTGCGAAAGAAAGGAAAGAAAATTCCTCTCAAACTTTTTGGGCCCAACTCTTCCTTCTTTTTGTATCTCTTCTTGTCTTACTACACTACCAAAGTTATTTCGTTGGGTCATTTTTCACGTGCGGGATGGAAGGAGACGATTTTTCCCGCAAGTCGAATATTTGCAACATTCTTCCGCAAACTTCATCTTTGTAGGAATTCCGGTGATACAGCTTCCCTTCGGGGGTGGATGCTGGACCTATAGATTATGAAGGCAAAAAAATAAACGAATTTAATTATAAATATCTCGATCATCCCTCATCAGAGAGATTTCTCACTCGTGTTTTTTATCTCTCCTGTGAAAAACCGGAAAGTAAATAAGTGAAGAAACGGTTCGAGCAAAGAGATAAGTTTTCGACACTAAAATCGTTTCATTTATTTAACGTAAAATTGTTTCACGTTCATTGAACATGTTTTTAATAAGCGCTTGATCAGTTTATCGAATGTGTTAACGATTCGAAAAATGTGAAGAAGAAAATACAAGATTGTACGTGAGCGTAATACCAGAATTCAACTTCAAGTCCGACACCTAATAAATAAAGGTGTAAAGTTTCGAAATAATTTCAAGCATTCTGAATCTTCGTAAAACTCGATTGATAACATCTGCGAGGAAAACAAATTCCTCAACACCGTTTCCGAGAAAATTCCTGAAGCATTAACGATATTTCAGGAAAAACATTTACATCTTACGGTTTTTCTCCTTTTCGCCAAAATCCTGAACGCTATATCATAAAATAACCTTCACCCTCATCTCTCGGTGCCCTAATGAAATATAAAGTGAGCGATAACTCCGCAGAATGACGATGGAGAAAACACTCGCAAGAGGCGCTATATATAAATTTGCGCTCGATTAACTCACGTTATCAACAGCGGAAGGATATCCTCTCCTGCAGACATCCCGAAATCCATCACGGCGTATGATCGCCGCTTCTGGATCATTTTCTCACCTTCGTTATATCTTTTTGTTCACGCAGATGAAAAAAATTCCATGAAAACGTTATGAGAGAGGGGGAAGGTACTTAGGGGAGGGGGAGGATGACTGATAGCGGGTGGAGACAATTAGAAAAGAGGGGATGCATCCGTTTGGACGAGGAAATAAAGATCCATAGAGTAGACGTGGATGAATGAGTGAGATGGGGATTCGTATTGGGGGGGTGGCTGTGGTAATGATGGGTGGAGCAATTTAGTAGGGGCGCCGGATAGTAAGAAGACAGACGAGCAAACAAACGACTTAATTACTCGAAGGAGTGAGACTTGCGAGTTCCGACTCTGTATCCACTTTTCAAAATTATCTCGCGTAATAAGCCATAAATACGAGCGATGGGTGAATGTACCATTCCTCCCTCTTGTGTTGGATCTCGAGAGACGATCGTAAACCCTTCTTGGGAATAGCATTCGAGAGAAATCCTTTCTCTCAGAAGGATTATCATCCTTTTTCAAACAACATTATTATAAAGAACAGAGTGTTTAAGATTGTAATATTCCAGTTTTTTAATTACGATACGATTCTTTATCGTGAATCCATATTCAGTTTTTGATGTAGCTTTGAAATATTAAAGATTGTCGATTTGTTTTCATGGCGTAGTTAATATTGAACATACGTACACATATGGAACAAGATTTAACATTCTTTCGATTGCATAAAACGTTTCCTTTTGAGCAATACGATATTGCTTTCATTTTATTAATTATGATAATGGACGGATCTAATTATGCGTATAACAATAAAATACGTAATAATTCCATGAATCAAATAATACTTATCTTTGTTAGTATTTTATATTGTTGCAGAAGAAAAGTTTGGTCAGAAAAATTACGAATTAGAAATAATTTGCTAAGCAGTGGGGAGATGGAAAATATAGAGATTGGATGAGAGTAATTCATGCTAGCATTACAGATAAATATAACGTTCAAGAAACGCGAGAAAATGGTCTATATAATGAATAGAAATATAACTGAGGAGTGGAGCGATTGAAAAATCCGCGCCTCACTTTGGAAGAGAAGAAGATTTCAAGGGAGTGGCGTAAGTTTGGAAAGAGGTTGTGTGAGAATCGAGGCTAATGGAGGTTTGAGGAGGATATGAGGATGGGAAAAGAAGGATGGACGAAAGAGGAGTGAAGGACAAACAAAGAAAGAGGGATTGAGGAGACTTAAGATGAGAAGGGTAAAGCAAAGAAATTAATTTGGAAGAGGTCAGAGAGAGGGCAGTGCTGAGAAGAGTTGGATTAAAATGGAGAGTTAGATGGATTGTTGGAGATGAAGGCAGGGGCGCGATAAGAGAAATAATGATTTTAAGGGTGTGGTGGAAAAGAAAACATATAAACAAGCGGACAGGCTCAGAGAAGGGAAGTTTCGCGGGGAAAAGGTAGAAATATTTTAATGTTGATTTTTTTGCAATAACTGGAAACATTGAGGTGTGAACTTCTTACTTTCATTGCTGAAGATTTCATCCTCTCGTTTGCATCGTTTTACTCTTTGATTTAAATTGTTGTCTATTCTTTATCTTACTGAAAATATATTAAATCCATATTGTCATCCTTATTGATTATCTAATAATGATCAATAATATTACATTGCCCAAAAGTCAGAACTATATTATCATGAGATCAGCCTTCTATTGAATAATATAAATTCTTATTTTATCTCATTTATGTATTAAAAATTAAAATAAAACGTATCAATAAATGTGATTTATTATCAGAGGAAAGTTTCTTAGAGTGTAGATTTCTTTAACTGAATAAATACATATCAAATAACTTCAGATTATTCTGATTGTAAGTTGAAGGTTAAGTACTCATAAATCTTCAATAGAGTAAAAAATATTCGCATTCTAATAATATACTATATAATGTTATATTAGGAAAATACAATAAAATATTTTATATGGAGATCTTTTTAAATCGCCTGTCAAATCTTATTCCCAAAGTTATTCGATATCAAAGAAATGTTTATTTTTATATGATGCATTTTGATAGGTTGATGATAGAACCTCTTTCGCATTTCAGCTTAGATTGCACGATCCACCTCCTTGTCTCATTCTTTGGATATTTGCGGCCTCTTCCCTTGAGGAAGTGCCTTCTTTTTTCTTCGGAATTCCTTTCCTTCCCCTTTCCAAAACGATTAAGCAACCATCCATTTCCCCTCCGTTCCTCCACCTCCGAGTTTCTCGATACACGTCTCGGATTTTAATTAAAAACTTTAATTCCCATGTCTTTGTCACTCACAACGCACGTCTGCAGTAGCGCCAATACGGCGAAGGCAGAAAAATTAAGGGGATTAGTCAAGTTCTTACGTCCTTCTCTCTTTCGGATGGCTTTCATTAAAAAAGTTGGACCTCTTCCTTCCTTGTTCCATAACCTCCATCCGCCGAGGCAATGAAATATTATTAAGCTACTCTGGGAACGTCATATGATAAAAAAAAGAACGCTTTCGCCCGTTAAAAGCCGTGATGAAAAATTAAAGAGGGAATTTGTTTCTGTGGAATTCTTCGCGATCGCAAGTCGCACGATGCATTTAGGAATTCGAGGAACCGTTTTATTATATTTGATGGCTCTTTTTTTAAATTCTTTTCCGCATTTGCTTTAAAGTGATGTGAAGTTCATGAGGAGAACTTCTTACAGACTTTTCCCAAATATCTCACAAGCTTTTTTTTACTTTCTTTTAGATCTGTATATACACACCAAAAACCACGTAAACACAAAATGCAGAGATGTTAAGGATAACTATAATGTTGATGCTATTTTTTATGTTTCTGAATATGCTTTAGTAATTGATGATATTCATTTTTGTTCCAGGATCGGCCCTGATGCAGATTGTGGAAGTATATAAAGAGATACAAGCCCAGCAGATGAACATTGTAAGTAAAATAGTGAAAATGCTATTTTTAAGTTGATACACTTGATTTGTGGGAATTTATTACTGCCCTTTGAAATTATTAATATTAATTATTAAGTTAACATTGTAAATATACTGTCTTAAAGGAGATCTGTTAGTTTCCTAAAATTTAATTCTTTTTTTGGAAGTTTCTAAGGATTTTATTTTACTGCTTCATATAAAAATACGCCTCTTTGCATAAAAACATAAAATAATAACAATAATGAATGAAGACGAACGTATATGATCTAGATAAGATTTTGAACGCAATCTAGAGTTTTGGGAAGAATCTCGTTTCACTGAGCAATTTTAATACAGATGCCAGCAATAACGGTGAAGTCATTAATTTCGAGTAACAGCTTCTCCGATAGGTAAAGCACACGAGAACGTGCCGATCATAAAGCATTTAATAACTTCGAAAATCATTTCCATTGGAATTTCTCAGAGCAATAACTTCTCAGCACGCATTGAGAACTTCTACATCTTCCTAATCTTGAAGAGCTTCCCTTAAAGAGTTTCATTCGTTTCTCTGAAACAAGATTTTCATGAAGAAGATTGATGATAATGATCACTGTTCAGTTCTCTGGTAATTCTTATCGACATCATATTCATGTCTTAAATCATGCATATTCTTTTTCATTTAAAATATCTGTTTATCGATAAAATCTCTTGTCTTATTAACCTTCGATTTTTTCTATTATACAATAATTTTGTACCAAATACGTTAATGTGCTATTAATATTAATCATAGGTCTTTAAAACACAAGATAAGATATATTTATATTCCTATACGATTAAACGTCGTTTAATTATTTAAGAATACCCATTAACGCGCCTCTATGAATTTGCGTATCCCTTATTGAGGATACTATATTAATTTACCTATAACTATTTGTCCTATCACTATCACGCACCGAATAATTGTCTTTAAAATAAGTTGATCAAAGAAGCTTATCCTAAAAACTTTAATGATACATCATCTTCTTATGTTCTAATATGTAAAATAGTCTTCAAAATTGTCTTCATTATGTCATGTTATCTCTACTTTGATTTTCTTGTTCATTGACAGTTAAGGATCAATATCGAGAGATTATTTAGAAGTTGTTTTATTTGATGATGAATGAGCAAGGATTAAAAAAATAATGCCTAAGGAGGGTAAGAAAAAAATTATAGAATTACCAGAAACGTCTTTGCTAGTTGTGATTTTACCATACGCAGGATTGGGTTCCAATGGATGGATATTTTGATAATCTTCCGCTCAAAATGTTCTTTAAAGTCACACTGGAATATTATTTACATGTAGTTAATGACAAGATTAAAATATCGTTGATATGAAACCGGTTTCAGTATTGTATCCATCATCATCATTCTTTGGGGAACACAATAGCGATCGTGATTTATCACACCCAAAGCATCCAAACACATACGGTGGAAATAATTATCAAGAGCAAATGTAACCAGAGGTGTTTTGGAAAGGAGGTCAGGTTGGAATTGAGAGGAATGGATTAGTCCTCTCTTAGATTTGAGCAACGAAACAGCTTCGAAACTTCACCACACAACGACCTTTCACCCTTTGTCCCCACAGGGCTCTAAGTATTCCATCGCCTAAGAACTCCTGCATTACCCTCTCGCTCCACCTTTGCCGTTGAGTGTATTTTGTAATCCTCATATCGCCCTAGCGCCAGCTGAAATTTCTCTCGTCTTTTGTTTCTATTAACTGGAAATTTCGCCGCACGGATCCATTCCGCTATTCCGAATACCTCCATTCCCTTCCGTGTTCTTCTTTTAATCTCTCTCTCCTTATTTCGATATAATCCTTATCTGTGCTCGAGCAATACGGAGAGAACACTCACGGCCATGAAGAGAACGAGGCGCCGGATTTTCTGCAATTGTGATTCCGAGGGTGTAGATTTATTATGGAGATGTGTGAATGGTTTGGCGTATTAATGCGGGAGAGTTCGAAGGAAACCGAACCATAAAGGGGGAATTCGAATGGAATGGAAAGATCAGTTTGCGGCATTTATACTATACCGAACTATAAGTATGGGAATCTTTCTTAATATATGTATTATTGGTGCTCCTAGAATATGTAAAATGAAATGTTTAGTACTCTCTATAAATATATTTTATATGGGTTGCGCTGTTATTATCCTTTGTCTACGCCTTTTTCATCAAATTTTTCCTTATCTACCATACTTCTCAATTGTAAGGATCAGGGTATCTGTTTTCAATAGTTTTATTGCTGAATTCTGAATCTCCGTTTGTTCACTATCAATGGTGCCGTGTATATATTAATTTAGGATCAAATCAATCATTTCAAATATATATCGTGAAGACATTTCATTAATTGATCTTCAATTAACGTACTATTTTGAAATACTGAAGACATAATATTTTTCACAATTCAGTACTTTTTAACAAGTACTAAACCTTTAAACAAACCCTTTTTTCATTTTCATCATTCATTTATTCAAATTCATGTATTGATGTTATTGTAAACCTAGTTTACTGACTCTCAATATTGTTTATTACTTTATCTATATAAGCCAGCATAAGTTTGTTTCGTCTGGTTTCTCTCTACTTGCTAAAACGAGTCAGTGATAATTGCTTCCAAGGTTCCAACCTATTATACTAATTAGAGTCAGGGGACCTTTAGTGAGTATTTCATATGCCCTAAAAAAATTAAAAAGTTCATTATCTTGAATTTTCTGCGCGATTGTCAGTTAACTTCGATAGCGTATTTGTTGAAATGAAAACCCAGCCTGGGAAAAGACATACAATTTTTCCACAAAGCTACAAAATACGAACTTATCCCCTTAGAGAAGCGGTCGTGGCAGCTTCTGCACCAAAATTACATCCACCGCTTGCAACTTCACTTCTCAATAATTATAAGTACGCAAACGAACACGCTGTCCCATATAATTTATCATCCGATGAAGGGCTTCCCCAGTTTTTAATTTCCGCTGAGTGCGTGCCTCGTCCAGTTTCATACATATTTTAAAGTGCCGCCGTGGCTCTTCAACTTTTTCGAAAACACGCTCCTCAAATCTGTCGAGCATCTCATTCTTGTGCCCGCACGTGATCGCTACAAGCGAGTGTCCGCTGGTGCCAGATGACCGTTGTTCCTATGCACGCCGGCGTATTTGCGCATGCGCGAACCCTCACTCTCGCGACTATTCCGTCTCTTCTTTATATCACCACTCGGCCAAATTGCTCCGTCATCTACTCCCTCATTTCTCGTTCTTTTTCGTAATCCTTTTTTACTCTATCATTTCCCTCCCCCCCTTCCTCTCGGATATTAATTTCTTCCATAGTCTATGCGCATTCGCAAGTAAATTGACGTGGACCACTCGTAGCGTGAAATTGTCTAGTTGGGGCTTGGGATTTTGGGAAAGTCGCCGAAAGGGTGCGTCTTGTTCGAGGATGTTTCGATGATGAAAACCAGTCCTTCCACTTCAATTAAGTAGTATGACTTCAGTCTCGAAAATGGACTAATTTTTCTGACAGATACGCGCCGGTTATTTTATGTTACGTCCCCAGAAAAGGAATGAAATCGTAAAAAAAGTCTCTCCGTTGGTATCTCTGACTTTGAAGAATTTAATCAATGATCGGTTGAATTAATATTTACGGTGGAAGAGAACATTCTCACAGTTTCGATTTTACTTGATTTGAACGAAATAACATAACTGTTGTTACGTCATGGCATTTCAACATTATAGATACAAAAATTTTGGATTTATTTCTGCATATTTGACGAATTTAAAACGAACGTTAAACTGAAACAATGATTTATTTTTTCGACAAACACGAATAAATTAATCTTCGCCTTCGAGGAAATTCTGCAGGTACATAATAACGCTTTCCGTCGCTCTTCGTAGAACAGTTTGGAAGTTTACTTTGGAGTTAATCGTACACTTTCACCTTAACGACGACCAGTGCAAACATATTTCAATGCTTCTTCCAACTTTCCTCATCTTCGTAGCAAAGTAAACTCACTCTAGAATCTCTCCTGCTTCGCCCTCCACAAACTCGGTTTAACTTAATCGGGGGCAGCGTCTTAAAATTTCTCGAATCAACACAAATCCCACCTTTTATTTTATAACCGATAAGATTTTCAGCTGTGAACGCTTATCCTTTTTCGCACATTTACTATACACCAATTTTGAAATTTTGAGAATGAAGAATGAATCAGAGAATAAAGAATTTTTGAAGAAAAATATTTATTTATGATGAGTTTATATTGGTGAAAATTATTTCAACTAAAAGGGTAATAAGATTTATAAAGGCTTGTTTCTCTATTGAATGGGAAACAGGAAAGGGGTAAATATATAGCTCATAAACTAAAAGATACGTACGTAAAATATAAGGATACGTTAATAGATGGATGCGTCTAAAGTGCCTGTAAAAACCACAAGCAAGAAGAGAAAAAATAGATTACACAATTAGCGAGAGTTTTTCATATTTGTACGTGATAATTGAAAATGTTAACGTTTATACTTCGTGAAAGCCCTAAAGTTGACCATTTTTATTAAAAGGTATATATTCCGGTGCACGAACGTTGGAGTTGACTCCAAAAATTTTGGCTCCTAATTTTTTATTCAACCCTTTCCTTCGTCGATGGCCTTCCTCCACCTTGACCGCCACTTCTTTGCCGTAAACTTACGAGAGACGGGGCAGTTCACTAAATGTCCACCTCGGCGCTCTAGCAATTTAGGAACTCCATTTCACGGGCGAGCGAATGGTAGCTCCACTTCTCCCCTTTACAATCCCACGCAATTCTTCCGCAATCTCTCCATATCCTTTCGTGGGAGTAGAATAGTGCGCCTACCGCATAGTCCACACGCTCGACTCTACGTGAATGGGTTTGCGGACTTCCTGGGGGATTCCAATAACTCCTGCGACTCCAGATGGTCCGCCTCGGCTGGGTCTCTTCCCTAGCAGATACGGAGTGTCTTCATTAATGGTGACTGCCATTTATAGTGGCCACCAGAGTGAGTAAAGTAATCATGTCGCGGAAACCTAGAGGAAGGGTGGCGAATTCACCAATTTACTTAGCCTCTCGTGTTCTTCAGTTACCCAAAAGAGAGTATTTTATCGAATTCGATTCACCGGACACGGAAAAGTTAGAGTATCATTCAAATTGGAATTCAATATTAAATATTGGAATTTAACCACGGTTCGACGAATCACGAGAGTTGTTTTAGGCAGTGGAAGTTTGAGTTTGATCAACATCATAAAATTAAAGTGATGCTGTTTTCTTTTTAGCAGTCTTCTGTTTCTTGGTTTTTACCAACAGTTAAATAAGTTATATATACCTTAAAGTATATTTTTTATCGAAGAATTCTGGAAATTGATGTAATTTTGGAAAGATTTTCATTAAATATAACGTGTAAAATAAAGAAAGCCCTTATGAATGCCAAGTTTGATTCAGAGAAAGTGTTAAGGATTCTGAGAAAATCTTCCTCCTTGAATATAAATAACTTATTTAATCGAATTTTCTCGTAATATTTTCAATTCTTCATTTTCGAAAACTCAGATTATTTATACGTTAATCATACGAAAGCCAATCATGGCTGCGCAAATTCGTATGAGGACTCGTTCTAATTGAGGTAGATTTAAGAGGAATGTCTTTCAAGAATTCGAACACGTTGAGAATATTTCTAAGTTAATTATTATTATTATTTATTGACTATAATTAATTTCTGTGTAAGTCTACCATCCTGTTAAAATAAAATTTTTCAGTTAATTACGTTGGAATAGAAGATGTTTTATTTACGTTTGTTGCTGATTAGGTAAGTCTTTAAAAACCATGTCTTTAAAGCGATTTCATCTTCTTTCGTTACGTAAATCGACAAAGATATTCTTTGGAAAGGATATCCCATCCTAAGTGCACTAGAACCCATTCCAACACTGTTGCTTATCTCTCCTATTTCAATACAAATCATCCACGATAGAATCGCCTCATTTGTAACACTAAACTCACGATAAGTTCTGCTCTCTCATTTTATCAGCCACTCATTAATTTTTGCCCCCTCCATCCTCCACTTTTTTTCTCGAAAAGCATGACCAAAGGGCTAGACTTTAAGCCGTGGGATCATGTGTCCAAGAGAAAGGATTGGCAACCCCGTTATAAAACCCTTGAGGGGCTTGTTTTGTATCGATTACTTTCGCTAACCACACTTCTTCCTCTCCAAATTGCTCATTTACGCTCTTCGGACCATCTCTTTTTGTCACGCCAAGTATTCTCCCTCTCATACCACCCATTATTTCCCTCCGATAGAAAACTGGCTTCCCTGCAGACACAACCACCCCATTTCTTTTTTGTCCTTTTCCTCCATTCCATTCCTCCACGTCGGCCAATAAAGATAATTCAAGATGTGTTATTTCCCATTCCTTTCCCATGCTCATTTCCGGTTTATCATCACAGAGTTTCTTTTATCCCGATTTAATTGCATCAATTTTTTATTTCTCATATTTAATATTTTTGGATTGATAGAATTACACGATAAAATTAGTTTTTCAATCAATGGTTCAATCGTCAGTATTTTTATTTCTCTTAACGTCAGGTTTTCATTCATTTGGTAAATTTTCCTTGAAAACCATATTGTGCTTTTGGAGACCATAAAATTCCATCTCTGTATTCAAGTAAACATGGTCGTAAATGTTACGTAAGTATTTTGAATGATGTAGCTGTCGTTCAGGTGATCATCGATCGGATTCTGAGCTCAGGTGGTAGAAGTTTGGTTTGAAACAATAGAAATAAGTGATAACTCGGCGGTTAACGTAATGAAAAAAAGCAGTCTTCATGGCGACAATAACCTTTCGACAGAATTTTTTTTCCTTGATACATTTTCTGACACCGAAATTGGTGTCTCTTTCCTTAAAAGTTCGATAAATTTACAACTTTATTTTATTTTTACCGTGGAAGACTCTCGTAACATCCCGCCTCGTAAAAATTATAGGATGTGTGAAAAACTATAAAAACGAAACGATTTAGTGCCCCCATCGCTAACTTTATAGGTCACCTACAATTATCTTCTCAGCCTTTCTTTCAAGAATCTATGGTATTTTTATTCCTTTACCCTTCAAATATGACTCCATCTATTTTTATTGTTTAATTTCTAAGAGAATAGATTCGTTTCCTTATCCTAGACATTCAAACACGAAAGAAAGATTGTGTAACTTATTGGTCTCTCTTCATTCTACTTATTTCTTATTAAATTAGGTATATACATTAACTTATTTTAACCTTGAGATATTCTACACTCTTAATACGTGTATATGAATTTGATTTATACTTATATGAATTTTATCATTTTCTGAAATACATTAAAATTTTACACGATGAATTTAAGCAATCATGTTTGATTCTCCTAGAAAAAAAAATTCCTGTTTAATAAAACGTAATAGAGAACAGATTCTAATTCAGAAGTGATATACTTCGTTTACCTCACACTATTTTATTTTACAACCGGTTTCGCTAAGTGACCAGCATCATCAATATAGAACATTAAAACTATATTTTTATTTCTAAACCATGAGACATATCGTATTCAACTTCTATTCTTTAGGTAAAATTTACTTTCATTGTTGAAATTCAACTACTTTGAACTCGTAGAATCTAATTATACTCATCGAATTCGTTCTCCCTCAGCCTATCAAATATGCTCAAGTTTTTCCATGAAAATTCCTCCTCCTTGCTTTATTTTCCATCCTAAATCCAACTTTGCCCGATTAGCATTTTAAGTACCTTTTATTCCTATTTCCGGGGATGTTTCCAATTTTCTCTCCTGCCCACCCTATTTTCACGCTTTTCCAACACAGCGGGACATATCGGCGCACATTTTTCCTACTTTACCCATGCCTCCGCTGTATTCCATTACTCCCCATGCCACTTCCCTCTCTGTCCCGCCACCCACTATGTCCCTTAGTCCACACTCTTTTCGCATCCCTTGGTTTTATGCCATTTCCCCCTCTGCATCGCCTTCCATAAGCACGCAACCCCGTTCCCCCATTGGCTGCTCCAAAAGCCAACATCTACTCCTTGGCGCAACTTCTAAACCACTCACTTTAGCCATTTAGAGCCGCGTTCACCCGCTCAACCCTCTGCGAGAGCATTTGAGGTCGTCTTCTCCATTGCTTCAATCCTACGTAGTTTCCATAGATCTTTTTTTACACTTTCATAGATATGCATCTTAGGTATCCTAAATAGAATTAATTCGCATTTTAATATGCATCAACCGTTGCAATAAACTTGGTTTTCAACAAACGAACGAGCAGGTTGTCATAACTCAATAACCAATATTAGTGGTTCCTAAATTATTGAAAATAAACAAAATTTTCTGAGAAACTTTATTTATTCATTATCGTTGAAATTCACGGAAAATGAGCTTTCAATTTGATTGAATTTCAGCCTAAATAGCGGAGTAGAAAATATGAAAAAAATATACGCTGAAAAGTCTTAAAAAATTTATCCACCGATTTTAATGTCAAATTTTTCTTATCCTTCGGTAATTGGTTTAATTCCCGGAATTTCGACTGAGTGGAAAGCGTAGTTAAATACGTAATTGACATAATGGAAAAATGACTGTATAAATATTCCAAATTTTACAAAGAAATACATTTTAAAAAGAGCGTCAAATAAGAGAGAAACCGCATGGTTACTGAGATGTAACTCAACGATGCGAAAATTTCCCCTGAATGCAAGAAGACACTAACTTTTTGACGATCAAAGAGACGACGTCTTTGAAGCTTTGACTCATTATTGAATAAAAGTAGGGTCACGTTTTTCAGTATAAAAGATCTTAATAATTTCCAACGAAGCGCACAAAAATTAAGAAATATTTCCCTTATAAAATTTGGTACATTTTTATCCCTTCTTCTTTTAATTACCGTAAAGTCCTTTGTCGTCTCCGTGACGCAGAATTTTCGTCTCTGTGCGATTCTTCGAGGAACTCGTTCGTCGAGTCACATACTAACAAATTGGAGTAAATATGCTTTACCCCAATTCACCCGTGCGTAAAACAGTCAGTTACACGACTAATGAATTTATATTTCTTATCTTCTCGCGTTTTTAATTCGCTCCGACCTTAAGAGGAATTCTTACTTATTTTTTTAAAGCACTTACGTTCGTTTGTCAACGGTGTCTCTTCGCTCATGCGTCCATAATTGCATTCTTTTTCGCTTTCCCTTCTCTTCTTTATGGGTAAATTTCATTCCTTCTATGCCTCTTAAACCCTATGCGCTTCACACCTTTCTTTTCCATCCACAAGCACGCAATCCTCTCTCGCACGCGTGCCCAACTTCCAGCGACCGAGAGACGCTCCTTATGTGCCCTCTGAATTCCTGCGACAAACCCCGAATCATGACGTGTATCTTATTTCTTTCCCTTTCCAATGTTTATCAGGAACTTTTCTGAACAACTTCTGCTTCCACTCATTTACCCCTCCCTTCCCATCTCCTTCGCATTCTCCTCTACATGGTAAACTCTTTCGCTTGTTTGGCCTTATCAATTTCGCCTTTAATGTTCTTTTACCACTTTTTTCCAAATTTTCGATTTTGTTTCAGTTTTTGCCATAGAACATCGCTTCCATTCCCATGACTCTTTCCTTTTTAAAATTATCTTTAAATCACTTTTACGAATTTTTCGCTATATATGCACGTTGTTTCGCAAAATAGGCTGTTGCATAAACGCAATAATGTGTCACCTTGAGCATTAAAAATCTCTTGCCTTTACGACCTCTTCATCATAAAATATTGCTAACAGTTTTAATTATAAATAATCCACACAAACTCAATTTTATTTTAACATAAAAGTCTTGAGAATAACTGTACTGCATCGTATCATTAATTGCTTAAGCTCTGTCGAGTGATGCTAATTTATTTTCTTGATCAAATGTTGTTTGAATTTCAGTTCTGGAAGCTATTTATACGATTTAGTTAAGGAAAAATGAATTTAATGAAAACGCTTTCTGTTTCATTCCCATTGCCCATTGCACATTCAGTTATTTCTGATGTACTTCATATCAAGAATGTTTTATAAACTAGCTAAATACGAGCTAAAGAATATAGCCTCCAGCATAACTTTTTTCAAAATAACTATTAAGGTTTACGTATTTAGTGCGAATAAAAAAATGAAAAGTGCCCATTCAAAATTATAATTTGGAAAAATTAAAAATATTTCGAAATTCTGTTTTATATTTTTTCCAAAAGCGCTTCTATCATACAATTTATCGCTAGAAATATAAATTATTGCATGTTTATCAATTACGTAGGTGCTATCTTCTACGATTTGATTCCATAGCAAGAAATTATGACGAAATATTTAGAAAGGAAAATATATGCCGTATTCGATTGGTTCATTTATGTCATTATTGGTAATTCATATCGACAGCACTTGATCATATTCTTTACGCGGTAACATTTACAAATATTTTTTTGCAATAGTTTTTACTCATTGTTTCAAAACTTCTTTCAAGAACTAATCTCATATTGCATTTTTCACATTTTGTTAATAAGTGTCTCAAAAATCCACATTATCTAAATTTGTGGAGTATAGGAGTTTCAATTAAAAAGGTCAATAAAAATAGACTATCTTTTCTTCAAGATTCAAATCGAGACGCTCATTCTATTCCCCAGAAAAGATATGCTTTCCATACCTCCATGATATGCTATATCACAAAGTTTGAAAGGTCATCTGCTTCGCAGAAAGGAAGAAGAAGTGAAAGAAAGCAAATCCAGCCGCTTTGCGATCTCTTTTCTAGAGTCTATAATATCCAACCCTTTCGCGGGTACATAAGGATTTAAATATTTCAATGTCGTCGACCCCGAGAGAGACGGACTCTCTAGACATCCTTCGTCGACCTCTTTCGCGCTTTTCCCATGATGCCCTCTCTAAGTAGTGTATGCAAATATCCCGCTCTCTAATCCTCTTTAGCTCCCTTAGGAACTTCTCCCTTTACAGTTCCGAATCGCAAACATACACGCCGTTTGAGCGCCATCTAGACCACGGACGGTCTTCTAGTTAGTCTGTTACGGTAGGAATGGGTAAGATGAAGATAACTTAGTGTGATGATAGAGGAAGAAGAGAAAAAAAGTGGATCTCGAGTAATATTGGGCAGCGGAGAAACGTGACGAGTGTAATGATAACACGGGGTTTGGAGGTGTTGCGTCGAAGAATTTTATTGTATCATATTGCTTCTTTTGAAACCCTGATTCTAAATATGAATGTTAACAAATCTTAAAGGAAAAGTCTCTTTCGGTTGCATTTATTATAGAAATATCTATAATTTTTTCCAACATTCTTACCTCTCATATCCATATACTTACTTCCCGGGTCGAGCCAACTTGCAATAGCATGGTTGTGCCGACTAAAATCCATTAAAATATAATGGATCGTTATCGACTGATCAAATATATAATGGATCGTTATCGACTGATATATAATATAAATAATGAAATAAAGTAGATGAGATCAGTAAAGCGGAATGGGTAGGGAATATATTTTTTGACAAAAGGAGAATATGATGACCTGCTGCTGGAATCAAACTCTCTGCATTTTAAAATGTATACAGAAATTGTGTACGCTAATTAATTTTTACCCTCAGAATATAGTTTTTGTCTTAATTAAAAGGATATCCCAGATAGAAAATACATGCATGGACCATAGAATATATTTCATTGTTTTGCAAGATTTTAAAGTAGAAGTCCTAAAGTGGAGGAAAAAGCCAGTGAAAATATGAATATGATAGAGAGCTGGCATTATTATCTATTCTATATTGACTATTTTTATTTTAAAATAATAAATTGCCTATTGCTTATTCATTTCATTTTCCTCTTTTCAGCTCAAGGCATTCTACGTTGACTTACTCGTTCCTCTTGAGACAAATTTGGAAAAAGACACTAAAGTGGTTCAAGTAAGTATTGTAATATATGTAAATCATTGATTAATATTACTTTAAAGAAAATTAATTTTTTTTCAACCTCATGGATTTTCTTTTATGATACAAGTAAAATGATCTTTGAATATAAATCTGAGATGTTGATGTCTAAAAACTTTAGACAACTTAAAAAAAATCAACAACTTATTTAAACTTTCTCTAAAATATATTTAGGGAGATGAATAAGTAAAATAATATGAAACCTTTACTAAAAATATAAATAATCAAATCTTTCAAATATTTCCCTAATGCATCATAAAATCTTAGAAACTTTTGATGTGTAAAGCTACGAAAAATTTTCATTACAGTCAGAGCAAAAAAAGTTTCTTCAGCAGCACAAACAGAGACATGAAACTTATAGCAAGGCAGCAGCAACAATGAAAAAGCAAAGAAAGAAGACGAAGGGAGGCAGTACCAGCAGTAGCGCGGCCAAAACTGGAATAGCTTTGGATAAGGAGCTAAAGGTATTCAATAATAAATTTAGAAGCTGATCAATTTTGATATCAAATTTTTTGAGACTTAATAATACCATGAGTAATGGAATAAATACTACTCTATAATATAGATTCAATAAGTGAAGATCCCTATCTAACTAAATCATAAAATTTCCTAAAACTTTTTTCCCATTATAATCCATATCTATATATGTTTATATAAACTGTAATTATAATTTAAAATGAGCTATTTATATATTATATATTGATACTTACTGATATATTGATACATACAAGCTTTTCCATCATAGTACATTAATTTAATAGACTTGATTTAATATTTTCTGTATATTTTAGAACATGCAGATTATGGAAGAAGAAAAATCAAAACTGGATGGATTCTGTGAGCAAAGCCTTAAGACTGTAAGTTTCTATGCATTCTCTGTTTTGTATTAAAATAACTGATAATTATAAAAATAGTTCAATTATAACCTGTGTCCAACTATTCGTTATATAACATCTTGTTAAAAGCTAACTTCTTCTTTTTTTCTTTCAAATTCAATGTGAATAGTAATACACATTTAAGAACTATAATTCTCATTTACATATTTATTTTCCTAACTTCATACAATGTTTGTGACGTTAATTGAATTTAAAATACAAATAATTCTCTAAAATGGTTGTAATGATGATGAATTGGTACAAAAATTACCAAAAAGTTAAAATCGATGTTATTAACTATATAAACTGATCTATTAACTTTTGAAAACTTATAAATTTTCTACTTTCTATTGGTCTTTCTAACTTTAAAAATTATTTATGCATATTTAGTTTTCAAATTAAATTTGAAATCAAATTTTAGACAAAATGTTTCTTTTTGGCTCAACCTATCATATCTTTTTTTAAAGGCAATCACCCAAGAGAGGCGTAGATATGGTTTTGTGTTAGAGCGACAATGTTCACTAGCCAAGCATTACTTAGCATACCACAATCATGGCAATGCTCTCTTTCAACAACATCTTGATAGCTGGCAAGAAGTTGCTCGGACCCGTGAATTCTTACCAGAAGCAGTGGATACTATGTTTGCGAACAGGCTTTCTGTAAGCATTCCTATTTCTTACATCATTTCAATATCAGGAAAGAATAGAATATCTATTTTACTTGTATTACAGAGAGATCATTCTTATTGAATTTAATATCAGAAATTCTATAATCAACATACTCATGTAAAATTTAATATATTACCAAGAGTTAACAGATGTGATAAAAGTCTGACAGGACAAGGACTGGAACCCAGATCTTCCAATTTCCAGTTGGTTGCTCTATTGACCTAATATTTTATGTCTATTAAATCCTGGAATATTATTAAATAATATTATGTAATATTATATCATATATTATTATATTCCTTTAGCAAGTTAACTTCTGGCAAGAGGATGACGAAGATGATATCTACTCACAGCCTAGTAGGGGTAAATCTGGTTCAAATGTTGAGCCTGACAGATTGTCATTGACCTCTCAACTGCGTAAGACAAAATCAATGGATGCATCTTGCCTTGAACTGCGCTCAATGAATGAAGTAGCTGGAGCCGGAGAAAATGTTCCAAGGAACAGGGGAAGTACTGCTGGAGTTCCAGGGATGGGATTTGGAGGAAGCAGACCTACTCTTCTTGGATCTCTATCACGAGCAAAATCTGAATTCAATCTGACAGCTTCTACTCATTCTTTGGTGCATGGTGAGAGAAAAAATTTATCATTTTGATTATTTATAAATAAACAATTTCAATTTATTTAGAACAAAAAGCACAGATATATTTTGAAATTAATTTCCACGTATTATTATTTGTCAGTAGAACAAATTTTATTCATAATACAAATATAATTTGTTTTGTTATTAAAAATAGCTATTGCAAAACACACAATCCATTAATGATATCGAAGACAAATATTTCATTTTTATTTAACCAATAATACTTCCAAATCTTCAATGGTGTATTTTTCTCAAGTTTAATAGAAGAGTTTAATAGAAAATATTTGATAATTATTTAGAAAATTATTTTGTGTGTATTGAAGTGATGCATTTATTCACAATTGAGAGAAAAATTATGAATGAAAGAAGAATCTGTATTTACCTATTATATGTTTTTAGTATAAATGGATAAGTTAATTGTAAAATAAATTGTAGAGCCAGAGACTCCTCCAGTTCGTCCCAAATCAATGGCTGTCCCTGAGTCTCAAACTGGTACTGGAAGGAGAGTGGGTGGAGCAACCAGAAGCAGGACAGAAGAGGATGTAAATAATGATGGAGGAAGCAGTGGTCAAGTAGCCAGGGCTCTATATGCATACCTATCCAGTGGAGAGAATCAGCTAAGCTTCCTAGAAGGTGATCTCATCTCACTGATGGGTGAACGTAACAAGGGTTGGCAATTTGGAGAGAACCTAAGGACAAGGAGAAGTGGATGGTTCCCTCTTGCATACACCGAGGTGGTCCTTACTGCAGGTGATGGTGATGAAGATATTGATGATGAGTGCCTAAGAAGTCTCGAAGATGATGTAGATGACGATGATGAGAGAGAAGGTGGAGGAGGAGAGGATGACAGAACAAGCGGGTAATTTTTTTAGCTAAATGACATTTCACTGTAATTCCTCATCTTCTTTACAGCCATTGCTTCTATGTTCTTACAGATAGTTATTATACTTATCTAATATAGCCTTTCATTTATGGGAATATGAACAAACGCAAACATCCTCTCCCTAGCAGGGAAATGGCCAGAATTGAGACTTGGGCAGGGAACTAAGTTTTCTAATCATTCTACCTTTTAGGTATTCATATAGTTACAATTTTGTCCTCCACCATTTATTCTAGATCTCCTGGACAGCCAAACCGCCCATCCCGTAGACGTAATAGGAGCCAGGGAACATTGCCTCACCAGCGCCATCACCACAGGATGAGTAGCGTGGACACAGCAGTGATAGGAGTTGCAAATGGCAGTTCTGGTAAATCAGTAGGGCTACTCAGTCCAACATCTGGAAGCAGTGCTACAAACCCTGCAATTGCTAGTACAAATGCCAATAGACCTTCCGCACCAAAACCACCTCCTCCACCCCCCATAGTATCTGCAAATCCCAACTCATTTGGGGATTCTATTCTACAGAGGGTCACCGCCCATGATAAGGTAAAATTCTCATCATTCTTTCAAATATTTGAGAATTCTAACTGCATGAGGAATTACTTTTAATTGATATTAAATGATGAATTACTGTTTGGTGATCACGATTAAATCATAATTTTATACTATATTTGTAAATGGTTTAGAACATTTGAGTTTTGATTTCTTTGAATTTGATATCTGATTTATAAGAAATGGATCTTAGTTTTTACATTTATTACATTATTTGAATGAAAATATCTAATTAGTAAGTAAATATTTATTTTCATTAGGCTCTTTAATAAACTGAACAGGGGCTTAAGCTGTTTTATCTAGTTAACTACCTAATACTACTTTAATAACGAAAACATCATAGAAAAGAGCTATTGAATTAATTCATCATTTTTCCAAAAATGATTTTGCAAAAATAATATAGGAGTCAGAAAATGTTTGTAGGTCAAGGTTTGTATATTATTAGTGAGTTTGCTAGACATTCTACAGCAAAAATAGATAAGTATGTATGTAAGTATAATTTTACCTTAGTAATATTGCTCTAATATTGCTATGCTAGATCCTTTTAAAATTCTCTATGCTGTAGAATCGTAAGCTAATTTTTTTAATCAATTTTTTGGTATCTATCTTTATTGCTCATATTTTATTGCATTTATAATATTTTATTTTCTCTTTCATAATATATCTTAAATTAATACATAAAGTATATGTATTATAAATGAATACATAGTTTACGGTAGATAGAGTTCCAGAAAAATCAATGAAATATTTTCAATAACTTCGGAGAAGAATTATTTTCCTTCAGATAAAAATAAATAGGTTAAAACTTTACAGACAAACAGATAAAAATCATTTTTGGTTATGTTAAATCGGTTAGAATTTTTTAAAGATAGATATTATTAAATGAATCATTTACAATATAAAATTGAAGTATTAAAGAAGAAAATAAATTATAATATGTATTAATATTATGTGATTTTAATCTATTCTTGATAACACACACTAGTCACTACAAGTATTTATTTTCTTGAAATTGAAATATGTTTTCTTTATTAATAGTTGTGGTTATGAATGATTTAGGCTATTGGTCTTACCAAAAAACTGCTTAACTTATTCATAAATCATAGTACATAATAATACATTGCATTTCCAAACTTCAATCTCTGAGAAGAATATTTCATTTAAGATCAATAAAGATTATAGTAGCTAACCGTTAACATTATTTATATAATACCTGATTGTGTTGTCACTTTTTAGATACGCCTGGCGACTACATCTACTGCTAGTGAAGCTGGATCTGGAGCCCCAAACCCACCAATGCCTCCTAATTATTCCCATTCTCACCAAACATTCCAATCAAGGGGGCCAGTGCGAACTCTTTATCGCCCTCCACATACTATGCACCCTCACGTCCCCCCCCCACCTCCTCCACCACCTCCTCCTGAGCATGCACCATCTGCTTTTTCATCCCTTCCCCCTTTTACGTCCTTTTCCTCACCCTTCTCAGCTTCTTCTACTTCCTCTTCATCATCCTCATCCTCAACGACTTCATCACATTCCCAAAGAACTCCTCCCACAAACACACCGTTTGGAAAATTAAGATCAACTGCAGCAGGCACTCCAGTGGCAGTACCAGTTGTCCCAGGCACAGTTGGAATTGGAAATGCTAGCCTTCACAGTAGCAATGATAGTGGTTTCAGCAATGAGGGTTTACCACCACCACAACCAGAGGCTGATTACTCTGATGATGACTCACCAAGGTAAGAAAGATATTGTTTCATCAAAAATGACTCAGACGTAAGGTATATAAGTGATCATAATTTAAAAGGAATATTGGATTTTTTAAAATTTGTGTCAAATAATACATTGGAGAGATACTTACCATCATTCTGAAAACATAAAATATTATGAATATCACTATAAATGTTTTCTGCAGTGAATATAGCATTTATGACACAAGAAATAATAACTTTTATTATGAAAAGTAGAGTTTTAGTGATTCAAATTAAATATATCCATTTAATTTACATATATAAGCATTATTGAAATTAATTAAATGAATTTTAATAAAAAATATACTCAATTTTTCAAGGAGTTACAGTGACATGGATATTATATCATATAAACATGATTGTCTAAATAACTTGCTGTAGTTCAATAAATTTTATAAAATAGGGATTTATAGTAAATATTTTTGAATTCTTACCAAAAATCAAGATTATGATTTTATATATAAGTATATATGAGTATAACTTTAATAAATACATTTTTGTCGTATTTAATCATATTATATGAATAATATTCATATCCAATTGGCATTTTTGATATTTATTGACAAAGTAATTTATTTCATTATGTATATGGGTTTCTAATTTTTTATCACTCATTAAGATAAATGCAGTTTCTCATATACTGAATATATAAAACCATATATTTTCTGATAACCTTTTATTGCATTGGTAAAACTTCTTAAATCATTCCTTATTGATTGTATATTTGTTTAAGAAGAAATTTCAGATATTTATTCTCATCTTTCTCTCATTAATTTTTCTTTTAACAACACAAACTGTACCATAGTATACATAAATCCATTTAGAGAAGGTAGAAAAAAATACAACCATAATTTATTCATATTAACTCTAACCTAATGTATCAAAATAACTCATTCAAAAGGAATTTAAAAATATCAAAATATTCACAAATATAATATTGTTTCAGTCATAATTTTAAGATAATCAGGATTATACGAGCTATTATTAAATTCTGTCTTCATAATTTCTCTTTCGGAACTCTTTGAATGTAGCAACAGCTACAACATTTTTTCTTTGTTGTAGTATGCAAAGCATCATCACTGCTGCTACATTCATTGAGGTGGAATTGCAAAAGAGATACTATTGAATCAACAGATTACCATGGAAACGTTCAGTTGTACATCATCAATGTCTGTTTTTTAAATGGGAGATATTAATCTTTTTTGTGGTTAGGAAGCATATACATTTTTAGTGAAAAAGGCAGCATTTATAAAACAATAACAAGCACATTTTGTAGTTACTTTAATAAAAAATTTATTCAAATAACATGCTTACTATAAGAACATACTTGATTTTAATATGTAATTATTTAATGTATTATGATAAATATATATTATCTCTTAATAGGAGAAATTGTTCATGAAACCATACATTCACCATATTAATAATTAAGAGAGAAAGGTTATAAATTTTGCAAGTAATTTATAATTAAAATTATCTAATTTTAGGAATCATAAAAATTGGAGATTTTTAAAGTGTTATAAAAGAATGTTTTAATTTTCTATTCATTAAATGTTTGGAATGTAAAAATAATCGAATTCTTCCCATGATGTATCCTCCTTCTTTCTTTTTACTTTATTGAGATAATATTACCACTTAGTTCTTAACATTACTTCTGTTACCTTATTTTCCTTAAAATCTATTTGTCCCTTCATTTCATAACAGAGATAGTGCTGCCACTCATGAAACACCAGGAAATCTATCATCTGTAGTCAGGGGTTGGCTTCTGTACAAGTCTGCCCTTGAGCTTTGGGAAGATGTAAATAATCAGGCAATGGAAGATGAACTAAAGGAAACAAATCAAAAGGATATGGTAGCTGCCACTTTAGGGAGACAAGGAGGAGAAGGGGCACTGCAGCAGCTTCATAGAAGAACCTCGTTCAGTGCTGATCATTTGTTAGCATCACAAGATGGGATGAACATTCAGTATGAACATGGCAAAAAAGAAAGTGGAAAAACTGGAAGCCTTGTAAAAAGAACATTATCTTTCTGGAAAATAAGGCCAACTCTTGGCCGAAAGAGGAGCTCCAACAAAGATTCTAAGCAAATAACTTCATCTACATTTCAAGAGCCAGAATCCAAGATTAGTCCTGAGTCACAGTTATGGCGCCATGATTCTATTGTCAAATTAACAGCATTGTCTCTGGACGACAAATTGAGAGAGTCAAGGAATGGGAATGAAACTATGAAACCACAGCTAAAAGAAAGTAAATCACAGTCATCAATAGCTTCTAGTGCAGTAACTGAGGGAACTGTAAGGCATGTCAAAAGTGATGTCGAAACTTTCTCTTGGATTGCAGTTGATGGATACATGACTCAATCAAAGAAAATAGAAATTGCCCATTCTGATGAAAAAAACATTGAGGAAAGAATTTCTTCGAGCTCCCAGAAGGATAAATATAGAAATGGCTTGGAGAACGATGAATCAAATAAAATATACAGCAATGGAAATGGAAAGGAGGCTGTATACAAAGGTCATCAACATGGAAGGCGCAAGCATCCTCCTCTTCCCCCTCCCCCACCTCCTCCACTACCCTCTCCCCCACCATTACCAAAAGGTCATCCTACTCTGGACCTGAAAGGAAAGGACATTGAAAGAAGAAATAAAGAAGTCAAAGAAGTTAGAACAAATATTAAAGGGTCACTTAGGATAGCAACATCATCCAAAAATACAACTCAGTATCTCAGTATACAAAGATATGGAGAGAGGATTCATTCACGCCTATATAGGCCTGAAAGGGGATCTAAATTTGATCAAAAGTCTGAGGCCTCTGGAAACATGTGTGGGCCTTGGTATGATCTTTGGGGAGTAGATCAATCTGTTATTGTTGGGAAATAACATCATTTCCTGTGATGAATGAGCTATGTATTTTAAAATAGAATGATAAGAATCATATGAGGTATCAACTGTTTTTCTTGTAAAATTATATCTCCTGTTGCTGGTGTCGATTGAACCAATTAGCGCATCATTTTCCTGATGTTAAATGTTGGAAAGGCACCCCAAACACAGCTATTTTTCCAATAATATGACAATATCATATTCTTCAGTAGTATATCTGTATTAGAATGGGCTGAGTGTAATCATTAATACTTTTTCCTGCTTTTTAACATTTATTATTGCATGCAATAGTTACTCACAGTGTATTCATACTTGCTAATCAAGAATGATTTTATATTAATTTGACTTAAGACAATATTGAAGATGATCATTAATACTGTTTCTTACTTTATAATATTATATCAACCTATATTGTCTTGTATGATTTCAGGCGAAACGTGTTTGCAGCTGTGAGACTACGTAGAACAAAAACTAATGACCGCTCTGCACCTCTTATTTCATAGTGGGAGCAATCAGTGCCTCTAATTCCATATTATCATAATTATGAACATTGGTTCATGTGATTAAAATTGATGAATTTCCCTATCCTATGTGAATACTTTTTGAATGGTGGTGGTGCTTGCTATTTCATCAACAGTGCATGACTGTCAAACTGTTACTTATTTAATGGTGGTTGGGTACATAATTTGTGTATATATGCAATTTTTATAATACTTGAACAAAATGGTTTTGGATAATGAGATATTTAAAATATTTAACAGTGATTATTTGGAGTCCATTTTAATGTTCTGGTTTCTCAACAACCCATTACAGTTTCATCAGCCTTCTTCTCTAACCCATAATACAGGTTATGAATATGTTTAATTCATCATTATCATATTGATGTAATATAGCTCTTTTGCATAACTTATTTCCTGCTTTTCAGAGACTTTTGTTATGGACTGATAGGATAAAATCCATACATCCAAAATGTTGCATTTTAATAGAGCTCTGATTGGATGAGTAGTTTCTAATAGCTGAAATGGGTTTTTTCTAGTGTGTATATAACTATATATATGAAAATGGACCTTGTAATCATTTAAAACATAAGAATTATATAGCATAGCTATTTTCTCAAGGCAAGAAATAAAATAATGTAAAATACTTTTTCAAAAAATATTATAAGTCCATATTATCCTAATTGAGGGAAATGCTCAATTTCATCAAAACTGTTATAAATTTTCTTATGGCAGAGAGATGGAGATACTCATGATAGACATGGCATAATCATCAAGTGAAAAATACAGTTTCATGACAGATGAATCCATTGCTACCTACAATTTACACCTTTGTACAAGGAAATTTATAAATTTTGATGTGGAACTGGATTTGACATTGTTTGACTTATGAGGGATATAAAGAGAAAAAGGTGCTAATTGCTCTTAGTTTTAAGAGTTATATAATTAGATTAAACTGTTGAAAGGTAAATGAGTATATTTCATTCTAATGAAGGAAGCATTTCACACGGGATAAGGAGCTTTAAAAGTGAATCTATCAGCTACTAATATTTTTTCATTTAAAGGAAAAGCGATCATAAATTTAGATACTGAATCTGCATATGAAAAGTTATCTTTTTATATTAATGATAAACTAATTGTGTCCATTTTATAATTTTATTCAATTCATTATTAAAAAGGCTATATTAGTAAGAGGGTAAAATACATCAAATTTTACTTTTTAAAATTCCTTAGATAAAACCTATTTTTGTTCATTGCAGAATTTAGCTCTTTCTTCATGATGCATTACAGATATAAAATGTAATAACTAGAGGAAATATTTCTATGTCACTCATAAACTAAGCACTACCATGTCAAATAAATTAGCACTACCCATATGTTTTTGAAGAAAATATATGAGGTTGATGTGTGTAACCCTTTTCCAAAATGGGATGACTAAGGAATATTGAATGTTATGTAATGAAAATTTAACTTTTATGGTTTAAATAAAGGCATCTAAGATCATTCACAATTATTTTCTTTATAGATTTTTACTTTAATGAATACTAAAATTTTGCTTGTTTTGCAATGAATGATTAATATAAAACAGTTTCTCTAGTTGAAATATGTTCCTCTTTTATTCCTTAAGTCTTTTTTCTCATGTAAGGGTCATTTGTACAGTTTATTGACATGATTGATGTATAACGAAAAACAAAATAATAAAAGGCAAGGAAAACTGAAAACAATTTTTTTAAGATTATTTCCTACAATTTTTTTCTTCACATGGTGTTTATAATAAGAATAAGGATTAGAAGGAAAGGTCTGTTAACTTGAAAATTAAAATTTCAAAAGTATTATAAATATAATTAATAAAATAGATAGTAATGAATTCCAAATTCAAGTGAAAATAGTTGACTCAATGCAATAAGGATCAAGTACAAAACTGACATCCATAGTGCATTATATAACTATTCAAATATAAAAACATAATATTTTAAAAAATTCTGAACTCATTTGGTTTTGATTTATGTAGAGTAAATATAGATTTAAATTCTGAGAAAATAATTAAATATACGAAAAAATCGTCCATAGTTTCCAAATAGAATTTTTTTAATCGATCCTTATCTGCTTCACTCTCACAAGCATTAATCATGAAATAAATGTAGAATATAATTATACAATCCTAAGACATAAATAATTATAAAATTGCCTAAAGCAGTTGGTGTCGAACTAATTAATCAACAACTAGTATTTAGGATCATACTTTGAGAATTTGGTAAGTTGGATTTGAGATAAAAATAGAAAACTGAAAAGGGTCCAAGACATGACAAATTTTTCTAATATAAAATCACAATTTCCACATTTCAGAATGTCACACATTCAATTATGTGATTAAATATATTTCCAATCCCTCAACATAGTAAAAACATTCATGGTTACATTTATTTTTAACTTGTTTAATAAATCCTGCATCAAAAGTATGCAATTAAGTTATAAGCTTTGAATCTGGTGTAAGAGAAGCCTGATGAGCTTCATCAATCAATTACACAATAAGTGGATCTATAATTATTTGCAGAAGTCATAAAATTGTGAATGAATAAAGAAATTTATGGTTCCATATACATTACAAGATTATAAAAGGAATCTATTATCTTTTTCAAGTAAACAGTAAATGATTAAAGTCAAGTTGATGATAAAATTATACAATTAAATCATAAATCATGGTAAAATATATTCACCAACTGAAACCAATGATTTATTAAAATTTACATCTATCTTGTAACGAACTTTTATTTATAAACAAAATGTAATTTATTTATTTGTTCCTATCACAACTACAAGTATTCTTCTGGCCAGGAAGTAATAATTACTGAGGGGGAGGAAAATACATGAAATAGCAACTCTACTTGGTATTCATCCAAGTAGAAACATAAACCCCCAAAAACCTTGAAAGGGGAGAGAGCCTGCCTGAGAGTAATCTTACCATAATCGATAAATCATATATAAAGCAAAAGGTGGAGTGTAAGGCGGAAGGAAACGATCAATTTTTTTGGACTCTACTGTTGGTCCTAGATACTTCAAAATGGGCCACACTTTAGCTGATTGCCAATTATCGAAATTGATCACTTATTCTTCAAAATATTATTATAAAACAGCAAAATTTCACAATTAAAACGAATTATTAACAATACGAATAAAAGAATTATAATTAAAAAGAATTCTATTAATGATTTGTGAAAAATATATCATTGACTTTTGCACGGGAAGGGAGATATTGTACATATATATGATATGCACTGGGAGAATACGAGTATAATAATACTCCAATCTCCTAATACTTACTCAGTAGCAAAGTAAAATATCAAGTGAGGTATTCAGTTATTTCATGTAAAACTCACGAGTAGATACGAATAGACGTTAATACTCAAAAACCCAAATCCCTCATCTATATAACGTTAATTTAACATGCTTCATCAACAAACTATTCTTTTAAGCCCAAACTATTAGTAAGACTTAATAATTTTAGTTTAAAAATCAATACCGGACAATTTTCGAATTAAAGTAGAAATTTTTCGACTTTTGTTGATCATCTTGGATACAAAACTCCCGCCGTCACCGAGAGTCACGTCAATTCGGAATGCCAATGTCATTTTTCTGACAGTATTTTGATTCTGTAGATCCTGGATTTTGACTTATTAAATTCTTGTACGTTTGTCTTGTATTCTTATCTAATCTATATGATTTATTAATTTAGGAAAAACTTTATTCCTTTCCTTTTTTCTAAAGGGAATACTTTAACCGTTGTAATGGATTATATTCGCAGTGGAAGGTTATGATGAATTTTGCCGAACGAAGTTTCTGTGCCTTATTAATGGATTATTTTACCAGTGACACATAATAATTCTTTATCCTGAACCATTATTATTTAATAGAAGGATTTCATAAATTTTTCATTTTATTAATAGCCTAATACTTACGACATGATTTATTAGCGAAGTTCAACATTTTTATTTGCGTTGCCATTTTAAGTACGAGAAAAGGTAGGTAATTTCATTTAATAACCCTATTTATCTTATCACCGATTATTAAAATTTTCGACGTTTTCTAAAATTCTCAAACTACACACTTTATCTCTGGAAAGATGGGGAATTCGGTGTCCACATTAGCTATTGAATACCCCGTAAGATTATCCAGGAGCATAGTGGATAAAATTAGCCGGAAAAGAAAAAGAGATGAGGAATCTGATGAAGAAATTGATCCAATGATCAATGATACAATGCACTCACCTAAACGGTAAATGTTTTAAGAATGAATGCAATAATAAATTATTGTCTGACGTATTGAACATATAGTTTGATGGTGCTACTGAATGTGATGAATTACTTTTCCAGAAAAATGCTAGTCACTACTGCTCATTATATTTATCAGACATTATTTAAGGAAGGGGTAAACAGCGATGTAACTGTCATTGCTCTTGGTAAAGAATGGAAACTTCACAAAGTTTACCTCGCACAGGTATGGTTTGTTATTATAATAGAATTTAATCAAAATTCGTATACTTTCAGTACTTCATATGTTATTTTTTTATCTCTCCTCAGAGCCCTTACTTCAACAGTATGTTCTCTGGCTCATGGAAAGAGTCGATGGAGACGCAAGTAAATATTCAGATCCTTGATCCGAATATCACATTAGAAGGTAAATTAATATATTAATTTTTAAATCAACTTTTTGGGCTTACAATTTATTTAATTTTTTATTCTACAGCCCTTTATGTTGTCCTTGGATCTCTGTATCGTGATGAGTTTGTGCTTAAACCGGCTGAGGTAATACCTGTCCTTGCAGCAGCCACACTATTTCAATTGGATGGTATCATTGCCGAATGTGTGGAGATAATGAAAGAGTCGACTAATGTTCAGGTTAGTGTCATGCTTTTAAAGAATTTCATGTTTAATTTTGAAATCTTTGAATTTTTTTTTCATATTATCTTATTCCAGACGGTTGTTGGTTACTATAATACTGCATCAGAATATGGTGTTCCAATGGTTAAAGAAGCATGTCTTAATTGGTTGAAGGTGAATTTACTTAGCAATATGTTGGAATATCCGAAAAAGCTTAGGGAAATCAGGTATTATGCTGTCATTTTTATTCAGAGATAACATTAAAAATTTAATTTTGTTAAGGTTCACCTCAAAGATAAATTTTGCAAGTCTTTAATAATTCTGCATTGTTTATTAGTGCAGTTGATTATATAAAAAATAAAGATCAAGTTCATATTTTTATAGCTTCTAGATTAATTTTTAGCCATCTAATAATCATTCTGGTTTCAGTTCCACGTTAATGATTCTTCTTGTTGCTAGTCCGGATCTATTTGTAATGCAGACCGAATATTCAGTTTACATTATGCTAAAATTTTGGCTATTCCTGCGCCTTCACACATCATGGGAAGGAAATTTCAGCAACGGCCTTCCAGAAGCTCAGTCTTATTTCCAGAATCGCAAGGGTAAGGTTTATTAAAATTGAATGATTATTTAAAAGTAAGATTTCAGGTTAATACATTAATAAAGGAATTATAATATCAGTCAGTGAAATCAAATTTTAGTGATCTTAGCTGGACTAGAGGGTTACTGCCTTCAGAAAAGTTTTCCATATTAGACAAGTGCTGGTTCATATGTGGATGATTGAACATTTCACTTTCAAGTTATATTATTTTTATAAGGAGTGACCTTTTCGTTTAGAAAACATCTATCCAATCTGGATTTGTCAATTTTTTGTGATTGTGAACATAATACGAAAGTTAATTTCATCATCAGAAGCTTGATGAATGAGCTGAGACATTTATTTTTGTTTCTATTGTTAATGTGGCTTTTCTATTTCTCATTTTACTTCTTTAATCATATTTTTCTTTTAGGGTGTGAAGCATTTTTGGAAACTGAGCTTGGAGCTCCATTTAAAGAAGTATTTGGGAAGTTAAGAATTGCTCACATAGTAACTCATCATATTGATCTTGAAGTAATACATTCCGACAATATAATTCCATCAAGTTGGTTGGAACCAGTGATAGTACAACAGTGGTATCGAATGCTGAGAATTGATCAAGGAGTCGATAAAGGGTATTCATTTTTTATATGAGATAATGTGACAAGATACTAATATTATCTTAATAGTTTTCCATTATATGAATTGAAGAGGTATTAATATTTTAAGAACATGTTATAAAAGTTGTCCTTCATTCTCCCTAAAGATTAGTATTCACTTTGATTTATTATTTCTAAAAGATGTATCAAGAGTTTATGATTTACATGTTTCCCGAGGTTTTATTTTCATAAAAAATCTATAATTGTTTCTAAAATCTAAAATTTAATTAATCATTAAATAAGAATTTATTCAAGCATGAAATATTCTTATATATAATGTAAATATTTTATATAAATGTTAAAATTATTATATGTTTATATTTCTATGGCTTTTCTTCTCTAAGGTAGTTTTAAATCGTGAGTAATTTATTTCATATGTTCTCTGTTTCATGATGAAGCCCCAGGGAGGTGAGTTCAACAGAGTTTCTTGAAGAGAGCTTGCGATGTGGTCGCATTATAGCAAATGAAGGACATCACTGCTGGCGCTGGACAGGGTTTAACTTTGGACTTGATGTCATAATGAATCTCACGAACAGGAAATTAAAAATAAAGAGGAATCATAGGGGAGATTGTGCAGCTCTGCTAAGTCATCAACCTATTAGGAATATTCTTTTAAGGTTGGTACAATTTAATTAATATGATGTTAAACTTTCTTAACACCTTGTTATTTTTCTTATATCTTCCATATTTGTTGATATCCAGTCTGAGAATAGAAGAACCCTAATGGCTCCTGTATTATCTCACTCAATTATTGTATATATCTAGTCTCATTGTATATCTCGATAAATTTGACATTTTGACATTTAT
This sequence comes from Pantala flavescens, assembly GCA_020796165.1. Classification (NCBI taxonomy): domain Eukaryota; kingdom Metazoa; phylum Arthropoda; class Insecta; order Odonata; family Libellulidae; genus Pantala; species Pantala flavescens. The sequence goes on along the minus strand of CM036878.1, from coordinate 6,731,686 downwards.
GGAAACTTGGCCTTGTCTAAGTGTCTAAATAAATTTCCATAAGGTTCCCAATCACAAAGGTGGTAGGATCCTAACAGCTATCAAGTCAGATCTTAAAACCAAATGATGGCTGGACCTAGAGATAGATTGTGAAATATCATGAAGTGAAATTAACTTCCCTCTTAATCATGATTACATTAAGTATTAAATACTCATTGCCTGTTTGCATGTTATACCCCCTACCAGTAAGCTATCAGTCCTTCAAAATTGCCTTCAGTTCATCTTATAAGCTATACCTTCAGATCCTATGATGCTTCAATCTATGAATTAAAGGCAATCTCCCTTTTCTAGTATTGCTAAGGAAAAACATTTTTTATTAACCCTTTCGAGACGGAGACATTTTCTGAAAATCTTCCCTGTGATACGGAGCGTTTTCGCTACTCTGAATTTGCCAGGTATAGAGCGTACCGCTTTCCCAGCGGGGTGCCATAGCCTATCCTCAGCAACGGCAATTATGAACACTGTCCGCGGGTAATCCACTTTCTCTTTTACAGCATTGCTTTGAAGACTGACCATTATTAATACAGTATTATTTTCGTATAGCTTTTGTAGGACTACTTGCAAATATTGCAATGAATATTAAAATTTTGCATTTCGTTGACTATGTAGTAATTTTAAACGAAATCCTAACGCCAATTTTAAGCTATATAGCGTGAAACCTAAATGATAATGATGAAATTGAGTTACTCATTAACTACCTTATTATTTGCGATAAAATTTCGTTTAAAAATTGTACAAAGTCGTCAAATTACAAGGTTTTCTTTTCCAAGGCAATATAAACAATTATTTCTTAATTTAAATATTTAGCAAAACTATTGCAATAAAAATTAATTTGCAGCGGCACCATGCTGGGAAAAGGGCTTAATTACCCCCGAGGCAAGGTTTCCTTTAAGGAAAAAGGTCTGAAACTCCCTAGAAAAAGGTCGAAAAGGTTAGACTATAAACCATAATCCTTTGCATCAGCACCCTTGCACGATATGTACTGCCGACGGAAAAATCCGTCATTCGTATTCTGAGCCTGGAAAATTTCCGACGGGTTTTCCCGGCATTCGTCTCGAAAGGGTTAATGGAACACTTTGTCCCTGCCCTGCATATTTTGTAGTTCAACCGATTTCTCCCTAGGAATATTGAATAGTTGGACTACATCATATCCTCTCTTCCTACACTATCTATCACTCTTTGGTTGTAACATATTCAACAGTGACCATTAGTCTCTCTATGAAACTTTCACCATTCTCCAAAAGCAATTGAAGTAATCCTAAATAATGGCCATCTTGATGCAGTACATTTAGATTTTATCGAAACTTTGATGTGTTTGACCATCAACATCTAATCTACTTCAAAATAGATGTACTTTAAATGGTACTTTTTAAAACTTGTTTTATGATGAATTGTACTCAAATGTTAAGTCTGTGGTACCACAATAGTGACCCCTTAGGTTTAATTCATGATTTGTGTAATAACAGGAGAATTCAGTTAAATTTAAATAGATGTTGTATTCTATCATTCTCTCTAAAAAAAAACAATCATTCTTAATTACTGACATTCTGGGAGTTTCCTTTCCAGAGTATCTCAACAAATGGTTCTCGGATAAATTTTTTATCTTAAATCATCAATTAATAGCCATTAAAAATAAAAAAACAGGGCAATAGAGTATACTCTACAGACTGCCTGATCTTTTTACTCAATCCCTTTGCTTCTCATCTTTTGTTCTTCCTGTTTTAATATTCTGTTTTCTAGTCTTGCAAATGTGTATTCTTAATAATCTCTTCACTCTAGGCAGAGTCACATCATTCTTTCTTTTGATGAAATTTAATAAAGTCAGTGGTTGTTACTAAGATGTTATAAATTTCAAGCTTTATTTGAATGTGCTGAGATATGTTCATTTCTCACAGATATGTAAGTTATTGAAGATTGTCAGTTTAGGGATTTGCCATCAAATTTTGTATACATTCTAAATGCTTTTTTTACTTTGTACAGGATTTTTCAGAATTCAGAACATAGAATTCAATGAATAAATTTTCAGCTTTTAAATTTTATGTCATGCATTAAGTCTGGTAAATGATGCTATTGAGGCTACTTTTGAAGATTTCCTTATAAGCTGATGGTTTTCATTAAAAATATTTACTTACATTATCACTATAGCTTCTAAATATATTAATTGCAGGGTAACTGTGGTTGCCTTAGATGGCCAGTTGCAGGTGACTAGTTCCCAGAAAACTGAAGTGATGACATTTTCACTCACTCAAGGAGAAGAGGTATATTTAATTCAAATAATATATAATTTTTATTATAATTTAGCTTGTAATGTTAGTTAGACAAAAGGAAATTAGAATTGAAAAATGGTGCATCATATTCTTTGAAATAAGAGGCATAAACCGTCGAAGTTTTCTAAATCTTGAATACCTATAATCATGTATAAGAAAATGGAGAATTCATAGTAAGGTTAGTGATCTATGTACCTAGGCCTCACAAAGAATTATTTCATTAACACAATCATAAGATTTTTAGAAAGAAAATAGAGAATTATCTGATTGTTAGGCAAATGATATCAGAGGAATTAATTAAAAATAAAAACTTGGCTAAAGTGGAGAATTTAGTGTTATATGTAGAACTTAAGTGAATAAGATTATAGCTAAGTGGAAACTTATTTTATATTTATAATGTTACATGCTAATAGCTACTTTGATTTTTCCTTATTTTAATAATAAAAATAAATTGTCTTTATTTTAGGCAAAATTGAGACTAAAAAGTCCTTTTTCATTTAACCTGTAATAAACATTAAATTTAACCACTTATGTTTCAATAATTTTACCAACAAGCTTTTCGATTTCTTGTTGCCTTTTTTAATTTGCACTATATTATTTTATCTATATTATTGTAATATAAAGTTTCCAATTTAATAAAGACAAGGTATATTCATTCAGTGGTAATTACTGGTTTATTCTTATAGATTTAATTTATATCATATTTAATGATAATAAAATCTTAAAAATTACCAAATTCACTATTGTTAATATATTTGTCTTACTCTAGTTAAATCCTCTCTTTTTTAGGCAAAAGTGTTACAGCTGGACAGTAAACTCAAATACCCTCTTCTTATGTCTTTTAACTTTTTGGTTGTCATGTCATGTAGATTAGGATGCATAAATTCAACTGTGGAAAATTCAGAAGCAGAATCCTAGAAATAAAATTTATGGTTAAAGATCTATTTATCAATGGACTGTCATGTTTCATTCCAGAAGTTCTATTTTTGTTATGAGTTCATTTATATAAATACTCCACACTACCATTGTGGCCTTAGTAAGCCTTTTATATTACTGTAATTTGCTGAAATTATAAATTTATCTTTATTTAATGATTGATATTCTACTTTCAAGCTTATAATTTGGATTATATTCTATTTGTTACATCATTTAACTTTTTATTAACTCAGCATTATTGCTGTTCCCTGTATATTACTCTTTATACAATTTTAAATTATTATTTTTGTAAATCTCATTGCAATTTAAAATAAAGCTTTAAAAATTTAGAGTTGGTCTATTATTTACCTGTTAGATAATAATAAGGATCATCATCATTAGGTTTCATGAAATTAGAGGTAAATTAAAGATTTGGATTTGATTGCTGATATAAAGCTATTTCAGTTACTCAAAAATGCCTGTCTAATACAGTAAGATAAAAAATATAAAACCATAACTACACCATACAACATTTTAATGACCTTAGCTCATGCAATGGGGTCTATTAATGAACTTAAATTCAACATCGAATCATTTTCTATGTTCACTTGTTCTAAAATAGCGACAGATATTGTATATTCTTCATAATAGAGGAATTATAGGGTGCATATATTACTCTTCATTTTATTTTCACATGTTAGATGTAATAAATGTAACCCAATTTTTTAATTTACGAAATTCAAACTGGCTATACATTAGCTTACACTACTTTAGTAATATACTTGGACATATTTGAAAATGCTGCTCTATTTTACAATCAGCACTTCAGATAATTTAGGTTTATAAGGTATTTATTTAATATATACTTACATTTTCAATGTGTCAATGGTGTTCTGCTTTACCACCGCTATCATCTAGATTTCGAATCCATATCATACTGAGCGAGCAAGGAAAAACATGTTCTGGATTACTTTGTACTCCAATAATTAGATTTAAGTTCTGAGTCTTAAAGATGATTAAAAATTGATTCGTGACTTGAATCGATTGATTGATACGAGAGTAACCGATCCTTTTACTGGCAGGGATGAACATGAAGAAACACAAGTTAATAATATTTTTCTGGGTACTATATTTCGATAAAATTAAATTAAATCGTTTAAGTTGAAATATATTAGTTAAATGGTTTAGGAGTTACATAGGTTGCTTCGAAATCAGGCCACCTCTTTCGCGGGAAGAAAATTGAAGCTCGAAAAGCAAATTTAATTACTCTTGGTGTCAGTAACTGAATGTCTGCATTAGAAGTCTTAACGAGCCGTTTACTATGTGAATCACGACTTAGTTAATTATTTGAAAGTGATCCTAGCATCTTTAACGTTCACCAAGTCCCGATTTATTAAAATACTCTATGGAAACCTCTTTTTAATTCAATGATTCGCACCGATAAACCTCTGCATCGTTATTGAAAACACCGCAATGTATCTAATTCAATGAATTCAGGAAGATTTTATATTACCTGAGTAAATTAACCTAGTATCCTCAAGTATCTTTCCAAAAAAACTACTATGTTACGGTGATATTTAAGAATTTCTTCAAAGTATTTCTTGATCAATGTTTGAGTTCCAGTAAGTAAATTTTTTGGTCTTCCTTCGTCAACTTTTCTAATAACTATAAATATTCTGTGTAACTCATTTGATTCAAATTAATTGCGTGTAAAATATGATTACCGTAAAACTAATTGTATTACAGTCGTCATGAAGAATCCAATTTACTCAAAAAATTAATCTTTTATCAGTCTCTCTCACTTATTATAATTAACATCAATCTTTTCATAATTTACCAATTACAGTTAGGAATTTCCTTTTAAATACGCTGAAAATTAACTAAAATTTGCATTTGTCATTCCGATAAATTTTACAGGGTTCAAGATGACAGTATTCAGCGATGAAAGGTTGAGAGGAAATGTTGGACCGCCGAAGAAAAAGAGTTGCCTCTCGCTTCCAAAAAATTTGTTATCCATTGAAAAACAGTACTCTAGCGGGGTTTCTTCATTCTCTCCTTCATCCTCGCAAAATATAATTGGCTGTGAAGTTCCCAGTCCTTCTAAAAGAAGCTGGATCTTTCAGGACTCAAATAATCAATTAACAGATCAAGAAATGACGAGCAGCAGTAGGCCTGAAACAACACTCACAACTCTGACAGCTGCTTCTGGGTATCTTTTCCCACCTTACGCTGCACACAGTAACGGACGAATAAATCCTTATCATATTGGATTAGAGAATGATCATGGGGGAAGTCGCAATTCCACAAGTGATAATTCCGAATTCGGGGTGACAGCTTCTTTATGTAACTTGGGAAACACTTGTTTTCTCAACAGTGTTTTATATACATTGAGATTTGCCCCATGTTTCCTTCATAATCTACATCACTTGGTTGTGGATCTGCAAAAAATATATGGCAAAGAGGGAAGTGGAAGTCTCAGTCGTTCAGCTATCCAAGAAAATGTGACAGATACTAGCCAAACATCTAGAAAATTTGAAAAATCTCGAGTTCAAATAGTTACAGAGAAGCTGCATGAACTATATATGTCTTTACATAATGCAGAAAAGAAAGAGTCCAATGAACCTTTCCAACCTGATAACTTCCTACATGCTTTAAGGTAATTTTCTCTGATATAAAATTATATTTGGTTTCATTTTTTGTCATAGTATCTTATTTGAAAGCTAATAATGGATTCTATGCCAATACTTATATTTTTGAAATAGTCTGACATTGAATTGTCAATAGCTAGCTATTGATAATCCTTCTCAATGCATCTGTTTTTATATGTAGCTTTTTTACTACAAGCTTGTTTAACCCTCTGACATCTTACTTTATTTCTCTTCTGACAGCTTTGCCAGTTACCATTCCTTTGATGCTATCTATTGATGTTTGAATTTTTCCTTTCTTTTTTGTGTTTAATCATCTTCTAGGTTTCAGCTATGAAATGATTTTTTATCTTTTGCTTTTAAAGGTTCATAGTACTAAGCTTTATATATAAATATAAATACTGTTGTCATATATGTAAGGGCGAGTTTTATCTCTTCTTGAAAAATATGTTAGATTTCATAAATTTCAGGTAAATATCTAAAATTCATTTTACCAATGAGGTGTATGAAAAATTTATCAGTTTATTTATTTCCCCAGGGGTGTTTGCTTTTTGCTGATTATTGTTTGCAAGTATCCTTGTTGTTTTAATGTTGCCCATTTGTTCTTATTAGGGATGTGAATCCTATATTTGAAGGCAATCAGCAGCATGATGCCCATGAGTTACTTATGTGCCTTCTTAATAATATTCGCGATACATGCCAACAACTAGCCACTGCTCAAGCAGAATTGCAAGGGCCTTCAATGGAGTTGGAGTTGCCAGGCTCTTCATCATTATCTTCAACATCTTCTATCCCATCCTATGGTGCCTGGAAAATGCATAAGTCTTGGAAGAGAAAGAAGAATAAAAGTAGTGTGATTAGCATATCCCTCAAAGGGAAGAAAAAATATGAAGAAAAAGCTATTGAAGAAGTCTCATCTAACCCATCAGTGGAATTTGAAGCCAACTGTGATCAACCAGCATATTCATCAGTCTCAAAAGAAAAAAATTCCCCTGTACACAACCAATCTATTCCAAATTTTATTAGTGGTGACTTTGAAGGAGTTACAGTTCTACGGACCAAATGTCTTGAGTGTGAACATATTAGTGAGCAAAGGGAAACCTTCTGTGACATATGTGTACCTATTACCACAGATTACACCTCAGAATCAGGTTAGTTTAATTTTTAATCTGTATTTATTCATATTTTACGTTATTCTTAAGCTGAGAAAGGAAGGTTAAGTTTAAAATAATATTCATGTACATATTGTATATGTTTTATTTTAGGAGAGCTTCCTATTAGACCCAATGAAATTTTTCGATCAGCAATCTTGGCAAGTGAGAATTTACGAGATCTGAACAAATATTGGTGTGAACAGTGCCTAAGCTACAATGAAGCTTGTAGAACCGTACGCTATGAATCACTACCTCGATTACTTATCTTGCAATTGAAAAGATTTTCTGCTCAGCCAAGTGAACATGCTGGGGGTCATCTTGGTAGCAGAATGTGGTAAAGTACTTTTCATTTACAATTTTACATTTCATTACTGGAAATATTGTATGATCACTTTTACTACTAATATTATTAAAACTTACACTTTTCATAAGATTTGAAATAAATGTTTCTTTCATAGCAGAGATAGGTTAACCTTTTCCTAATAATGTTAAAAATTTGAGGTAGATTTTTAATGATACTTCTTACATATATTATTCGGTCAACACTATACCTAGGCTCATTTATCCCTCTTCAGTTCTTTCTGAAAATTATATTAATCCAATATTAATAATTATATAAATTTTCCAGTTAATAAAATTATATTAAAAAAGAATGTCATGCAATGCATTGAAATTTGGCACAAGTTGTTATCTCTTAGAAAGGGATTGAGCTATAAAAGGTTCAAAAGGCTGTTAATCATTGAAAATATTATCTTTTTGTTCAAATGCTGACTTACTGTATTTCACATTTATTTTTTTCAGGCCCATGACATGCATGTATAAAGTGAAAAACTATATGCCCACTCCACTAACATTGGATTGCTTTTGTGAGACATGTCGACTCAGCGAAAGTGAAAATCCTCCACATTCTTATCGCTTATATGGTGTCATTATGCACATAGGCTCAACCATTGCCTCTGGTCACTATGTTTCTTATGTTCGAGCTTCCCAAAGTGAGTATGATTATTACCAATGTGATCATGATCAATGCACAGGATTAGAAGGTACTGGAGGATCTTTGAATGGTGGGAAGAGGTTAGGAGGTACTGGAAGCACAAGTAAGTATAATTTTACATCTAATTGATTCCATTAGGATTTTATTATTGTGATTTACTTCACATGAATCATATGTGTGCAAAATAAAGACGTTATTATTATTACATTCCAGGGAAACTTTCGTTATTTTATTTTTCACGTATTTATAGGTTCTATTTCATGTCCAAAATGCTCAAGCATTGCATGATCTCTGATTTTATTTTACATTATGTTGTATGCATCTTTGTCATCAGCCATTTTCAACAGAACAATAGATCTTGGCCTCAATTTTTTCAGTTCTAAGCATCTCTTTTCACTTTACCTTCAACAACTTCTCTGTCTCTGTTTTGTCTATTCTTTGGTCTTTTCCTCTGTCCCTTAACATCTTCTTGTATCCAGTTCAGAATTATGGACTTCTATTGTTTGTTGTTTCAATTATTCACATGACCTGCTCTCTCCCTCTTCAATGACATTACCATTTCTATTAACTCAGTAACTACTGTCATTTATCTCTCCTAGGTGTTGCATTTTCTGTCACTCTTTGAAATTCCCATCCTCATGAAATTCCAATCCTCTTTTTGTTCTGTGTAGTCTTTGTATTATTTTTTCATTTAACATTCATTTTCATTTCTATAGTGAAGCAAAGGTAGAATGCATTGGCTAAAGACTATATGCTTTAGTTCTAATTCTTGCATTATTCCCGTCCTATGGGATTCTTCTTCATTTAAAGCAATTCATGAATTATTATGTTAAAATGAAAGAAAATGAATGAAACAAATTCTACCAAGTTTTAAATATTTAGTCAATATGCCATGATCCTCTTACCTTTCCATTCATCAACTGCTTTATTTCTATCTTAACTTCTTGTGGAAGAACTAAGGAGATTTTTTAACAGTTACCTTCACATTCCTATGCCCCATAAGTATATGTTCTTGCAAAGTTTGCTCAACTAATATGATCATTTTAAGTATCATTTGCTTGTTTACGGTGGTTTTTCCATTTTCTTTGTCTAAGTCCGAATTAGTTTTTTCCTCCACAGTTAGCTTTTCTTGTGCCTTGTTATACTTTTTTCTCTCTATTCCCTGAAACGCTTTCTCATTGAACTTTGTAACATCTATGTTTCCTTGCTTGATAGACTTGCATAGTACCATGTATTCTTCTTAAGACAGCATTCGGTATGTTTGAGTTCTTCAGTCCTTATCTGCATTTCATCATTTTATAATTTCTTCAGGTATTTTTCTACCTCTTGCTTTTTTAAGGCTTCATAAAATGAGATACTATCTCACTTATGATCTTCACTCTTCATGCTGCTGCATTTTAAATGGTGTGATAAAGAGTGGTATTTCTTTTCTTTATAATGATCGAACTGTATAATGTAACCAGCTGTTCAAAGTCCAATCTCATAAGTTCATCATGTAAATTATGAGAATGTTTAAGGGATGATGGATATAGATACACCTGGCTATCTTACTGCGAGTTGGAGAATTCAACTTTCATTATCATGTTAGAACTATTGTTGATTCATCTTTGTTAAACCTTAGCTATAAGTTGCCCCATACTTCTATTAACATGTCTATTCCCCAATTAGGCAATCAATTATGGCCATTTGAGGAGGTTATTGTTTGAGTGTTTGTGTATATACATGTATATGATAGTTTGTTATTCAATTTCCATATCATACACCATTTTATTTTTACTGGGCTTGCAATCTTTTCAAAAGTTGGGAAAGAATTCTCATCCAATATTTAATAATATTGGATGAGAATTTCATTAGATGATTTCATGGATGAGAGTTTTATAGCTACTAAAAAAAACATTTCAAGTGTACAATTTTAGATAAAGGCCACGTATTTCTTGTGGTAATTCATTGCTCCTACAGATTTTCTCAATCATTCAGTATTTTTTTGTAATTTACTTATGATGGCTCTTAATCAAATTTGGAGAATATAAATTTTAACTAAGAAATTATGAAAATGAATTTCATTTTACTCATGTCAAAAAAAAACTCTGATCAGAAGAGTGTCTTTGATATAATAGTTACATTCTGTATAGCTTGTAGTTGTTTAAATGATTTAGCATTGGTATGATTGCTTACTATAATAACAAAAATTTTGCAGATACTGGTGGATTGTTCAAATTTTTCAAGCCAAAACAAGCTGACTTTACTAAGCACAGTGGTCAAGGAAATATGTGTCGCAGTATCAATTGTTGCAGCATGAAAATTAATAGAGCTGCTCTTGCCGCTTTTAGTCGGGGCTGTGGTCCATTTACACGTTCACCTAATCCTTCTTATTGTCAAATAAATGAGAATAGAGCTGGTCTGCGCCAAACGCATAGTAAAGAACCATCTCCTTCTGTTGTTGACACTTCAGTACCTGAAGATCCTTGGTTGGTATGTGATGATGAAACAATCCAACCTCTAACACGTAAGGAATTTGAAGAAATCCTTGCCCCCAGGGCATCTACAGTCACAGCTTTGACTCCATACTTACTATTCTATGCAAAATGCCCTTGAGTAAAGCTTTATTATAGTTCCTGGAAATATTGCTGTATAATTTTCAGGTACAATCTTGAGGTTGGTACTGATCAATTTCATTAATAAGAAATAATTAATATTCTATGATAAAGATATAATCCATTCATTTTCTGTACATTTTCATCTTGATATGTAAGCTATAAGCAAGTATAAATTTGGTGAAAATTTATAATGAGAGTTTTTTTGGTTACTTGATTTTATTGGGTAGTTTGCTATCACTATCATAACCATTCAGTGTGCATAATATTATTTGTCAGAAATATTTTCTAAATAGACTGCTATTAAGATCAAAATAATAATGGTAGTAATAAAAATTTCTCATTGAAAAAAAGGGAATTCACATTGAATTTTAAATACAAGAACAATTGATGCTCTTGATCATAGAGGTGAATTGAAATCCAGTGATTTGTTTAGTACAAGCCTTAAGTTATAATTACTTTTATTATTACATGGAATATTATGGGAAAAGGATGTCTCTCTCAATAAATGTGCTTATTTTATTGTTGGAATTAATATTTATTGATCATAATTCTCTTTCAAATATAATTATTGAAAAAAATCTTAGGATTGCGATAAAATTTTGTGTAAAAGGACCAAGCTCTTGTATATTTTAATAATATTTTATTAAATTTGTGTTTATGATTGACTTAAAATCACAATTAACTCATCATACCTTATGAAGTATATTATAATTAATGAATTAGAATAATAAGAATAATATTTTTGTGTATTTTAAAAAATATAAATTGATGAAATTGTACTTTCTCTTGATTTTTGTAGTTATTCTTTATTAGTAGTACAGTATTCAGAGAAAATATTTAAGTGAAATATTTATATTATTTTTATTGATGTACCATCTAAATCTCTAAAGGTTATTTGGTTATTTTACCTGTGTCCAGTATGAACTAAATTGATAGTCGTAAAATATTTATTTTCATCAGTGAACTTCATTTTGTGATCTATATTCCTCATAAGTTTTATGATAAAAACCATAATTCAGTCCAGTTTACATCTTTTTGGAAATAGAGAGGAATTGCCTTCTGGTAATCACTGGCTTATTGAGTACATGTTTTGTTCAGTATAAAAAGTGCCTCTCATAGTTAGACTTGGCCTTAATTTTTTGGCATTCTTTATACTATAAAGTTTGCTTAGTTTTATGGATATAGTATTGTTATTATTGATATCTACATAAAAATTTTTGTGCAGTGATATAATGATTACATTGAAAGTCCATCACTCAAGTTATTCTTAAATTTTAAGGCCTATAAGTATTAGAAGATTTTGCCTTTGCCTATCTAAATATTCCATCTTTGTCTATTAGGTATAGCATTGTAATGAAAATGTTATAAAATTTAATTTAATCAATTTTTAGGGCAGCACAAAGATTGAAATTAAAGTTAAAATCTGATATCTATGTTTTTCTAAATACATGAAAATTTTATCAGTTACAAAATTCTTTTAATCTACACAAATTTTTTGCCTTTGAAATTTTAATTTAAATCAACAAGACTGCAGAATTGCAAAATATTTGATTAGATTTTAGTGAACAAGTCTTAATTATGTTAAAAATTTTATTATCTTTGTTTTCTTTTTTTTTGAATTTCGAAGAAAAATAACTTTCACTGTCATAGACACCTTAGTTAAAGCAAATTTTTGAACAAAATATATACTGTCTAGAGGTGTGAAATAATCCCATATATTAAAAAGATTAAATGGGCTTCTGCTTTAACATTTGCTTTAGAGCACCATTCTGTAAAAAAGAGATAACTCTTTCAATGCAAGAACTATGTTAAACAACTAAAATTAGGCAAGGTGATTATACAATTACAATGGTGTCTTTCATATCAACGAAATGTTTCTTGTGAGTTAAATTATATCAGTTCACCCTCAGTCTGATTGTTTATTTCTTGTTGATAAAATACAGTTTATTATGCTTTTTTTATGAACACTTAGTTGTAACTAAAATTCTCCCTTGAAAGTGAATGAAATCAGATTAATGTGTTATTTTGATTTTAATCATAGGTTTGTTGCATACTTTTCAACAGGTGTGGCATATAATTCTGCCATTACTTATGGTAAATAGCAAAGAATATAGTTTTAACTATTTTCCAAACTATGTTTTCACTATATTAATTTATATTTCACTTCACTATTAAAAGTGTATAATATGGTCAGTAGTACAGGTTCTCAATTTTTGTATGGAGTGAAACATCTTTTAGCAAGGTTTCAATTGTAAAAATCAACACAAAAGTTGTTCATTAGAAGTAGTAAAATATTCCAGACTGGTCAGAGGAAATATTACATGTTTAATATTCTATCTATATATGTTATTAAATTATTTTAAGTTACTTTAACATTTACTTAGCAATTAGATTTTTAACAAAAGACTTGTGGCTGCTTTAATTTGTGTCTCACAAGGAGTTTTAATTAACAAGGAATTTATTTTGTTACACTATAGTTCACCAATATCTGTGTATTATAAAGTGCATTAGAAAAGTTTTACTAACCACTAATTGAATTATTTTTATTTTAATAGTCTTATTAGCACATAAACCCTTCCCCATACAAGGGGAAACAAAAATACTGAACAATCCTTTCAAAAATGATAAAGCAATAATTGAACGTGAATATCTTTTTAGAATAAAAACTGAAGCTATCACTACATTATAAAATGAACCAAATGGAAGAAAAATATGACAGATCTGATGATTATTGATGATGATGATTAGCATTAGAGACCTAGAAGTTATTCACTGATCCATTTTCATCGGAATAAGTATCTCTCATATGGTTTGAAATTATGCTACCAAAGGGTCGTTCAATATCAATATGAAGGCAGTAAAAATCAGTTATAGCACAATTTTTTATGCTATTTACTATTCAATCTTTTATCTCATTAGCATATTTTCATACAGTGCCTTAAGTATATTTATAGCCAAAGTTTTGGTTTTTGCTTGTATTACGATTTCATTTTCTTTGTCGTGAAGTTTTCCAGAAGGCTCTCTTATTTCCTAATTATGTTTTTTTTATCATATCTAGATGATTAATCCCTTTTCAAAACAGTATATAAAATTGTATTTTATTTTTTTAACAGCTTTGTAGAAATAATAAGTGTAGAGTGCCAATGAAGAGGTTGAAAATTTCTTTATAACAAGGTAATTTTAAATAAATAGAATAAAAATACCATAGTTAAAAGCTAGTGACATAAAAGTCTAACATAGAAAGAATTAATTAGAAGATTTTGCTGTACACTAGGTTAAAATCCAAACATTTTAACGTATGCATGAATTTTGAAAATTATTCAGCTTCTAAAAGCTAGAATCAGAAAATATTATCAAAGGGCAAATATGCTTTAAACAGAAAATTAGATAATTTTTGAGACTGTTTGTGTACATTATAGTTTATGTCAATTGAATTGAGTTAATGATAATATTAGCACAAGGCAAGCACTGTGTGATTTAATGAAGAATGTTTATTTTGAAGAAAAAAATTGAGCTGCATTGGCTGTTTTGGATTATCTACTATAAAGATTTCCAAATATTCAATAAAGAGAAATACCTGAAAAAGCTGTGAGTAGTAGATAGTGTTAGACCAAAGAGTATTTAGTTGATGAAATTTATTATTATTAATGTAGTGGCTAGGTGTTTAAGATAATAGTAATAAATTAGAAGAATAACATCCTTATATAATAAATAAATGATTAAAAGTTAGGATTTAATGATAATATTTTAGAGATAATAATTTCTGTTTTAACAGCAGTAATGTTTATTATTATTTATGTTTAATTCATTTATCTATGAATTAGCAGAATGTTTATTTAATTCACTTTAATTTAACTTGGAGTAATTTGATTAAGAGGCAGAGGTAGTAATTTAAATTATGGTAATGCTTATTCAAAATGTGTAAATAAACTTAATCTAGCATTAAGTCCCATAATTACTTTTTTGTATATATTTATAGCTGTTGATTTCAAAGTGTCTTCTAATGATTTATCTTTATGTTATACTTTATCATTAAAATAGGAATAGAACTCTCAGTTAGTGAAAAATCCATTTGTTTATTGATTTTTATCTATTAATCCGTGTTCGATTTTTAAGGGTAGTCCTAATGAGTATGTTTGATAAAAATCACATTTTTATTTATTTATAATTACATAATAATGGCCATCCAGGCTGTTGTTATTTAATTGAGCATTTGAAACTTATTTAAACAAATTACATACTATAAATAAATATTAATATTCAAAAACTATAACTAAAACTTTAAAAATTACAACCTAATAAAGCACTTTAAAATATATATTAAAACAGCAATTTTAGCCCAAATTTCTATTTGACAGAGTTAAAAGAAATTGTGGCTGGTTTTACTGTGTTAAAATCTATATCAGTAAGGTAAAATAAACTTACAAGCAAAATTTTTCACAGATATACATATATTTCACTATGACCACAGCTATTAAACAGATTGACCCTCAGCAATATATTACAAGTGATATTGGAATAAAATAAGTCATGATTGGTGTATATAAAGGAAAGAGAGGGCTAAGGGATAAATAGTAATTTTTTGATTTAAAAAGAGGGAAGAGGAGAAGGAAGGTTAAGGAAAGAGATATGGGATTTGTGATTTTTCCTGTGGGTTAAGGTTTTATTATCATTATGATTATTGAGTCTGAAGCTAAATGAAAAGCAGTTGCCAGACTTTTATAACGTAAAATCAATATATCACAAAGGACAACACAAATACATCAACAAATAAAATATAGATGTAGGCCTTTTGATTAAAAATTTACATGCTACAATCATCTTTTTTTAAAGTCTAGAAAGAGATTTATAAGAAGGAGCAAGGAAATAGAGCATTATGTGGTTGAGGAAATATTTGCTTAACTTAACTCTTTGGATGTAATTTGGATACTTGCATTTCTTTCAAAAGGCTTAAATTTTGGTTGATACTTGTGAAGGATTACATGAGAAAATAATCTTGGGGAAAGATTGTGTGCTTGGTAAAGCAACATATGTACTACTAAAGAAAGAATCAAAAAGCAGATGTTAAACATTATAGAGATGTAAATAATTCTGTTTGACCAATTTGCTTTATTTTAATTTGCATATACCTGGTGTAATATTTAAATTATTTTTTTACAAAAGGAACCAAATCTCCATTACATTGTAATCTTAGCTTATAAAGTTCAATTGGGGAATATTTCTATTTTTAGCTACTGATTATATATAAACTTATATTACAACTTTTTTGGAGATATTTAAGTTTTCAAAATGGCTTAAGAAATTTTCTTTCAATTAATAACAATTTGAAGGACTTAGTATAGCTTTCCATTAAGTCACTCCTCATCATATTTGTTCTTTCAATTTTTTATTTAATCATTTTTCAATGGATATAATCATCATAAACATTAATTGAAGACCTCCTTCTACTCAATGGAATAAGAGATTAAATGTTATTAAATTGAAAGCATTTTAATTTCATATTGATGTGGGTTCCATTCTTAAGTATCTATGAATAGTAACTGTATTTGGCAAGGTTATAATTTTTACTCAAGTAAGTGGTGTGATTGACTAAGATAAGTAATCAGAATATGGAAAATTTAATTTTATAATTATTTTACATACTATTTTTTCTATAATTTAAATTCCATTTCTCTTTTACATATCCAATGCTCTTGTAATTATTTGACTATAGGTAACTTTATTTCTGTGTATATGCATAAATTGATTACCTTTGTTTAATATAGCTCTAATTACTGTATATAATCATTTTCTTTTATTATGTACTAGGTTCATATTATTTTTATTATTATGACTAAGTCACTTGTCAAATATAATATTGTGCTTCTCTCAACATCATTCCTGTGTATGGATATTTACAAACATTTTAAATATTTGTCTCTTTCGGGTATAGTTTATCAATATATCAGTGCTGTGTGAATGTGTTCTGTGATGAAGGTTCTATAATAGCTTAAATATCCCAAAACTTATAAATTTTGTAAGTTAGGTTTGATTGGCTGGTGAAAATTTTTTGTAACATTTTTTTGGAGATAGAAGAGGGATCCAAAAAGTAATAAATATCTCAATAACAATTCTTCTTGAGCCTTACTAAAGGAATTTTAATATTTTATCTATCCATTTATAAGACTTACATCGTAAGAAATGTATGTTCACTAAGAACCCTGGAATATGTTGTTGTCTCTTATTTATCTCCAAAAGTACTGAGGACCCAATATGTGGAAATTTTCAGTCAACTAAGGTTATACATTTCTAAAATAAAACTTCTTACTCAAAGGTTACCATTTTCTTTCAGTGTTAGAGTTTCAATTGAATAGGACCAGCAGTTTTTTAGGTCTTTAATTATATGTCATATATATTCAGAGTAAAAATTTAGAATGAAGCTTCTAATCAAACTTTTCTCCAAGTTCATTACAAAAGATTTAACACACTATGAATTATTGCTTTGACAAAGGTAATGATTACTTTTGAAGTTCTTGGATTTGAGGACCTTAGAGTTGATGTGAAATTATATTTGATAGGATGCGTGAAGAAAAATAATGAAATGTTGTGCATGGAAATTTTTTTTAATCATCAAATTATTGTATATGGTTGGTTGTAAATATTTAAGAAAATATCTTCTCAAATCTCTTTAATGTATAGTTATAACATCTGATTATACTAATTAGCTACAAACAATTGTGAAATGTCTCTAAAGTTATAGGTATACAGGTGCTGCCTTTCTATATACTGTGATCAGATTTTTATTCATAGAAGTATTTTGATAGCAATACACTTAGTATTAGGTAATAGAATGAAATGTACAATCTGCAACCAGTTTCAGAAAATTTTGCATAATTTTCAAGGAAAGATTGATTTGGCACCTTTGTGATCACATGTTGTACACATTAATAAATATGAGCATATGTATGTATATAGAAGTGCATGTATTTGCACTTATGTATGTATGCTCACTTGTACTCACTATGAACTTGAACCTATATATATAAATGTATAAATCTACCAGAATATATTTATGTACATGCTATGTAAAAGGGATTTTTGTTGTATTCAATGAGAAGTAAAAAAGTACTCTTTTTTTATGTATTTTATTGTAAAGGATATTATATTGTTTTTCACAGGAATAGTCTTACAAGAAAAGTTTTTTCTATTTTTTATTGTTAATATGCCTCTTTTTTTAGAATGTTTTTCAACAGCTGTACAATTTCATTGAAGTACTTTGTCCTCCATTCAATATTGTTTAGAACTTTTTCTTCAGTTTGCTCCACAGCCAATTTTGATAGACTGAAAGATGGTTCTTCACCTATGGCCTTCAGCTGTTAAAATAGTAATATTCGATAAGGTTTTGATTAAAGTTATAGAAATGATTATCATATAAATCTGTTTAACTGAATTTCATAGATTAATGTTTAAGATGGAAACATTGAGCAAAAGTATGATTTCTATTCTTTGCAAATACTTGATCAATAAACGTATTATATATTCATATACTAGATTCCAAAATTTTATAATTGATAAGATCAAGCTTGACAATAACCTTTCAGTTATAAAAAATCAGTTTACCAAACATATTAATTCTTAACCAAGAAAATATATCGATATTGTTTAGAAAAAATTGTCTGGCTCAAGAAAGAGTGAACCCATATAAATAAAGAACTCCAACTGAATGTCCTTACCTCTGTATATTCAGGCATGGTATTCATAGATTTTCCAACAGATGAGTAATATCTACCCAAGCGATTAGCTTTAGGTCCATAACTGAAGAGAGAATGCATTGTTACTCTTTGAAAATAATATATATTCACATAAGATTTTCAAGTATTAAGAGAGTAAATTTTCAGTTTTCTGGGTTAAAATGTAAATTAAAATTTTTTAAATGAGTTTTATCTACATACATGTAATTTGCCTTATTAGCTTCTGTTTTTCAAGTCATTGGAAGAGATAAGAATTATTTGCTTAAAGAAATAGTGATAATTTTTATACTTGCTCATTTAATCAAAATTTGAATAGTTTTACTTTTGCTTGAAATTCAAAATTAATGCATAATAATAATTCAAATATATATATATATATGTAAGAAGAAATGTTTATTACTATTCTAGGGTTTCTGTTGTGAAGGGATCTCAAAGTTATTCCTTGATGAATGCATATTGATTATGAAAACTATTTTACTTACTAAGTGAACAAGTCTTTGTGATGATTTTTAAGAAAATTATAAGCCACATGAAATCCTATGTTGCCATTTGCTGAGCTTACAAAAGCAGTGAAACTATCCTGTCTTCTTATGCCAGAGCCATCCTCCATGGCCCAGTCCAAGTATCTGGTGGTATAAGAAAACAGTTTGAAATTTAAAAAAAACAATATTTGAGTCAAATTTTAAAGACTTTTTAGTATCAACCCATCATTCTCTGAACAATATAACTCTATAACTACAGGATCCAAACCTCTAATGCAAATATAAGGGTGTTGGAATTGTAATTGAGCTAGTAATAGAAATTTTACACAAATTAAATGGTACATGAGCACTTTGTGTGTATATTTATCATAGTCTTCTCATTCTACCAAAAGCTTACAAACAACTGATAATTATTATTCCATTTTCCATGTGTTTAAATGAATTAGAAATCTATAAGAATTAATAATAAGTCATTGGGTAATAAATTTTAGTGGGAAAAGAATAATGATGAAAACATTTGTTGAACCCATATGAATATTAATTGGAAATTAAATAATTGATGTTCAGTAATTTTATATAGATTTAGATTGAATAATTGGATTATTTTCAAATTAGAGAAACTTGATCTGCATAGAGTAGTGACATCTCCCTCCAAAAAGAAATTTATAAATGTACAAATTATGAATGAAAAGTGATATATTACCTCCTTAAAATCCACTCCTCTCTGGAGCATCCAAGTGATCCTAAAATCAGATTTTTCTCTGAGCCAACATTTGATTTCTTGTATCTCTCCCATGCAAAATTCCATTCATCTTCATCACCATATTTAATTGCAGTACAGTAAATTATAGATCGCAGATTTATAGAAATTCTGAAACATATGGTTAGGTTCCATAAAAATTATACTAAATATATATATACTAAAAATGACTCATATTTGAAATAAAATAAACTTCAATTTCATTCATTTCAATTAACAAGTATGACTAAATCAAAATTAGAACATAATTCTTAACAATTTTTTAATTACTTTAGTAGCTGTTACTGAGATTTTTAAATTAACCACTAAGTTAATATGATTTTAGTCAAAATTATTTTTAAACTCTAGATTCAAAATGCATATTGATCAAGTTAGTCAACTTAAAATCTGTAATTATGCCAGAAACTGGAAAATTAATGTATCCTTTATAAAGGAATATGCATTAGAAATCTCTGTCTGTTCTTATGAACAAAATATTTCTATACTTACGGATTATTTTCATCTGGATTCGGCATTTTTTGCCAACTCTTAAATGCTGCTTTGGCTTGTTCTACACAATCACCAACACCATACGCACATGCCCAGGCTATAATTTGAGTGTGTTGTTTTACAAGAAAGAGGGTCTTGTTTTTGTGAGATAAATTGAGATCTGTAACTTCTTCATATATTGGAGTCAGTAACCTCTTCATAAATTCCTTTAAAGAGAATTTATTTTTTAACATCTATTATTTATACGATTTGGTGTGAATTTTTGACAGTATTCATTGTACATCTTCAGCATTAAAAAATTGAACCATTTTTTTATTCATCTTCTTAGAATGAAACCTTTTATACCTTAAATACTCCATATTCTCCTGTTCTTCTCATCATGTTCTCAATGTATCCTAGGTTACTGAGAGCTGCTCTCCAGGGGAGATATTCTCTTTCATTTTTCAAATAATTCAGCAATCCGAAGGCTACATTATATGTGATTTTACCAACTCTTGCTAAATTCATAGCATCATCAATAATGTGGGCTCGATTCACCACGTGTATGTTCTTAAACTCTTCGCTGTTAAAAGCTTCCACAAGCATATCCCAGTTTCTTTTGTCATAATTTACTCTATATAATCCTATAAGATGGGAATAGAAACTTATTATTTTATTGTAAAAGTTTTAATAATTAACTATAATGAACTTAAATTACAATTTTACCTGAAGCTTTTATGTTGAACATCATCCATTTATCATTCCCAGGAAGGTTAAATATTTCCATTGATGATGAATTAGGTAACCATTGCTTTGGTGATGTATCCTCAAAATTTGCTTCATCTTGAGAGGTATAACTGAGAGGAACCCACCAGTTCTGAGATTGCTCTTGATGATTACTGAGACCAAAATATCTTTCCTTTGATAAAAAGAAAATATCTCTTAAGGTTATGCAGCACTTGTATTTATTATCAATGATTAAGTCTTGTTTTATTAAACTTGAATAACTTAAACATGAACGATGTCCATAATTGAATATCATGTATCAATTTCGAGCCATAATGATTTGATGGTATGTTTGAAGGTATATCTCTAGGACACTACAAAGGTCTATTCTTCAAACAACTCTACCTTATACATCAGGGAGTCCATTTTAACCGAATCTTTCTTTCTTTTCATTAATATTAGTTCTAACACTACCTAACTTTATATTTATGGCCAGGTTGCTGTACTTTAATAATATGAAGATCATCCTGTTTAAGATTGGCCAGGAGTAATCAAGTATTTAAAAATAAATTAACTATAAATACTTCAAAAGGTAAAACTTTCTCTTAATGAATGTATGAGATACTCACTTGTTTTATAGTTGCAGAGTTATTTTCATAGTTTCTTGTAACAGTTAAGATGGGATAACCAGTCTGAAGAGTCCATGTGTCCATAATATCTTTTACTGTCACTTGCTCTGGCAAGGAACCATCACTATGAGCTTGCGTTGTTAAAGCTCTCCAAAGGTCATCTTGCTCTGCATTTTTGTATCGGTGGGTTTTAAGGTAAGATGTTACACCTTTGCGGAAAGTATTCTCTCCTAAGAATAAGCTCATCATACGTAGTAGGAATGAACCTATTATGGAAAATTGATAATTATTTTACAAAATCTTTTCTATCACATTAAATATATATATATTCAATATGAATATAAAATAATTTCTTAGTAATCCTAATTATTATGTTTGATAATATAATATCACTTGACTCATGTCTTTTCTTATATTTTTATTTTTAACATGTAATAAAAATGGAAAAATAAGAAAATTCTCATTTTCTAAGATACCCAAAATATTATTTAATTTAAATAAATAGGATTGAAGCATTAGTGTCTTGCCACTGCAGGTTTTAACTCACCTTTTTTGTATGAAATAGTATCAAAAATTTGAGGAATTTCTGATGGATTCCCTATAGGGACAGAAACTGGATGGGATGATTTTAAGGAGTCTAAGTTTGTGACTATCATGTAACCTTCGACTGCATTTTCGTCCATAAGATGCCATGAAGGTTCTATCTATAATGCAGATATAAAAAAATATTTCAAGAAAAACTTTTAACTTTCTATTACAAACACATGATTCAGCATAACATGCACTATCCAAACTTACATGGTTGCTAGCAAGTGTTGCTGCATAGGTTGCAAATCCTTCATTGAGCCACAAATCAGTCCACCATTTCATTGTTACTAAATTGCCAAACCATTGATGAGCTAGTTCATGAGATATCACTGAAATAACTCGTTGTTTGTTGTGGATAGTTGATACCATAGGATCAAATAGTAGAGTTGTCTCTCTGTTTTAAGATATAAATTTAATTAGTTTAACTATTGATGAATAATAATAATATTGAAATTATGATGCAGAATAGATTTTTAGAAATAATTGTAAATTTTCATTTTTATCTCATATCATGTAAATTATATATCATTTTTATCTCATAAAGATGATAAAACATTACTGTTTTTACATGGATTGTAATGATATTTGATTGGTGAAGAAGGGAATCTTCTAGATCAAGAAAAGTCTAAGCTTTTTCATTACAAAAAATAATATTTGAAAGAAATTCCTGAGGGTAGTTTCTCTTAGACATGCATATTTTCTCCATTAATTTCCTCTTTCCCCTGACCTTAAAACTAACTTTCAAGAAATTTCCATTTAGTAGTAAAAAAAATATTAATTATTTTTAATTAGGAATTCACCTCTTTAGCTTATTTTTTCAGAAATTAAAAACTTTTTGCTTATGTTTTCCTAACTAGAGGTATCTTTATCTAATTTGTAATGAAATTTAGTCGCTCTTTGTGTTAAGGAAGTTAATATAACTTTAGAATAAAGTAGAAAGTTCTATAATCATATTCCATCAGGTACTTGTGAATAGACCCCATAATATCTAAAAAATATATCAACATCAAAGGATCAATGTGTATGAATTTTTGGGTTTGAAGATACATTAATCGCCAAGAATTCTTTCCAAAATGTAGTTAGTAACGTAACAATTATTCCAATAATCTAATCATATATTCTCGCCCAAATAAAAGATCTGCAAAGTAATTAGGCTTGATAAATATAGTACTCCAAATAGAGGTCAATGAAAAATGAGGTTGTATACGCTAGGTACTAATTCCGGAAAGTTTGACCTAGCAAAGGTCTATTGATCGTGCATAGTCGTGGAGCTTTTCTATCCCTTTCACTAACACTTAAGAAAAACGTACACGCGTTCCCGAAGATTTGACACTTTTAAAGAGGGGAATGAAAAACCAAAAATCGTATAGAAGATGGTGGATACCTTCTCGGTCTTTTACATAAAATTAAAGTCAAAAAAGAAAAAAATTAAATCATTCAAATTCAGTGATACTTCTATCCGTTCATCATTATTATGTTTTTATAATAAAGGGAATGCTAAATCTTTTCAAATGGTTTTTCCCACGCTAAGTATTGACAATAAAATTACGTCCAAACACACCTGTAAGTTATTAGGCCCCAGTTCTCCATGGCGCCGGAGTTGAAGTCAGGTATAGCAATCATATCCTGCTTTGGTAGTGGATAAGGAACGTCGAAGTATCTTTCAAAGAATGCCAAGGCTTGAGGTCCGACGTCCACTGCTAGTTGAACTTGGTCCATAGCGTCTTTCCTAGCCCATATGCGGAAGTTGACATCATTGTGTCCTGGACCAAGAGGAGGGGATACTCGGTGGTCGAAGTCAGATACAATAAAAGCTACCAAATACGTCGACATTGGTACAGACTCCGAATAGTGGTCCCAGACCCAACCAGGCATGTTTTCACTGAAACCAAGAAATCGTTCAAAAAAAAGTCTCTCAAAGTAATAGATTTACACTTCTATGGTGCTCGTAGCACTTCAGAATTTTCTATTGTGATCATACGATTTAAGGTATATTATTAATAAATTTATGGTCATCTCATTTTCAGTAATTCTAGGTACCACTGTACTAGGAAATAAAAATAGTACTAAGAACATATAAAACGTAGTAGTCTTTAATTTCACTGCATTATCAGGTGCTCGGAGTAATTTCCTGGGTTCCTAATTATCAGGATCAATGAAATCCCTTTTTTAATAATATATAAAATAACAATGAAAAGTTATACATTGTTCACAATCAGTTGAACTTAACTTTTTCTTAGCGCTTAAATGATCATTGAAAATTTTTAATCCTAATTCCGGCAATGGGAATAGGAATCAAGTTTTGCTTCCGACATTCTGAACGTAAGAATTATACAACTTTCTGGTAGCTTCGTTTTTATATTTAAACGAAAAATAAGCTATCAACTATATGCAGTAATGATGGCTCATGAAATTATGCATTAGCTTATCCGACCTTTTCTTTATTCATTTTTATTACTTTGTAATCTCTTTTCATCGGCGACTACTCCTACCTTCCTTCCTCAAGAAAATGTCTTTTACCACTGTTAACATTACTTTTTCTTTTACAACACTTTGTATAATCCCAACTATACTTTTATTCATATTCCTGAAAATATCTTGAATAAACTGTATATCTGAATATCTTTCCTTATATCGCAAGAATAAAATAAAATTTTATATCCAAGAACTTTTCAATCTTTGTAATGGATAAACCTCTGTAGTGGAAATAAAAATTAATTCATTTTTGTACGTGTGAGGTTTTACTAATAGTGAAACATATATCAAAGAAGTTTTGATATTAATTTTGGGTGTAAACATTAAATAATGAATTATAGTAGTCATTAGTTGAAGTACTATTAAAAACTAAGAGAAAGGAACATTTAGAAATCCAAATAACAATTGCAACCGCAAAATGTCTTTTACTGTTGTCTCTGTTAAGATTTTACATATATCACTCACTTTCGTTCGCCACCGAAGTCACGTTTCACTAACTGCACAATCCACGAGGAAAATATTGTACGAAAAAATATATATCCACAAAAGCCACAATTTTTTTTCTAACCTTTTCTCCTTTCTCTTGTATTATATATCCGAGGATTGTTGACTTCCTTTTTTCTCTTTCTCTCACACTCACGAACTAGTACATTTCACAATATTAGGATAGTATTATGTCTTATATAAAATCTTCTGTTTCTAAACGATTGAGAAAATTCGTATAGTTTACATATTTATTAGTCTAATGCATCTGAGCATTGGAGATAACGTTGGGATACCGAAAAGTTCAATATTATCATCTATTGAGTTGTAATTATTATTTATCAAATATATGGTATAATTATGTAAAAAAGCGACTTCTGCAAATTATGAAAAATATTGAATTGCATTTTCTTCGGTTTCTTGTACATGTATTTAACTCTAGTGATAGTACATTATTCACTGCTATTGCTACAAATAGAACGCAGAAAATAAAAGACAGTGACACGAAACCTTTTATAGACTTAGACACTTGGATAAACAATTTTGTCGGATTACGTAGTGTTTTTATGACCATCTCCAGGAGAAGAACAATATTTGCTTCGGAAAATAATATCGAGGAACGATTCATAACAGTTGCAAAAGTTGAAGAGCTTTTCATAAATCACTTCGGTGTACGTAGAATTGTAGAGATTGTTAATTCACACAAATTTTAACTCCTTTAAATCATTGTCATTATTTTTAGTATATTTTCTTTTAAATTGTCGTTTATAAGTTTTAAATGATGATCCGACTTCTCCATAGTCGGAAAATGAAACACGTGAATCACGTATGACTGTCTTTCTATAGACAGGGGTAATTGTCATATGTACGTTAGCATTTTGATAATTGCCGTTATGAAGTTTCCTTGTACCATGTGAAAGAATCGTTGAATTTTCCCTTCCCGTTCCCTTATATATTGTTAATTTTTGTAATAAGAGTAATTTAGAAAGTTCTACGTAATAAGGAAACGGTTTCCTGACAAAATATCTTAATAACTTATAGTATACACAAAAAATCTGATTGATTTTCTGCTTTTAAATTACGGTAATTAATGTATAAATATTTAATATCTTATTTATATATCTATTATATAAATATATAATTTAGTAAACTTTAAGAAGGCCTTACATTAATACTATTGTAGGGAATAATTGTTTTAGCTGAGGATCTTATGCAGAATACTTACATGGACTCTGTCGAGGTAATGGGCATGTTACTCAAAGAGGTAAAGTTGGTGTGCCTTCCTAGGCTAACGCTGAAACGAGCTTTCATCGCTGGCTCGTCGAAGCATGGGAAAGCCCTCCTTGCATCTGTGGGTTCAAATTGGGTTGAAGCGAGCCATCTAGAACGAAAACATTGGAAACCATGAAAGTATGAATATACCTTAACAACTTATTCCAAAATTTTAAAACATATATACCAGCCAGTATTTTCAGCTTGTAGGCCTTAATAATTTCTCAATCATTTCATTCATCGATCATTCATTTTATTTCATCTTACTTTCGAATGTAAAGAGAACATGCATCTATAATTGTTCTCTGTTTCAATTCGAACGTAATTCACCTAACAAATCGAGAGATTGAGTTTTAGTCTTTAATTATGAGGGAAATGTATGCTTATTGTTTTCGAATAGAAGATTCTAATTCGTAATTCTAATAATATTCTATTCGTCATTCGAGAAAAATTAAGAACAAAGTATAATAATTTTATATGACGATCACGAGAAGTTGAATTTGAAATAACAAATAATTTTAAGGTGACAAAATTATTTATACCAACAACTTATGCACACATTTCGCACTTCTTCGTTTAGATCGTATTTTTATAGTATACTCAAAATTAATCAATGAAAAATATTTGCTTAATTAACTTTTCTATGGAGAAACAAAAATATCAGACGTTTTTTTAACTATTGTTTTCATTAACAGCTAAATAACGTTATATTATATTTACAAGAAATCGTACCTCTTTAATTGTTTTTACTGAACATTTTTCTTGTTTGTTTTGAGTTAATCTTTTTTCATATTAACGTCAACGGACGATGATAAACGTCTTTTGTTAGGAAACTTAAATGAATGTTTTCCTCACATTCTATACGTTAACGTAAATGAAAAATGCAGGCGTGGTCATTTTCTATTGAAGAATCAGCACGAAGAAGTAACACAATCCGTCGCATAAAATTCCGCAAATATTTCAAGCGGAGGAAAAAAGGAATCGCTTAGATTCCCTACCGTGACGTAAACGGGTTACAAATCGCTCCCTTTTAATTCCCGTCTTTCTCAATGCCACCGCCTGAAAATTCCGCCAAAAAGCTGAGGGTCTTTCGACAATTTACCAACCTCTTCTGCCCTGTGGCCAGGTCTACGTAGCTGCTTAAGTAATAGCCGGCCAGCAGCTGCGTGAGTTTTCCGCGAAAGGGAATGTGGACGATGTAGGTCATTCCCTGTTTCAGCTCATCCGACAAACCAATCACGTAAAAGTCGTTGTCTGAGTCTTGTTCATTGGACGCGATGCCCAGCTTCTCTCCAGACTCCGTGTTCACCTTCACTCCTTCCTCCACCACCGTGAGAGGGTCCTTCACGTGCACGGTCACGTTGTTTCCATCCTGAGCGCATCGGACTAGGATATCGACGCTGCCTTCGAAAAAGAAGTTGTTTTCATCCTGTGGGACAAGGATAGAATGTTTTTTATGCCTTACGATTTCTCCACACTGATGTTTACCGCGATCGGATTCAAGGGTGTCGTATTATCCACATAAGCCCACGATTTAAAATTCAGCCCTCGATTGCCCACAGTTTTTGGACACAAAGGTCAACTTAAGACGGGCGGGCTAACGCAAGAAGGAATTTGAGTTGTGTAACCTAATAGGGCATGTGGACTGGCTCAGCAAGATTCTTAAGGGTTAAAAACCCCTTTGAGATCGGGTATTTCTTTTGGTGCCTTTCTGGTGGCCTTAGAGTTTCCATCCCAGAAGGAACTTATGATAACTACAGTTACGTTTCTTTTTCTATTCCTATAACTGTTCTTTTGCCATTCATTTTCCGGAAGATGACAATACCCAAATGTAACTCTTCGGGAGTAACAGACATGCTTATAGTACTCCTCGGATTCCATCTGAAGTGATGTTGCTATTAAAATAGAAAACTTTATTTGATCTTATCCCACGTCATCGACTTCCTCAAAGTTCCCTTCCCTTCATCACAGAGAACCCTAAATGAACTTGAATATCTACAATATTAAGGACTAACAAAAGCCATAACAGCTTTTCAGTAGAAATTAGTATAACCCGAATTTAAGATGTTTATTATTAGATCATTCGAATATAAAAACTTAAAACTCGAGATGCTTATAATTTCGACACAACTGGATAAATCTTGTTCACTCATCTGTTACTTTCAAAGTATTAAAATGTCTTAAAGAATAAAGCATGCATAAATACTTCCGCTCCTTAAGAAGCTTTTATTCATTCTCTTGGACTGTCTCCATGGACAAATCCAGGCTGCAGAACTAGACATGTGTAATAAAAGACCTTCTGGCATGGCTCAGTTAAGCGCTTTGAAAAAATATAGGAACGCGTTACGCCGCTAGATTCTTAAGTTTTACAAGCATATTACTAGTACTCTCACAAACGTATTTTATATTTACCTCGAGATGAGTGATGATTTTCAAAGTATACTTTTCTGGAATGAGATGAGATGGAAGTCTATATGGAGCCCAAGATCTTGCAAGTAAGGCAAGTGAGGAGAAGATCGTTAAGAAAAGTATGCGTCGAACATTCTGCTGAAGTCCCATATTTACCTGCAAGAGTTAAATAAATGTATAAGAACAAGATAAATCAATATCATAAGTAAAATTCATCAATTTATCACATATCGTATTCTCAACAATTCATTACTGGGATTTGAAATTTATTATTGATTTATTTTTATAACAGTTTTCAAATGATTCAATGAAAATAACGAGAAAATATTGTACTCATCATCGCATGTTAAATTCTATTATTTATATCCTATATTCTGTGGAATTGAGTATAAGTCTGTCTGATTCTTTTCCTTATGATTATTAATAAATAATAGTAATTGCCACATCGTCGGGACCAACATTAAAGTTGATATTTGAAGTTAAAATGTAGTTTTGATAGATATTTTTTATGTTACAACACCGTTGAAACTCAATTTAATCTCTGAAAAAGAGAGAAATGTCACGCAATTCGTAGCAATATTGCATAAGCAAGGAACTACGCAATACTTTCATTGTTACCTGATGATGCAGCATTGCTGCGAAACTCATCTCGTTATTGCTTTTTTAATCGATTTGTTTGACGACTCTTCTCATCTCAATTCGAAAGTTAAATTTGCATTCAAAAATGAATGCGGAAAGTCAAGAATTCACATTTATTTACTCATTAAAGTGTATTTTACTTGTGTAAAGTTTACTTGTAGAATCATACTCCTGAAGAATTTCTTTGCTAATAAAATGCAGTAATACTACGTTGATTATGAATAAGTTCATTTTACTTCTTTGGCTTTTGAGTTTAGAAAAATATCTCTCAAAGAATCGATTGATGATTTTGATCTTGGTCTTAGTTCATAAAGACAAAAAAGAAAAATTGTATAGTTAGAATTAACGTTTAATCCATGGAAGAAGAAATAGATGTAGCTGATAATATATTTTTTGGTGTATATTTTTATACAACCTTTTCAATTTACACCCACATCTTTTCTTAGAATTTATTTCAACGAGCAACGGAGGTTGTTGACACAAAAAGCATCTTTTCTCATCGAAAAATTTAATTCTTTCAGTTCCTTTTATGAACTCGATGATTTGAATAACTTACGCATCACAAATTGGACTGCAAAATTAATTGAAAATACCCTATCTCCTTTAACTCGGTAGTCAACAACTACGTTGTTAGGTTATTTATATTCATCTCAGATAAATTGTAGGCTATTTAAATACGTCCCAAACGCAACAGAGATTACACTGACAGTTTAATTGATTCTTACGATGACTATGTTGCGTCTGCATACTCTGGGTGTATATATTTTTCCCACTTCTGGGCTATAGTAATACAAAATATGCGATGTGTATCTAATCTTGGTCTTAGCGAGATAACTTTTGTTACTTAATTCAAGGTGACGAAGGGATTGATTGAAAAATGATCAAGAGAAGCGTGTAATCGAAGGCTAGGGAAATCGAACATGTCACTCGGTGGCACCCAATTTTCTCGAGAATGCGGTTCTATGTCCAATTATGAGGAGCCAATGGGGTGTGAAAGTTAAACGTGACACAATCAATCTTGTGACGTGAAAGTTCCCTAAGTCTCAGATGCTGGATTTCTATTTTGGAGCAAAAACAATCGCCTCGCGTTCGTTTCTCTCTCTCAAGCAAAAATATCTGCATTTCAAGAATGGAAATGAAATCGAAAGTTCTGCTACCTGTTCAAAAATCGTTTTCTTGTCAATCTTTTATTGATAACGACTTGCTTATTTATCAAGTAACTCCATCCATCCCTTCACCGAAACATACTCCCGTAAAAGATAAGGTAAGAAAAATACTGACAATAAATTAGAAGTAGCTTATTTTAATATAAGATAGATATTTTTCATGTTATTTGTTGTGGTTTTCATATTGCTACGTGGTTTGAGAATTAAATAATCTCCCGAATCAACTTATATATTTCCATCATTTTTCTTGGGAATTTACATATCTCTTAAGGATTAGAACCCTAGATAACTATATTCTATCCTTCAGATGATTTTGAAATTATTGTACCTTATGGGCTTGCTTTAAGAAATTAAATTGAAGCTCAAAAGAGTCAAAGATTGAATTAACACACAAAATAACACACGACCGGCGTACAACTGAATTACCTGTATCGGTTGTCTGTATAGTTAAATGTCATAATCGCACAATTTTTATAATTTGTTTCGACATGCTAAGCAAAAATTACTTCTTGAACCATCAAGCCTATTTCTAAATCCTAAAACGTCACGAATTTTCTATAAATTTAAAAAATTAACATTTTATTCCAATTCATCTTATTGTAGTAACAATATTTAACGATTTCTTTCCTTATGATCGTTGAAGCAGATTTGTTTTGAAATTTAACGCATATTTTATAAGCGAATAAGTGTGTCATTGTAAAGTTTTGTAATTTAAAATGCACATTTTAAAACTACTTGAGTCTTAAAAATTCGTTGGAGTTTTCTTTTTTGTGACGAACGAGCGAGAATGTTGTGATATTTAAAGTTGAATAATAGTGCCTCAGAATATGTAAGTAGGTGTGAAATGAGAGAGGTATAAACGCCGAAGTCTTAGAAAGTTGTTCGTACGGCTATTTATCTTAGAAGGCATCTTAAACCGTTGAACACAACCAAATAACTGTACCCCTTGCCGTAACTCACGTGGAGCGGAAATAGCAGACATGTTAGTTAGAATCTTCACAATGGGTACTTCTTTCTCAAATATTATATAATAAAAAACATATTGGATACGATGGGTTCGGTTTGGTTTGTACTTGATGGATTTATAAGAAATATTTCTATTCATCAACAATGTTAAAGTTCTTCTGGCAAGTATTTTTTGCGGTATCTGATCCATTCCAAATAAATATCTTTGTTCATAACATCATAAAAATACGATGATAAAATAAATAATCAAACAGTTTTCGAGGAAGTAAATGAAATATGACCTTTCCTTGGTTGAACATTTTAATTTCAATATTAAAGCGAATAACAGCAATATGGAATTCAAATAATTAACATAATTTTTCGTTTAGTTTATCGTGTATAAATTTCAAACATTTCTATCTCTATCTATATTTATCATCACGAAAAAGAATATGGAAATGAGTTGGCGAATTCTCGAATCAGCTGTTTTTTTATGCATGCGTCGATCTCAAATTCGTCTCATGGCCCATTTAGGACGCAAATTATCTGGTAAACGGCACGTGCTATTCTCATTCCCTCAATCAAAGTCAAACACTATGCTCTCCCGTATAAAAAAGCCAAATTCGCTCTCGTGCAGGATGGAAATGGAAATCGACCCGCTTACTCGACCTGCTTTCTCGCCGTTAATCCCAAGTTACGTGTGTTAGTTATTCTCTTGAATGTCAAGTTCTTGGATAGAGAGAACCAATAGGGAAGTTCTTTTCCGCGTGTGCACAAAATGTTACCATGAAAATATTAGGACGGACTACAAGGGATGATTCAAAGCTAATATCAACCAACATTTCTATCAGGTACAACAGAGTTTATAATTATAAACAACGTAATATAGAAATACAATGATGCTATGATGTCTTTCTCATATTTCCCGCGAATTCTTTTCCAACATATATCAAACGTTGACCAGGCTCGAAAATTTCACTTTCATTGGAACGAGATCGTTCGGTCCGTATTTTCTCTCGGATCTAGGTCAATTTAATAACCCGAAAACAAATTCGTCACACACTTATACGGCACGGAGCTTATTCAGCAGAGATGATCAACTCTCTTCGTTGTCAGCGAATGCGGGCTCGTCAAAATATTTTGCCGAGTGGGAAACATCAATTGATGCAAGGCCTTGAACGGCTGTTGTTGACACCCTAACCGATTGCGTGAAATGACGAATCAGACGCCGGTGACGTCGAAGTGTGCTGTGAATTCAATTCCGCACATTGCAGGATCCGCGCGAAAGAGATGCTGAGACACACGTGTTCCGTCCACGAAAATAAGCTCGAAAGCAAACACTTAAAAAAAAGTTGCATTTAATAAGTGACTTGAATTGTGAGTTTCTCAACTGCTCCCTCGACTTGGCTGATATCCAACCCTCTCAGTCGCGCGCTCCTGTGTCATAACTCGACGCGGTTGTTAAGGGCGCAAGCGGATGTTTACAAGCTTTATTCTCTACAACCTCCAGGTATATTTCGAAAGAATTCTCTTTTATTACCCACTAATTTATTTATTTGTATCTTAACAATCACTCCGTTCACCCACCATTTGCAGTACATTTTTTTATGTTTAGTTCGGAAATTTTTCGCGGGAGATTTGGGCTGCTTAAATTATTTTTTCAGATTATGTACTCAAGCTATGCTTCATGGATGGGAATTGGGTGATATAGTAAAAAGATTAAAAAGGTAATGAAAATTATAAAGAATCTGTTTTACAAATACATGTGTTTTACATCATTACATTTCATTAAAGATTTCTTTATCGTGTATTCTGCTCAATTCGCATTACGTCACAATACCATTTAATTTAATTTTAATGAAATCTAACAATGAGCTCTGTAGCCTCTGCAGTATAAAGCGTTTTGTGAGAGTATTTGGTTTATATTGGCTAAGGAAAAGGAAGTTTCAATCGACAAATATATGGGTTAAGTATATAAATAAGCAAAAACATTTTAATATTTTCTTATTAGATGCTCAAATCTACCATCTATGACTGAAAATGTATGTATTATTATATAAATTGCATGAACATTAAATAATATGCTATCTTATAGCTCATGTTCCATTTAAATTGTGAAAAAAAATACGTAGCACATTAAACCCGCAAAATATTTCTACTGTTTCATTCTAACAATTTATTTAGAAAAAAATAATTCTGCCAAATTATTCCCTGAAGTATGTGAGAAGAAAATTATTAAGGGGTGGAAGTACTACTTACCGGTAGTCTTCGGAGAGAAACTCGCCGTTCTTTGCAGGATGAACGGTTCCTCCTCACTAGACCTCAGTCAACTTTCGCTGGTTGAGGTATGAAATCGAAGGAAGAACGCGTGCACTATTTACACGGCAAATGAAAAGGCCTCTGATTGGTCGACGTTTTTCGACGTATCCCATTCGCGCCTCGACTTCCCCTTACATGCCACCTGTCGCAACGCATCAAACGCTCCTGTCTTAGACCACGAAAGGACGCACTTCCTACTCTTTGATGTTACTCCTTCCTCTGCCCATGGGTTATTCCTCCGCCCCCTATTTTCCCCTTCCTCAATTCACTTCTCGCCTTCCACTCATCAGTTTTTTTTTTCATCGTCGCAAGTGACACTTCAATGGACGTTCCAATTTAGCGTAGTCATCGCAACAATTTGGGAATTAGGTTCTGGTCTGCAATTAGTCTAGTCGAGGTTGAATAACCTCCTTTACATCAGAATAAAAGGGCTGACAGCTGAATATTATTGGGCCGAAGGCATTGCGTGTTTTTCCCCCCTTTCATCATTCGAAAAGTGTAATAGATGATTTGCAAAGAATAAAACACTTTCCTGTCTGATCTGGAATAGTTCTCTCTTGCTATTTCTTGACTTTCTCTTAAATAGACGGTTCAATTAATCAGAAACTGCTAATGAATCTAAATAAGAAAATCAAGCTTCGCCTCTGTATCTACATGTACCATGTTTCGTTTATTTAAATATAATTATATATTTCGGTATGTTGATAATGTAGTTCCTGAAAGAATATATTGAGATAACTAATTTTTGCAAAAAGACTTTGCTAATAACTGTATAGTAAACCGTCGAAATTATTCATTTCTCATTCTAAATTGAAACAAAAATCTTTTCTTCTATATGTTAAATATACTGTTTGAGTTATATGGAGAGAAAACTCTTGCTCATATTTTAATGATACTAGATTCCAAGAAGAGTAGATTCACTTGAAAAGCACATCTAAATATCAAATTTATGCAGTCATTTATTAGTGAAAAATCTTTTAACATTTTATATTATATATTATTAAGATATAGCTATCATTTTGTAAATGCAAGAAGGATAATTCATCTGTTTCTTATAATAGAAAGGTTTTGTTTATTTAAGTTCTTATTCAAAAACTTTCAAAAATATTTAATTTGAAAATTTTGTTAATTCATAATACATCTGAAATCATCTATTGAGTGTTTACCTACCTCTAAAAAGTATCACAAAAGGAAGTCTTTTTTATGCTAGATATTGTAATATATTATACAGCGATAATTGAAATGTTTTTCATCCCAATATCAGGAGTTTGTTGCTAAATAAATGTGTTAAGTTATACTCTCAAAACATTTTCGCTTAGGATTTTCTTATTTCGCTACTATTTACGTTAAAATACGCTTAGAAGTACTAGTAGCAACAGTAGACTTCCTCTTAGTTTAAATGATATGTAATGAGGTCGTATAGAAAATATGACAAAGAATTTTCCGGGTATATAAACAGAAAACTAAAGATTATTAAATGTTTCTAACCATTTAAGTTCATTTAAAAATTAAGATGAAGCAAAAAGAAAACAGAATGAAGTAACACGACTCATCGTAAAAAGTTAATTTCACGTCTCCGCGATCCTATATTCATTTTCCTCGCTATCAAGTCGATCTATTTATCCATCATTATAACTTTTAGATTAGAGTTCACCAGTTGAAATTACTAAGAAGTTTAAACTCACTACTATATTTAAATAAAAATTTAAGTATAACTGGTAATTACCAGAATGTTTTACTAATAAATTGTAAGCATTAAATTATATATTTTGTCAACTGTACAATTTTAGGCTCTGCATTCAGTTTTGGAGTCGGGTAATTTTAAAATATAATCTGTGTTATTGATGAATGTCATATATATCGATGAGTGTTATTTTAAAGTATACTCGTATCAATGCCCTCCACTCCTGGGCTAATGATACATATCTATACTTGCATTCAATAAACAGAGAAATCCGATAGGCAAGGATTCAAAAAATATGTTTCAAAACGGACTATTTTCCAACATTTTTAATTCTATTTACTCTAACTCTGCAACAATAAAGTTTAATTTGTTTTTTTTTTATGATCGTTAACGGGATCATGTTGACTCTCGCTAGAACCTGTTTTCGGGAGTTACCATTTACCTCCACGTTTCTCATTCTTTTCCCTGTCCTACCGCAGTTTCCTTGTCCAGTTCTTTGAAATCCCTCGTGCGCAAGTTTGTATTTAATTCCGAATCCGGTTCTCGCCCACGATGGAACTCTGGATGCAGCAAAAAAAACCACCTTGTGATAAATTAGTCTTTTTCGCTAAAGATCGTTCGAAAAAAACTTTCGCTGATTTCTCCACCAAATATTTAATATTTTCTAAAGAAATTTCCATTAAAATGGAAATATTCATTATTTAAGATCACGATATGCATGAATTAATGCAATAATATCTTATTTCATATGAAATATTCATCAATCGATACCAAATAGTTTCGAATGCACAGTTTCTTACTTAATTACAACAGAAAAACGGAGAAATTACACTATGGCTTATGGAATGCTTATTTCTTTTATTTCTGTGAACATAAAACTTATCCTTTCTATTTTAAAGCTTGAAAATATTTTTCTTCGAAATAATTTTATTTCGAATGTGAAGCTTAAATTTTGGTTTTTCTGGTGAACTAAATTTCATGCTTCGGGACAGGTTGGATGGACGTAAAACATTTATCTCCTTATCGTGTACGTGCACTGTTTCGAGGACATTAGAGGTTGAATGTCCGAGGTAAATGATCATTCAAAATTCTAAGTATACTCCTATTAATACTGCAATGATGATACCCTCGTTCGGATAAGCCGATTCGAAGTGGCCTTGACCGAAGAGTCACCCACGCATTTGCGAACGAAATTGCGGACGAGCGTTGGTAACGTAATTCGTGAGGAACACGGCTGATCGAGGCGTGTCCTCCAGTGGCGCCTCCGCTTTGTTTTCGACTGTCCTCGCCCCCTTTATCCTTTCTTATGCGACGCTTTCCAATAACCCACCGATTGCAATTCAATGGATGAATGAATTTGGTTCAACCTTGTTTTCTCATACGGACAGCAAACATTATGTCCAATGCTTTCATCGATGCATCAAACTTGTTATTCGAATAATGAATTAGATCATGTTCTTCTGCTACTTAAAACCTGCTGAAATGGTCCATGTTTTATCATGTGGTAGGTTGGTATTATGGTAGGTTGTCTTTGATTATTCCTCCTTTTCCTTCTTTTTAATATTCTTATTCGTATTTTGGATGCGTGTTAGATCAGACCCTGTTCTACTTACATCTCTCGGCTGTCGTTTTCCTCGTTATTACGACTTTTAAACTCTTATCAGATCCTTCGTTAGGCTTCCACTAGCCTGATCTGTAGTTGGTCTTGATAATTCCATAAACGGTGTACTTTCATTTCCCTTTAAAGTGTTTTTTTAAAATTTCCATTAATTTTGTCTGATTCGCGTGTTTTCCCCTTTAAATCATCTACTTCTATCTCAAATTAATTTCCAGTTACCTCTGAGTTTCGATAATTGTTATATTTTGTAATGTTTGAATTTTATTATTCAGTACAATAATTATAAACGCAAAATAATTTGAAATAGAATTACAATGGAAACAAAAATATACAACGATAGTAATCCGCTATATCTCCATCTGTCTAGATAACGTAACGAGCTCTAATTCCCGAATTCTGACCCACTTTCGTGATTAATGCAAACTTATGGATGCATGAGTTCAAAATGGCACAAAATGATTCTAAATTTGCTGTTTAATCTTAGGTGATTTTCTATTTTTGGAAACTTTTAATACTATTAAAAGAATAGCTTTTGGCTAATATATAGAAGATCCTCAACCCTATTATATGATGCTTGGCACCTGATTCTTCAGAGACGCTTGAATCGTAATGAATTTAATATGGAACATATAAAAAATTAAATGTAATTAGGACAAAGAGAAAATAAGAATCGATTTTATCATCTTAAATAAGAAAATTTGAATATTTCTATATTACTGTTATGGGAAAGCCGTTTTTGAGATATAAATAATAAAATATATCAATTTTGAAATTCATATCATAAGTTTTCCAATTATAATTTGGAATTCTTCGGGATAAGAGCTCGTTACTTTGAGAATTTCGTTGTGTACTAACAATCATACATTTATGAAATAGTATCATCTCTTAATTTAATCTAGATGTAACTTGTAACATTACCCTATTGTTGTTGAAATTGTCTCCATTACGACATGGAGAGCAATTATAAATATTCTCGCCATAAGTCATGCATAGGTTTTATTAGTTATATAGATCGAAAAATTAAAGATGAAATATAGTTCTCTCCCCTTCAAAGGCAGGGAAATTCACCTTAATCCGTAAATCATATCTATCTATGAAAAATATTATTATAACAATAATTACTTCTCTAACAATTAAAAACCCTCACTTTTATAAGTATTAAATATAAGAAATCTTTCAAACCGATATAACAGGTTTTTTCTGAGAAGATCACATTATATTTACCATATGTTTTAAGCAAAGAAAAAGTTGATAACTCAGAAAATAAATAAGCAGTTCTCATGAGTGTGAGCAATTTTTTTCATCGTGAATGAAGACTCTTAATTATGTTGATTCAAAAAATATAAAAAAGAGTGAATTCAGAAATATAATAACTATAGTTTATTATGAAAAGCAAAGTGGTGACATCATAGCTACTTACATTGATTCAACTATAAGATTCTTTTTAAAATATTTGAACCATTTTTCTAAGGCTTTCAAAGCAATCACCACGTGAGTCAAGATATTTTTATTAATAATTTACTTGTTCGTTGCAACACCCCTCCTTTTTATCTTTTCTATGCTTGAAATGTTATACTTCTTCTGGATCTTGGCGTAGCTAAAATTTATTAAGATAACTTACCTTATCCTATTTTCCCATCGTATAATTGAATACTTTGTTTTTCTCCGTTCCCATACATTACCTTTAAGAAAAATTCTCATTCAAATAGGAAAACACATTTTAGAATATACCGAATTTATATTTTGTTTGTTTCAAATCTTCTATTATGATCAGAGTCACTAAATTCGGAATTGAGGTTGAAACCGTAAACAATTATATTCTATTTATATAATTATTTCAATTATAACTCCATATTAAGATTTGGGAGTTAAAGATTGCTGTATCTTAAATAACCTCTAATTATAGATAACAAAAAATTAGAACGCTATATTGGGGTATATAGCGATTGATGATTCATGATCAGACGGCGATGAAATCAAGACGACAATCTTTAGGTTGACTTTAGTTAATACAATCAATACAGATTGACCCAAAATATTTGGGCAACACTATTACTCTTACAAATTACAAAGATCGTGTAACTTATTACTGACCGAATTATCGATAATTCAGCATGTTTCAGCAAAAAATCTTAATCCTTTTCATGTTGAACGATTAAATGACTTTTAAAATATTAGCAGTAATGTATTGCAAAACTTTTTCTGTATTTTTATCAGAATCCCATTTGCAGAAAATCGTATTCGGATTGATTGATTTATCTCCTACGGAGTGTGTTTGAAAGTGAAAAGGTTCTAGTTAATGCGGCGCCAGTATTTCTTTTGAATGATAACCGACTCGTAAATTTCCTAATATCCTAATTTAAATCGACATTTGGGGCCCAGATATTTAGCAAAGTCGAATACGATTGTGTAAAGAGGACAGCTAAAATTTTTGATGGATCCCACAGCATGTAATTACGACACTTCTTATACGAAAGAGGAATATCGTAAGCGTTGCGAAGGTAACTATTTGAGTGATTGGTTAAACTATACTCTGTTTGGTTTGCGAAACTCGATCATTCATTTGTTACACTATTCGTCTTATACACAGAGAAGTGCATGTAAAGATGGATCTACACCATTTCATAGTCGCGTAGTGGTAGCTAAAAACCGATGAACTTAAGTGAACCGTTTTTACTTTCATATAATGGATATGACTTCCAGGTCCCTACTTGCAGTCCTGTGAGCAATATATATATATAAATAATTTCAACATCATCACTGTTATATCTTTATAACATGAAAATTTGATTCGAGAAGTAAAGGAATATTTATATTAATGTATTAATAAACATTCTTCCAAACCGTCTTAATTAAAATTACCTTTTTAAATATAGTTATATTTCCAAACACATAATTATTAGGTTTAAGCTATATAAGAAAAATTAAGGATGAAAAAGGAATAAATTTTCAAATAAGTTCTGCTCCTAATGAAATCAAAACAACACCGCTCCTGTTTTCTCATATTAGTGTTCATAAGGTTTGATGCTACCAACTATTATTGAATCCATGTGACAATAAAGGCATTTAATTATAAGAGAATAGATTTTGCTTATAACCTTTATAAGGGAGATATTATTTCTATTTCACAGCTATTAATAGTTAATGTTACCCCCTCTCATTCCTCAATGCTTAATGCTATTGCATATAATTAAATTATTAATAAAATTACAGATATAAAATTCAAAATTCATCAAGTAGTTCTAATATTGTAAAGTTATTATAAGCTTTCCACTGTATTCCTATAAAATAAACTTGAAGGAACCTAAGTTCATTCAACTTCAGAAAATAATTTATTCCATCCCGTTACACTAAATAAAATTTAAAACTATTTCTTAGTGTATTCTCCACCATTATCTGATGAGCCTCAATCCTAAATAAATCAATAAAATACGCGATCATTATAAGGCAACTTAAAAAAGTAAATCAAAGTCAATATATTATTATATATTATATTATGAAATCTAAACTCAACTTTACTCGTACATTCAAGGTCATAAAATCACTTAAGTGTGAATGTATTTGCAGGCGCAATCGTACTTGCTGCGAATTGCTGCTGCGTAAAATGCGCTGTCCTTTCGCCATATTTTGTAATTATGGCAGATTTGTCATAAATTGAGAGCGCATTCTTTGCTTTCGGAATCTGCAATGCAAAATCTCTTAAAATTTTTAAACAAAGGGAAACTATAAACTGTTCAACGTTAATATTTAGACGTGCAATTTCCGCAAGCCGCCATCACAGTTCACGATTTCTCTGCTCTTTCCGCACTCTCTCCGCAACACCTCAGAAAAAAACTGCGATGTCAATCAGCTATAGTCGATATTTTTAGAACTCGAGTTTCCAAAGATAGAAACATTTCACTTTTTAACTAGCTTAAAACCATATAGGAATATTGTTAACCTATCTTTTGTTAGTTATAAAATCGCCTCCAAAGATGAGAATGGAATTACTCTATTTCGCCATACAATCTTTTATTCTCAGGAAATAAGACATCAAAAGCATGAAGGAACCTAGAGCAAGAAAAATAAGAATGATAACGGAGAAATGGATCGAGTAAAAATTAGTTTATCAAATGAATTAGACAATCGGTTAAAGCGGGCTTGGGCGCTTTGGGGACTAGCAAGATTTTCGTCGTAAGTGGGAAGCAGAACGTCTTAAGCGGTATTTTCCCCATATTTTCGAGAGAAATTTTCGTCTCAAGCAGGATAACGGCTTAAACGGGTTTTACTGTGTATGGTTTAGCTTCCACACGAGTTCATAGGACGAGAAGGAGAAACATAGTACATGAACTTTGCTTCTTTTCAGAAAAAAACAAAATGTTCTATGGGTTGGGGATTCATGATTAGCATTCGACATTTAGAGCTTTTAAAAACGCTTGAGTTGAGGAAGATTTTCTCACTATGTACATATATGGTATGATATTTTAGTGTGGAGTCACTGCATAGTGCACTGACATCATATATCGAAATGAACTCGTGGCTCTCATCTTCGTGATTAAATTTGTTGAGGATGACAACACAGCTGCCTTTGTCCGCTTTGATGATAAATAACATTCTTGATAGTCTCCTAAATGTTCGTTAGAATCCGTAAATTCAAAATTAAATTAAAAATTTAAGACACGGCGGAGAGAGGAAAATGGATGGATAATGCTACGAACCCTCATGTTGTAAAGAGGAGAGTTTGGAAACCGCAATTTCATAATATATGTCTCAAGGTTTGGTTAAGAAATGATTTAACTTAAAAAAAAATTTCTACTGATTTAATTACCTTGAAGTTTATGCGTATTCCTGCTACAGTTTAACTCTATTAAATAATTCATTCAGCTAAATTCTTATGTTGGAGTGTATGTATTTTAAATTAAATATTTTCAGTATTAAAATAACTTTCAGTATTAAATAACAGTTTTTTCTCGCTAGAAAATAAAATAATATAATCATCGCAATCAAGTTCAGTCTTTCCTAAGTAAAATTCATATTAATTGTAACTGCCATGAATTATGCACAGGTAAATCAAAAAAATTAAAAAGATTGGAACACATTTGAGTGGACATTTTAAATAATTATGATTATAATATATTATTTTAAATAATATGATAATAAATAGAAAAAAAATATGATCTTCAAATTTGTATAATATACACATTGAGCAATCACATGGTAATATATTGAAATATGGTAAATTACATAACTTTAACAACAACAGGATGGTTTCTTAAAAAATGTTATCTGCAGTTGGTGATCTGCTGGATTTAGTGAAGTTAAGTATCAAAAGTTACTTTTCATGTCTAATGCAAAAAATACTTTGCGAGGTATGATCAGCCT
Organism: Pantala flavescens; assembly: GCA_020796165.1. Taxonomy (NCBI): domain Eukaryota; kingdom Metazoa; phylum Arthropoda; class Insecta; order Odonata; family Libellulidae; genus Pantala; species Pantala flavescens. The sequence goes on along the minus strand of CM036878.1, from coordinate 6,689,321 downwards.
TGAATGTCAGTTTATAATTAACGCAAAAAAGCCAGTGCGAAATTCCGCATTCACTTGTCTTACACTCAACTCGCCCACTGCGATTAAAGTTGCCGTTTCAGGTGAATATTTACATTTCTAACGATTCAGAAATTAAACGAAGAATTGAAGAAGGCTTTTAATGGTACATTTTGTAAGTGAAATTTACGCGCACTGTACAGCGATAAGTGTTATGGACGTGTACGAAAACTTTATGAAACTGACGAGAAGGAAGGATTAATTGCATTAGGACGCAGTCTGGTTGAAACTTCAGTTGGTATAACTTAGGTGAGATATTTATTATGAATGATGTATTCGAACAGCCTACTTGATTAGCAAAAGGATTTAGAACGGAATGAATTCTATGTACATTAATTTCAACTACATATTATAGTATCCAATAATTACGAATCTTGCATTGAATTGCAAACTTTCTTAAAGGATTACCCTTCTTAACGTTCCTTCTTAATTGGGCGCGTGACTATATTTCTGTATTGTATTTATTCTTTGTGTATTATATGTTATTTTATAAAAAATGCCCCATTGTTATCCTCTCTGTCATTCTTTTGAGTGACATTTATTCTGCGATGATTAAATTCCTAAAAATTATGTATAACTTCACCAAATCGATTGCATTTTTTTCTTTTCTAGATCAATTTAAAGATGAATCAGTTCCTTGGGATGTTTAAAATTGCCAATCAAGCAAGAAAGCTGCTCGAATACCATCCACATTTTGAGGACAGTTTGATTGGGATGCTGCCAAGATTAGGCTTAATTCTTCATAAACGATTAATATTAAGGTAATTGAAATATCGTATATCTTATATATGAATATCATGAATTATGAAATTAGTATATCATTAACGAAAGGAAAATACTCAATGTGATTTATTAGTGAAAACCTTTGTAAATAAATAAATATAATTAATTCAAGTTAAATTCTTTCAAAAAGATTAGACCCTCAACCTGTTCAACCATGAAATTACTTTAATTTCCAAATGGTCATGTCCATGTTCCAATTTTAATCATATTTCCAATGTCATTACAGCTTAGTTAGTACAACTGATTTTCCATTTTGTATTCACAAGGTAAATCAGTGCCCATCAATGATTATGTGATGACTTTTACATACAAACCAATACAATGAACTGAGTTTTAATAGAATTTTCTGTAAAGCATTCCCAGTTTTGCAAAAATTAATTCCAATGAAGCAATTTCACTATACAGTTTCATATTATTAATTAATGAAATACAAATTTTAATTATTCCATTTAAAAAGTAGGCATTGTTGTTTTTTCATTAGTATTAACATATTGCCTGGTGATATTTTATTTCACTATGCATATGCATATATTTATTTACAATAGATTTTCAATTATGTATTTTTGAGGTCAATCAGTGCCCTCAGAATTGGATTAGTCATTAACATTAAAATTTTTTCAAGTAAAGGGGTAAAAAATAGATTGAAGGCATAAATTGTGTTAGGAGAGACTAAGACAGATTGTAAAAAGTGAGTTTGTGGCAAATTTCATCGTCTATGAATAATTTTCACTATCCAAGGGAGCTGCGCGTATTTCATATATGTTCATTATTTTACCTTGAAATTGAGCAATGCATAAATTTCTAGCTGCCAAGTGGCAACTTTATGATCATTTAAATATTCACAAAAAAATAATCATTTCACAAACTACCATGATTCATTTCCTGTCATTTATTAATACCCAGCTTTATATTTCTAGTTAAATAGATATTGTTGCATGAAGATAAAAATGGTTTTTTCCAAAATTTTCTTTTCAATGATTTTGTGAAGGCTTTTACAAATAAAGGATGTATCTAATCAACAACATAAACTGTTGAGAGTTACAGTAGAATTTTCCATAGAGCATTCTCAGTTTCCTAAAAATTAATGCCAATGAACCAATATCGTTATCCAGCTCTATATTATTAATTAAAGAAATTTTTATAATGTCATCTTAAATGTTATTTAGCATTATTGTTTTCTTCACTAGTTTGAACATGATGTCTAGAAATATTTTTATCAAAATCAATATCCTTTATTTTACTAAAAACACTTGACAGAAGTGAAGAATGGCAACATCACTCGGACTCACACCTAGGCATGACTGAAACTTGGCAAGTGGGAGACTTGAGTCTGTACAAGTCATGTTACTATTTTACATTTCCATATAAGTTTGTGAATAAATGCACACTTTTTCATGCTAAGAAGACAAAACTCATCTTCTCATATATATATAATTTATTCTGCTATTTCATATGAATATGACATGATTAAAATTGTTTGATTGAGTCTTATCATTTCATATCCTTTCCTCAGTGGATAATGCCGAAGGATAACTGGTTGAATACATGATTGGAAGAAAGAGGGTCCATCACCCTTGATCCATCTGTTTCAACTGGACCAAGACATCTATAACCAAGCACTTCATCCATCTCTAAAGGGCCAAATTTCCCCTTGAATTTGAACACCGACTGGCAAGAAATATGTTAAGGAGTTGATCCTGTCAGGTTCGTAGTAATTTCATTTATGACTCACCTAGGGCATATCTATAGATGATCTAAAAGTTGTTAAATGTGAGATGAATAAGTTAAATGTTTAGGGATATAAAGTGGATATGAATTGGTTGTGTTTTTGCGGCACAGGATAGAGTCCATTTAATTATGATTATAGGGAAGAGAATATAATAGTCAGTAAGAATCTTTCATGATGTCATAGTCATTCAATTCATTCGATCACTGACAGTTCTGCAGTGGTTTGATCGTAATTTCTTTTAGTCACAGTTAAAAATGCTTGTTTTTATAGTCTTGAGCATAGGTATTCATATTTAAGTACTTATGTTGAGCTGGAATCTGAAGATGAAGTTAAATGCTAGGTATTCTTATTAAGTAACTCAATTCTGAACTTCGGCATCAGCAGTGAGTAAGGTATTGTCAAAAGTATTTCTAGTGATTAAATTAGGGCTTATAATGCTAGAAAATATTGGGGAATTTATTGGGGTGGAGGATTATTTAATCTAGAGCGCTGGTGAAGAGAGTTAGATAGGAATGAATGTTATTTGGGAATATAAGGATCAGTATGAAATACATGCACAGTGCGTGGATACAAGTCCTAGCGTTAAAATTTCAATTATCGAGCTCGAAAAGGCATGAGAGAAGCATGCGCATGAAGCGATAGTTGATTATGAATTAGAGCTCCAGGCGAAAAATATTCATCTACAAACCATGTTCAATATTCATCCAATACGAGTTCAAATTGAAGCCGTTTCTTATAATCGATCAATTATAAGTTGATTTTTGCGTTATATTCGACCTTTGCTGTTTATTTTGAAATGCAATAACGGAATAAAAAAGGGGACTTTATTAGCAGTTCGTGTTGTTTCACTACATTTTTTATCGGAAGGTTTATTCCACTATTGCTCGTGAAGTCGGACGGGAGTAATTGCGCACACGTCGAAAACGAGACGGCGCCGCTCGGTGTAACGGTCGATTGTTAAATACTACGAAAAATTTTTCTGACTTTTGGTAGGAAACTAATTGTATTTGCAAATCAATATTCTATCATATTTTTTCGATGGCTACATAGCCCTGTGACGTACCATTAATAATGGGAAACTCGGTTTTTATTTCTTTTTATCTATCAGAAAGTTGCACTGCTGAGTCTTAACTGAGAAATGGATTTCGTAATGAATAACAAACTTAAATCCATCCTCCGAGACTGCTGGGGCAGAGAGATTGGATTTAAGTTTGTTTTGCACAAAAAATCCTAAACTTAGCTTAGACTCAGCAGTGCATTTTTTAAGGGGTTGGCGTCAGTAATTCAAAGAATTAAAAATTTATACACCCGGAAATAATAGTTTTGGAAAAAGATAAAGAATTAACAATTAGGGCGCCTTCCGGCGATTGGGCCGTGCCGCCACACGGGTTCCAGACTGACGAGCGGGTTTGAGACTCCCGCAACGCTAAAGTGCGGGCCCGAATCCGATATATTTTTGGCAAATAACCATTATTTTTTCGAAAAAATCCCCCGTTGATGGCGGCCGGGAGCTCCCGATCGGATTCGAACCCGCGACAGTAGCATCGCACCTAGGTGTCTCGGCCAGCTACTGGAACGATGAAAGTCGAGCAGAATAAGCTTTAGTTTCGTACACTCCAAAAGTCCCCCTCCCCCTTCCTTTCCATTCCGACGAATTGATTTTGCTAATAAATAGAAGTAGGAGACTTACTTTGCCCTTTTTTATAGTATAGTTTAGGAAAGTTTTTCCAATTTTCGTCAACTATAAAAGCGTGTTTACCATTATTCTATGAAAGCACTTAGTAATCGCTTGCTTTGCAGGATAGAAACATTTCTGTAAATTTGTTTCCAGTTACTGTTCTTTTTTAAACAAAACAAAAGACTCTTTATTTCTGTTGATTCCTTCGCATTTAGCCTCTCGGTTCTAGTTCCCGTTTTTCAATTTTTCACGTGATTACATATAATTTGGAGTTATACTAATAATTATCGCGGATTTGAACTGAAATTTATCACATTTTAGAAGAATGTCATATGCTTAAGACGATAATTAATAATGTTTTGACAAAATGAGTAAAGAACATCATTTTACCTTTGTTTATAAATGACGTCTTGCACCAATGCGATATTCTGCTTTTCTTTATCATGTAAGCTACTAACCTGGTGAAATGAAAGTTAGGTATTGTTGAATATTGACATTTTCCATTGCAATTTAAACGAAGAATTGATAAAAAATTAGAATGGTACCTAATGCAAGTGTAATTAGTCTGTTTTACTATTTCTAAGGGTGTATCTTAGTCGAAATATTGATGGTGATATTGAAATGGGATTTCTTTCAATCTGAATGTAGCTTTGACGATGATTGATTTGCCCTCAAAGTGAAATTAATCTCATTCTTATTCAAACTTCCCTTAATTTCAATTCTTCTAAAATTGATTAATATGGAAATGAAACCGCAGTAACACAGTTGGATACTAGTTCTGTAGGAAATGTATAGACATTTTTATAGATAAAATTACTATTAAGGATCTTTTCATTGATGGTTTTATTGTCATCTACCATCTTTTACAATATTGATATCTTTTGACATATCCTTGTCCAGAAATGAAACTATTGTATTATCCTTTCTGTGAACTGAATAAGGAATCCTCCTTGTATATTGACAGTCTATATACTTAACTCTCAGGGAACTAATATAATTTCCACAGTAAATGCTAAGTCTAAACCCTTTAATTCTTTATTTGGCTGGATAGTGACAAATTAGATTTAAATTTGTCACTCATGTCTATTATTATAATATTTATAAGACATTCATTTTATCTCACACACAGATGGAATCCATAGGATTCATCCTTTATTGGGAGCAGGAGTCAATCTAGGACTGACTTCAGAAGAAGTAGTTGGAAGCATGGGAGAGTTGACAACTAAGTAAGTCGGAGAATTTTTTAATCCTCCTTGTGCTACTTATTATTTCCTTTCCTCCATTATTTGATTCGTAGGTTAAGGATAAGAATAGATTAAGCCATTGATCCTCAATCAACTATCTTTCCACTAGGAAGGGATGAAAGCAGACAGAACCAAATTATATCTTTCCTTTTGTGCAAATATTTTGTCCCTGCAAGTCAAGTCAGCACCAGTAGTATTCACAGTTGATTTAAAAAAAACAGCTCTTTTGCTATATTCTCCTCAATTCAGAAGATTATTTTTTGCATTCCTCACTGTTATTCACATATACATCGTTATTCCCCAAAATGTTCTAAATTAATTCTTATATTTCTATTCACCACTTTTTGCCAACCTTTAGCGTATACTTTTTTCTGAATAAATTTCCGTTTCAGCTAATTTTAAGTTATTGGCATCAATCTAGCCATCATATAATTTACAGAAACAATGTAATTCTTGTAATGTTAGTACAATAGTTAGGATTATTTACATAATCTCAATGTCCAATATTATCACAAAATATACTTTTCGAATTATGGGACTTGAAAGTTATTTTATAATTGATGCCAAAAAGCCAGTGCGAAATTCCGCATTTACTTGTCTTACACTCAACTCGCCCACTGCGATTGAAGTTGCTGTGTCAAGTGAATATTTACTTTTTTTACGATTCAAAAATGAAACGAAGAATTGAAATTTGCTTTTTATGGTATCTTCTTTGAGTGGAAGTATTTCTTGCGTACTGTATTGTAATCGTTATGGATGTGTTCGGAAACTTCATGAAAATATGACGAAGGAGGGATAATTATTCTTTCGGACGTAATTTTGTTCTAACTACAGTGGATATAACTTAGGTGAGGTATTTATTTATGAAAGGTGTGTTCGCACAGCTTACCTAATTAGCAAAATGATTTAGAAAGTGATGAATTTGTCCATGAAGTATTCTGTTGTAGGATCCCTCTTTACCTTTGCCATAACTCCTTTTTATCCCTTATAATTATTTTAAAAGATAATGATTCCAATTTTGGCGTTAATTGTAGAATTTTCTACTGAAGAATTTTTATTGTCAAAGTAAATTATAGTTTTCAATTATTTAAGAAAATTAAATAGAACGTCAACACCGTAAATGAGTTTTAGCTTCAGATTTGGAGTGCTCAATTACTCAATTTTGTATGAGCATTTAGAAATACATCAAGCTATCAATATATATCAACGTTTCTTCTGTCTTTATTTTAAATAAAAGTAGATTTATTTGATGCTGTGAATTTCAGGTGTATTAATAATATAAATCTTCATATTTTTGTAATGATCTCCAATTCCATAGAATTTATCAATAATTCTGTAGATATTAGATAGCTATAATTTTGCTCTTTGATGACAAAGAAGTTATTATTTCCCCAATAGACAAATGGTCTTGGCTTAAATCCAACTTTCTCTATTGAAGTGATCTATCTCTTATGTCAGTTTTCCCACTGATTCATTTTTATTATTTAGTAGGATATTATTAATGTTAATTTTGATAAAATGCTATTTATTTTGTTCTTTTCACTGAGTTTAATATTTATTTTTTGCCATTTTTCCTCTAAGCTTTTCTAATTCTTCCAATCATATGTTCAAGTCATTTCCACCGGTTTACATGGTATTAACCATTCTTTTGGACTAAAATTAAACTTTTATGTTAGATTTCAACTGTTTACCTTCATAAGTTATTTTGCAAATGTTCATAAGTTACAGTTCAGCATTAATACTTATTTAATGTTAAAGATGAAACTTTCTTTTTACTTGAACTTATATCATAGTCCATTTTTACTGGAACTTTGTTTACTATGTTTTCCTTAGTTAAAATTTTTTATTCTTAAATTTGCTTCATCATCTTAAATCATTTAACAAATATAACTCATTACCTGATATAATTACAGGTAGAACAATAATTCCTTTTTTTATAATTTAATTGCCTCTTTGAAGACTGCAAAATCATAAAAGAACTCTGGGAATATCTAATCTCTGCATTGAATTCACGTTCATTACAGTGATCCATGATAAGTTGTTTTTTTGTGTTTATGCAATTTACTTTGGGGCATGCCTGTATACTAGGGTCATTATCCATGGGCTAAATTATAACTTTATTGAAAATCAAATTCTTCATAAAATTTTACAAATTAATTAAATTATAAGATCATGCATTTTCAAAAATAAATATATTATTATATCAAAAGGATTCTACTTTGAATTTAGATTGATTGGGTATTTGCTATTTTCATGGACATTTTTAAAATATTGGAAATTTACTTCTAGATCTATAAGTTATTTTAGTACCAGGATATTGAAGAGAAAAATTGTAAAATCTCAATTTTGCCAATTTTTATAATTAACAACGGTTTCTTTTTTTGATTGGCAGGAAACGAGTCAGAACATCCTTGAGGACAACACTCAGCTCAGCTTCTGCTAGGACAAGAGCTTATGGAGAGGAAGAGGAGGATTAGGTGAAGAGCATATTCTGGAAGTAGAGGTATTCTACTAGTAGGGGGAAAATCTTACTTCTCTCCTTTGTAGTCCGGGGTTAGGCTTTGTCCATGTACTGCTAACATCTTTCCAACCCATCCCAGAGAAAACAGTGCCACTTCAATAAATGTTGTTTCTGTTGGAGCACACATTGGAGTGGTACTGTTTCCTCTAGGATGGGCTGGGAAGATGTTGGCAGTACATGGGCAAAGCCTAGCACCAGACTGTGAAGGAGAGAAGTCAAGAGGGACCATGGAGAGGGTAACCAGCATGGAAAGGTAATATAGGGTAGTGCAAGAAAAAAGGAAATAATAAAATTTATAAGAATTTCAAATTTTCTCACATTAATTCAAATAAGTGAAATAAATTTCAAAATTTACATCAGCTTACATATGTGTATGTTTTCCTTCATTCAAATCTCCCTTCCTCTCCTACAGTTTCCATCACAAACTCTGCATACATTAGTATGGCTAGTTCACCCCTCTATCTTTCATAGTTTGTATTGTCAGGATTTGCACTACATAGTTCCTTTCCTCCTTTATTTAATACCTTGGTTAACTATAAGAATATAGTGACTGCTTTGATCCTCAATCAACTATCCTTCCACTGGGAAAGGATGAAGCAGACTGGATTAAATTTTTCCTAAACGAAATTATTACTAATACTCTCCGGTCAAGTTAAGTCAGCACCAGTAGTATCTATGACTAAATTAACAAATAAGTTGGCTACTCCATCTTTTACAATTTACAAGTCCTGCTGATATCTCATTACTCTCTCTTCAATTTACATTTGAAATTTGAAAAACATATTTCCCTAAAGTGCATATCATCTATGTCCTCTCTTAGCCAATTCTGCTTTGCAATTCACTTCCTCACCAAATGTCACACCCCAAAATATATAAACCCTTAAGGGAAAGAACTATATTGAAAGTCTAAAGATGGGAGCTCATGCTGCTTATAATGTAATCAATGATTAATGATATAGTATATTAAATTACTTTTTACTTTAACAGTGGAATTGATTTCTACAAATTCCTAGTAACCACAGTCAGAAAAACTCTTGTTTGCTACTGTAAAATAAATAGAATACAATATAACTGGAAATTAAGCTATGAAATAACTTTCACATAGGAGGTGACCACAATATAGCAAGATGTAAAATTCAGATCAGTTCTTGAACAGAAAGTAAACTATATATCATGCCCCTAAATTTAAGAAGATATTAGAATAGTCAAAGATAGAATATCCATGAGATTTAAAGAAACGTTTTCACAAGAAATAGTCAATGAAGGGAAAGTAATGTGAAAGAAGCAACAGATAATATATTTTCTCAAAAGAAAGAAGATCATAGATACAACCACTAAAAACAGAAGAACAATTCTAAAATGGTGAAACAATTTATACCATGAAGTGCTTCTACAAGCTTTCGCGACCCGGCAACTGAAATTTTTTTCTCTTCGATTATAATTTATTTGTCTCGTATTTAGCGTCTATTATACACTGTGCACATATTTTGGAGTTATTACGCGATCTAATCTTATCTTTTCTCTTAGGTGTTCTCTACAAGTTTACTTATTCATACTGAAGTAAACTAGTCTTCATAACATCATTTATTTAATTAGAGCACACCAGGTAATGGGTGAGAATGCCATTGGATAGTGGAATTACATATCACGCGTCATTATCCCTTGTACTCTGAATCTAACTATCCAGAGTAATGGAAAATCCATCGAAATAGTTCAAGAAAACTAACATATGTAATAATGTTACACAGTAAATAAATCTAAAGATGGTTAATAAATAATCAATAGAATGTTAATTTCAGCTTCTCCCATGGTATTCATCAAAAGGTAATTAAAGCACAAATAAATCTGAACCAAGAATAGTGTATGAAGCCAGGTTTCTTGCACTTATAGACCTTACGTTTTATTTCTAGAGCATCTACATCATTTATGATCAATATTTCCCTATTCTTCATCAGTTCACTTCATGCCATGCGAACCTGTTCATTTTTTACAAATTGAGGCTTGTAATTGATGATGAAAGATGGACTAGTATAATTCCTAATTGTGTTCAGATGTTGATTCCCTTCCTTCTGCGAATTAAATGAGAAACTCTGTATTATGATTTAAGTTTTTATCTGTCGATAGAAGTGCATAGCACTTGGCTGTTAAGTGCTGTTGACGGGATCATCCGTAACGTACATCAAGGTTTACCCATACCGTCGACGAATATTGGGCGCAAATACTTTGATTGGTTTTCTCACCCCAAGAATCGACCAGGCATAAAGATTCGACGTAGCGGAATGAATGATTGAGTAGAAATAATTCGTAAATTCACTCGATAATTTTCTGAATTTGATATCCGTAATGAAGATATATTCAAATTCATCTGTTTAGCGATCTATTTTCACCAATAATTCAAAGGTCTCGTAAAGGTGTATGAAGACCTGAAGTTTTCCAAACATCGTTAGTCCACTCTCTGCAGTATAAGATTGGGTAAACTTACCGAGATTGTTAACAAAAACCTTGGTTTTTAAGTGTATGAATAAGTAAACTTGTAGGGAACACCTAAGAGAAAAGATAAGATTAGATCGCGTAATAACTCCAAAATATGTGCACAGTGTATAATAGACGCTAAATACGAGACAAGTAAATTATAATCGAAGAGAAAAAAATTTCAGTTGCCAGTTCGCAAGCTCTTATCTGAGATAAGCGGGTTTGGGTTGTCCCGGCGCGAAATTTGAAAAAAATTGCAATCTTTGAACGTTAATATCTCCTAAACTTACGGCGAGAAACGTCTATAAAAAAAGACGTGTCTTCTTAATTTTGATCCTTTATCGAACTATGCTAGTCTCATTCAAAAGTCAGGAGACACCTATGTTTACACTCCTTGTGAGATAGAAATTTCACAAAATGGATATATTTTCAAATTCAGTAGAATTATTTATTAAATGCACCAAGGAGGTATAACAAAAAATGACTCACCCCCAAAAAATTATACAAAAAAGAAATATTAGTCTTATCAGCTTCCATTCTATCTTCAAAAGATCTCTTGCAAGAATTTAAATCAAAAGAGACTAACGTTTCTACAAATTTAGACATTTAAAAATCTCGCAGGAAGGTAGCATACAGATTAAGAAGCAACCTTGCAGTGGAAACAACAATTGAAGTAATACATCTAATTTAAGGTAGGTATAAATAAAGTCGAATATTTGGGCCATATTGATAGCAAGAATTTCACAATCAGAAGCAATTGAAAGAAAAGTAAATTCATTTCATCCATGAAATACTTGAACCATAAAAATTCTTTGGAAGGGAAGGCAATTGAATAAAAAAGAAATACTAATCTAATAAACTTCCTGACTGTTTTCAATAGATATCTTGTAAGAATTTAAGCAGAATTAATAAGATACTGGAAAGGATGAAAAAAATGTGGTACACTTTGTGATAATAAATAGATAAGGGAAAAGAATGCATCGCATCGGCCATTTCACCATTGAAAAGCTGAGTTCAATGAAACAAATATGGAAGAATAACATAAAGAGAAGAATGGGAAACCAAGAGTTCAGAAAAGAATACCAAGAGGTGTGAATCCGAACCTTTCTAAATAAATTTTTGCTCAACAGAGATCAATAAAGAATTGTGGTTTGCTTTGCTTAATGCTGACAAATGCAAAAAGGAAATGACATTTCAGATGACACACTAATAGTTCAGAACTGAATAAAAGAGAGGTGCGTAAGAGACCAACAAGAACACCAAAAGATGGACGGAAGTGATATTATATAAAATAATAGGTGATAACTCACCAAAGAGAGCTCAAATTTCATAAATGTACTCCGGTAAATAAGGATCTACTGTCACAGTTTAAATAGCAGACAGCATAAGTAGCATTCTCTATAGATTAGCAAACCTCTATCTAAACAGCCAAAGCTTCCTACTCAGAAGCTCGACGTGTAATATTACAATGAAAGCGACCACCTATCCTCAGATAATCAGTATAACTTTCTTATCAATCATTGCCTTAAAGATATGAATATTTTAATTACTCTTGAGTGTGGACTCAAGTACAAGAAAATTGCAAAGCAGACATAGCATCGTTAAAGTTCAGGAAGGACAAGGGTAACACAAACTTTCAGGAAAACAAGCTTCATGATAGATGTGGGAGTGACAAAGGATAGAGTGCTTGTAAGAAGGACTTTGAATTGCGGAGAATATATATTATATTATATTATATATAATCCGAACTTTTTAACTTACATTACAATAATTACATTGTTTCTGTAAATTATATGATGGCTAGATTGATGCCAATAACTTAAAATTAGCTAAAACGGTAATTTATTCAGAAAAAAGTATACGGGAAAGGTTGGCAAAAAGTGCTGAATAGAAATATAAGAATTAATTTAGAACATTTTGGGGAATAACGATGTATAAGTGAATAACAGTGAGGAATGCAAAAAATAATCTTCTGAATTGAGGAGAATATAGCAAAAGAGCTGTTTTTTTTAAATCAACTGTGAATACTACTGGTGCTGACTTGACTTGCAGGGACAAAATATTTTCACAAAAGGAAAAATATAATTTGGTTCTGTCTGCTTTCATCCCTTCCTAGTGGAAGGATAGTTGATTGAGGATCAATGGCTTAATCTATTCTAATCCTTAACCTACGAATCAAATCATGGAGGAAAGGAAATAATAAGTAGCACAAGGAGGATTAAAAAATTCTCCGACTTACTTAGTTGTCAACTCTCCCATGCTGCTTCCAACTACTTCTTCTGAAGTCAGTCCTAGATTGACTCCTGCTCCCAATAAAGGATGAATCCTATGGATTCCATCTGTGCGTGAGATAAAACGAATGTCTTATAAATATTATAATAATAGACATGAGTGACAAATTTAAATCTAATTTGTCACTATCCAGCCAAATAAAGAATTAAAGGATTTAGACTTAGCATTTACTGTGGAAATTATATTAGTTCCCTGAGAGTTAAGTATATGGACTGTCAATATACAAGGAGGATTCCTTATTCAGTTCACAGAAAGGATAATACAATAGTTTCATTCCTGGACAAGGATATCTCAAAAGATATCAATATGGTAAAAGATGGTAGATGACAATAAAACCATCAATGAAAAGATCCTTAATAGTCAATATGGTAAAAGATGGTAGATGACAATAAAACCATCAATGAAAAGATCCTTAATAGTTATTTTATCTATAAAAATTTCTATACATTTCCTCCAGAACTAGTATCCAACTGTGTTCCTGCGGTTTCATTTCCCTATTAATCAATTTTAGAAGAATTGAAGTTAAGGGAAGTTTGAATAAGAATGAGATTAATTCCACTTTAAGGGCAAATCAATCACCGTCAAAGCTACATTCAGATTGAAAGAAATCCCATTTAAATTTCGCCATCAATATTTCGACTAACATACACCCTTAGAAATAGTAAAACAGACTAATTACACTTGCATTAGGTACCATTCTAATTTTTTATCATTTCAATTCAATCAATTATTTTTTATCTTCGTTTAAATTGCAATGGAAAATGTCAATATTCAACAATACCTAACTTTCATTTCACCAGGTTAGTAGCTTACATGATAAAGAAAAGCAGAATATCGCATTGGTGCAAGACGTCATTTATAAACAAAAGTAAAATGATGTTCTTTACTCATTTTGTCAAAACATTATTAATTATCGTCTTAAGCATATGACATTCTTCTAAATTGCGATAAATTTCAGTTCAAATCCGCGACAATTATTAGTATAATTCCAAATTGTATGTAATCACCCGAAAAATTGAAAGACGGGAACTAGATCCGAGAGGCTAAATGCGAAGGAATCTACAGAAATAAAGGGTCTTTGGTTTTGTTTAAAAAAGAACAGTAACTGGAAATAAATTTACAGAAATGTTTCTATCCTGCAAAGCAAGCGATTACTAAGTGCTTTCACAGAATAATGGTAAAAACGCTTTTATAGTTGACGAAAATTGGAAAAACTTTCCTAAACTATACTATAAAAAAGGGCAAAGTAAGTCTCCTACTTTTATTTATTAAATATCAATTAAAATCAATTCGTCGAAAAATAGAGTATGGAAAGGAAGGGGGAGGGAGATTTTTGGAGCGAGGCTGTACGAAACTAAAGCTTATTCTGCTCGACTTTCATCGTTCCAGTAGCTGGCCGAGTGGGTTGAGACACCTAGGTGCGATGCTACTGTCGCGGGTTCGAATCCGATCGGGAGCTCCCGGCCGCCATCAACGGGGGATTTTTTCGAAAAAATAATGGTTATTTGCCAAAAATATATCGGATTCGGGCCCGCACTTTAGCGTTGCGGGAGTCTCAAACCCGCTCGTCAGTCTGGAACCCGTGTGGCGGCACGGCCCAATCGCCGAAAGGCGCCCTAATTGTTAATTCTTTATCTTTTTCCAAAACTATTATTTCCGGGTGTAAAAATTTTTAATTCTTTGAATTACTAACGCCAACCCCTTAAAAAATGCACTGCTGAGTCTAAGCTAAGTTGAGGATTTTTTGTGCAAAACAAACTTAAATCCAATCTCTCCGCCCCAGCAGTCTCGGAGGATAGATTTAAGTTTGTTATTCATTACGAAATCCATTTCTCAGTTAAGACTCAGCAGTGCAACTTTCTGAAAGATAAAAAGAAATAAAAACCGAGTTTCCCATTATTAATGGTACGTCAAAGGGCTATGTAGCCATCGAAAATGTACGATAGAATATTGATTTGCAAATACAATTAGTTTCCTACAGAAGGTCAGAAAAATTTTTCGTTGTATTTAACAATCGACCGTTACACCGAGCGGCGCCGTCTCGTTTTCGACGTGTGCGCAATTACTCCCGTCCGACTTCACGAGCAATAGTGGAATAAACCATCCGACAAAAAAATGTAGTGAAACAACACGAACTGCTAATAAAGTCCCCTTTTTTTATTCCTTTATTGCATTTCCAAATAAAAAGCAAAGGTCCACTATAACGCAAAAATCAACTTATAATTGATTGATTATAAGAAACGGCTTCAATTTGAACTCGTATTGGATGAATATTGAACATGGTTTGTAGATGAATATTTTTCGCCTGGAGCTCTAATTCATAATCAACTATCGCTTCATGCGCATGCTTCTCTCATGCCTTTTCGAGCTCGATAATTGAAATTTTAACGCTAGGACTTGTATCCACGCACTGTGCATGTATTTCATACTGATCCTTATGTTCCCAAATAACATTCATTCCTATCATTAAATGAATAGAAAAATACACTAACTCTCTTCACCACCGCTCTAGATTAATTAATCCTCCACCCCAAATGAATGGAAAAATAAACTCCCCAATATTTTGTAGCATTATAAGCCCTAATTTAATCACTAGAAATAAGTTTGACAATACCTTACCCACTGCTGATGCTGAAGTTCAGAATTGAGTTACTTAATAAGAATACCTAGCATTTAACTTCATCTTCAGATTCCAGCTCAACATAAGTACTTAAATATGAATACCTATGCTCAAGACTATAAAAACAAGCATTCTTAACTGTGACTAACAGAAATTACGATCAAACCACTGCAGAACTGTCAGTGATCGAATGACTTTTAATGACTATGACATCATAAAAGATTCTTACTGACTATTATATTCTCTTCCCTATAATCATAATTAAATGGACTCTATCCTGTGCCGCAAAAACACAACCAATTCATATTCACTTTATATCCCAAAACATTTAACTTATTCATCTCACATTTAACAACTTTTAGATCATCTATAGATATTCCCTAGGTGAGTCATAAAGGAAATTACTACGAACCTGACAGGATCAGCTCCTTAACATATTTCTTGCCAGTCGGTGTTCAAATCCAAGGGGAAATGCCGCATTTGGCCCTTTAGAGATGGATGAAGTGCTTGGTCATAGATGTCTTGGTCCAGCTGAAACAGTTGGATCAAGGGTGATGGACCCTCTTTCTTCCAATAATGTATTCAACCAGTTATCCTTCGGCATTATCCACTGAGGAAAGGATATAAAATGATAAGACTCAATTAAACAATTTTAATCATGTCATATTCATATAAAATAGCAGAATAAATTTTATATATGAGAAGATAAGTTTTGTCTTCTTAGCATGAAAAAGTGTGCATTTATTCACAAAGTTATATGGAAGTGTAAAATAGTAACATGACTGGGACTCAAACTCCCACTTGCCAAGTTTCAGTCATGCCTAGGTGTGAGTCCAAGTGATATTGCAATTCTTCACTTCTGTCAAGCGTTTTTGGTAGAATAAAGGATATTGATAAAAATATTTCTAGACATTATGTTCAAACTAGTGAAGAAAACAATAATGCTAAATAACATTTAAGATGACATTATAAAAATTTCTTTAATTAATAATATAGAGCTGGATAACGATATTGGTTCATTGGCATTAATTTTTAGAAAACTGAGAATGCTCTATGGAAAATTCTACTGTAACTCTCAACAGTTTATGTTGTTGATTAGATACATCCTTTATTTGTAAAAGTCTTCACATAATCATTGAAAAGGAAATTATTACCACTTTTAACTTCATGCAACAATATCTATTTAACTACAAATATAAAGCTGGGTATTAATAAATGACAGGAAATGAATCATGGTAGTTTGTGAAATGATTATTTTTTTGTGAATATTTAAATGATCATAAAGTTGCCACTTGGCAGCTAGAAATTTATGCATTGCTCAATTTCAAGGTAAAATAATGAACATATATGAAATACGCGCAGCTCCCTTGGATAGTGAAAATTATTCATAGACGATGAAATTATCACGAACTCACTTTTTACAATCTGTCTTAGTCTCTCTTAACACAATTTATGCTTTCAATCTATTTTTTACCCCTTTACTTGAAAAAATTTTAATGTTAATGACTAATCCAATTCTGAGGGCACTGATTGACCTCAAAAATACATAATTGAAAATCTATTGTAAATAAATATATGCATATGCATAGTGAAATAAAATATCACCAGGCAATATGTTAATGCTAGTGAAAAAACAACAATGCCTACTTTTCTAATGGAATAATTATAATTTGCATTTCATTAATTAATAATATGAAACTGTATAGTGACATTGCTTCATTGGAATTAATTTTTGCAAAACTGGGAATGTTTTACAGAAAATTCTATTAAAACTCAGTTCATTGTATTGGTTTGTATGTAAAAGTCATCACATAATCATTGATGGGCACTGATTTACCTTGTGAATACAAAATGGAAAATCAGTTGTACTAACTAAGCTGTAATGACATTGGAAATATGATTAAAATTGGAACATGGACATGACCATTTGGAAATTAAAGTAATTTCATGGTTGAACAGGTTGAGGGTCTAATCTTTTTGAAAAAAATTAACTTGAATTAATTAAATTTATTTATTTACAAAGGTTTTCACTAATAAATCACCTTGAGTATTTTCCTTTCGTTAATGATATACTAATTTCATAATTCATGATATTCATATATAAGATATACGATATTTCAATTACCTTAATATTAATCGTTTATGAAGAATTAAGTGTAATCTTGGCAGCATCCCAATCAAACTGTCCTCAAAATGTGGATGACATTCGAGCAGCTTTCCTGCTTGATTGGCAATTTTAATCATCCCAAAGAACTGATTCATCTTTTAAATGATCTGGAAAAAGGAAAAATGCAATCAATTTTGTGAAGTTATACATAATTTGTAGGATTTCTATCATTGCAGAATAAATGTCACTCTAAAGAATGACAGAGAGGATAAAAATGGGGCACTTTTTTAAAAATAACGTATAATACGCAAAGAATAAATAAAATACAGAAATGGAGTCACTCACTCAATGAAGAGGGAACGTTAAGAAGGGTAATCCATTAAGAAAGTTTGCAATTCAATACAAGATTCGTAATCATTGGATGCTATAATATGTAGTTGAAATTAATGCACATAGAATTCATCACGTTCTAAATCCTTTTGCTAATTAAGGAAGCATTGCGAATACACCATTCGTAATAAACATCTCACCTAAGTTATACCAACTGAAGTTTCAACCAGACTGCGTCCTAATGCAATTAATCCTTCCTTCTCGTCAGTTTCATAAAGTTTTCGTACACGTCCATAACACTTATCGCTGTACAGTGCGCGTAAATTTCACTTACAAAATGTACCATTAAAAGCCTTCTTCAATTCTTCGTTTAATTTCTGAATCGTTAGAAATGTAAATATTCACCTGAAACGGCAACTTTAATCGCAGTGGGCGAGTTGAGTGTAAGACAAGTGAATGCGGAATTTCGCACTGGCTCTTCGGCGTCAATTATAAAATAACTTTTAAGTCCAATTATTGTTCTAAAAGTATATTTTGAGATAATATTGGAAATTAAATTTGTTTAACGTTAGATCCTCTATAAGAGAGAGTGGTAATTTAGTTTTTCCGCTGAACGATCATGGTCTGGCAGGAAAACACTTTTCCTTCAAAACTCAATCATTGCCTTACTTTTCGAGAGTGACTCAAAATTGTACTTGCAATGAAAGGTGAGTAAGGATAGATTGCATTAATTTTGGGAAGGGCCAAGAATTGGTGAATAGAGCAAACTCTAGAGGAACATGTTTTGAATCTAGCTTTTGAAACAAACTATTAGTGCTCAATTCACCTGCAGCGGTAGCTGATGCATATTGGGAAAAATGAATGTTTCATAATCAGAATTTGCTCTTGTTTTGGACGAAAGAAACGTGCTTGTATTCTCAGAACATCCATTTATTTCATTTTCACTCATTCAAATAGACCAAATATATCCTTATGAAACTACTACAGTTCATTGCCTCAACGGGGTTGCTTATAGAGGTTGAAGGCAATGTATAGCTCACTTTAGCAGAGAAGATAATGGCAAATCATCAGCCTTAGCGAATATGGGAGAAAATCGCAAAACTTCATAACTCTTAAATAGGATCGTTTACTTTATCACAGTGGTGCGAAGGATAGAAAACATAGCAGAGTTGATCAACGACAAATGGATGAATAATATACTCAAAAATGAAGTCTATCTGACAGAGTATATAAACTCATGATTAATATGCGTTACTCTGTTCCGATCAAAAGCATATTTATCGGACAACTCTTTAGATATTAATGGAATAAAAGATGTAGGATAGTTAAAAGGTTACTGTCCTTAGAAGCGCTAAGCCTCGACGAGTGGAGGATAAAGTTTCTTAAGGGGCGGAAATCCTGAAATAATGGTTATTCTCGCTTGTACTTTCACCCCGACCTTTGCAGCGCACATTACTTGAAAGGTATCACCCAGACTGAAAAATTATTGCTGCACAGGGTCATACACTTTCCATTATCCTTTCTATCCACGTAAATGCATGCTATCCTAAGTAATTACATGGTGCTATGCGCCGTGAATGTTTACTACCAAATAAGCACAAAGTAATGATGTGTGCATAAGATTCAGGGGCTGAAAAAGTTCATAGACGGTAGCATTACGACCATAGGTTTCATTTCCTAACCGCAGAAATTTTCCACTTTCCTTTTCCACCTTTAACTTTCTCACTCTTCTAAGGTACAGTAATAATTTTAATTCATGATTCAGGAACACTTTTCTACTGATTTTACATTTCATCTCACAAGTGTATGTATGCAGAATAATAAAAAGTGTATGGATTCCTTGTTAAAACTTCTTTTATGGAATCTAAACTTCTGGTGATTAGCGCTATTCATTTAAGTTATGCGTTAATTGTCCATTTTATGAGAACCCTCCGTATTCCGCTTAATTTTGGTTGAACAGAATTCGTTATTAAAGAAGGAACAAGTTATTCTGTCTCTCTTACTCCCTGTAAATCATGTAGCGTGATATCTGTTTTTCAATTAATACTACTGAGTAACATTAAGTCCATAAGAAAAATGATTACCATGTTATTTACCATTTGATAAAACCTAAAAACTTAAATTGAAATGATGTTTATAAGATCTGGAATATGGTAGAGTGGCGTGGAGTAGAGGAAGTCCTTTCCCTAATTAAAAATATTATACATTATAAGACACATTACATCAGATAATATATTTATTTACGACTTTCAAAACGAAAATATTGGTTCTTAAATTTATGCATATGTTAATTTTTGGTTGCAGTGATGTTATGCCTATCAAGCTTAGCTTCGCGCAGACCCTTTCCCTTAAACATCTCCTTCTATTAAAGATTTATAAAGTTAACAAAAATAAAGTTATATCATTTTATTGGGTCATGAATTCAGAGGATGAAATAGAACGGGAAAGATTGAATGAATACGTGGACGGATATTTTACCACGCAAGTATCGAGGTAATCAATCCATATTTAATTATAATTCGATGATTTCACGTAAGATGGATTCGCATTTCCCTGCAATCTCTTTGGATGCCTTTGTATTTATCCTAGCTCAAACTCAAAAGCCTCTTTTTTAGCCCTAATAGCAGCTTCTTTTGCTGTCTTTGTCTTTCCTCCTTTTTAATGCATCCTTTACCTTCCCAGTGCCCTCACCCGATCCCCAATATCTCGCCTTCACACCCTTAACTCCCCTTCCTCCCTTAATAAAGGTCGCTCCGACTTAATTGTCTTGATTTCTTTATACTTCGTCGCATGTTTATCCACCGTTATCTCCCTTTTTCATCCGGATGTCGTTGGATCCTTCCCTAACCACAAAATATCGATAAATTTCTCTGAATAATCATCTGATCCTTTTATCTTTTGCTCCGTAGGCACTTTAAAGAAGATTTTTACCAAAAATATATTGAATTAATGCATTAAAATTGCTTTTTTTATGATATATCTCATGCTTATACGAGGAAAAAGTTTTCAAAATAACACTAATATTTGTTAAAGAAGATGCAATTATATTATCATAGCTATTCAAACCCTTCATCAGAGCAGCTCTAATTGATTTCTCTCCACGCGCCAAAAGTCTTCTCGTAAGATACGTAGGTAGAAGTAGAGATTTATTATACATCATCAAAATTGTACATAACTTTAAGCTTAGCTTAAATTTTGTAAATATTCTATCCTTTTTCTAACGATAATTGAATAAAACCTAGAGGGATGGAAATTATCCATTAATAAAAACCTAAAACCATTTATTTCTGCGGGAATCGGAAAAAATAGGTCGTATCGGAGCCTCTTTCTTAAGAATTTCCCCGCATTTTTTTGAAGCACTTATGCTGGCTCAAAGAAAAAAACTTCTGAGGTATCTTTGCGTGGAAGGAAAAATTCAGACCTACACAAGATAACTCTTCCCTCGTTCATATCGTATGATCTATCTCAAACAAACTTTGCGAAACATTTAAATTGTATACATATATAAATTAAGATGAATTTAGTGAATGAAATATAGTGAACGATTGAATGTAGTGAATCGGAGCATCTGAGAGTGAAATGCATCATGTCATATCGTATCATAATATTTTTCTCTCTTCCGATATCCACTATTTACGATGTCCACGGAATTTTTATATAGTTGTCCCATCGCCATGGGAACCTTTTCTCATTACTGTGAAAAAAAATTATGCCTAAGGTTGTGTTTTGCGAGGGATCTCTTCCCTACTCCCCGTATACTTGAAGATCACAACGATATGGTTTCCTTTCCTCGGTTTGAAGCTGTCCTCTCCGATAACTTTCTCTTTGATGCTAATCCGGGCACTCGAAAGATCTACCGATATCTTCCGAGTGGGAAAGGAACGAAGCATCACGGTCTCTAAAATCAGTCATCCATCCATGTATGAGTTTTTGAGGATTTTGAAGAAAAATCTACCTATTATTCTTTCGCAATTTTTTTGTATTTTTCCACAATATATATTATTGAATTATATGTATGCTATCATGTCTTACTTTTAAAATATTTGTACATTTGAATATCAGTGTTAGAGTATCATTTAATTCTTCATTTCTCAAATACTTCTCAGTTTCGTATTTTCTAATTGTAAACAACCAAAATCAATCATATTTTCGAATCATAAAAATCTATGCAATTTTCAAACATTGAACATCATTTAAACTCTGCATAAATATAAAAAATTTGCTTCGATTGAAGTCAGCATCTCTTTCCTCAGGTACTATCTTTAGAATAAAAAAGAGTAATGATAAATTAATGGATTGACAATTTCCATTAAATTCAGGTATTATTATGGAGTAGTCTCGTTAAATTTCTATGGCTTGGAAGTTATTTAAGTTTGTTTGGCAAATCATGATTCTAGATTATTTCATAGAGATTTCTCTCTGCTATTATAACAATTATTGGTATTTGTCGCTCTCAGCTGGGGGTATAGCTCAGTGGTAGAGCATTCGACTGCAGATCGAGAGGTCACCGGTTCAAACCCGGTTGCCCCCTGGGCCCCATATTGGAATTTTTTGTTGGAACTGAAAAGAAAAAAAGTAAAATAATATCGATGAATATCCTTATTTTATCGAATCGAAAAACATATCAAACTTAAAAAATCAAACAAGTCTACTTTTTAAAAAAATATTTCTGTCAATTTTTCTGATATTTCTGCCTCTGAGGGGGAGTATTGAGGTAACATGAAATGAAAAGCACGAATTTATTAAGTGCAATAGAGCCCTTCTTCTTGAGCATTCGAGATATTTCCCACACCTTGATTTGGGGATTGGGGTAATTAGCCAGCTAGGAACTACACGATCTCTGGTCCATACCGGCTCCTTAGCCTTTAGAAAATAAAGATCTTGTAACAATGCCCCACTTCAATCTTTTCCGTGGCGAAGGTCTTCATACTGTATTCACACTGTGGTTCTCATAGGGCTGGCGTATTGCAACTGATGGCAACTCTATCCCAGTTGCAGTTTGCTGGCGAATCCCTTCACTGAAAAGGGATGACGCGCCACGCACGGTATGTCATTACCGTGAAACCCGTGCCCTTCCATTCCTACCTTAATTTAAATAATTTCCGTGATATTCCAAGTTCTTTATTTTCCTCTTCTCCGATCTCTTTCATTTGAAAACGCATATGGTCTCTGTAAACTATACCCTTAAGTTTATTCCGTTCTCAAATGCTTCTATTTTCCTTTATTTATGATAATCTCCAGCTATTATTTTTTCTCACTAGAAGATACATCAGACAGGAAAGCATTCCGGGCAGGTACAAGTTTCAGATTTCTCGATGATTTGAACATTTTTGAACATGATTGAACTTTTTTATAGGTTTCTGTATCACGAAAGACGGTGAGGCTTTGTGGGATGCAGAAGGACAAGAAAAAGATTTTAATCAATCATGTTGGATGAATTTGAAGGAGTTCTTTTCACTATGTCCTCGAGCTGGCTACAAGGATTTTTTATTGAATGGCACATTAACAATTTAACCGCAATTTCAATCGTATTTTATATAATTGCTCATTTTGTGATAATTTTGACACTTGCAAATAAAATTTCTAGTTGCATGTATTACTTCTCTCTTTATCGTCTAAATAAGCTGAAATTCTTATATTGGTACCCAATAATAGTGTGGAGATAGTTGGTTTTCTACAATTATCATCTTGGTATGTTGAAATCCAACTTTTGTGTTTTTTTCCTCTCATAAGATTATATTGAGATATATTGTCTTCTAGCAATAATTTTTCTACTGATTGATTCGAAGTAATTCATTAATAATAATTTATTTTAAATATAAATTTAGATAATATTATTTTGGCAAAAGTAAAAATCCCGGGGAATGCAATGAATGAAGCTGGTTCGCGCCGACGGCGCCATCCATCATTTGGTCCTAGAACCACATGCATCTTATAATAGAGGCAAGGGTAATTATCAAGGGGACGATCCTGGCTGCTTGCTGTTGTTTTGCGTCTGTTGACGGAAAATTTAGAGCCCTAAGGAAACTGTGTCTCCGTTAAAATTTGATCATGTATGACGGTGTTTTAACTTTCGTAGAAAGATGTATTGAATATATCCGACTCAACTAATTACTGGACTTCATAAAGTATTGAGTGATACATTATTTTGAAGAGTTACGTAAAGTTATCGACACAATGGTCATTGAAATTCTCGATAAAGATCACTTAGCAATAAGTGCTATTGTGACTGTTGGAATGCAGATAATCTTCTTCACTATAGCTGCGACTTTTGATTTTGACAAAGTTACAGACTTTGCTGGTGGAACAAACTTTATGATATTAGCTTTGTTAACTTTCTTTCTATCGCAGGTATGTAATAATGTGTTTTACATCGTTTCTTAGCTACGAGAAAAAGATATAGACAAATTTGTACAATAATTGATATTCATATATACATATTCAGACGTATGACAGCCGGCAATTGATGGTAACGACATTCGTGTGTATATGGGGAGCTCGACTGTCCGGCTACCTTATATATCGAATATTAAAAATAGGAAGAGATGCTCAATTTGACGACAAACGCAGCAATATAATAAGATTTGCCGTTTTTTGGACCTTCCAGGTACATAAAACTGCATCTTCCTCAAATTCTTGCCTTTGTGTCACATCTGTGATTGAAACTTAACGTTCAATTCTAGGCTGTATGGGTGTACGTCGTTAGTCTTCCAGTGATATTCATCAATTCACCACAGAGTGCAATTCCTCCGGCCCCTAAAACAATGACGACTTTGGATTCTGCTGGTACAGGTCTCTTTGTCATTGGATTATTAGCCGAAACATATGCTGATTTACAGAAATTTTCTTTTCGAGCCGATCCTGCTAATAAAGGAAAGTGGTGCAACGATGGTATGTTTTCCTCTTTAAAGCTACACTGCAGTTTCAAGCATTTTTCTAATTTTATTCTTTTTAAAGGTCTTTGGAGACTCTCAAGACATCCTAATTATTTCGGGGAGGTTCTTCTCTGGTGGGGGATTTTCATTATTTCTGCTAATGTCCTGAAAGGGTTCCAGTGGTTTGCAGTGCTGTCACCCATATTTACGACCCTTATAATTTTGTTTCTATCTGGAATTCCCCTGCTTGAAAAGGCGGCAGATGAAAAATATAGAGAGTAAGAAACTTCCTATATATGTTTCAAGATTCGTTTTAAATTTTTGTTGTTATAATAAGCTAATATATGTTATGTCATACTATTATTTTCAGTAACCCTGATTATCGATATTATAAAGCGTCAACTTCTCCGCTTCTTCCTATGCCTCCAGCAATTTATGTTGAAGTGCCAAAATTCTTGAAATTCATTTTGTGCTGTGAATTCCCTCTTTACAATTATTTGGATCAAACTAATACCTCAGCTGAGCAAGGTCCAGTGTGTTCTCAGCCAACGTCGTAGCTCTCTCTCTCCCAGTATGGTTCATTCTCTGGAGTTAATTGTCTGCATTACTGTGAGAAAGGTAAAAATATATCTTGGTTGGCTTTCTTAGAATCGATATTTTCTTCCCAAAAAGAGATGCCTTTCCAAGTGTGTGAATTAATGAAAAAGAATTCAGAGATTCCAAATGGAAATACTGTACAACACTTGTTTAAAGTTTGTCAAGCCAAAATTTGAAAGTGCTCTATTGACTATTTACTTTCCGTAATTTGAAGGTACAGTTCATGCATAAAGTTGAGCAAACTGTATGGTTATCACTGAGTATCTATCTGAGAATCTCTCCTCAAATTTAAAAGAAATAACGAAGGAATATAACATAAAATAGAAACATATAACCATAATATTAAACAATATAGTTTTTTGTTTTCATGCAGTGATATAATTCTTATTTACTACTTAATTTTATTTATGTATACATGTTTGAATTGTTAATATTCAATCAAAATACTTATGATATTCCTAAACACAATATCATAAATAACCCAGTGTCATTTTCTTAGATATCTTCCAATCCTGTTCCTTTATATCTGTAAAGTTATTTTTTGTCTCTAGTACTTCTTACGGATACAGAAAAATAGCTTTCAACACATTGCCCCATATTTCAAAAATATTGTGTATTATAAAATTCAATCCTTTTTGGCAATCCAGAAAGAATGAATAAATTTTATAGTCAATTAGTGTTCTTTAGTTGTTTCAATTGAAGTAGCTATTAAAACAGTTTAATGTTTCAACAGCAATTTAGAATGACTCAGCTACTATCATTGTCAGGTCCATAACATTTTGTGTCCTTCACTGTAGTGTGTGTCTCTTTTAGGCATTATTTGAAGATATCAGCTATCACCCTGATTTATATATGATACATTAAAGATAGAAAATTAAATTAATGTCAAAAAATCTAGGGAGGATATAAAACATTAGATAACTTATATAATATATTGCTGCAATTATGCAAATTATGTTTAATGACTGGATCTTAAAACAGACAGGAATAATTAAGAATCAGATTTCACTCTTGCAGCGTAACAGTTGGAGTTATTTAGGAGAATCAATTTAATCCAATACAATCTATGGTAACTAACTTTTTGTGTATTCTTTATCTTATATTATTAAATTTAGACTTTCAAACTTGGTACAAAAGAGGTAAATAGACTTATTATGAATAAATTATGAATTGGGATTTTTTCTAATAAAAGTAATTTAAACTTGAGGATAGATTTTTCTTCTTGTAATTCATTGGTTGTTGTTTATCTTTAATAGTCACTTTTATCATTAACAGTATCAGTATTCAAGTGCTTAACCATACAGTCAATTGTTCAGTTTTATGTTACCACAGCTTGAATAGCCTATTATATAGTACTGTCTATGATGATTAATAATGTGGAAATTACATTGATATTTGTTATTAAGATCAGAACAAACTATAGTGGCTGAATCAAGCAACTCTATTTCTTTTTTAATTTTATTCTTTTTAAAACTCAGAGACTCTAGATGTAAATATCTGATTTTAGAAACCTTGGAAAATCTTCATTTTCCAAATTCTTGGCAAAAGGTGCAGCTCAATTTATTTATAAAATAATAACTATGCTCTTTATATAAAATCTATTTTTGGTCAGTTTTTGGCTTAAGTATGATTTGCATATGTGATTCTCATTTGAAACTCACTTGCAAACAGCTTATTATGCCAGTGATTGTGTCAAAACACTGGATTACAAAGTACAAGTTTCAATTTGTGAAAATATTCACACTCATTATGTCAATTCAATTTTTGAGAATTGGTTCAATTTAAATGTCTGGTTATCTATTACCATATTTTTTAATTGCTACATTGAATGTTTTTAAACTAAATGTGGCATTTTTTATTTTTATTTATAACTTGGTTTGAGATTTTGCTGGAAAAGTAACATTTCAACTTCTCCAAGTTATGGAATGTCACTCAGCAGTGACTCAACTCATAATGCTAGTCATTGTTAAATTATTACTGTAAAAATGGCCTCTAACCATGTTTCATGTTATCCAAATGTCTAATGTTGTTTGCATGGTTCTTGAATAGTTTATTTTTATTGATGTACTTAATCTCTGTAGTAATTTACACAAATACCTTTCTATAGTTAGTTAAAAATAACTTGTAGTAATAATAACACACTGCCAGTGTAATTTTTATTATGAAAGATCTCAGTGTCCGAGTAAGATATTTTCCTCTTCATTAAAATGTCAATGTAAATTATGGTAGTCTCTTACAATGTCATATCATACTACTTAAATATAGATGCTGCAAATCAGTATATCTCACAAAGCACATTATATTAATAACTATTTACATTTCTATAGATCTGACAGGAAAAGAAACCAATTTTACTAACAATATTTCATGATAGTATATTTATTATAATGTGAAGTACTATTTGTTTGTTTCAGAATAATAGAGTAATAAGTAATTTCATAAGAAAGGCCTTCTGTCAATTCTCTATTTAACATGTTCCTATTTGCCTTGACCTTATTGAAAATTTGAGGGAAATGAATTGAAATTTATAATTTTTGAGTCTTTCTCTTATGTATGATATCAAACATTCTAGTCATGAAGGTGTGGTCATTGTTAATAATTTTCAAAAATTGACTGCTGGTTAAATGGCAAAGCCATTGTTACTTTTGGAAATAGGAAGTGGTATTGTAATTAACCAATCTGTACAAATAAACTTCTTACAGATAATAAAAATTTTTCCTTTACAATTTTTCAATGGAATATCAAGTTATTACCAGAATGACATTCCTGATAAGGAATTCTCTATTGAAATTATGAAGTATTTTGAGTTTTCTATGGCATTAGTATGTATTATAGCATGAGCATGAAGCTGAAAATTACGAGATAATTAATTTTTTACTTCCATATTCAAGGCTTATTACTTTTCCTTCTCATGAAAAAATATATATCATAGATTATCGTAGCATAGGTTACATTAATTTAATAGCATAGGTTTGTATTAAATTCTCTCCATCAGTATTTTAAGTTTTAATACTTTTTTTAAGATTTTACCTATGAAAACAACTGTCTTCAGTATCTTGAGATAGTTTGGTTGTTTGAGTTATTCAGGTATTGATTTCTTAGCAAGCACTCTTAATAAATGTATCATTTTGAGCATCAATAAATGTATCATTATAACAATTTAATTAAACTATTGATTTAATTTGAATTCACTATGATTAATCTATATGTAGATACTTTTTTCTGGGCGTTTTTTATACGATGACAGTGGTTAATGATATAGGGAGTCAATAGGTGAAAGGCTTGATCTGATAAGGAAAGTATCAGAGAGAAAATAATTATTAACTGAACATGCACAATGGAAGCTAAATTCGAAGCTTTATAATATAATCCATTAATTTTCTACCTTACTGAATTTCGATCATTCTTGCAATTTAAGCAATATGTTGTGCCCTTGAAGGTACAATACTACAAAGTCAGTCCTACTATAAGCGTCAGTGGTGGAAGGATTAATTTAAAACACAAGTTAAGTACAATGATACACATGATGAAGAATATACCCTATTAATCAAGTTAATAATACAGACAGTACTTAACAAAAATCTGCTATCTCTTACTTGAATGAACAATTTACTCGATGAGCTAGAAAATATTAGGATTATCAGGAACAGGTGATTGATGGTAGCTCTGGACAACAATAATGAGTCAAAATGATGAAAAGTAGATTGTTCATAATTTTCTAAATTCTGACCATAATGACAATTCAGTTGAAAGTTGGAACTTTTCATTCTATACACATGCAGTACATTGCATAGCAGGAAAAAAATTGAAATAGTAAAAGATATGCACTATAATGATCCCAAAGCAGACAAGAGAAAGAGCATAAACATACTTAACTTTGGGAATGTATGGAAGTCTGATCAAAATATCAATACTATCAATGATAAAATGTGGACATTACCCAGAGAATAAGGGCTCTTTGAAGCTTTAGGATGATTAATTAAGACAAAAAATTAGTTTTGAGTTTTACACGAATTTTACTTGAATACATGTATGTATTTATATAAGGACAAACATTCAATGCTACAAACTGTATGGGAAACACAATTTAAAAGAATATTCCACATTTATTAGGGCATTTTATCTACCTGGTTATAGGATTAACATCTTTTTCACTTTCTAGTCAAAACAAATCATAAAGGATATAATTAGAGTAGCCTTGAAATAATCTAATTATAGCAGCTTCAGCCAAGATTATAATCAATGCCTAATAATGACAATGAGAGAGTTGGTTGAAAAGTGCAGTTATCAATGGAAGGAAGTTATATGATCACTTAAAATTTTCTACGTGTGTTTTCAAAAAGCTTGATCAGAGGAATTTATAGTACAAAAATATACCAACACAGATTGTTTCAAGAATAAATAAGAAATTAAAACATTTAATTCATCATTATTGACTCATGCAGTTAATATGTTTAGAATAACATTTTGAAATCAGCATTTAAGGTGATTAATCTGCATTAGAATTTTGATTCAATGATGTTAACTTGCTATGATATTGTTTCTAATTACTTAAAAGATCTTACCTTTGGTTTGATGAAATACAATAATGACTAATATAGTTTCTTGATCATTTATTTACACTAAAAATAATAGAATGGATGAACAATCAATTTTGAACAGTGAAAGATCTGCACACTAAAGACTTCTCAACATTTCAAAGCTCAAGTTTATTGGTATAAAATGGCCTAAATTTTTAAAAGCAACTAATATGTCTGTTCTTCACATCATATAATCTTCCAGTATCCCTGTTCTTGCCCAATCAATATTTCTCTTCAAAATCTCTCAATATTGATAAATCACAGTTGTACTGAAATCAAAATGAATAAATACACTAGTTGCTACATTTGTGTACGAATTGAAAACTATCATAAAATTGACATTACTGACTTAATATATTTAATATAATCTCACTAAATGAACATTCAATATAGAATAGTGAATTTGATCAACTAATGAATTAATTTAAGACTGAATTATTATGCAAACCAAGATGAATAATACATATACATGTATATAGTTATTCAAATCATATTATATTCAATTTATCATTTCAATTGATCTAAGTAATATTCAAGCATTATTTGTACTATTATTGATAAAATATTACAAAAAAATTATATTTCTGAAATTTTTACTTTGGAAATAAAACTTTCAAAAATTTCTAGCAAAAGTCATCACAACAGTATGAATGCCCATCTTTTAATTCAACATTTAATTGAAAACATGATCTAGGAAATGAAATAGGATTTTCTTTCATTACCATTCTATCGCATAAAGCAAGTGTTTTCAAGTTTTGGAATATGATTCCAAAATACTATAATTCATGTTTTTGGGGCAAAAAAAAATGTGTCCAACAAAATAAGATTAAGAGCAATTAATTGTGAAAATGAAAGTATAAATGACTTTTACTTGATTTTAATACAACTACTCTGAAAATTTTATGAAAAGATACTTAAACATCCCTTTTTTGCTTTAAATATTATCTTTTTCAAATTCAACATATTGAGATTGAATTTTCTTAGCACTTTGGATTTTCTTAATCCTTAATGTGCCAACATTTGATCATTTTTCAAATTGATCTATTATGAATGACAAGACAAGGCTTCTCTGAAAATATAAGGAATTTATTGGAATGAAATATTTGCTGCTTCTAAGTCCTTGTAATTGAAAATAATGATGACAAGGAACTATGAATGCACATACAGTGCATACATAGGTGCATAATCAAGAACCAAAAAACTTGAGCATAATTATGAAGTAAGGATAGCTTATTTGAGTAATATAGCAATTTAACCAATGGTAAATTAAAACAGTGAATCATCAATTTTATAAGAGAAAAATATAATAAAGACAAATCACCTTCAAGTCAATCATTGAAAAAGGTTTTATTCTTTAATTAGTGGAAGTATATGACAATTTTTAAATAGAGGCAAGTAGGGTTTAAAAGAGATTTGAGAAAATGGAATGTTCACAATTCAATGCCCTACTTTGGCCTAAATATTGGCTACATGGACAGCTTGTAACCAATTACACAACTTATAAATGATATACTACCACTTTAGGCTTGTCTATTGCATGAAAAGCATTTGAAAATTTTTAATACAATCAAAAGTTGAATTTTGCTGCACTGTTGTAACATTAAAAAATGCATGTGCAGAAAGTTCCCTGTTCAGTCCACATAAAAATAACAGAATTGTGCAGATACACAATTTAATTGTTACATCAATCATGATATTTGAAACATAAAATAGTTTATGAACAAAGTAATAAAGTTAACCTTAACCTTAAATAGCTAAATAATAAAAAACATAGATTAATACTACTCAGGTACAAATCATGTGTATTGTAATGTATTACAACAACAGCTTTGAAATATTTGCTTTTATTACATTTATAATGTGCCATAGTTATTATGGATACATTTAAGTACAGAATCTATAGCTGCAATGTAAGGAAGCCTTCCTTCCTATTGAAACAGTTCAGACTCTATATCATAGCAAATATAAAAATAACTCTCTCACATACAACATAGTAAGAGGGACATTTCTTTAGGAACAGTTTCTATATTCTAAACCCCAAGATTCTGGTTTTGCAAAATATGTGCATCAAGAAATTTATTTACAGTGGCACACATTCCATAAAATAAATGAAGTGACCAGTTATAAAACATGGATTTATAATCAACGCACACACACACACACACACTGGATAAAATACAGATTTACAAAATAATACATGTGATAGCCATTTAAAAATTCCATCAGAGTCAATAACTTGACAAGTATCCTGTTTAAAAATTTTTGGACTGCTTCAAGTTATTAGAGGCGATCAAGCATTTGGAGATCATACAAACCTACAATACAATATTCATAGATTATAATTATGGGAAACATTTATAGACTTGAAAATTTTTAGAGATGAATGTACTACCAACCTATTTCCATAATTTTAAATCTGAGTCCTAATTACTCATTCATTTTCAAACACTTACCCAAATTTTTGGATATGCTTCTAGTAAAAGGGCGATCATACTGCTGTGATTTCTTTGGCTGGGTGACCTGGTATTCTGTAAATCATTTGGGCAAAAAAAATTGTTAATTGATGACTGTTAACAAACACACAATTATCAAAAACCAATAGTATATAATGTGATTTCTTTCATTGAAAAGAGCCAGTTTGCACCAAATTAAAAACTTAAAATGGTAGGAAAAGCTTAAGAAATTAATAAAGGTTTTGCACTACAAATCTGTAAAGAATGTTTTTATTATTAATAACTATTCTCTTAAGCTGTTGGAGACACTGAATACTTCCTGCAGAATAAATTTCCATCCTCACATATTTTTATATATCACCACTACTTTCAGTTACAAAATATCAAGATTCACTTCTCATTAACTTTGACAAGGAGGCTTCTTTGATAAGGTGATACTATAAAATAACTATGGAAACTAATGAAAAATTTTACTCCCTAGAATATTATACCTACACAAGAACAGCTACTGCTGGTATTTCAGTTTGTTAAACTTGAACTGATCGATATTGAGTAATTCTCTTCTTATAAATACAAATTACATAAATAAATCAACAAACAACAACACTCTCAAGTGTTACTTAAGATCTTTATTCACAGAATGCAATGTCAGAGTATCCAATCCAACTTTTACATAATGAAAAAAAGCGATTACAGAAATACTAAACATACTTCTATAACATATATCTGAGCAGAGATAATTTTTTTGTCAGTAAACTGTGATATCATTTATTACAAAACAGCACGCTAAATTAGCATGCTAAGCTTTCAAATTAATTTTAACTGTACATTTTATTGTACATTTTGTACTAACATAAAGACTAGATTTGACCTGAAACACAAGGCATAATAATAATTTAATATATTAACACAACTTTATAAAATGTATTACTTTTAATGCAAATACTTTCATCATAACAAGCATTTAGATTACATTAATTTGCATTAGATTTAATAAGACCAATTTTATGTTGACTATAACCAAGGAATATAAGAATTTATTTTTGATGAATCCAGTGGCTCAAAACAAACATATGCACTAGTTAGCATTTGGTAACTTTCAATAAGAAAATAAAAGTATCTGTCACTTTTTTCAGTAGCCTTAAATTAACCTAAGCCATCACACTTTTAATAATAAACATAAATTCAAATTTTAAACAGAGTAACATGAACAGTGACATTAAATCAAAAAGTTGAATTTAGATGTGTATTTAGATGGAAATACCGAGCAACTTTACTAATAAACCCCTTTCTATAAAAGTATTTGCTGGTCTCAGTGGCTGAATGGTTGATATGCTAACTTTCTATCACTTAGTATCCAGCTTTAAACCCTGACTGAGGTAGACATTTTCTTCTCATGATGTGAATATTAGCACAAGTACATTGTTGATTTGAGTACTACCCAATACATGAATAAAGCAAGTAGGCAGCAATATTCCTCAATTGAACAATTTTATAACTTTAAGCATCATTATTTAAACTATTAAACGAAGCATTAGAAAATATAGCAAAAGCTGAATACAAATAACTGCCTTGAAATTTCCTTCAATTTAAGCCAAAAATCATTCAATTGAACAGCATATGAATCAAAACTTTCACAAAAAAATAAAATAATACCAATAAAAAATAAAATGCATATATGATTATTTAAATGCTAAATTCATAAAATTTAATAATTATAACAGGCAAACAATAGTTTTCCAAGATCTTCCAATATTACACCACAATATGCACCTTAATTATAAAATACAATGGCTAAATCATGAAAGCTAATTTACCAGGTTTGCTCATCAAGTAATGCACCACTTTTATTTTTTGGCAGACAACTTATTGTTAATGCAAAATGTCATGTGTGCATTATTTGAGGCTTTCTGAATGTGTGAACACAATTCCTGACTCTTTAAACTGTTAAGTAACTCTTTTTAACTGCAGGAGTTTCAAAATGGCAACCTTAAATGAAGAGCATTACAAGCAGCATACCGTCATTGAATATTTCCTGACATAAAAAAGGAACTGCGGAAATTTTTCTAAACAAGATTCTGCTATTGACAGGATTATACTTAGATACTGAACACAGAGGCTCAGGACATTATTATTATTATACATTATTCAACACTCTGGAACAATGAAAAGTGTGCATAGTATTGGTCCTGCAACCAGAATAAGGGTTGGTACTGACAGGGCATACATGCCCATTTTTCATGCTGGAGAAAGGCCATAGATCGAGGCAGAGATTATATGGAAAATAGGATAAATAAAACATCATTTTGGTGTGCGTAAAACTCATTATATACAAGAAATTGAGGAAAAAAGTGCAGTGCATTACCTTCTATACTGTACTGTTCTTTCTTACATAACCCTCGTACAATTGACAAATATAGTCAAAAATCTTTAAAATCAAAATATCTTATTGCAAAAACTATAAAACTTGTTCTTATGAATAGTTCAAAGAATTCATAGAATATGCTGACAAACCATTCATCCCACAGATCCTTCTTAACTCATAAATTATTATAGCATTTGAACAATTTTTAAAGATAGGTAAACAACCATTTGAAAACAGATAGAATAGCAAATGAGTTTTTCCTCGACTATATTCAATTTGGTCTACCACTTCAATCAGGCTGAGAGAATTTTTTCTACTTACACAATTCAGACAATTATTGAGAAGATGGACTAATAATTGATTAATACATTGGACTGGACATTGGACTGTACAACGTTTCTAGACACTTCATTATTAAAAGTTAATTTACTTTCCAAGACATAAATTCACATAAAGACAAAAAATTACATTTCCTTTAATCTACATGGTTTCATTTTCACTGGAGTTAACCTAAATAACAAAATATGAGTTAAACATTGTTTTTTTGCACAATATATTTAACATATCTACAATTTTTAAGGCAAATTAAACAGTAAAAGGTAGTCCAATAAAGTCAAAAAAGCACCTTCATAATAAAGTCATATTATATTTTTCTACAATCATTAAGATTTGCATACCATTGCAAATACATTCTCTTACTACAAACTATTCTGAGAAAAAGAAATAAAGGGAATGTCTTGCTTTATTTCTTTACCTTTCAAATGCAAGCAATTAAAGATACAACAACACATCTCTGATCACCAAAGTAGCATATTTTCTGGTATTTATAGAAATACAATTTAAATAATTTAACAAAATTTAACCACACATTTGTCAAAAAACTAAAGATAAATGAAAGAAGTTTAGATATCATTTGACAAATTTCTCTCTAAGCATATTGCTTAATTTTGAAAAATAGAAATCTAGAAATATTATAACAAATATTCTCAGGATTGACAAC
This sequence comes from Pantala flavescens, assembly GCA_020796165.1. Classification (NCBI taxonomy): domain Eukaryota; kingdom Metazoa; phylum Arthropoda; class Insecta; order Odonata; family Libellulidae; genus Pantala; species Pantala flavescens. The sequence continues at coordinate 6,653,618 of CM036878.1, read as the reverse complement.
AACTTTGAGTTCATCATTCACAAGAATGTACCACACATGCATTTAAAATGAAGTTCTAGTAGAATGGAAATACATGAATTATTTAAATCATTAGTCCCATACAATTGCTGATCTCCAGTGTTCTTGTGCATAGGGGGAATTCAGATCAACCTCAGGATGTTGGAATTGAACCATTAATTTAAGCCACTTAATCTAACATTTTACCAATTTTCTCAATTAAGAAAACTGACGATTTGAGTCAAACGAATTCAATAATATTTTGGAACTATATGTGAAAGTGTATGAAGGGAAGGGAATTAATGAAGTGGAAGAAAATGATATACAGCCGCTCACAAGAAACTGTGTAGTCTAAAATATGAGGATAGCAAATTTCTTATCGGTGACTTATCGTCAATAAATGTGACAACAAAAATATTAATGCAACAAAGGTTTTTTGTGAGAAAAGGATTTCATTGTGTGAACTCCAAGATGATCAATATTTATGTACTTTTTGCTTATAGATATTCATTTCAATTGACTATATTCTAGTTCATGATATAATCTACTTATTTTTACAAGATACATTGTTAAATTAAAATACCAAACTCTGCAAAATTTTTACAAAATTCAAAAATAATGCTAATATCCTTTAATAATCAATGAACTTCATATCACAGTATTATTCTCCAGACTTGCTGAGAATAAAAATTAATTTCCAACAGAATCTGGAATGAGTCATGATTATAAATCTAAAACGCCATGAGATTTAAATATTTTTGTACATTATCACCAGATATTTCCACAAAAATACAAAAGAAGGATGTATTTAATCAGCAAACTTGCTAGTATTAACTACCATGATAAGATGATTACACTTCATTTTATTCAAACATTTTGTACATATTTCTTTAAAACTATGTTAAAATATTATTACAGCTTTGAGATTATCAAACAATTAATTTTGAAAAATTAAGCAATAACCATAGTTTTAGATTACATTAAGCAAAACATGATTAAAAACTTGTTAGATTGAAATCCATTATGTATTTATGCATAAAAATTTTATAGAAATATGTTCTCATAAAAAATATGAGAGAGGCCACAGGGGAGGATAAGGAATTTCCAAAAAACTCAGATTGAAGAAAATTAGTACCATCCAGATTCGAGAGAGGATCAGCTCATCCACGTGCAAATAGATTTACACAAACATTTTGAGCAATCATTTGCAAGAATAAAATTTTTAAAACTCAAAGAAAAATCACCCTTACTATGCTCTATGAAGACCTATTTTTGACAACTTGTAAAAAAATAAGAAAATATGACTTGAAATGTAAGATCACTGTGATAGATGTAAGCAAGTCGTGCTATAAAAAGAGAAGACGACCTGTCTGAGTTGGTTCTCAAATGGACACTAATAGATGCAAAGAAAGCAAAATGAAAAAGTAATAGAACCGAGAAAACGTAAAATATTTATAGATATATATTACTCGTACATGATAAATGAATGATGTAAAAGAACTGAAGAGTACTATGTTTAAGTTAAGTTTACATTTACTATTTTAACAGGAAATTTAAACCTCTCCTTAGGACACTAACCTGAAAAATGCTAATCAATATGTAATGCTCAGAGCTATTCATGCAGATCAATTTATTAAGGTGATTTGAGTTATTTTATACTTGGAGGAATTTTGAAAAATCAAAACTGTGAACAAAAGAAAATAAGAAAGAAAATGAAAAAATATGCAGGAATTGCATATAAACCAGCAAAATATTGAGGTTGGAGATAGCAACTTTCTCCGTAGACATACCAAGTTTTCAGGTTTGATTTCTTGTACATTGTAAGGCAGCATAATAGTACAAAAATGGCGAAAAAAAAAAAAACCGCACAAACCTAACCTTTATAGATATATATTAGATTCAATTACCATATTTTACTGACCATAAGGTGCACAAGATTATGAGACGCAGTAGTTGTTCTATGATGATTCTGGCCTTTGTGAAAGCTCAGTTGAGAATCAAGACATAGACCTCAGCCCAGGTATCTATAATCCATCAATACGGCTGGAGATATGTAGAAAATGCAATTCGGTCTCCTGACATAAACTCTCAGCCACTCATTCTCCTCATCCATCCAACCTTTTGAGTTGACGATGACCCAAACAGGAAACCTCTCTCTTGGCAATGTCTTTCTCATATTAATTACATGGGCAGAAGTTTTTGGCCATTAGCCCAGCAACCAGGAACTACAATAAAAGGATGATTTCTCATTTTCTGTGGTGCGTATAGGTACATTAGACATCCCTGTTATTTCTACAGTACAGTTCATGGGGATTTCAAAAGTGTGTGAGATCTTGTCCATGTTTGTGATGTGGTCTGGCTGGATCTTCTTCTCGGAGATCTTGTTTTAGCAGTAAGTGCTGATAGTGGCCATCCTTTCGTTGTAATCCTTTGGCAGTTGCTGCAAAGTGGTAGTTCTTGTGCTAATAGAGAGATGATGCCTTTTCATAAAATGGAAGTACCAAAAACAACCTCCTTGAAAGTTGTTGTTCTTCAAATCATGAGCCATCACTAACACCCTAAATTGAATGGACACTCTAGAGACACTTCTACCTGCTATTCTCTGTTCAATAATCTACTGTGCAATTTGCTCCTCTAACTCCGACAATCATTATTTGTTCCCTTGGAAGCTCTTCTTCATCTTATTTATTTGACATAGGTCATCTTCTTGTTTCTTCCACTTCCATAGCATCAATTCATTAATGTTGAATTGTTTTGCAGGTGCTCTTCTCTCATGTTGTACTAAGTGGCTGATGCCACAAAGTTTGAAATCTACTTCGTCCCTTAATAGGTGTTTTGGAGTCCTTTACTACTTGATTTTTAAGCACCATATCAGGAAAAGTGATAGGGTTATGGGAGAAATCTTTTTCTTGATCTTCATAAGGTTAAATAATCGCAAATAATTTATTGTTGCCAGATAAGCTCAAATCAGTTGGCTACTGCAGATGGTGTGCCCAAAAACTAGTCTGTGTAGACTGCATAGAAAGAGACTCCATAAGGTTTTTGAGCAGTAATTGTGTTTATTATTTATTTAAAACCTCAGTTTAATTTGACCCCTGCACATATGAGATTCATACATAAGATACACTGGGATATAAGACACACTGCTGAGTGATTGAAAAATTGGGGATTTTTTGCACCTTACAGTCCAAAAATTTAGTGAACTTATTATTTTGAATCACCTCTTTAATCACCTGCTCAAGGTCAACTGTTTGACTACAGAAAGAGATATCTATCTCAACCAAAAATATTTTTCCATTCAATACAAAAATATTGTGCAATATAATTAAAATATACTGAAATAATAGATACACATACAAAAAAATGAAATATGGATGCATGTCCACTTGGATAAGTTACAAATTTTAACAGGTTATTTTCAGTTCAAATAAATATTTGTTTAAACATTTCCAAACAAAATGTAAATAAAGAGAAAGAAGTTATGATATAATTAGGTGTCCAGCATAAATAATCATAAATAATTCTAAATAATATAAATTTACCTCATTTAAAATTCCAACAAAACAACAGGGAATACAATGTAAGCATATTTATATTTTAGGGTCTCCTTACTAACTCACACTTCATTCTAAAAGTACATGAAATGAATAGTCTTAATTATTAATGGATTATCTATATATCTATAGATATTATTAGTTGGAAGATTGGGGGAGAATCTAAATAAATCAGACTGGCTCTTTTCTACAGAAATCACCGATTGTTATGAATTAAAATAGGAAAATATTGAAAATTAAATATCATTCAAAAAAATATACAATAACCTCAAATGTGCTTCCAAAGATAAGTAAATGGAAATTAAATTCATACCAGGGTCATTTTTTCCTTTTCGACTAGATCCTTGCTTATGAGCAGACTTAGTATTTGAAGATATTTTTGAAGTATTAGAAACACCTCTCCCTCTGCGTGGTGGCCTCCCTCGTCGTCTTTGACCTTCAATTAAAATGAGTACTTGCATAAACACCATAGAATTGACTAACAAAAATCAAATGGATGATAAAAATTTTCCTTTTCAAAGAATTTTGCAAATGTCTTTAGCAAAAATACATTAACTTCTTATATTTTTCATGAGAATTAAAAACTTACCTCGAATATAAGATGCCTTGTGTTTAAATATTTTTTAGGTTTGCTTAACATTTCCATCATTTAAACAACACAAGATTTAAAATTATTTCATAAAATCCATCTTACATAAAAAACTAGGACTTTCCTGGATAACATTACTCCTTAATATTTATTTAATTCACAAACGGCATCAATGGAGTAAATATTTTTTTAAAATATGTCCAATAATTTTCTTTTATTCAAGATCAGTTAAATATTCACTATATATTTTTCCTGAGTATCAGGAAAGTTTTTAAACTGTATTGAATGGGTCACTTCTGCGACAGCCCTTCAAAATGCTTAGCAAATCACTATGAAAGGTCACAAATCACTATAAAGCCTTTCAGTAATTCAATTGTAATGTAACTGCACATAAAATAATCATGACATTAAGAATAAAATATCAACCTTTGAAATTCAAAGATTTGATCAACATCCACAGGGATGATAAAACACGCATAAAAGTTTTCTCTTTTACATCACTCACATTCGAACATTATATAAGATTTGATTATCCGGGCCAAGAGCAGTGTTGCAATCCACACACTTTTTTTTTCTTTTTCATATTTTCAAGAAATATTTTTTTTCATGAACTCTAAAACTGTAAAGTAGAGCTTGATCATTTTCTTGTACTTGTATGTACTCGTGTTTTATTGATTGTTGGAAAAATTTTTCATCAGAACTGGTCACTTCATATCTAGATTCACTTTCATCTTAAATATTTTTTTCACGGACTAATAACACATTTCACTATTTTGTTCAGAATAACATGAATTTGATGGTAATGTTACGTATATATGAAAATGCAGACGATTTCTGACCACAGGCATAATAAAAATTCTTCAAAATCTTTTCCTTCAGATTTTCACCAGCAGTTTGAAAGATAGCACTAGAGTAGATTTGATCACTAGCACATTTGATGTAGATCCTCCCAGCATAATTCTTATAGTTCTTAGCGTAGAACAGTTGTAGTAAGATGATACCCAATTCTTTCATGAAAGGAGGTATTAATTTTTAATTAATGAAAAATAGTAAAATGATGGAATTGGATGGAAAACTTATGAAAATATAACAATTCAGTCTTGTTTTCTCAAAATCTTGACATTGTCAAGAAAACAAGGTAACTCTTTCTTCATTGAATAACTTTCAGTAAAAGTCAATTTATGTAAATGCTTTATGTCACATTAAAATCTTCCAATTTATAGAAAAATTAGCAGCATAAAAATTCCTTTTCTGTTGAACAAAAGCTTGCACTAAAATCACAATTAGCTTATACTCTTGCCACGAATAGTGAAATGCTGAGAAACAAATTAAGGAATGAATCATCAGTCAAATTGAAATAAAAACTTCTCCATTAAAAGTTTTTATTTTAGCAATTTCACATCCATCCGCTGCTATCTATCCAGAATATATAAAAATAAATTACTTTGATCTCTCCAGACGCTATCTGGATACATGTTTTCTTCTTCGTTTTCTACCATAATTCATCACATAGTCAGAATCTTCTGATGGATGAGAATGCTGTTTTCTCTTGCTCTTTCTTATGCAATCCTCTCCATCTCTGCTGCTTTTAGATTTACGACCTCTTTTTCTATGAGGTTTTGGATCAGATATTTCGTCATTATTTTCATGATCACTATTTACAAACAATCCATCAAATTCAGAGGAACTACTATAGCAATCGCCTTTACAATCAACCATTTTGCACTTGCTACAACTTTTTTTAGCCAACACTTTATGATTTTTATTTTTATTTAAGAATATTCTGAATGGCATTATGCGAGTTGTTCCCTTATTTGTATCTTCCTCAGAATCAGGGGATGATTTTTGTACAATTGAATACTTGGGAGTACCTTTTCCTTCACATTCTTCATCCTCTGCATCTCCGTCAATTTCGTCATCAACAACTTCTCCTTCCACTTCCACCTCTCCAGCTACATCCATTTCCCCCATGACCACTTCCATCTCTTCGCCCTCTTTCACTTCTGCTGCCACCACCTCTTCCACTTCACTTACATCTTTGTCACCATACTTTTCACAAATAGCACTATTATTAAGAATGTGTGTCACCAAACTGTCAAATGCAGAAAACTGTGATGATATATGATTGTTTGAGTCTTGAGGATTTGGATAGTTCTCTGTAGAGCAAACTTCATGATTAACACTTTTACTTCCTTCTGCATTTGTATTACTTTCAGTCCACGCCCTAACGAAAACATTTTTCTCGAAATCTATACCATCCAGGTTAGGTGTAGCAATACACAACGGTGATTTATCAAAGTTTTTTCCAATCTTTGAGGGGATTCTATTTACAGCTGATATATAAGATAATGTAGCTTTTTTCACACGTTTTTTCAGAGGAAGAGTATCCTCTGAATTTGATTCCTGCGGAGTATCTTTTAGGATTTCCTCTGAATTCTTTGGCAAATCAATACTATCTAGAGACTTGGATTCACTTTTAGTAATTTCTGTTAGCTTATTAAGGGACTCCTCTATTTTTTTCAACAACTCATCATTTTGAGATTTCCTTTCATTTTCAGCTTTTTCTATTTGTTGGTCATATGCTCCCAAATCAAGGATTCTTTTCTCAGAGAAATTTTCACTCGGAGATTCACAATTACTTGGAGAACTATAGTATGAAGGTTTTGGAATATAAGCATACACTTTAGAGTCTGACACACTCAAATGACTACAATTGCCTTGGGTATAACTACTCTCTACAAAGTTCAGAGCTGATTTTGGCTCAGGATGTCTTGGTGTAGTTACAACCTCAGCTCCTTGACTAATGGGGAAATCCCCAGCTCTTTGTGCAACTGTAATCTGAGAACCTATAACATCATTATGGTACATTTTTGATGCAGATAATATTTCTGCATTTGTTCTATTATTTAAAGGAATAAAATTTTCCTTTGAGCACATTAAAGTTTCTGGAGACCTATCATAAGGAGATGAGTTGTCATACTTTACACTTCCATCACATCTTGTATCACTTGAAACAATTCTGTCCTCATCTTTGGCAGAATGGTCACAGTCTCTCATAGAAATCTGCCTCACGTCATCTACCCACTCTGTACCACACAAGCTTTGAGGACTGCTTTTTGTAACAGTTCCACTTTCACTGTACTTAGAAATTTCACGGGACTCCTCTAATCTTTTTGCCAAACTTTCACTACTGGCAGATTTCCATTCATTTTTAGTAATTTCAGTAAGCTTGTTAAGGGATTCCTCAATCCCCTTTAACAACTTGTCATTTTTAGATTTTCTTTCATTTTCAATATTTTCATTTTTATCAATAAAATCACGAGGTCCACAGAAATCCTTTGTTGCACTGAAATGATCACTTGGTGATGTGCAAGAACTTGGAGTACCATAATTTGAAGGTTGTGGAATATAAGGATAAGTTTTGGAATCAGTTACATGTGTACAATTATTCAAAGTACAACTCCAGCCAATGAAGTCCAAAGCTGACTTCAGCTGAGGATGCCTTTGAGGAGGTATGACCCCAGAAGGGGACGAGTAGTAGCTAAAAGACGGAATGTTAGAACTTAAAGTACAAGGAGCATAGGGTATAGAGCTACAGTTAATAGGTAAAAATATATTAGAATAACCAGTACACAACTTACCAGGTATATTACTTTCTGATAGCATACCTCTAATAGATGATTTACCTTGACCTGTGGATAACTCCCAAGCCCCTTGCTTTCCTGTAATCTGAGAGCCAACTGTATCATCAGGATGCAATTTTGATGACGCTTTCATCTTTTTCGCTGGTGGACCCTCTCTTGCCAAACAAAATGAATGAGAAGAAACCTTAAGACTACCAACACTGCACTCAGAACAAATACAACGACCTTTCAAGCTAGTCGATTTGTGTGGTGTTCTATGAGTAACTGTGTTATCAGGAGCACTGGATGAACATGGAATTACAGGAATGTTTACAGACTGAGTTCCACTTTGAACCACAGGTAACTCCCCAGACACTTGTTTACTTGAACCTATCTGAGAACTTATATTTTCATCATGATGTAATTTCGAAGAGGGCAAATGTTCTTTGTTAGATCTACTGTTATGAGGAATAAAACTTTCCTTCGAACACGATATGGTTTCAGGAGAACTAACATAATGTGATGAATTATCATATCTCATACTTTCATCAGATGCAGAGTCACTCAAAACACTTTGTCTCACAGTTTTGGCTGATCTGCTACAGCCCTCAACAGAATCCTGTCCAACTCCTTCCTCCCACTCTGTGCCACTTTGGCTAGGAGGACTACTAGCACTGCCACTTCCACTGTAATTACTGTTTTTCAGAGATCCCTCTGATTGCTTTGAAAAATCACTTTCTGTTAGCTTGGGATCCACCATTACTGAATGGTGCCCACCCTTTACAAGGTAAGGCGATTTGCAACCACGAGAGCTGCCATCATTTGGATTCATATAGAATGTTTCTGACTCAAATGAGCCTAAATGATAATAATCATCTTTTGTAGGCGATATTGTTTCAGGAGATCTATCATATTGAGATAAATTATCGTATCTCATGCTTTTTTCAGATATTGTGTCACTTGAAACACTACGGCCCACAGTTTTTACTGATCTGTCACAGTCCTCTATTGAATCCTGGTCTACTCCCTCTTCCCAGAATTCACCAATTTGGCTTTGAGGACTACTTGTTTGACTACCAATATCACCTGAACTGCAATCACCCGGTGATGACCTTAAATAATTCGAAGCACACGAATAGCCTGACTTGTTCTGTTTACTAGAGGACATCATAGGATCAGCTGAAGAAATCTTTCCCATCCCTCTTTTAGGAGTTGATGATTCGAAGGATTTATTAGGATCTTCCTCATCTTCCCCATCAAATAATGGAGACATGTCTGGCTGCCAATAATTTTTTTTGTGTCTGGTAAAATTTTCTGAAAACAGTGGCCCATAACTTTCAACAGAGTCAGGTATATATTTTACAAAATACTTAAAAGGCGTGTCTGTATCCACAGAGGGTTCATTCTGAGATGAATAGCATGACTTTTCCAGCACATCTTCAATTACTTCTGAATTTGTTGTGTTAAATATGCTCTGTGACTCCTGCTGACCATTAACTAGGTCAACAGCTAGAAGCATTTCTTCTTCTGAAGGAGATGCAGTACTTTTTTCTGTTGATTGATGTTCCTCCAATACTTCAACTTCGGTGTTTGTATTCATGGGATTTAGTTCATTGATGACATATGTTTTGATTTGACCACTGTTTTCACAAACTTTTTCATCTACATCCACAGGATACATGGACCCCGAAGGCAAGTTTTCTGCAACTTTGATGTACTTAACCAATCTTTCATTTTCGTCCACTAACCATCTATCTCTGCTACTCTTAGATTTCATACCAATTTTTCTATGAGGTTTTGGATCAGATATTTCATCATTATTTTCATGGTCATTACTTACAAACAGTCCATCGGATTCAGAGGAACTAGTATAGCAATCGCCTTTACAATCGACAACTTTGCACTTGCAATAACTTTTCCTGTACAATGCCTCAGAATATTTACTTTTCTTTAAGAGTACACCAAAGGGCATTGTACGATTTGTTCCCTTATTTGTATCTTCCTCAGCATCAGGGGATGACTTTTGATTCAATCCATCACATTCAGAGGAACTACCACAGCAATCGTCTTTACAGTCGACCATTTTGCACTTGCTACAGCTCTTTTTGGCCAACACCTTATGATTTTTATACTCATATTTCCTTAAAATTACATTAATGGGTGTACCCTTATTTCCATCTTCTGCATCTTCATCGACTTCTTCCTCCACTATTTCTCCTTCCACTTCAACCCCTCTCTCTGTTTTTTTATATTTATTAACCCACCTTTCATCTATCACAACAGGATTTGGAACCTCAATATTTTCAACTTCTTCTGGCAATTCATACATGGTTTTTTCAACAACAAATAAGCTTTGCATTTCCTTGCTCAGAACATCTTCCTCATCTTGATTAGAATTAATATCATCTGACGTTATTGCTGACTCTTCAGTTACTAAGCAGGGTTTAGCATATACCAGTACCCCACTAACCTTCTTTTCAACAGGAGTTTGGCTGACTTGAACAGTACTAATTTGGCTATCTTTATTAGTACCAATTTGGCCATCTTGATTAGTACTAATTTGGCTATCTTGAATAGTACTAACTTGATCTCTGGTTTCTGCACTCATATTATCCTTTACATCAAACTGAGAGTCAACTGTGCGAGCTGATAAATTTGATGCCAGCTCAAGTTGTTCCTTCTTAACAATGGGCTCATCAACTTCACTAGATCCTTTTGTGGTGGATGAAAGGGATTTAGAAGATGACAGAGGAATTTCTAACTTTTCCATTTTAGGAATGTCAGGATGGTCTTTACCTTCACTCAGCTTTTCTTTTGATTTTTCCACAACAGTTAAGTTATGACTATCAAATGCACTATCTTGATTTTTAGCATCCGATTTTGAAGCCATATCATCTCCAGACAGTACTGATTCCTCAGCCAGCTTACTGGCCTTCAATTCTGTATTATTGTTAACTATATTTTCAACGGAAATAAAGCTTTCATGATTTTTAGTTCCTTGCTCCTTAATTTCCTTGCTCACACATTTATTTATATCACACTGAGAGGTCACAGAAGCAGTAGATACACATCCCTTCTCTTTTTTTACCAAGAAGGAGAAGGTGGATGTTGTATCTATCATCTCATCAATATCACTTCTTGAGGTTGTTTCGACAATTTGTTTATAGGATGAGATAGAAGTATCAGGTTTTTCTGTCTTTGGATGTTCAACTGGAATTTCACTCTCTTTGTGAAGGACATCCTTTGATTTTTCAACAAACAAATCAGATTTTGAGTTTTGCAGTGATGTATCTGACTTATCTTTTTCAGTTTTAGTGATATCTACATGTCTCACTTTGCCTTCTTCCAATTTAACTTCACTCTCAGTCAGAAGTAAAGCACTTTTGACAGCAAGCTTATAATCTAATACACTATCAAAAAGTAATTGATTCTTTACTGCATTATCACAACTCTTAATTTCTTCTACAGGCTTTTCAAGTTTACTATCTTTACATTCTTCGAGTATCTGAGAAACTGACTCTGCTACTTGAAGACTATGAGGAATAGGTTCTGATACTTGGAGGCAAAGAGGTGTTGCCTCAGATGCTTCCACTTTAAGGGATAATGATTCAGCCAGTTCTGCTAATTCCACCTTCAGGTCTACCTGGCTGTTTTGCTCTGACAGAGAAACAGAGGACTTTAAATTTGCTTTATCTAAGTCATCTTTGATAATAGATGAAGATAACTTAATTGGTAGCTGGTTAGCTTCCTCAACCAGAGATGTAAGCTTTCTCACTTTTATCTGACTATTGTCACAATCCCGAGATAAAATTTGTTTCGCAGAGTTTGATTCATCCACTTGCTGACACTTTTTCTTTTTAGCATTCAATTTTTTAGCCTTTTTCTTCTTTTTATTGATTTCAACTAAATCACTATTTTTCAACTTCTTTTTAGCTTTAATTCTTGAACCTTTTAACTTTTTCTTAACCTTTTTAACCTTTTTGCCAAGTTTTCTTTTCTTTTTGGGTACTTTTGGTGTCGTCTCTAGTCCAATATTCTGTTCACTGGGATTTAATATTTTCACCATATCAGAGGAAGAAGAAATTGAATCTACAGATATACTTGACCATATATCAATTGTATTAAGACCACTATCAACCTGTAAAGAAATTTTTTTCCATATTAAACATCAATAAGCAAGCTCAAAGCAATCGAAGTCCAACCAGATATTAAATAGACTTACTTCAACATCTTTCTCACTTAATAATGGAATACCACTTCCAGTTTCACTCATAAAAAACAATGGTTTGTCCAAGTCTACATTTCCAAAGCTTTGACTATAAACAGTTTTCTTTGTTTTCTTAACTAATTTCAAAAATTCCTGCAATATAAGAAAGGTACTATTAACATGCTCAGAAGGCAGGAAGAATATTTATTGAAGATATTTGAAATATCAATCATGAATAATGTGTCTTATGAATTAAATCTCATTCTGTAAATGTAAAATGTCAAAATATTTTATGATATTTTTAAGTATAGTCTGCCTGCAGTATAGTCTCCATGAGTAATATTTTTAATTTCAAATCAACCAGTACATTTATAAATAAGTACAATAATTATTTTTTCTATTATTAACAACTTTATACAAATGTGACCTACTGAGCAGGACTTAAACATTTTCTGAAATGAAAATTATGAATGGAACTTACCTGACATGCATCTTTCAAATTAAAATTAGATTGCATAAAGAACAGTGTGATGTTCTTTTTGGTTTTGGGAATCCTGGGTAATACATTACCCAGAGCCTTAATATTTTCTAATAAATTAGGAGGTGCTTGTAGCTTTTGTACAGCCGTTTTATTGATCCGGTTCCGTTCTTCTGGGTCTGGAACTATCTTTTTCCAGAGTTTAAAGGTTAATAAATACCGGACATAAAACATTTCATCTTTTCGATTGGAAATGTTATTGAGAAGTTTCCTAAAAAAAAAACATTTAACTTCTAAAGACTTGTAAATAGATAAATAAAGTTCACAGTGAAAAAGAATTAAATGCCTGTTTAGTTTAAGGTCAACCTGCTCCAAATTGTTTTTTATGTAGAATAAATATATATGTTCAGAAACTATTATTACAAATTACTAATAACTTATTACTATTATTAATTTTAATTGTATATTCTTTACTGAATGAGAACAAGAATAAGTAAACCAATCACAAAAAATATACAAGCTATCAAGAGAGTTTGTTAGAACATTATAATAAGAGAAATTTCTTAAAAACAAAAAATTTTTATTTACTCATTTTCATAATTAATGTCAAGAAAGGAAAATTAACTTGCAGAAAAAGCAAAGTATTGTAAACCTAGACCAAGAAGACTGATATAAATGGTTAACTTCTGCACTCACAAACTAGTGGGAGTGATAAGAGATACTGAGCAACAGAGAGTAAAATAGTTATTAATTGGAACAGGAAATTTTCTCCTTCAAATTGAGAGGGATATATGGCTCAAGCACATAATAGTTATTTCAAATAACATTATTAAAACTAATATTCAGTCACAATGTATTGTGATCTAAGTATTGGCCAATTAGATTGCATATAGACTCTACTTGCTACAATCCTTTAGGCTTGAATCAAAAGCCAAGAGTACAGAAACACTTAGGAGACAATGCTTACATATTTTTCATCTTTGATGAAAAGACAGATATACAAGTATTCTTTGCATACATACTTGTTGTCAATGAAAGCTATAGAAATATCAGTATTTTTATTGCACTCTCTTTAACTCTCACTGCTATATCTTGATGAATAAATAATAATAAAGCTCAATAAAAATAAATAATTCTTTTTTTTCTCTCAATCATTTCATTCTTTCACAAGTAAGGATCATGTAAGGACTGTCTTTAAGTATGACATTATAGTCTGATTCAGGTCTCTTTGACTAATTCAACTATCCCAGAATTGTACACAAGATGAAATGGATTAATTATGTCCCATAAACACTTCTTATATATTAAACACATTATTTATACTTTTAAATGTTCAATCAAATTAAAAAGAATCTCACCATTAATAAAATTAAAATATACTCACCATAACAAAGGATTGCAGATTTCTCTGTAATTTTTATTTACATACTTTGTCATTAGTATCGCATCAAGCATATGCTCTTCTGAGTTATCTGTAAATGAAATTTTAAAAATCACTTTTTGGTAGATATTTAAGAAAAACCCACTCAATTCAATTCTTCAAACATTTACATGAAGGTAGAATTGAGGTATTAAGCATACAAGGCAAAATCTTGCTAAGGAGTTCTCAAGACTTTCTTTTTCACTTATAAAATGCTCAGTGAATAATTAACACATGATTCATATCAAAATATAGTTTCTAAGTTTCAGCAACATTCTTAGACTTAAAAATACATGTGCATTTCCTATTTAAAATTAATAAAATACATATTAAAGAATACAAGGTATAATTTTATTTTTATGTATAATATGATCAGGACTACAACATCTTTAACTGAAGATGTAATTTAACATCACGAAACCAGTCGCTAGTAAAGCAAATTTTCTATGGAAATTACAAATTTTTTTCATAATACCATGGCTTTCCACAAAGGTAGGCCTTCTAAAATTGATTTCATATTATTATGTCTATTTAAATACCCACTAGACACCTTTTGGTATGTGAATTCTATTTCATAAAACATATTGGCTTTGGTTGCTCCTTTTTTATTTCTCAAATACTACACTTGTCGGTTAATATCAGTGATTCCCAAACTTGTCTATATCGACTCCCAGGGGTCTACGACAGCGAAAAAAATATTTGGGGGTCCTGGATAGTGGATCTCGACATAAACTGATAGAACCTAATTACTTACATTATAATATTTTATAATATGTGTTATACATTCATGAAATGAAATTTTGGCAACGTGAAATATGAGTATCATTCCTTACAGGATTTGTGTGAAACGCGACATTTATATGTACATAACAATTCGAAGTTTGAGTTTGCTGCTTCATGGTTATAGTCACCCATGTAAAATGTTTTTAATTAGAATAGACGTCTTTATTGTAACCTGGGGTGTAGTGGGATTGCAAACATATTGACCTCGGCTCCATTGGCAGCCCTTATCGTTGAAAGATGGATAGAATACTTTATAAAATAATAGTGCATTCTAATGCTTTTTAATAGTCGCATGTTCATACATATTTGCATACATTTATTAAAAAAATATATGTATAAAACGTAATGTGTTTTTACTTTACGTTTTAAACTAAACTTCACTACAATTAGAAATTTAAAAAAAATGTTAATTTCAGGTAGGTAGGGGGTCTATCTGAAACCAAAAAACATGGCAAGGGGTCTATAACACAAAATAGTTTGGGTACCTCTGGTATATATAATAAAAAGGGCAAATGTTGAATCTCAGGGAGTCCAAGGAGAAGACAAAAGTATATATAGAATGAAGACATCATAAAGCACCTTGGGGTAACCAAGCAAAGAGAAGGTCAGAGTTAAGAACATTGGAGTGTGTTTGGTGAGGCTTATATCTAATGTTGGATTGATAATGGCTAATGATTATAATACACCTTGCATCAAGATATTCATATTATAGCATCACAATTCACAAGTTCACTCTAGCTTATTATGGATGAGTAAAAAGAACTGAGCAATGCTATTCAATGTTTTCTCATAGTCCATTCCTGAAATTGGAAATTATTCTTCAGAACTCCATTTCCTGAGAACAATGGAGAAGTTAGAAGGCAAAAACCTCAGGCAGAAATTTATCTGACCAGATGGAAAATCAAGAAGGATTTCATGAACACTACACACCAGAAATGAAACAAATCTTAAATAACTTACCTAAGAATAAATATAATGATGATGTTAATCTCCATGCCAATTTTTTCAGGGATTCTTTGCCTCTTCTGTAAAAGAAACATGAATTTTGGGATAATGATAGATTTAATTAAAAATTTGTGTAAGCATAAAACCAAGATAACTTTAACATTTATAAAATTTCTTTTACAATAAGATACATGGCATAAAACGACAGAAATATTTTCAAAGTGAGATAAGCTATTAGATCAAAAACATTACCAGAAAATTATCTAAATGAATATCTATTATGCACCTATAATACATCAATTACCATAAAGTACTGCAAAATATATATTTTTTCAATGGACTTTCTTATGATATTGAAATATGACATTAAATCATCAAGTCAAATAAATGGGATAACCAAGAAAACATCTTTCATCAAAATTATCAGGAAAATACAAGATATAAAGATATTGTATTTCTTTCTCTACTGAATAAATCTCAATAAAGTCAATTGAAAATTCATAAGAAAATATTTAGATACTTTATTCAGGTACTCACATAGATGCTTTAATTTCCATGTCCATGAACATGGATACAAGGGGCGTCATTAGGTCTAGGTATGCAGAACGCTCTAGAGCCTGTGAGAAAAATAATAAAACAACTGCTAGAACTGAAGAAGATGACAATATTTTTATAACTGGATAATTTAAAGTCAAACATTAACAGTTAGATACTTCTTTACTACAACACCTGAAATTATCTGACAAAATCCATATCAACATCTTGGAAATTAGTAAGTAAAACTCTCATATTTTTTAACCACTAATTGATTTACAGCACTTAAAGCTTTGTACTGGCCTCAATGTTTAGAAATAATAATGCATCTCTATTAACTCAGGGCAAAATTTGGTAGAGAAAGATCACTTTTTCATTTAACCTCAAATAAGGACAAATACATCCAATCCCAGATTAGACAAAATCTAATCCACCATGACTCGAACCAGGTACATCAAGAGTTTGAGCTCTAGCTGATAATGCACTAAGCACTCAATCACCAAGGTGCACAAAACCCTTCCATTTAAATTACCAAACTTTCATAAAATAAAACATCAAATTAGGGGAATAATTACCTCTTTTACTTCTTGATAGAAAAAATGAAAGAATATTAGAACTTCTTTCATATTCTTTTTCAGCTTTGATGCACGGTTTACCTTCGAATAGCAATCTTTCACACTTGGAGTCACATTCCTGGAATAAAAAAAATCTAGGATGAAACAGGATCCAGGTGAATATAATTATCACATAAACCTCCGAATAAAATGAAATTGATTTTCATTGTGATCGTTAGCAAAATTCAAGAATAGGTATAAAAGAGAATATATTCGAAGAATCTACTTTGGGATTTTCAAAAATAAAACACAGAAAACAAATAATGTACTCACTCAAGGTATTTGTTCATAAGACTTTCTAAGGCTTTGACATTTCTACAACCAACAGTTGCTTGACAAAGGCTGCTAAACCTTGGGATCCATGGAAATGTATCTTGCATCTTCTGTTCCATTGTTTTGCTTGTATCACATCTTGATTTTTCATTTTCTGCATTGTCAGTCCGAGGATTAGAAGAATTTAATCTGCTAACTAATGCAGATACACCTGAAATTTGATGTTTAGTAAATGAGAAGATAAATTCTACTTAAGTTACTTCATTTAACTAGGTCCATAATACACAACAATAACAACTATACACAGACTAGAGAAAATATAGCTAGATAAGAAATTTCAATACTCTAGAAAAATATATTAAGAAATTTATACAAAATAGTTAAATTGTGCAAACCAAACTTAGGAGACAGAAAGAGCCCTTGATAATACTTAAGATACTTACTTACTTAGAAATCATTAAAAAATTTTTAATAAAAATTATTCCACCTATAACCAAAGATTCTTAATTTAAAATCGATGGTAGAAGCCTTTACTTAGTGGAATTCCATAGATGAGTATGTAAAAATATAATAACCTTGCAAAAATTCCATGAAAAATATACATTTATTTGCGACCAGTTTCAAACAATGCCAGATGATGAACATAAATGTTTGAAACCAGTAGCAAATTAATATATATTTTTTGTAAGGTTATTATATTTTTATGTACTCATTCTTCATTTAATACTACATTTCACAAGTAATTTGTATCAATAAAAACACATTTCATCAAAATTCATATTTTCTCTATTTCCTTATCTATTGACATCAGAAATGGGTCAACTCAACAGGCACTGACAACTTGACCCTCTATGATGACTAAGAGTGATAATATGAACTCTAGCTTGTTCAGCACATATTTGGTTAATTCAGTTCTCAATTACTTAAGACAACTTCAATCGCTAAATGCAAGTTCTTTTTATTCATATATAAATGCTAAATCATACATATAAACAATGTATTCACTTTTTAATTAAGTTTCAAAACATCCAAGATGACCAATTACATAGAATCGTCAAATAGACTATAAATATAGAATAAAAACTAAATACAAAACAATAATAACAAATGAACAACGTGAGAAAAACTAATAAATACATGGCAGCAGAGAGATTATTAAGATAATTACTATTGGATTGAGTCTCAAATAAATATGATACAGGAAATGTAATTCAGTAACAATAATCTTTTAAAATAAGTATTAGAAAATTTTTCAACACTAATAAATCAGATGACTCCAAAGTTACTTGTAAGTTTCTATCAACGGTTCTAAATTCCTAAGTTTCGTACTGTCAATAAAAAATAAAGCGTACAAAGTGAACGTGTGTATGTTAAGTACTTACTCTGTATCTTTATCATACGTGCGCGAACAGGAGATTTGTGGTTTAAAATTCTAAGCATTGTCTCAGTAATTAATTTATAAGCTAAATGCAAGAAAATTTTAATCGATTAGAGAAAATGAAAACACGACAACCTATTAAATGACAGCAATCATCAGCCGAACATCCGAAAGAAACTAGTGTCATCACAACGGATGAATGTTTACGTTTCAGAAACAGTCCA
This sequence comes from Pantala flavescens, assembly GCA_020796165.1. Classification (NCBI taxonomy): domain Eukaryota; kingdom Metazoa; phylum Arthropoda; class Insecta; order Odonata; family Libellulidae; genus Pantala; species Pantala flavescens. Next base: position 6,634,999 of record CM036878.1, on the reverse strand, counting down.
GCTACTACAAGATCATATAAAAACATTGATGCTATCTTCCGTTATATGTCATTTTTCGGTAAAACGAAGTATATCACTATGTGCATGACACTAAATGCATGTCTCACGTAAGTATCTGATAATTATCCCATTCTTTGATATAGGTATGCATGACACACTCATCCGGAAAACAAACGCTTTTGGACAAAAATGTCGAGCATAACACAAAGATCACTTCACTTCAAGCGTGGAAACTCATTTCCTAAAGTCAATCATAGCTAATTCTTTCTGCACGTTACAATTAAAAGCTTAGAAATAGACTTCAAGACGAAATTGTAAGGTTCATAATAATGGCAAATGGCTATACTCACCCGATGATCTACTCTCTTCTAAAATCTTGTAACTGCTTTGACTGCAGGACATCCGAGACTCTTGAGCATGCATCATGCTGATAGTCTATAAATAAAAGGTTTGTAAAACGGTATTCACGTAAAACATAATTACTTGGAGGATGATATTATCACTTAAAATCCATCCCAACTTCTAGAAATGGTAATCCATTTGCACACCCATTGCTGAGCATATCGTACTACGCATGCGAGAGAAGTTCGATATATATCTAACTTTGTTTTGTTTTTGAAATCATCAGGCCGATATCTTGAAACAGTCAGTAACTCTTAAAACAACATTAACAGGAAAAGATTTTAAAAGGATTTATTTTAAGAAATTACCTCACAGAATCACATTTACATAATTTTTGAGTCCATCCTTTAGTTTAAGCTTCATATGCATCCAAGCATTGTATAGTATTTAGTAATCTTTCGTACATTATTTACCTCTCTCTACATAAGAAATGCTAAAATCCAACCACTAACTCAGTCTAATCATATAATTACCATTACATACGACTTTCGACCATCATGCAGCAAAAATTTCAACGATCTGCCGTGATTCGATTGAGAAATAGGTTACTGTGAGAGTATACGAGTTAAGTCCCATATAATAAATAAAGAGAGGATATATGTACAGAAAAACGTAATTTCCCATAGAATTTTAATGATCAGCAACGAAAATGAACCTAATTTTATATTTTAGAAATATTCCTTGCGGCCAAACGAAGATTTTGTCCTCTTATTAACCGACACCGATGTATATTTATGCATGGTACACATAAATTTAAGCGTTCTTAGATAGACAAGTCTATACACAGTTCGCTTTTCACCATAAGAGTTCACTCTAGAGTAAAATAATTTAAATATAGGTCATGAAATCAAAAAAGCAATAGAATTGGAGAAAATTGAAATATAAATACGAAAAAATTCACCTTATCAAGAGAAACATAATAAAGTAAAGATAGATGCGAAGGTTTTAATTTTTACGAAGATTTGAGATAAATGATTCGGAAAGATTTTTCAGAAGAAATCATTTTGTAAGCCATCTCTGCTTCAAAGTGGATCATATAAAGAAATAGATGGGACATTTTAGAACTGCTTTCTATTTATTTCGATCGCCTGAGATGCTCACTAACCACGCAGGCGAAAGGGTATTACATTGAAGTTTAAGATAACTAAAGAATGAAATAAATAATTGACATACAGTTATCCGCCGGTAGTTAATAATTTTTATCTAATTTTAAGTCATCAAAATGTCATAATTAACGAGCCAAAGGTTTCTGTTAAGTACTTGCTTCCTGGGTTACAACTTTTAAAATATAGTAGGCTCAGACAGCATAAAGTTATTACATGAGTTTAACGCTGTTAAATAAAGACATTAAAATTATTTTAAGGCAAAGTGACGATGCAGATAGAAGTGACCCAGCTTCACTTGATAGAAATATTTCTGGTGCGGTGCACTTTGAAGGTGACTCGCGATCTTTGAAAATTATCACCAATATACGGTTTGTTCCGAATAAATGTTTTCCTCATGAATATGAATTATTATTAATAAGATATTTCGATTAATTTTAATTACATTCGCGAGAAAAAAACAAAATATCCATTTACTGACATTCATAATAGTAAAATTTGCCTTTCAAAATCGTAACAGTATCTTTGTAAATGCTAGAACATTATGTTTCAAAATCTCAGATCCTAATAAAACCTGAATAAAGTTGAGAAGTTTTTGTAATATTTCTAAGATTTTATGAAACGAGTGTATTATCTACCAAAGAACATTATTAGTTAGCCTACATATGCAATGAAGTAACTCAAATACTAATAAATACTATACTGTACTCAACTAAAAATAATACATGGAAAACGATTTGAAAATCACTTTCCAATATAATTATTTTATGAAGATAAATGATTTAACCTGTAAAGCAGTTAAAAAAGATAAAATATTTAAATACTTAAAATAAGAATGAGGATCTAAGTTTGGTCTGTGATATGGAAACCCATTCTGAGTGAATAAACATAACACACAAATTCCATCTTGGATGGCCGATGGATTTGTGGAATAACATTCTAAATACTACTACTATTTCTATTCTAGAAATGGTAGTAGTATTTTTCCTTCTACTTAAACATAACACAATAAAAATTTTAAATCAATAGAAAAAATTTAAAAGGAACAGATGCAAAACAATAAATATTTCTGCAGTAAAACAAACAAAATTTAAACTAATGCTATAAAAATATACAAAAACCAAGGAATTAAGAAAATAATACTGAAATTACAGTCCCATCAGTATCCTTGTTGTTTTCTTGACTCTCATAGTTATAGCAACAAGTGATGTGAGGCTGAGTGATGGAGAACAACATAATCCTCTACCCAGCCAACAGATAACTCCTTATTTAAAAGCGTATAAAATTTAATGGATTACATCAACTTATAAGAGGTTTTAGACACAACAAATATATGAGGGTCCATTTGTACAAAGCTTTGCAGAGTATACTTGAGTATCAGTTAATACCTACTCTATATGAAGCTCCTGGAAGTAGAAGATATTTTCTCCGATATATAAAAATGCAACAGTTTGTTAACGATCATGAAATATAAAGCTAAATGAGTAAAATGGGAAATTAGGTAAGGTGGCAATTATACTACCTATCCACAGCATTCAAGGATGAAGTATTTAAATCTTCAGACTAGGAGGAAAAGGGTCAAAAGATAGATAGCTGATATCCATAGTCACCCAAGGTACAGAATAATTAGCTTAGATATGGATAGAAGTTTTACTGGTACATCATAAGAAGGGAAAAGATATATTACAGATAAACATATCCATAACATTCAAAGGAAGTTTTGACAATTACATTTTCAGTGTCAACTTATGGAGGTGGAAGTTTGTTGAGATGAAATTTGGCACAATAAGAAAAGAAAAACTTCAAACAATATAGAGGGATACTAATATCACCGAAGTGAAGTTAGCAAGGTATGTCTGAATTTTTCATTAATCAAATTTTGTTTTCTTTCCTAAATTTTATTTTATTTACCAAATGTACCTGAATTGATAAAATTTGGAAATCTTTGAGAGGTCTACATTCAAATCCTGAACATGCCAGGTAATAATGAGATACAAAATACAATTTACTAACGTACATAAAATGAAAAGTTTTGAATAAAATAATAAAATGTTGAATTCAGAAAGATAAAACAGAGAAAAAATATCATAAAATCACTAAAGAGCACATCAGACATTGATATTTAACGTAAGATAAATAAAAAAGATTATTTTTATAAACGCACGCACGCAATACAAATATTCTCAAAAACGTTCCCGAGAGAAAATTATACAGGAATCAATTGCTATAGCTATAATTGTAGTGTAATATAGGCTACGTAATTCTCTTTAACTTCATGAGTCATCATTAATTCAGATTAAGATGACATATCGTTGCTATATTCGGGTAAGATAATCGATACATAGGCAGACATGCGAGAGTAAACTGGAAGATAATTTCCGATGTTGAGTGATATTATTACTGGCTTTGATTAGGACGTTTTCAAACATATTACTTTTATTCCGCACCGACGACCCTTGATGCATGTACATTAATAAACTCACTACAATTACATTATATGTATATATATTATTATAAAATAACATTAATTAATAGCTTTATAATATATCCAAATATAAATAAATAACGACCAGAAGTAGTTAACACAAGAACAAGTAAAGATTCAAAGAGCGAATTACGAGTGCATATTCGTTCTGGCCATACTGACTTGGTGCGGTAAAACTAATGCGTAGTACATGATATGTAACGCTTATAACACTAATGAATTTTCTATTGAGTGTGCCCGAGAGCCGTAGTATTTACCTGCGCAGTCAACATCGCTCCATTCCAACTCCATTACTGTTTGGCGGGACTGTTTACAAATCACCATATTATATATTTTAAGATAATATATTAAACTAAAAATTAAAGAAGCTTCTAAGATAAAAATAACATTATTTAAATTCGTTTTATTATTATAAAATGTATTTTCAAGATTTTTAATTTAAAATATCAACTGATTTTCGTCGTTCAAGTGTTTATTGTGCATCGAAGAGAAAAAAGATGGAGTCAAAGTTGTTTCTCCGTTTTGAGAGATTGTAAATTGTGTCCTCATATTATACTGTCAGCAGAATACTTGTCCTGCGGATATGTCCTAATTAATCTATTCAGTTTTTAAGTAAATTTTGAGTTCCATGTTAGTAGTGATATTATATGAAATCTACGCGAACGTCTCGAAGTATATGATAATTTAATTGCCATCAGGAGCAAAGTAATTTTCGCAAGTGATAAAGAAATTCTTCTGAATATGAATATCAAAATGTGAGTGTTTATTAAATATATATAAATATTGAGCCAATACTCAGGGAATAGGGAAGTCGTGTTTCACATTTTTCGGATGAGAGAAATTTGTTGAATTCGATTTGTAAACTCTAAGAGATTAATAAAATTGATTCATTACCAGATAAAGTGTTGAGGTTTATTTATTTTTAAACGATAGATCAATTTTGGCCAATAATGGAGGTAATAAATTAGTTATTTTACAAAATATCAATGTTTGAAGTTTTAAGGAGATATGATACCAAATAGTTGGAGAGGATTTTAGTTCTCTTTGCAACTTTCCATAATTTTCAGAGATTTCTACATTTATTACTGATTTCATATAGTTGTCTCTAAAATGGTCTAAATTAAATGTAAGTCAAAAGTGGATAATGTTAGGTAACTCTTGTTGATGAACAGGAATAAGTTTGTTGAAACTCAAATTCAAGATTTCGAGGAAACAAAAAATTAACTTCAATATTCAGATAGTCATTTTTAGAAATCATCTAGGAATGATTCTCATCAATTTTATTGACTTAACAAGTTTGAGCTCGCTTATTTTTAAGGGGGCTGAAAACGGATCTAAGCTGCATGTTTACATTATTAAATAATTAAGTTTTTTCTCAATGCAGAAGTTAAAATAGCACAAGCAATCGCCATAAATGATTGTACCGAGAGATTTCAATTTGTTTTTTCATATCGTTCTATTGTATTTAAGTTTGAATTGATGTGAGATTTATTTATTTAACTTAGACCGCACAAACGTTCATTTTTTCGACAATAACAGCTAGGATCCTTAACTCAACAAATGGGGATACACATACATCTACATTATAAGAGAAACATTTCCTCCTTAGTCAAGACCTCGGCCTTTGGAAGTTAATACGCTTACCATGAGACATATGATAAATAACGTACAATTAAAAAGAAAAATACATTGTAATAGTTATCCTTCAGCTCATCAATTTTTTGACTACTCTAAGACATCGCTTTTTTAAATTTCTATCCTTATTTTCTGATATTTCAATTATCTATATGTATTACCAGATATTATGTAATATAATAGGTCTACCGGAAAGTTCTGTCCGTTTTTAGAATGAAACAAAAGAAAAGATTTTTTCATACTTTGAATAAAGTTTTTTGAATAATTTAATTACTATCATTATTTATGACATCTCTACAGCGTGATAGCATTTTGTATATCCCATTTTTAAAGAATGTCTTATCTCTAGAGGCCAAAAATCCGTTCCGGTTACAATGTTTCAACAATTAAGCTCATATTCATTAAACACATATTTGGCTCTCTCTTTCGATCACTTACAATGTACACACATTTTCGTCTTATATGAATAAAACGAAGACCATTCTCGTTAGTATTAAGTGAGATGCGTTCGCATACCAATGGTTTCTGTCCTTACAAATTTTCTTGAAGGGCAAATAATTCAAGAAAGAAGAAGAAATCAGACAAACACCGGTTAAATTTTTGGCCTCTAGAGATAAGACATTCTTTAAAAATGGGATATATAAAATGTTATCACGCTGTAGTGATGTTATAAATAATGATAGTAATTAAATTATTCAAAAAACTTTATTCAAAGTATGAAAAAATCTTTTCTTTTGTTTCATTCTAAAAACGGACAGAACTTTCCGGTAGACCTAATATATAGAAATGACTATCTATCATGAAATTTAAAATACGCTCAATATTTCAAGAATATCTGTTTGCGGTTGAAATAACTTATTATTATTATCGTATTTAATTGGAAAAAAGCTTCATGAAGAAGGTAGCCCATAGAAATATTTTTTTATAATCGAATCCAATCCTAATGTAATTGAAGAATTTTAATTAATTGAAAAACTCATCTATTCATCGTAAGAACTAAATACACATCCGAAACTGAAAAACAGTAGTTTTTAGAAAAGCCAAATATAATCGAAAGGTACTTATTTTCTTATATATTAATGAGCATTTTTTCAGGAGAAATTCTCTTCTCAATTACTATCAACCACGATTAGAGTACAGCTTGTTCAGTGATTGCTAATCAGTCAATATTGTGTTATATATATATATATATATATATATATATATATATATATATATATAGTTCTTTTTTAGAGACGCTGAAAATGTCAAATGTTGCTCATTTCTATATCTTGGCAGGGTTTTGACCTTTAAGGAATCTACTTCATGCATTGAACAAGCAAAAATCAGTAAAGTGTAATGCTAAAAACAAGGAACTGACACTAATATTAAGCTGCTATTCCTTACCGACAAAAAATTCAAATTTTAATCATAACAGCTTTTTGGTAAATGAGAATTGATTTTACTAAACTACAGTACTTATGTAAAAGACAATGGATACTGGACCTTACAATTCATCCATTTTAAGTTAATTTTGAGTCAACTCACCGAAAAAGTTTTCTTCTTTGGAATTTTTTTCCTTGGGAATGCCTTCATGATGACGGACAGTAGAGTACAAGAGTAGTTACAAAATTATCTAGCGCAAACCTTGATTCTTCTTAACGATGTTTCCGATAAGATGTAATTTTCTACTTTTTATGCTAACTACTCTTGTAAATAATAGTTGGAACCAGAAGTCTAGAAAGTAACTATGGTATCTTTGATCTCCTGAGATGGATTATACGATGACCGGCCACAGGTTAGTTTCCAGCAATCTGAAAAAGGAGCAATATAACAATTCAATTGTCATTTTGCAAGAATGAATAAAAAACTTCAGTAATCGAATATACTTTTGTTGTATTCTCTTTCTTAAGATGTTTCAGTAGACGGATTTTCAACTACTATGAAGATTACATACTATTTCCTGAGAAAAAAATGGAACTGATTTTGAAAAATAAATCTGCCTGTTAAACCCGCACTTAATTTGTAAAAGATTCTGTTAATTTTTAAGATTATGGATTGCTTACTACTTTCTCTGTTACATTCATTCAAAGTTTAACACTGAGATACTTATGCTGTGTATAAACGTTTGGTATAAGAAACATAAATGGAAAACTCATATTTAGAAATATTCTCATCCTTCTTGCGGTCATCTTCCTTTAAATAAGAGGCAATCATTTTCCAGTTATCTCTGCAAGATACTTCTAGTAAACCGAATGATATCCCGCAGGGAAGAAAAGAACGCCTTCAAGAGATTAGCAAACCGAACTTTCTCCTAAATCTGCTGTCGAAAGAAGAAACAAAAGTAATGACCTGTCCATGGGTTTCGTCCGAACACGAGGAACGTCCGATTTCTTCATTTAGCGGAGGTTGAGAACTTGGAAACTAAGGTATGCGGCGCATATTTTCATTTGAAGATATTCATGAAATATTTAAGATACATGTACATTGAATAATTCATGACACTTGCTTTTTGTTCGTAATGTATTTATTGATCGATAATAATCATGGAGATTTTTCTGACAGCAATTTTATAATCCACTAATTAAGAAAATATTGCTTCCATAAAATCAAAATTTGATATACTCCATGTGTAGGAGAAGCGGTTGGTATTGACGGTTTTGAAATCATGGCTTGAAAATGATTTAAGAATATATATTGTATGCACATTTCAGGACATTTATACGCATGATATCATACAAATCTTCCTTTAAAATTCCTTATACACAGACAATAAAAATTGTTGTATCGCTCTCAAAACAGGATGATAAGGGAGAGTTCAAATTTACCAACATTTACAATTTATCTTGTTTTATTTATCATCAAAAAAATAAAAACGTAAGAATAACTTTTATATTTTTTACACAAACTACTAATACGACCGGTACTGGAATAACGAATTCGATTCGTCATATGATTATTTTTATTATGACTCATACCGTAAAAATTCACACAAGTCCATTAGTGGAATTTGCGATGTTTGATAGGCCTTTTCTTACAAAAATCCACAAAAGAATCACTGTTCTCAGACTCGATTATCTCTTTCACAAACTCTCCAACTTTCAAATTAGCGCAGTGGTCGAACGAAAAGTTTAAACGATGACCTCTTAAACAACAAACCTCTTAAAAAACGCAATCCAGTTTTTCGAATTATCAATACATGTTACGTTAGGGGAAATTTTTTTTCGATGTCATTTACATTTACATAAATACCTCGCGAACCGCCTTATGGCAAGGGAAATGTCATGTCTCTTTTCCAAAGTATTCCTTTAGATACCACGTACCAAATCCAATTCCAACACGACCTGAATCAGCGCACACATTTAAAAGCATTAGAGGACAAAGAAAACAAATTCATAAAATTTCCGTATGCATCGGGAATCACAAACCTTGACTTAGAAATACTGTATTTAATTTCACTTCAATTTTCTCTAATAAAATTAACTATCAAATCCTATCCCAACTCCTTAAGATACCAATCCTACATTAAGTAAATTCAGTATGTACGTAATATCTTGCCATGACTGCGAGCCTAGTATGATGACTCTAACATACTGATAGAAACCAAATTCAAAGAACAAGTCCCCCACTTCTAAAACTATCATGTTAACAGATCGAGCGTTATACAAAAAATTAGGAAAACAATCACAAAATTAAAAAAAGAAAATAACAGTATGCAAACTTTTGTATTATTAATATCTGATGGCGAAGTATATTGTAAAAATGAGCGGACAGCATATTATCTAATAATACTGTTTTATCATAACAAGGATCTTTATCTCATTCTTCGTACATAAACGATTAAATTTTTTTCCGGCTGGATATCAATTCAAAGAAGAACTGGTTTTGGACATTTAATAATAATTTTGTATACTTTGTTCTTTTTCTCGAGCATTAAGTTTCACCATTTCAAAGAATGGTTAATATTTATTCATCGAATAAAAGTACTCCTTGATAATTCAGAACAATCTCTTAAAATACCTTTCTTATGCGTAAAATTTAAGTAATGTGAATTACTATGATTAAAGTCAACGGAATAGGAGCCAGAAATAAATCAGTTCACCCTCAACTTACTAGGCCAGTATTGTAGATTGAGTTCGAGAAGAACTTAGCCAAATTGTTTGGTTTCTCTATGGGAGAGGGGAATATTGCCTTTCGGCTATTCTCGGATTTGCGTGTAATACAAGTATTGCGTTTAGATATAAAATTTACAATATTTATACAAATATATAATCTATGTTATTATTATTATTATTATTATTCTGTATTCCCAAAGTAAAAATTTTACCGTTCCAGAGCAAAATAATGTAAACATAAATCCATGTTAATAAGATATGCAGAACAAATACATACAATCAGCCGTTTCTATATTCGCTTGAAATTATGCAGCAAGCACGTAAATATTTCGTTTTAATGTTTTTCATATGGTTATTAGTAATTCTATTTTAAAAAGAAATAAATTAAAAATCGCATCCATCTACAAACACCTTCATTAAATTAAACCACTATTTTATTAATATATTAATCCCATAATGTTAAAAAGTATGTTAAATAAAATAAAATTTAAGAAAGTTTAACATTTAAACTTTTATTGTGTAAATAAAATGGTATGAAGTAACTCATCAAAGAAGAAATGTAGACAGTTCAATGTGGATTATCTCAAGTACAAATTGATAGTCACCTACAAAGAAGCACTCGCCTATGTGTTTACTATGGGAAAGGGTGTTTTCAAATGAGGCGATCAAACCTTCCAGACTAATTGACAATTAGAGGAAGGCACATTTAGTCACTTCATGACAGAGTACACAATTTTCGAATGCTTTCGAGTATGTTAAGTAATGCTTCAAAACATATCACTGATGGTTTTCAATGCAACATACAATAATCTACCATTAATTGCCAAATCTGGCAAGGCACATAGAATTCGTGAAGATCTTACCAGCAGTAAGTGAAATCCTGAATTATAGTCTGCATAAGCCACCATATGATAAAAATGACTCCCTTGAGTAATAATTCAGTCCAACGATGAATAGAAATGGCTGAAATATGTTTATGGCTGAATGGCTAACATATATTGTACGGCGTATTGAGATCAACAGAGTTTGTATTACAGTAAGACAAGCCAATTTTCGCAGGTAATGAATCTTTGCTTCTTGCTTACGAATGCTTTACGAAGATGAAAATCTATCTCAGAAGTTGTTCGCAAAGCAATTAGAGACTAACGCTAAAGGAGAGCCAACATCTAGTATCATACTAGATAAATTCTTTTTGGATAAAAAATTCCGCTTTCTAACATACTTGCGACAGATGCAAGTCTGTAAATAGCTGGGGGTCACAATGGTTGTATTGCATTCTTGAGAAAATATGCACCAAATGTCTTTGCTATTCTTTGTCTCATTCACCGACAACATCTGGCAGCAAACTTAAGAAGACAAGGAGTAACGTAGCCTTTTTATCTGGACTTTGCAGTGTGGTATGTGTATGGAACCAAGTGGTTGAAAAAGTTTGAGAAATACCTTTTCAATCTTTTCAGATGTTCAAGTATTTCAAGTTCGTAGCGAAATGCATTGGTTTTTTATTTCCGCAATATCATTATTAGTGTTATTTTGAACAGTTCAAATTTCATTGTTCTTTGTAATTAAAAAAACATTACCCCTTTTTGCAGTGAAAATGAAATGTGCTTCAACTCCCCAACTTCTAATAGAAATATAAACTCTCATAATCATAATGTGAATCGGAATCAATTAGGATAAATTATGTCAAATAATGTAATTAAGTAGCTTACCAGTTGAGCGATGAATTCAGGTTTGCAATCTACTTATATACAAAGATTATAAATTGCATGAAAATCAAGGAATGAATCAAAATGGCGGACGCAACACAAGAACTCGTAGAACAAATCTGTTAATCAGTAGACACATCTTAATATGTACGGTATTATATATGCCAAGAATCATATCGATAAATTGCATAAATATTGCTATTAATTCTTCCCATAAATATACATATACATGTATTGAGTGGCCTTCGCACGAAAGAGAAGTGATGCAGTAAGAGTACAAAAAATGGACAGAAAATGATCCAAATTTCCAAAAGCTTCTTCTATTATAGCTTTTAGTTGTAGTTCGTATAGGAATGAATTTTCCAACGATTCATATGTTCAAGGTATAATATCGCCATAAATTAATTCAAACGAATACATATAATACAATGCACCTCGAAAGGCGGCTTGTAAGATTTAGTTAATGGAAGAAATAGTGCATATTATTCGCCCTCCAGAAACAGCGAATAAAATAGGTTAAAAAACTAAGAGATTTTATTAATTTAATTTAATTCGTTTCCCTCGAACGAAAAGCGCAATTAATCGTTTGCGTAAATAGAATCATTTTACTTATACCCTATGTCAAACACTTAATGGCGGCTCGAATGATGTTCACATATGGGCATTTAGGGTTGCATACAGCTAATAAAACAGAATATACTTCGTACAAAGTAATTTTAACGCATTATGGATAGTTGAAAATAAAGGAGCATTGAAAACTAGTTCTAAGAAATTAATTATTTAAACTTTGGAATGAAAATGAAGGAATGCGAAAAATATCTCTTATATTTTCATAATGCAACAACATAATTTCGAATAGTTTTTCGATGGAGATAGGATGAAGCTAATTTTTTTCAATATTGCTTATAAACTCCATACTAAGAAAAAATTATATATATAGCTGTTCCTAAATTTTGGTTTTTTCGATTTCCCGCAAGATCAACATAGATATAAGTTTTTAGAGCTGATTTTTTTCTGGGTATCTTGTGCACAATCTCTAATCAGCAACAATTATGAACTTATTATTTTATTTTTAAAAATAAATTTCATAGAGGAAGGCGTTGTTTTGTGGAACTCCATCTTTAATACACAATTGTGCGAAAAATAAAAATCTGTAGAAAAAAGTACGATTCCGTCTAATTATTTTTTGTATTATTTCATTTTTAAATATTAATAATTAATAATTTGGGCTCATTCTAAGAATAAAGGAAAAAAGATCACATTTAAATATAATTTCCTTTGAAAATCTTCATCTGCTAAAAAAGCAGTACATTAATATAAACAGGAGCAGATGGATAAAATACTTCGAATTATTTTTGAAGCCATTTTAAGTTAAATTAAGTTTAGTTGATTTTAGTTTCGTCCATGAATTGAAAATCTTTGTATGTGATCATTGTTGATCTTAAACACTCTTATCATAATTTTTATAAATATGATATATCCAGTGCACCTTCATTACCTCTTTCTGTATATTAGTTAAATAATAAATAGGAGTTTAATCATTATTGACTGTACCTTAACTCCTCCTTAAACCTGGGAAATGTCCCTTATAGCTCCCTCCTCCAGCTCTTTTGGTCACTTAGATGAACATCTGGACGGACCGTATCTTCTTCGATTGATGGATACCAGTAGCACAGGATAACACTTTGTAATGCACAAAGAGGAGCATAATTTATTTATTTTTAACAAAATCATAAAAAAGAAATTCAATATGTCATGCGTAAATGAAGGCGGGGCACATTCTCCTCAGACCAATTTGACCCCTTATACAAAATGTTATATCTAAAGTGTAATATGCTAATATTAGTAATTCATCAATAATAAAAATTAATAATAATTCGTATTATTCTTATAAAATATTATTATTCGTAAAATTGATACTTTAATGTATGGAAACAAAAGCGGGAAAATGAGATAAAAGATTTTTTAAAATTTTTACAAGGAAAAATACATAAGAGTTCGTCTTTTGAGAATTTAATTCCAATCTGATATATATTTTTTCCTGAAAATTAAAATCGAATTTCAGTACATTGCTGATTTTGGTTTTTTTAAGAATGATAATATCGACAGAGCGGACTTAGAATTTTCACGCTTGTCATGATATATAAATAAAGCATAAGAGCCTCGTGAAAAAGATATAAATGGCTTGTAATAACAATAGTATTCCATAGAAGAGATATTCAATTAACATAATGAATACATTCAAAACAGGAGATGGATTTTAACCATTATGAATCACATAAAATAGCCAATTTATTAAGCAAATTTGGAAAAAGAACGGTAAGAGCGGACTTAAAACTTTTTCGCCCTCCACATCCTTATTATTATTCAATAGAATATCTGAGACATTCAGAGTTTCTACTCGTATGGTACGAGTTGAACTCCTCGAGACAATAAAAAAAACCTCGCATTTTAGATAATTAGAGAACTGCCAAGCCAATTTGTTTGCGTGCTTGCGATATCATGCAAGAGTATAGCTTTTAATGAATGAAGAACACGTTGCGCGAGAAGCAAACCGTTACTTACGACAAAGGCGCGAGTTTGAAAGCTGTCAGCGCGAGAAAATCGGAAAGCAAGATGTCTGGAAGGCTTACCTTTGAAAAGGGACGAAAGGATGGGACAGCTCTCTATCTGGCCCGAGGTTGATGGTTAACACGCCCTTCCGAGGAAGGTCTGCAGGAGCTGCAGGACATCAGTGCACCCTGAGCGCAGACAGGTAGAGCAACGAATGAGGAAAATTGGTTATCGTCATACCGGCCGAGGTTCGGTGGAGGGGTTAGAGGGGAGATGAGATTTTCTGCGTAAGGGGAGGGAGCGTTGCTAGGGACAGCCTGCACAGAACCCTGACTACCCCCACTCCGCGTATCCTATTCTTCCCCCAACAAAGTTGCGAAAAACGCGATTCGCGTCCTTTTCTTCCTACACGAATTTTCCTGTTCTACGTAGTTTTTCATTGGTTTCGTCTGATCCAATAGTGTACCGCAGTTTGATTGGGAATGTGTGTCAAATGGGGAATTCATTTTTCCTGTTCCAGTAGTCCGTTTTGCTCTATATCTACAGCTCTCGGTTCCGTCAAATTGGGCAATGAACGCCATTTTCTGTTTGTACTCGTTTTCAAAATATCAAACCGCGATCAAAGTAAAGCTCCTTTTCATAAGCTATATCTTTACCATCCCTCACGTATTTAGCGGTTAATCGAGGGTCCATTCTCACGTGCAGTTACTCGTGTCTGGATAATTATGGCAGAAGGAAATGAGTGCCTTGAATCAATACCTTCTGTATTCATAAAAATAGAACACGTGCAATATATGGCAAACGGAGCGCTAAATTTTGATTCGAGGATGATGAAATCTTTCCGAAACACGCCCGATATTTATCCGATAGCCACAGATGTTTTTGTGATCGGAAATTATCAAAAGATTTTATTAATCACAAACCGATAAATTTAATCACCATAAAATTTTAATGTTGTACTTTTCTTAATTAGGAAAATAAAACTTTGTATTCTGAGCCAAATATACAAATGACAAATTAACTTTGTACGACGTATATCAAAATGCAATGGATATTTTTACTTACGCCAATATTAACAGCTTATAAAAAGATATAAATGCAAGATATAAAGGAAATGAAAATACGATGGAAAGCATATTGTTCATCCGCACGAAACATTTTGACATATACATATAGATGTCTATTAAAACTCAAATTTCAACAGAAACAGACAAACTTCGAAAGAGATACTGTAAAACGTAAGTTTGGATTAGATATGTACGTAGAGAAACTAAGATTCATAGTTTTCCATCGGTATTTTTGACATTGGATGATGGAATCTCCAAAACCATAGCCAAAAGTTCCCTTTTTAAATGAACGTTACAGTGAATGAATATATTTTTCAAAATTCCGAAATAATTGCCAAATCTCATTAACAGCAATATTAAAGACAAATTCTTGCTCTTTAGTAACATAAAACTCCAATAAATCTTCATGATGCAGATTAGTTACTTATAACAAAGAGAAAGCTGAGAGGAGTATTATAACTTATCGTTGGAAAAATATGTAGTGGCTTTAGTTCATTAAAACTTTCAGGAACAGTGTAATTAAGCAAAAACAATTTATTATTTAGACAAATTTATTTCAACAGGAAAGGAAAATATTTTACAATTTAGCTAAAACTTTGCTTGACACTTTCACTAAATTTGTGAATCATTTGTATATTGTCATTATAAAATATACATCTAACAAAATTAAAAGATTTTTAAAATTTGCAGGGTTAACATGGAAAAGGGAAAAATTGGTTCATCAGATTATCCAATGGGGCTCAATTGAGAGATTTCCGAAAAATCTTCTTTGGTATACAAATATAAATTCAGATATTATGTTTTCATTCCTGTATTATAATATTCCTCAATATCTTATCGTGGGTTTATGTTCAAGCAGGTTAAAAAAGTCAACTTGATCATATTATTAGGGTATCGCTATTATTATCATTTAAACAGCAATAAAATCTAATTATTAAGTACTTCGGTTAGACATCAAGTATTTAATCTTCATCAGTATAAAAAGCGTGCAAGAGTAGGATAGACTGATTTATATCTAGTCTATGTGGATACCATATTAGGTTTTCGGTAAGCGACAAGGTGCAATTATCTGGACTAATTAAATTTATTTCTAAATCTATTAGTTCTTTCATTAAATCTCTTTATTTTATTCGCTGTATCTGATCGACCGACATTAAAGGGAGGGTACATACTAAAAGTTCGGTTTTCCTTAAATGTTGATTCTATTAATTTATTAGGAATTTAACTCTTCTCGTTGGTCTTCTATAATCTAGCTATTCCCATCGTGCATACTTGCGCATTTTAGTTACGCTTACTTTATTTTATTTATCGCATTTATCGCACCAATTATTCACGAAACGCATCGTTTTACGTTTACACCTCTCTTATTATACATAATTTCTAGCGGCAGGATCCCATACACTACATGCACACTCAATGTGAGGTTTGACGAGCGTAAAGGAACATCGCTCGCGGATATTTTCAAAGCTACTTCTGAGTATCCTCTTAACGATTTGGAGCTTCTTCCTTAACCCTTAACTCCTATGTTAAGGTCGTAGACATTCAATGATAAGTGATTCGAGAGGGCTACTCCAAGTTCTGTAGCTGATTGTACTACAGAAATTTTTCCCCGCGGAAGCTATATGAGACTCATTACTTATTGCTTTCCGTTCAAAGAAGTTGACTACAGAATACTTGTCGATAGATTAGATCTAATTCCTATTTATCGCAGAATTTCATAATTCTATCTAAATTACATAAGATCAGTCTATCCTCACTATTATCTTTTTCCCTGCATCTACCGCAAATATATTAAACTTAATATCAAAAACATATTTTCTTGGCGTAGTTGATATACATCAAAAATAGGTGTGGTCCGATTACGCTGCCCCGTGGAACACCCGAGGTTATATTTTCTAGATATGAACGAATGCCGTCGAGTACTACTCGTTGTTTTCTATCGATCAGAAAGTTGTTATCGTTTCTATTACTTCAACATCAACTCCAGCGTCTTTTAATAAGCACAATCCTTTATAATGAGAGAACTTTTCAAATGCTTTACGGATGTCTAAAAATATTGCGTCGCTTTACCTTTTGCTTTCCAAAGGTTTCAGAATATCGTGGAGCAGTAAGGCGAGCTGGGTCTCTCAAGATCGACTTTATCGAAAACCATGTTGATTCCTACCAAATAAATTGAGACGTTTCGAGATAACTAAATAGAGAGCTTGCAATAATATGCTCCATTACTTTTGCCCTTCAGTAATGTAAAGGAAACAGGCTAGTGAAGTAGTAAAACGTTTATCTTAAGTATAGAATTTGAATGTGTTTACAGATTTATCGGAAACTAATGTAAGATAAATTGCTGTACTTTCTACTACCAGAGTAGCCAAACATATTTCATGGAGTTCTTGGTCATTTGAAGCCATTAAAAATGAATTGAACACCATTCCATTAGTATATTTATTCCATATGTTGACCTTCGTTATATATATTTCTATTTATGTGAATTATCGATCCCTCCAGAAACTTTCTCTCTTCCTCTCTCTTATTGTTCTTTATATTGTCCTTGAAGTTATTTGTAATCTCAGATATCTTTCACCGACAATAATTATGAATTTTCTATATTCTTCAGCAAGTTTCTAGATCCTCAAAATCCAGAAGATAAATCAGAAGTTACGTATCAAAATGGTCCGCAGGAGTCAGATTTCGTCAGAATACTTAAAACTGTTTTAGTAGAACTGAATTATTGGCGAACATTACGATAAATAACATCAAAATTAATATTTTACTATATTTATATATATCTAACTAATATCTTACCCTTAAAGTTCTGAATTTACAACCGTGGATAGTCTCAGTTTGAGTGAAGAAAAGCAGTAAGTGCCGTAACTGATTCTTAATTAAAATGGACATACGTCAATTGATAAAAGAAGCTGTTTAATAGAGGATGAAAATAATGTTCACAAAAAAGGGACATATTATATTGAGAAGAACTCTATTTTTATATAAAAGAGAGTAATTCCACCAATTTTCTACATTAGTTGCTAGAATCTCAAACTATGGTTTCTGCATCCAGCGTAACTGGGAATTTTAATAAAGGATTCGTAATTACCACAGATATTTTAACGGTACGACCGGTTTCGTTAGCGGGCAAACATCATCACCTGATGATGAAGCTACCGTTTCACAAAGTAACGCTTGATCATTTAACTTTATATGGGAATTTTAAACCTGTTACGGATTCCATACCCGTTCTAATAGATTTTCTATACTATATTTATTCCGCCTAACGTAAACATTCCTTCTCCAATGAGTATTCTTTTTTCCTATGTTTTCCCTCTCAAAATTGATCTTCTTTTATGACAACTACTGTACTTCATCGTTACTATACATTCATACTCTATGGATTTTCAATTTTTCCTGGGTTATGGTGCCAAATGACTGAATAATAATTGTGAATGAGAGGGATCATTCCGTCTTCTTGTAGATACATTGAATGATTTTTATAAATCGTATGCGAAAAATATTTAGCGGATATAGATATCATCAGTAAAAGATAAACTCTCATTATAATTTTTATCAATCTTTCTTAACATAGATTTCAAAATTGATTAACGTACAAAAAAGACAGCAATAATCTTCGTAACCACAACATTGTAATCGATTACCTCTACTACCGATTATCAGCCTTCTTTCCATTTGTCCCGGTAGTGTACCGTACTTCTTCTGACGTCTCTAACTTTCTCTAGCATTGCCGTTAGATGGCGTTCAGGGACAAAAATAACTCTTAAAAGTTATTTTCACCTCTTTCACACCTACTCTCGTTCCATTGTGATCTAAATACTTCAACCACACTTTTACACCAACTTTTATTCGCACAGAGATTGGACGATCCGACAATGGACAATACTAATAGTCTAGTATTTATTAGATTGTTATCCGATCTGACTGGAAACTACAACTCTTTTTGAATTCTAAACAGAGATACTTATAGAACTTCACGATATAATAATAAGAAATAGATAGAGATAATAGTAAGAAAATATTTCAGTTATATAAAAAAAGGAATTGTAAAATTTTGTATAGTGTTCTAATATCTTTTATGAATTGCGGGTTAATAAATACTTTAACATATAATGCGTATATAGGATACGAAAAATTGGGGAACTTGCTGTTTGTCAAGTTTTTTTATGACAGAGGGATCTCTTGGGTTCTCGGCCATTATTAAATTTTCTAATTAACACCCGCAATTAAAGAAGCGATTATGCCAATTTCTAGAGGGAAGAATCATATATCATTTATCATATTATTAAGAAGTTTATCATTTTTTCCGACTTCTAATTCGCTCCTTAGGATACTCATAATATCTCCTTATATTTCTGGAAAAATATCCAACCAGCATTGTAGGATTAATCTAATCCGCTATTGTTTCATTCTCATTTCAAGATATTCATCTCCCTAGAATGAATTAGAATCCGTCATGGCTAGAAACAGTTCTTAACTTGATTTCTTTGACGTATTTTGGTAGGCTTTTGATATTACCTTCTAGAAATATTAGTATTTTTCTTGTTCTGTTGTGTTCTGTCTTTTTCTGTTGTTCATTGTGGTAATTTGTATATCTCCAAAGCAACAGTTACTTAGATAAAACAATGGTAATAAACTTAAGCGGGTAATAAACCGAATATGCACAATGGCTTCAAGATATTGTTGAATTCTTTGAAATTTAAACAAATATGTCTCTCTCACATGGTGAAAACATATTGGATGAACGACTGCAAGTCGCGCAAGAGGAATTAGAAGGCACTTGCGTAACATGCACGACCAGTTAACGTGTTTGGGTCGAAGGGTCTTTGTTGTTGGATCGTCCTTCCTTTTATCGCCGACTCACTTTTATCTGTCGCTGCAGTACAAATCATACATGAAATTATCTCTCTGTAGAGTCGATTGAATGAGCGCAAAATATGCAAATATTATCGAATTAGAAATATCCTTACTAAAATAGAATTTCCAAGTTCGATGTCTTAGTTTTTTTTCCAACGAACGGTTATTCTAACAGAAGAATGTGAACTTATTCTGTATGCGCTGCTTTGTTTGTCATGTGATGTAACGCAGAGCAAATTCGAGATAAGCGACCGCAAGACGCACATGCATCTTTCTGAAGGTCAAGAGTTTTCGCGCCATACATCCTAGGAAAACAATAATAAATCGCGTCTGTATGGGAGGAGAAACAGTTCCTCATTTTCGAGAAAAGAAGAAGGCAAAGAGGACTAGAGAGTAACTTGTGAAAGAATATTAAAACGAATGCACGCATGAATATGCATGGATTGTATTACAAAGTAAAATTACGTAAACAAAGTCAAGGAGGTAGCGTTTTTTGGAATTTATTTTGTCATAATATTGCATATTCAAATAAAATATTGAAGTACAAATAGTGTATTACGAGTTTTCAAATTATGTTTCATGTATAACTAACACTAACATATAAAACACGTCCAATTTCCTATCTTTATCGGATGTTTTCATAAGATCTCCAATAAAACTAAATTTGCATTATCAAAGAGGTTGTCTTTATCGTGCAATATAAGGCATCTTCACGAATCATAAGTCTAAGAATCAAGGGTCGAAGCGTTACGGAATGTATATAAATATAACATTGACGGAATTTCTTCAGCATTAAGTCTCAATGTCATCTACAGTTTCTTAAATAAGTGAATTGTACATTATAAATATCACATGATATTTAGTCTGGAGCTCAAATAGCTGACCTTACAGTTGACTGCGACATTTTTGAAAAAGGTTATTATTTGCATTATTATTATTATTAATACAACTTTACTTAATCCGAAATAAAAATTCTATAGAAAGAGTTCTCAGAACTCCAATTTACTGAGCTGATTTCCTGTACTTAACTTCCATAAATATACTAGCCTCTTTCCTGATAAGTTGATAAGTCTCACTCTTCCAAGAAATACAGTATATAATTATGCAGCATATATATACAGCATTATAATTCTTACATATACAAACATCATACGAAAAATACGAAGAACCTTGCTTACTGTCGCTAATAATGATTTGAAGATTCTTGATAAGATCACATTCTTTAAAGCAATTATCAGCACATATGACAAGAGATAATCTCAAATGATAGTGTAAACATAACATTGTGTACCATATTTCTATTGGCATTTAAGTACATTCAAAAGTTTAAATAACATTCGACAAAGAGACAAATCAAATTGTCATTGTGTATTAATTATATTCATCCTTAGTTGAAGCATATTTCACTATTTTCAGCATATTTCCCATTTAAAATCCTTAGCAAGGAACTAAAATAGTCCATTTATTCTATTTGATTGATCAATTGAATATAATTTAGTTATCTATTATGTGTATTCACGATATAATCGCGTAGAAAGTATCCATTTTGGCAACAAGGTTTTTCCGTGAAAGTAAAATTATTAATAGGCTATATCCAATAACAACTCGTCATACAATTAGAGAAAGCTGATTTTACTGCGGAGCAAAAAGGAAAATCTTAAGTTAATAAACCTGATAAAGTTGTCGTATGAAAGCTGAAAGGTTATTTTTGACCAATTATATAAATGTTTTCATAATTTCTCTTCTAAAAATTATATTTTGGAACTCCTTCCAAAATGATCCATGATAATGTTAATATTAACTAAATTGTTAATCGAAAAACCGCAGAGTTATTTTTTCACAATTTTCTCATACACAAGACGTACGTGTAACTAACTTAGAGAGTTTTAAGAATTCTTTACACGTATTACTTGTATCTAAAATCATTCAAATTGTTTCAAAAATTGAAAATTATCCATAGAGAATGTATAAGCAAGTCTAATAAAATTTGATAAACTATTTAAATCCAAAGCAAACGACTTGAGAGCACGAAAAGGAATGAGTGTCTCAAAGTGTAACGCAGGAACACCTGAATTCGAATTCACAGCTTCGAGAGAAATAAGGAAGCACCGCTCTCTCCCGTATCGGTAATTCGATTTCAGAAACGTCTACGGTTCGTCTCCATGGTAATCTGAGCAACACGTGGGCGAAATTTTTTTTTAACCCTCCGATAATGATGTTTTCTGCTTTACCAGCTTCGCCAGGGATTTTCTGGACTGGGATTAGTTTATGCCCTTTGTCTATTTTCGGTAGACAAAACAAAAAGATCGATGTCGACATCTTCCAACCTTGAGTATGTCAACATTTTTCAATAGTAAGTAAGATAGGAAGCCATAATATTGCTTCTCGGGTCTGTATCGACAAAGGCGGACAGTAGTTCCTCTAAAAGAATATGAAGAGTGAAGAATAATTGTGAATAGTCGGCAGCGAATGAAGGAAAAGACGAATTTTCGCTCGCTGATAATTGCTTCTGATAGAAGGGTCTCGCGCAATATAACGACTTCTCATGACCAGCAAAGGTTACTGACGCAATACGCATCTGGGCACAAGAGTTTATTTGTGATATCAAATGTTTTCATTACCCTGATGGACCTTGAATACAGTGCAATAAGATTGAATCAATATCCGCTATACTTATGATATCTTGTTGAAACCCAGAAACACTCACCAAATCCAAGATCAAGACTTTAAATATAATTCACTGAAACGCGTAATTACATTCTAAAAAATCCTATTGGTCGGATCGGATCTCATATATCTTCAGCCATTTTAATTTTAATTTAATTAGATTACGCAATCAAATAACGGAGTCGATGAAATGAAATGTGGTTTTTGTTAATACGCTTATTACATCAGCTCCCGTATAATATTTTTCATACTCCCTCAAAAATCAAAGTAGGATTTTTCCGGCGCAAAAAATATTGCCTCAAAAAGCATCTCTGGGCGTGCATTAAAATTGTTCGCCTCCGTAATTTCATTGTATTCGTCGGTGCCTTTCATCTTCGAAATGCTGAGTTCTCTGCGAGCCCTTGAATAATTCAATTGAGTCACTAAACACAATTTGGAACGAAAAGAGGCTTTGCCAGTATCGAAACTTGAGTTGGTGCGGTGCATCATATATCGATTTTCCATTCATTTGAGTTCCATAAAAACATCTTGCAAACGGAGGGATTGGAGAGCATCGAATAGTGAGGAATGAATTTCACTGTTTCATGGTCCAACTTTCCACGTGATAGGTGGAATAAAGTTTTCCGATATAAAAAACTGGAAACTGATAGAACAACTAGCTTTCAATGTTTCGGTGCGACGATTCATATTAGATTTAATCATACGTAACGGAATATAATATAGAATTTCTATTTTACGGGCTGCATAACGAAGAATCTTTCTGAAAATACAGCTTTACGTTCATAAACAGACGCTTACGGGTAATTAAAATAAGAATTAATATATTTTAATATAAATTATCGATAAATTTTTAGGGAGTAAAAGAATATGATTATGCAAGAATTATTATTTTCGAGATTCAATGAAAAGTATGTTTCTGAAAATGAATTCCATCGAACTCTCTAGAATGAGACTAATGAGCAGATTCCTCAGATGCAGAAAATAGCACCAAACTATGAAAATAATTTTGATTTATCCGAATAAAAAGATAATATAAATCGAATAAAAAAATATTAACGTTTTGAAATTATTTCTGAATTTATCTTACAAGACCACTTGAAACATTTCGAAACGATTTTCTTTAGTTTTAGATATTAAAGAAATGAATGAAAAGCAAATGCATTAATAATGAATAACAATGCTGTGATAAAATGCGATAACATATACCAAAATTAGATTTAAGAATTTCAAAATTTATTCACAAAGAATAATTTTGTTTAATGAAATAACTTATGTTAATAATGTTGTTACTTCAAGTAACAGGTATCATGACTTATAAAATATTAAGAATAAAATTTCGCCTTAAAAAAAACGGAACAAGAACAGAGTCTAATAAATTATAATTTATAATTATATTTGCATATAAAATCGCAAACACAATTCTCACAAAATGCATCGATCTTTAGCGTTCTCTTAAAAATCAACTTCTTCCCGTAAAATTTTGAGAATCTTCTTCAACCTTTTTCTCCGTGAATTTCAGTCACCGTAATATCCGTCCTATTACTCCTCTACTCTAAGAGCGGTGGTCTCAAGCGAAGGGAGATGTCAAATGCTGCAAGTAATCTAATAATTCTCCCATCCGCCATTTCCGAGAGATCCGGAATTGAATTTTCGCCCACTTGCCTTTCCGTTTTTATGATACTTAAACCAGTCCCGTCTCTGCTTCCCAATGCAGCTTCCGAGAAAAAGGATATGGGATCAAAAAATGCTATCAACGAACTGATATATTAGTTAAAGGCTCGCACTAGAAATTGCATTAAGTGACCCTAGATTAATGAATGACGATCGCCGTTCGATAAAAGTTTATCTCCGTTTCTAGACGTCAGGAAAATGGATTAGTGAACCGAGCGTAAATAAATGCATTCCATTTACCATTGTGAAACTATAAGCCGTTTACAGCAAAAATATTATTCATACGTGAGATTATATTTTTCATTAAATTTATAATTCGTAATTTCTAAAAATAAAGATACATTTCCTTCCATGAATATATTTGTCCAAAAAGGTTGTAAATTTGTTTAAAGTTATTTTTGCGCAAGTTGCCTTTATTTTTGCCTCTTATAAAATGCAATGTTATTAGTAAATGCTAAATAATGTTCACGCATGCAATTTTTTAAATCCAAATTTCATTTCGGAGATTTTTTAACAATTGCATTTAATATCTTAATAGATATCCAACATATTGTATTCATCTCTATGGTTTAAGATTAAAGAATAAGTAATTCTGAAATATGATTTAATTAATGGCTTAATTTTTAATGGCAATTTTTTTATGAATAAAAATTCGAAGTTGATGCCAAAAAGAATTTCCATCTAGCTAGATCGAACTCAGGATTAACTTCAGTAAAACCAAGGTAATGTTCTTTTACTGCGCAAGTTCCTGTAAGACTTGAAGAAACTTCCCTGGATGTGTGCTCGGAATTAATAAATATTTAAATTATATATTCTTCCGACAATTTTTATAAAATCTTTTGAATATTGTCTACTTCTTATTTAGGCTTTGATTCACCCGACTGTAAAAATTTTTAAAGCTTCTTATATCCAAGGAAAGAACTTAACAAAAGTTTATAAATTAGAATTTATGCTCTCATAAATACAATACATATGCTTAAAAATTTCACTTATTTTTATTTTACAATAAAATGTTACTAAAAGTTAATTACATTAAAGTGTTTTGTATCGTGTGAGCGAGAAATAAATTTTTATAATATTACAGTGAAAGGTTAATATCAATATTTGCGCATAAAGGTTTGTATACGCAATTTAAAAAGAAAATTCAATACGGATAGAAGAAGAGAAATTCTGCGTCCGTGAAATTTTATTAAGGCGATAAATGCGAATGGGAGGAAATTAAAAGAATTTACACGCTAGTCATTAAACATCTTACGTGGTTTGAATTGTTGTGCCGTCATCGTATTACAATCAAGTTAATTTATTGCAATAGATGCACAACATTAAGTTGATTGAGGGATATCTGAAAGGTAATCTCAAACAATGAAACACATTCTCTCTAACTGCTGATATACGCTGAAGTCTCTTGCTGGATTTTCCTAGTTTAAAAATCATTATTTCAACATCCAAAAAAATCTCTCCTCAAATAGTTGAAATTTAGGTTAAAATCAAGATCGTCATTCGAAGCTTTCACATCGCAATTTGCAAAAATTAATATTAATCCGAAAAAGATGGAAAAAATATCAGTGAGTGGCGATTTGATTAAGTATCTTACTTCATCGTATCGTTGGAGAGGTTTAGTCGATAACATAACAATAGTGAAGTATTATCTTTCGTTTCGTTGATTGAATCTTATACCATTTATCTCGATGAAATATATCTTGATTTGCTATTTTGGTCGAAAATGGAACAAATTGATCACTTTCTCCTTCGTTTTCATAAATAAACAGAAAGATTTTACCAGATTGGACGTTCGGATGTTTACACCAGTAACTCAGCCAAGGAAAACAGACGAGTCATTGGACTCCATGCGTCTAACAAATATCAGCGAAAAACAATTAGATATCAATAGATCTAGATCCAATCTTACCACGACCATGATGGATATTTGTTTCCTGAACTGGGAGGCCTCTCTACGTGCGTACGTGCCTAAAAATCGTTCACGGCCAATTTTCCAACCCTTAGGGTGTATTCTAAAAGCGAAAGGTCCTTCGCTCGAGCACGAAGTGCGGGGAAAGCAGTGGGAACGTACACGTAAGGCGTAAAGGTCTTTCAAAACTTGCGGCTTTGCCGACCACTGCTTCAGTCGGAGAGGAAGAAGGGGAAGATAAACGTTCCGTAAGGCTTCGTACACAGACAACTCTGATCACACTTCTAAGAAAGGAGTTTAACGGAGTGTCACGTCGGATACATTTTGTGCACGTGCTACAATTTCAATCACAGTCGGTGCACGCCAGTTGCCAAGGGAACGCCAGGAAGCAGAGGAGAGTAAGTGACGCTAACGATCTTTAATTTTTTTCTCGTCCTCAGCCCGTGAGGAGATGATGGGCTCTATCAAAGCCGATGGCGAACTGCCAAACGTAAAAAAGTAAAGTGGAAAACGAGTATGGTGCGATTGAAGTGAACATGTGCTGTGATTTGAGAGGTTAAAGCTCGTTCTAATATTTTATAGCGGCATAATATTTTCACGAGTATTCTTTTTCGATTGTTTTTCCGAGGAGGTTATCAATCATTGACCGAATATGAACCCAAATGTCGTTGAGTCGAGGAAAAGAAAAGTAATTGAGTATTATTGCTTGAATGGATCGCTCTGTATGGAGATATATACGATATATCGTAAATCAAACGACGCATATTTTCGAGAGGAAACGGACAGAAGGAAAATATCTTTCTTAAAGTACTTATTTTGACGCCTCATTTGCATGGGCATCCGAGATCATCAGGTGGTTTTGTTACCCGCCGAACCCTCAAACACAACAAACGCTGTTACGAGGAAAGTTAGCGCGATTTGCATTCTACGGAAAGTCCGCGTGAACTCATCGATTTTACGGATCAGTCCTGATGGATAAATATGCTCGAAGTTAAACAGGCGTAGAGTACAGCGACGATGTAGAGAGAGAAATCCGATAATTCCACTTTTCTGTAGGAAAATTAAATCGAGGATAATGAAGAGGCTACGGCGGCATCTTTTCGATCTCCGTTCCATTATATTTTATCTGTCCGAGAGGCGCATTGCCAATATCATCCCTCTCGGCGAAACTCATTTCATTTTCGCATAACGTAGTTAACCCTCCGTTTTGCAGCGGGGAGAATTGGTGGGCATTGAATGTAATGGACTTGGATTGAAGAGGATGAGGCATGCTGTGAACACGCTAAACGACAGCTGTCGAGAGGGGGATCTGCCGTTTTCCGTTGCGGATTTCGCAATTAATTTCGCAAATTGGCCCCGACCAAACTACAGGATTTGGTTTCGCGAAAAAAAGAGGATTAAAAAAAAACGCTTTGATTGAAAATGTTTGTGTGGTCTGTGGGGGTCACTGTGGACCGGAAATTCGTAGAGGGCTATATTACGTGATGGATTTTCTGTTAAAACAATAGTATGGACTTAATAAATAATATAATATAGGTAATTTTTACTTTATCGATTTAAAACCAAATTAACTTAATCACCCGACGCTTTCACTTAGAGATGTAAATGTTACAATTTATTAACTAGTGGCAATACCAAATGCGAGGAGATCTGTAAAAATGATGCAAATTAATAGCTGTGAGTAAACCCAAGCTCAGCAAAAAATAAGAAAGAGAAACCCTCGCAACAAAAATGCACAATTTTGTAATATTTCTCCTATTTTTCCATCAAACTCATCCAGGCTATTTTTTATATTTATTTTAATTTTTTATGATGTAATTTTACAATAACTCGGGGAACATTATTGAGGAATTTTATTGTGGTTCGTTTTATTCTCATATTTAAAATTTGCAATATCATTCATAAAAATCCACATTAAGGTTTGCGGGTAATTTTAACAGAACACCTTACCCTTTTCTAAATTCATTCTGCTTTCCAATAAAATGGCTTTCCAATTTCGGAAAGTAAAGTTTAAAGTAGAATACCCCTACCATCTCGTACCAAAATAATGCATAATGAAAAACTTAAGGTAAATGCCATTATACTTTCCCCGAAGTCACGCCTTTTCAATTTCAAAATAATGCATGCTGAATTTTCGCAACTCAACATCGATATCCGACAACAGATTCCGCAAAAGTGAAAATAATTCGTGAAAATGGTCCATGCATCAGCTCCATCGTGAGGATCAAGCACGAATTCCGCCGAAAGTGATCAGACAGCGGAACAAAATATTCGGAAAAAAAAAGTGCAATTCAAACAATTTTTCTGTTAATCCAATATCGGCAGGAAACGGCACGAGAAAAGATTTTGCGAGAGGAGGAGGGCATCCGATTGATTTCCAGCTGTGCTTCTCTGTATTATCTCCGTTTCCTCAATCGTCCCTTAGTTGACCTATGGATCTCCATGGCAACCGACAGTGACGCACGGCCAAAGGGCGGGAAAGTGCCGATAAAATCCACATGGAGGAAATAGGAGATTTGCAAAAGTTCCTTAGAAGTGTGCTGTCTCAGGAGAATTCGCCGGAGTGACTTTCCTAGGTTGATGCGTGACTCATGTTTGCAGCGCACACAAACTTCTTTAGCTCGATTGGGATTTCAAAATTTGATTAGCGCTCCCTTAAGGTCAACGTAATAATCATAACCTCGGGTTGCAAAATTAAGGCATTCTCACGTTCACTCAACTTCCTGGAAATTATATTTAATACCTTTTCGTTATTTATATAAAAAACAACATTCTATTCAAATTTACCGAACCTGACTAAATACTGGCTCACGTGATACTGAGAAGGAAAAGCGATATTTACTGCTTTTGCAACGGTAACATTTTCAAGATGATGTGTGTGCACATGACGACATCAGCTGCATATATATTTAGAATCATTTTATCATACTGCCACAATTTTCCGTAAGGAAGAATTTTCTACGCTTAAACAATCATGCAGTAAGGGAAAGAGCTTTCGTAGGAAAAGTATGTTGACATTTGGTGAGTTTTGGTATTGGTATTCAACCTCATCCCTAAATGATGACGAAATTAATATGAATCGAGTTCACCTCACTGAGTCAGTCATTATTTTCGATTTTTAAAACCTTTCCCTATAGGATAAAATTTTCTGGATTGTCACACTAAACGTACAATTAAAAAAAGTATAAATGAAATATCGTCAATTAAAGACTTAGATTTAAAAATGGACTACATAGTCTGAGTATCGCCCATCAGAAAGATGAATATTTTCTTCACCAAGGGAAATAGAATAAATTAAATTTCGGGATTATTTTCATTGATAATTTTCATTCCCTTTCACCCATTTTGTAAAACTTAATTACGTCAAACAGGATTAAAACATACGTTTTTAAGACCATGTATTTATTTCTTCATACCCTGTCTTTTATTAAGGTTTCAGCAATTAGCATCGTCTTTTGAAGTTTTACCAACTAAATTTAACATCGTATGAAAATGTCCGTCTGTGATATTAGTTACTTAGAGAAAGTCGGCCATTAAAACAAAGAAGTGCTATTAAATCGAGGAAAAAAATTTTTTAGGAAGTGTATCATCGATTCCTTTAAATGTAAAACAATATGACCTACTTTAAAGCGTCATATATACCTATTTTCCGATACAATGCTTCTCCTTTTCATAGAATCAAACGATTATTTTCTTTTATTCAGTTTTCGCCTACATAATCATATATTCCATATCAAACTCGATCTTCTAGTCCATCATACGTAATGACGTAACTCTCCCGAGAAGTGAAAAAAACAGTGACGAGCAGTTTCTTCGTCATTCAATAAGCCTTGTTTAATTATGAACCGTTGTTTACCTTTTGTAATGCGCTTTCCACTGTAAAAGTCTCACGACACATTCTCAAAATTTAGTCCGAGGGAGAGTTCGTGAGCTCTTCAAGGAGCCAGTGGACTGTAGTAAGGTTTTCTTGTTTGCCCACTGAGGAACGGTCAACTTCAATTTCGGTTGAGGGTCGACTTTGTTTGCAATCCTTTCAAGAATATAAATGCATCGAGAGGACGAATACCTAGCATTGGAGTGAAGGACAGAGAAAGAAAGAAATTTACTTTTAGATGTCATAACTACTCCTAAATCGTAGACACAGTTCAAAGAGAGAGAGACCGACCCGGTTTCCCTTCATGGCTAATCGTCGCTAATTCGAATGTAAACTGTCGCCCTGATATTCAATTGCCCAAAGGTTTCTTTGATAATCTAGATGGAAGAATACACGCTCCATGACTTTCGTTTTCAAAGTCGTGGGTATCCCATTCACTCGGTGCTACTAAAATTCCTTCGACGGCCTGGTCTGTTTGTTGACATAAACGAAGCAGAAAATAGGTGAATGGTGGTGTAATTTACGTAATATTCCAATCGGAATTTTATATATTATAAAAAAAATAAAGATGAATCAATTTATGCCGATCTCTATGTTACTAGAAATACTATTTCATATCAGAGCGTTGTAAATAACAATGGCTTGTTAACAATATTTCAGAGATTCTATGATTCTTACGATACTAGACACTTTATCTTTCATCGCGATGATTGAGTTTTGCGATAAACGAAAGAATATACTGAAAACTTCAGACAATAATTTATCATTCATCTTCAAAAATATATGTTTTTATCCCTCCGCATAATTTTTTAAATATTATTATCAAAATAATCCATTTTATTATGGCTCAAATGCTTACCCTCCTGGAGTTCGTGTTTCGTTAATTCTTTAAATGTATAAAACACTAATTTGTTTCTCACTAATTTATTTGTCAATGAATATCTCCATTTTAATTATCGCATATAAATATCTAATTCGTAGGTGGAAGAGGAGACATATTTAATCCAAAAAAAATCAAGAAAAAAATAATGTTCGGGACGCCGAGATTTTTAAAGCTTCCTTCTCCAAAAATAAAAAAAAATACGCTCCAAGTACAGCGAGACCCTGAAATTTTCACTCGGAGATTTCATTGGCCGAGCCCCGCAGCTATAGAGATAACTTGTGCAGCTTCCTCGTGCATCTATAGCCAATGAAACAGCGATCTCTGCACCCCACGCACTTTTCTCCCTCCCTCTGCCACCCCATCTCCCTACCCTATTTATCCACGAGCACAAGTACCTCCCGGGATTTGGTAGCTGATGATTGCGTGTATTGCGAGGCCTGGGGATTGTACCCAATATGAAGGTGACTCCCTCTCCTGTTCTAGGAAACGCACCTCCATCCAAATCAGAGCATTTATTGATTTTCCTATAAGGGATGCTTCATTCCCAAGCCTCGCAAGGAAATATTTTTTTTTCTTATTTTTCGTTCCAGTCGCTCTCTCGATAAAACTGGACACGCTGTCGAAATGGTACCCGCGAGCAGTTCTCGCACGTGTCATCCGTCTCGTCCTCTTATTATTTTCGCTATTCTTGCTTACACCCCCCGCTTTCCACAGAAACATTCAGCGTAGGTTTCAAAATCATAAAAGCCAGACGAAAACAGCGTCCAGAAATATCGCTAATTTTAGCACTCAGTTTCCCCCCGACTACCCTTATCTTTTGTTACTTTCACCGAGTTATATTTCGGACGGACAAGAACAAATAAGTCCCCGAAAACTTTCCATCGCTAATAGCACGGAGCGTTCGAAAACTTTCCCGATAAGCTTTAAAGAAGCTCCCGATGCGGAGTATCGAAGATGGGATCGCGAGAGACAGAGCAACAGAGACCGCGCGCGAAAGCGCTCCCGATCGAGCCCGGGACGAATTCCGAGAATTTACTTCGTTGCAACTATAGATCATTAGAGACGCGCGTGGTATACACACTCCGGCACCTGAATTTGATCCCTCTCTGGGTACTTGGCGCACCTCCTTCCCAAAATGTGGGCGGCAGTAAATAGTTCGTAGATCAATAAGTCATCTGTGACGGAGTGGGGTGAGATTTCGAGTCGGACGCGTGAGGGAACGAACTGTTGCGCCGCACGTGTTTCACGGGCGAATCCCTTCATTCTTTAAAAAAAAACGCGTCAGCTGATTTTGAAGTCTATCAAAAAAAAAAGAATGACGTCGCTTCCAATCTG
Source organism: Pantala flavescens (assembly GCA_020796165.1). Taxonomy (NCBI): domain Eukaryota; kingdom Metazoa; phylum Arthropoda; class Insecta; order Odonata; family Libellulidae; genus Pantala; species Pantala flavescens. The sequence continues at coordinate 6,602,755 of CM036878.1, read as the reverse complement.
GGATTTCGAAATGGCGCGCAGTTTGTTCGGGGAGTGGGTAGGATGGGGATACCAAGGGTGTGTCTCTCGCGCGGGGAGTCTGTCGCTCCCACGGTCCATCGGTTCCGAAAAAATAACGTTCGATGAAAACAAAAAGATTTGCTAATCCACGAGGATGTGATGGGTTCCAACGTGCCTTCATTGTAGTCCTCGTGCCATGTCTCGGATTCTGCCCACCGCTCTTGTTGTCCGGGGGTGCCATTGCTCCACCTGTCGGCTTTAGTGTGTTTCGGATTACATTTCCCATCCCCAGAAGGGGATATCGCATCTCGTCACGCGTTCATTTCACTGCCTCTGTGAATCATCACAGAGAGAGAGAGATAATCCGTTCGCATTAATTGGACGTTGAATTAATGCACTGAATGGTTCAATCGTAGACAAGCGACGCTCTCTATCACAAATAAACCTCCGCGAATTATAAGCGCGAATGCCTATATTCCCTATCTTTCGTTTCTCCTTCTCAATGAGCCCTTGATGGCGGGATATCTTGGATCTAGAAACATGACGATAATTGTCATCGGATTATACTAGATGGGGTTCTACTACTATTCAGGGACAAGCACTGGTCAGAGGGTCTCTTCGCCCACCTACCCTTCTCCCCTTCAAGGGGGATTCAATCGACAAGCCCATGAACATGACCTATTTTCTCTCTGGAGCAAAACAAGATGGTCGTGTATACTCATGGAAAAGTGAAGCTTGCGAATTAATGATGGCACTTGAGTTGAGCGTCATAATGGCACTCGGATTGAGATGTAACAGCAACGCAATTCAAAGCCCCATTCAAAGTATACGTCGGAGGATTGAATCAGTGATTAAGCTAGAAATCTTTTCGAGGAATCGGAGAGGGAGAACATTCAAATATATTTATCTGTTCCTCTTCAGCTCCTCTTACTTTTACTTCAAGATATTAAATGATTCCACTATTTCTAAGACGTTCAAACTTCTAATGTCAATAAATATCTTGTATTTATCCTCGGCGCACTGCGTTCTTGTGAAACAACTTCTTTACCTCGCTCCTTAAATTTCGAGTACTTCCATATTCCGATAGTTGGATGATTGGCAGAGTAATCGTTGTCTTCTTTATGTAATTTCCTTTGATGAATTTTGGAATGTACCGAACGCATTGGATCTTTAAGTGAATGGTTTAAGTTCGCCATAACAACCTGGATTATGTTAGGTCTACGAACATTCTGTTACTTAATTATCAAGATGATCAACCTGGAATGAGGTACATCTATGCCTAGTCAGCCAATTAAAAATTGTAATGATATTTTATTGTATCGGCTAAGTTAAGTTAACCAATAAGACGTTCTTATGAATCTGGAAAACGAATTAAAATTGCATCATTGCGAATTTAGTCTGAATTTTCAAAACACTCCATTTTCCTCAAAAATAATGCATAAAACTTAAATTTATTTACTTCATCTATAATCACAACTAACTTTAAACGTTGTTGTACATCTTCCATTAAAAAAGACTCGTCACTTCAAACTCATTATCATATCTATGAAATTTGCTTTAAAACTGTAATAGGCTGTAATAAATTATATAATATATATGGAAAAATATGAAAAACCCACGAAAATAAATCTGGGAGTGTTTATAGCAAGAGATATATAACGTAAAAGAAGAATTTTTCGTATATATCTCGATCTGTTCTTTAAAACCTTTTGCTTTTTCATCAAACCTCGAGAGGAGAAACTTATCGATTAATTGCCCTTTTCAATCACCACTGCGCGATGGAAAATGTTTCTAAAACAGCGAATCTTTCGATGGCAAATCAATCTTTCTTTTTTATATTGGCGATTTTCGCAGAACGAATTCAGAAATTCACTTGGCTTATTTCCGTTTCCACAGGAGGCAATCGGAGGAAGCAAACCCAATTGAGGAGGACGAAGGCAAAACTCATGGAAAAAGGGGCGGATGCTGGCCGTGAGGTGGTGTTAGTGACGGGTAAGGATTACGAACTTATCGAGACAAGATACACGTGCGACGTTATAAGTGAACCCATAATATATAATAATATGTAGTACCTATAATAACAAAGTTAATGAATGTACTTACTATAGAATTTTATACGTCTGCTCGAACATTTTAAAGTACAAAAGACATTCCCAGCTCGAAATATATAATGAGATCAACTTTATGCTAAATATATCGAATATTTTGAATAACAAAGGACCGTTAGAATATCTCTGGATTTTCAGTACTAATTTCATAGTTATAAATTCTTTTAAATGCAGAGTTTTATTTCATCTATCGTTCACTTAGTCATCTCGAATAATATCGGCAAAAACTTTTGTAGCTGATATTTAATCCTTGGTATTTACCATGAAAATTAATTTTTGATATTCATCTTAGGATCAAACAGTATATTGACAATTATATTCCCTTCTTGTATATATTATTTCCTTGCAACTAATCTTTGATCACTCATATATAAATATAAAAACAGATGAATCTAGGATTCCCATTGAATTTTTGTAACAAGTACGATTAAGTGAGTAGGTAAATTTTTCCTTTGCTTCATTTAAATCCCACTTCGATTATTCCAAGAGATAGTAGATAAGAGAATATGATCACAAATGTCTCCATCGTATTACTCGTATTTTCACATGTAAACAAATCTAAGAGAGTATTATGGAGCAGTAACAAGTGGCTCATTAGATATGCAGAAACAGCACCAATATACCACTTGATGCTTCTCTGCAAAACAGAGCATCAAGACGTGAATTTTGTGACCTTATTCATCATTCATGGAGTGTAATAATTACGCCCTTTATTTGATCCCTTTAAAGGCTTAAAGGTATGCATTTCTTAACTTTTTTGTCAACATATCAGATGTATTGTAGTGGTATACTAGAGGAGCCAGTTTGTGATGATGGAAGTTTAATTTGACGATTATTTTTATAGGAAAAAACACTATTGCTTTATCTCAAAGAATCTTTAATTTCTATCGCTTAAAATTTGCCTAGTAAAGGAACAATTTCATTTATATTTCTCGAATTACTAGCTGCATATGGATTAACTTCTTCGCACAGAACTATGTATCTTATCTTTGTTCATATGCTACTCGAATTCAAGTAATAATAACATCATTTAAAAATTACATGGTTTGTTGTGTTAGCGTATGGAAGACTTCCGCCTCTGGAAAGGAAAGTCTCCGTCCGGGCTAGGATTAAAGGTTTACATGAAGATCGGATGTGTATGCGTACACGATACGATATACATGTAATTATCTATAGAGATTTATAATAGAGTTTTTCCGTTGCTAGCTTACTTGATTAAACATGGCGATACAATATTACTGATTCATGTATTGGAAAGTTTCGCTCTTGATAAAATCTTCAAGAGGAGCCCAGCATCCGCTTGGTCCCAGATAACGTTTCATGTAAGTTAACATCCCACCTGTCAATGATGCCGAATGATGTACGCGTAGTAAGCGGCTGTAGCTTTATTGATTTAACATTCTAATTCCGAGAAGAAGACCCACCCCAAACGGCGCGTTTCCTAGGCAACTTTCAGCTACCTATCATTATTCCCCTCTCCCGGAGAATTGATCAATCACGCGCAGAACTCTGACCCACTTAATGAGAGGTTGCGACAACTATTGAAAAAAAACCTCCATTATAAACTACATTCGACGTCCATTGCTTTTACGTACGCCATCTGTTGGAATTAAACTCAATCTCGAATATGGAGCGGAGACAGAATTTTAGCAATACGGAACACCTGTTGAGAATTTCCTCTCTTTCTGTTGATCTTGTTTGTGTTCCTAAGGAGAGGCGTGACAAGTGTCGCAAACCAGAGTGGTGTCTTTCTCAGGGCAAATCAATCCCATGAAGCATTCCATTAGATAACTACCATGGGTCGCTTCAAATTTATTAGTCTTGCTCTCCTCTCGAACACTGTTGCCAACTTACTCACCGTACCCTCCAGTTTTTCATTCGATACGCTGTAGGTAGGCTCCGGCTGTATTTTTAGAATAAGAAATGGTTAATATTCAGTTTTGAAATTTTGCGTAAGACTGACTTTTGAATGTAACCCAAATATATCAGTACAGAATGCGCTGCAGAAAATCATAATTTAGTTAACGTAACTAGTTATTTCTTAGTAAAATAATTCAATGGATAGTCTCTCTCAAAGGAAAATGAAAAGAAACATGTAACAGAAAATATAAATAACTTTAGGAAATCGACATTCATAATGCTCTCAGTAACGGAATATAGAAAGAATATAAAAGAATACAAAATTTTTGAATTTTGTAATTAAATGGCGGATAAGGTCATTTTAGAGTAATTTTTATAGTAATATCTCCTAAGGGTTTCACAGTTTTTTCGAGATATTTAAATTAAGTTTGACTTCTCTCAACGTGAAAACATCAAATGATCATTAAATTCAAGTTTTCGATCACCTACAGCAATACGGAAACCGTAGAAAACATAATATCTCAAATTGATAATGCTGGAAAACCTTTCGAGTGTTTTATAAAGTCACTATCACCGCTTAAGATGTTTGTCTCTTATCTTTGACTTTGTTAGCGTCGAATGCGTTTGATTTCACGGCCAAATTGCCAGTTTCGGAGAGTCAGAGGAACTTGTTGAGGTAGGTCAAAAAGATCAACACTATTTGCCCTCCTCTGATTCCCCTATCTTCGTATTTTCTTTCTATCTGACATAGTTATAAAGTATATGTAGGTTTTGAATCATCACTGTATTTCATACTCTTAAAAATTCGAAGATGAAAAAACAAACAATAATATTTTTCGAATAAAGTCTGCTGAAGAGGTACACTTAGCAGTTATACTCTATTAGCAGCTTGTTAGGTAACTCAAAAAAATATTTGGAGCATTTCCGTTATTTTGTATCAAAATTAGATACTGTTTAATAAACTGCAATTTCATATCAAAATCTAGAGTAATTTATATTATGAGGATATAATTAGACAAATGCACTTCCAGATAATACTTTAGTGAAGGATGAGTTGTCAAATACTGCGGTGACCTTTTCCAACTAAAAAGATAAAGTCAGCCCAAACTTAAGACGAAGATGAAAATATACATATCTGAAAGTAAGGGACAAAGGAAAAAATAAATCTTCGGTAAACTGTATCATTTTACTGTACTCTAATTCTTCAAGTTTCATACGTTCATTACCCATAGGGGAGTAATGTGATATAAACCATGAATGCATGCAATGACCTAAAATTCATAAATAGAAATCAGAACTTATAAGTTATATAAAATTTGCGTTGGAACTTAATAACGTCCTTTTAAAATTTTTGCGCAGGAAATCCAATCAATACACCGAATTAACAAATATATATTTAAATTTTTTCCGTTCGACCTATCTAAAATTTCCTCTACATACCTAACGAAATTCAGTAAGTAATCACTCCTAACGGAAAATATATATTGTTTATTTATTATTCCATTATTTATACCTCGATAGATGGTTTCAAACGAGGAATATAGTATTTGTAGTAGTATATAAAATAATTTAATACAATTCTGTGAATTGAGTAACATTCATTCCCATCTAACAGAAAATTCTAGACCAACAATATGGATGTTAAAGCGTAGACTAATTGTTCATTAATTCATACTTTAAATTTCGTCCTTTGTTATAATGCAAGGTGATAAAGTATCAAGTAGTACTTGGGAGAGGAGGCCTTATGTTAATTGGTAGGAATTAATCAGGTCATAATTATGCCAATTTAAACTGCCCTAACTATAAGAGTATGCCAAGGATTATACATGAATGACTAATCAATTTATATTAAAGACACAAGGAACTTTCTTGATTCGTAATGGAAAATATGAGCAAGTGGAAATAAAAATCTTCCGTCCTTATTCTGATGAATGGATGACATTTAAAACTTTTATTGATTCATTGAATACAAGAATGTGTATATTACTTAATTCATTGAATCCTGTAGACTTTATATCGTGAATCATAATCAGTATCTTAGTCTCTTATATTTCACTCAGTCATGCTGTGGTTGAAATTAATACAACTCTCATTAATGGTACAAATGAAGATTCAGCTGAGTGTAAATATAGATTTGCGCCTATAATTAATGTTTTTGCAAGCTATAATTACTAATAAACTGAAAGTATTTAATAGAATACGTTGCTTTGTACTCTTTTTCGATGATAATATTTTTATTCTAGTTTTATTACCATTGTTTAATGCATATAATATTATTTAGAGAAAAACTAATACTTTCATATTATTCAATATTTAAATTAGTCACTGTTATGGTTACTGGAAGGCTGATTTTAATGTTGCATAATATAAAATAGCAACGATGAATCATACGATGAATTGCAGAAAAATTTAACAATTGAAATAGGGCTCTGCATCACAAGTAAATGGAGAAAACTGACTTTTGTCGGTAATTGTAATTTTATTATGTATTTGATAACATATTTTTAAGAAGAATGATTTTGATCAAAACCTGTAACTCATAATTACATCTACGTTATACCATTATAGACTCCACTTCGAGAAATGTACGATAAGAAATATTTACGTATTTTTATGAATAATTTAACTAATTATTAAATTAATTATTAAAAATAATAATTTTGCATAAAACTTTCCTTGTTCACTAATAAATACTAATTAATGTGTTAGAAAATTTTAAATTTTGTAGACACTATGGATATCAGCTCTTATCTCATTCTCTTCATATGTTTATTCATATATCTTATAAAGGGCGTCTTGGGTTTCCCGAATTTTAATGCAAGGTCACTTAAGTACCTTTCCAAATTATCATATTTGCTTTTCATCAATGACGGATAGCATCTAATTGATATTTACACAACCGTCTTTGGCATTTTTCTAAATACAATACTACCATGAAAATATGGAAACCGGGCCTTTCATTTCGCATACTCGTATCACATCTTGTAAAAACAGGATAAATTTCCTGACGGTTGTAAACTTCCTGTATTTGATTCTTAAGTAATAATTATATAGTCTATCATAGATGTTACTTTCTGTTTTATAAAATCGTAAAAGAGCTCGATATATTTTTAGAATTCTAGGTAACGAAAAGAGAAAATAAGTTATCCCTACGACGCTGTTTAGAGAGTAGCAACACCTTGTACTTCCGTTACTCCGATTGTGTACTTCGAAAAGAAACTAAATTCCATTCTCTATCTTCAAGTAGCTAAGACGGATTTGGAAAACATAAAACTTATGTGGTAATTCTAAAGGGTGTAATAAAAAGACCGGTTCCTGAATGCGTCTCTGAAAGCGGATATTGTCTTGGGGAGACAGGATGGTCACGGAAGCCTTTGTTTCGGAAGCAGCCAAGGGGACGCGTTCAGACAAACGTTAGAATTCTGAACACTACGAAATTAGAAAAATACCCGAGTAAAATATCTGATTGATAAGTCCAATTCATCGATAATGGCTAAATTTGCAGCGGGATTTAGCAATGGAAATAGAAATTTGAGATGATAAACATCTAGATATCTCGTTAGAAAGGTTTAATGAAAATATTGGTCTTAAACTAGTTCAAATTCAATAAAATTACCTTTCATTTATTCATAACAAATATGCGCTAAATTTTTACACGACCTCCATAAAATTAGAGTCAAGGACTTTGATTTTCAGAGGCGATATGAATGAGATCAAATCATTACACAGCATTTTCTCATCAAGTTTAAAAAAATTGTCTATGAAAATGTTATGAAAACGTTCACCGCATAAATATTTGCGATGACCATATTCTTATCTCATCCTCATCGAGTAATGAATTATAATTCCTCCCACTACATCAAAAGGCACGCACGGTAAAATCTACAAGATTATGAAAAGAAGTTAATATCTGAACTCTTCAAAATAGGGCTGAACGATCTTAAGATTTTACAAATCATATCTTTTTCGATGATGAGAAAAAGATAGTTTGAAAGTAATTTAATAAAAATAGTAAACGTAAACTATATCAAATACTTTCACATTGGTTGATTTTTTTTTTTAAGTTCTTCTTTTCTTCCGCAATTTTTCTAAAGCATAAAAATTTACGTCGAAAGATGTAGGTTCTGAGTTTAATGGTAGTAAACAGTTCCAAATAATTTCTCAATCTTGGTCACTTAAAGATGATATATTTCATGATACTCCTTTTCAATGTCACTATTTTAATTTTGCAATCATCGCTAGCCAAGAAATCGTATATTTTTGCCGATGAAGAAACACATAGAATTTTATGAAGTTTATGTAAGCAAAAACTATTATATATTTCTACTAACCTATCCTACTAAATTTCCCTATTTACACATGAATGGAAAATTCATTCTCTCTCAAGATTTCCACATACCTTCGGAAATTTAACTCACCAAAACAACAATTAAAAATTATATCTAGGATATAATCAAGACCCTTTCTAGACACAGCTCCAAGTGGTTCAAATTTGCTTGAGCCCATGAAATTTAGTTCATAACTGGGACTTCGTACCTTCAACAAACACTTCATAATACCATTCAAGCTTCCAAAATCATTATCCCTAGTTTCACATAAATTAAAATAATAAATCGTTTTGCTATTGATTAATGGTCTTAGAGCAAAAAAAACAAACTGAGAAGAAAACAAGCGCTATTTAGAATGAGTAAATGGCGAAAGTACAACATATCTTTTTCTTACACACTAATTGTGCATCTGTATATGTGTGTGTATATACAAACATTTTCAATATCATACAGAATATCCTCTTTAAGGAATAAAATTTCGTTTCTACATATAAAGCGCAAACTCATCCTTAAACATAACAAGTTTGAAATTTCTCAACTTGGACTAGTTTCCAATGACATATTGAAGATTTATCACTCAATAATTCCTTATAAATCTGTAAATGAACTTTCCATTTTATGGTTCAGATATCAACGAAACGCATTTATAAACCAAACTGTAATTTTGATGTATTAAATTCGCTGGGGAATTGAGACAAACAGTGGACGATTGATGAAATTAGATGTAAATTTCTGTATGAATGATACCAAATGGTCATCGATATCCAAGGAGGACTCCTTTTGGAAATATTTGGGCTTGCGCGCAACGAGAATGTCCGACCAATGCAGATCTCTTAGAGCGCAGAAATTATCGGAGTCCCTGTTCGTAGATAAGAAGACCGTGGGGATATAGAGATTTTAACCTGTTGTCAATATACTTATAAACTCGGATATTCAAAATGCAATTACTCGTTTGTAACAACCTTAATCTCAGGACGCAAATCGAGAGAGAAATATCAAGAGGGGTTGAATACATTGGAGGCGCTCGAGATAATCAATAAAATTTTCGTCAGTCTGACGTAGTTGCTGAGTCACAGAATCACATCGTACCAGACAAGCGTCTCGTGCTATGAAACCACGAGCTTGGCTTTTAATCGAACATATTTCGAACAAAAGAAATTCTCTTTCATATGACGTCACTTGGAGTGACATTTTCTGGCGATGGCCGCGTGTTTTTGATGTTGACTCCGATAAATAAGAAGGTCATTCTGTAATTTTTTTAAATAGATTTTAATTGGAAAAATTGATTGTATCAATCTGTTTCTCATCGGTTTACATTTGAAGAACAGGAAAATTTCGATCTTAATTATCCAATGAAGAGAATTTCTATCGGAAAACTGACAAGATTCATTTGGGTCCTAAAATAAATAAAGAAGCCAGGTTAAATCATCATAATTTCGCAGCTTATTTATTTGATCGTTTTCACAATCGAAAATTCGCTTATTCCTCATATTCTTGTTTCTTGGGCGGAGATATGTATACCAACTCGACAAGTAAACAAAGAGGACAGGAAGCGACTTCCATGCGGCTATTCACTAACTTGACGCTGAAGCTGGCATGGCTAGTGAGGAGTTGAAAGCATTTAGATATGATTCAATGCCAGGCAGCCAATGATTTCCCAGATCGATGGCATTTAAAGCGTTACATCGGCCTCTCCGTCGATAAGGTGATTTGACGCTATAGAACTAAGAATCGGTGATAACGGATCTTATGGTCAATGCCTCTAAATTAATACGTATATACTTATCATATTTCAATTAGGAATGAGTGAGACCAGAGAGTGCAATAGACAGCGTCGCCTGACGCGGGAGGATGAGCTTTCAACTAACGGTCCCCATTCTCACGAGGATACTTCGTCCTTGAGACGCATGGTGTGGTCAGGCTTGATGTCAGGGGGTACTTAACTCGCGCTTCCTCTAAATCTCACCTCTCGAATCCTTTAGCTTCGACCCATCCATCTTTAACGCCTGGCCAATGCGTAGCAGCGAAAATTTATCGACCAATCAGCAGAAATTAGAGAAAAGCAAGAGGTAAATTGAGAGCAACGGTAAAAATGATAAATATGTTAAGTGCAAAAAATATTATATAGCCATTTATAAATTCTGTCAAAAAATTGGAGGATCTTAATACATTTTGGGAGAGGATATTCATCATAACATCAATATTTTATAAAGAAAATATACTTGCACCGAAACATTCACGATTACAGAGAAGAGAAAAGCGATTGATTTAAACAAATCAACTCAAATGAGAATAGATAAATCCAGATAAAATTTGTAATGAACAATAACTTTTCTTTTAGCTTTAGTCATCCAAAGTATTATTTCTGTCATTTTCTCCGACCGAGTTCTTTCTCTAACTCGAGTATATAAATAGCGCAGTTCTAATGCTGGCTCATATTCCACTTTTCAAAGGATACTACCTTTCTTGGTCACTACAAAAACAATAATTCGGCATGACAAGCATTTTCCGCGAACGTAAGATTTGAACACGTTTTAAATTTAAAATATTATTGATGTTTTAGAAATAAATATTTAATCATCAGTACATTTCTAAATATCTTTCCCACATCAGAGGCTTGACACAGATATTCCCTTTCTTAAGGAAAGATTAATAAATATAAAACGAATACAGCACACGCCAGTTGTTTTCCTAGAAATATCCACTTTATACTCAAATATAAAGATACAGCAAAGCCAACCCTTATAGTCTATCTAATATTATTCTATATTTTAAACCAAATTAAGGATTACTCGTATTTTGTTCAAATTATGCACTGATATTTGAGAAAAACAAATATTTAACACGAGGAGTTATTGCGTATTTTTCTATCCTACAGACATCTCAATGAAGCAGTCAATCCATTACTTTTAATCTTTCAAATTCCACTATCAAAAATTATTCTTTTATATCCAACAGCATGGGCTTGTATACCGCATTGTATTCAGGAAACTAATATTAAAAAATTTGTGGGACTTCTTAAACTTTTGTATGTAAAAGAACAATCGATATGCATTCTGTTATATTTTAAGAGAATGGAAAAGGTCAATCACTTCGTTAATGATGGAGATAAATAATGCGTGGTGCCCAATAGGTATGAAACATCTCAAAAAAGGTTTGAGTTAATATATAAATATTATATTAAATATTCATCCCAAAAATCACCAATTATCCTGTAAATTAGCAATAAATACACTTATATGTTGTCAGTTTCTTTAATCGTTTGATGAGAATAATTTCTACTCCTAAATCCTGCAAATTAATAAATTATTGGTTTTCCAAAAGGTGATGTTTTACCTTCCAATGGTCAAAAATTAAATTTTCAGAAGTAATATAACAGCAAATTCAATATTCCAACTATGACAGTAGGATTCTGCTACATAATCATATTAACCAAATCTATCACAGCTGAAGTTCTGGGATTACTCATAGAAAAAATGCAATTTTATATTTTGTAAAGAAGAGCAAAATCCACTAACTGAACTCATATTATAAATAATACAACAGAATATACTTCTTGTACTTGAGAATCAATGTTTATCAATTAAATACTTTTATTTAATAGTTTCTAATTTAAATTAGTTGTTCATGTAACTGATATTTTTACTGTAGTCCAAAAAATACTTTATTCATCAGCATTATGATAAAAATTAATTCACTTTTACAATGATAATAATTCTAATATATTAGTCCTATTAATACATGTACACATCTAAATGTACTTATCAATATTAAGGTTATAACTATTATAATCTCATAGTTTCATAAAAATGGAATTTATTTCCTCAGAACCTTTTGCAGTCTTTAAAAAAAATAATAAACATAAAAAAGATATCCTAAAACTATCCACAAAATCACAATTGAAATGAGCAAATAAAAACAGAGCAGCAAAGTGGCTTTCCGTGAGGAAAAATTCTTAAATCCAACTTACTTCTTTGTGGACATTACAGTAAAAGAAGTAAAATTCAAAAAAGGAAAGTCAAAAATGAATTTATTTCTGACTAAGCTATGATTTAAGTCAACCCTTTGATTTGTTATTTTATTAGATATTAAATTATTATTATGGATGCATATTAAAAGCAATTTAAAAGATTTTAATGTGTTCCTAACTTTCCAGAAATTCTGATTCATTTCAGAAAATCAAAAGCCATTCATTTAAAAGTATTGAAGAATAATTTCTATGATTTATTTTTGAGTTGACCAGAAATAATTTCATTTCAATCTTTAAAAATTGACGTATATGTATTCTAAAATTTCTATAATGATTTTTCAGGAATTGCTATTCTTAGTAAATTGTTGAATTATTTTTTAAACTTGTTTGATTGGTTGCATGAATAGATTACCCATGATGATTATTTTTAATATTGAAATTCTGTTTAATTGAGTTTTATCAACAATCTTTCCAGGTGGGAATGGATTTCTAGGTCAACATATAGTGAAAGTGATCCAGGAAAGGGATGATGATGTACGAGAAATTCGAATTCTTGATCTCAATCCTTATACAAAAAAATTAGGTAAGATTTCATGTCCCTGATAATTTAATTCACTAGCACTAAGATGGCATGATACTTTTCATTCCAAATTGGTTTAAGTGGAAACGCATGTACGAATCATAAAGTGATAGTGATAAAAAATGAGATAATCAAACCACAGATTAAAAAAATTAACATATTAATCAGTGCAAAAATTTATTGAAATACATCATAATGTCAATAAAGATTATATTTGTACCAAAATTAGTACAAATATATTAATATTATTTTGAAAGTTATTAAGATATATTTTTAAATGATATTATTTTGAGTTTTGATGACATGACTATTGCAACAACAAGCTATTTTTTCAATTATTATTAATTCAATTTCAGTATAATGAAATCTTCTGCAGATCACATTACACATAGTATATTTTTAAACCTGTTTATGAATACTTCTATACCTTATTTGCTGTACAAGATCATGAGAATTTTATTTGAATATTAACATATGACATCCCCAGTTCCCTGGGAGGGAATTATTGGCTATTAATAAGTTCAATAAAAGAAGGAAAAATAGCAATAATGATAAAATGTATTTGTCTTATATCTCTCCCGTATACCTTAATCATATTTATGGATAAATTTACAAGAATAAGGAACTTTAGTGAAAAATCAGGTACAGGTACAATTATACAGTCAGGTATAATTACTTAAGGTTATGGTAATACTAATGTAGTTTCACTATTGACACTGAGATGTACTTAGAAATAATAACTTCCCTTGATTTTTGATTCAACATTCTATACATGAATTTAAATATTGATTTATTATATTCCCTAAAACTGCATACTGTTTTTTAAAATTATGAATTAATGAATAAAGAAAAAAACGTATGAAAATAACACTAACAATAAGATAAAAAAATCTCTAACAAACTTAGTTTATTCAAATAATAGTTTCATCTCTTAAACTAATAATTAAATTCAAACTTATAACTTAAAAATGTAGAGTGAATTGAGCTAAATTATTCCTAAATACATCATTATGATAATTAACAAGCTTTTTTTGGATTAAACATAGCTACATTGCGTGAATTTCTTTTCTTACTCTTGTTTGCTGATCATCAGGGATATAAATATTCAATTGACTCAAACTTATTTCTCATCGAAATAGAATTTGAGAAACAGGTTTCAAGTTTAATTGTTTAAGATATTCATTAGTGGCAAATAACTCACAACTCTAATTAACATACCAAATTCGATACTTCATGTCACTGTCATTTTGAAAGAGTTTTTCATCAGCAAATGGTCATCATATAAAACAGCAGAGGGAAGAGAATATAAATATAAAATATATCTATTGATATTATGTTTTCTGTACAGGATTCAAAGAAACAAAAACCATAAAAACTTATGTTGGAGATCTAAGGGACAAGACATTAGAAGAAGTAAAGAAAGCATTCGATGGAGTGGATTGTGTAATTCATGCTGCAGCTTTGGTAAGCTATTCCTGGCCAATAGATATTCAGGGGCTACATGAGCATAATATAGAAGGTAAGTACTCAATTCAAAATAATTTATCACAGCATGATAAACTACTATTTTAGTAGAATAGATAGCATTTTTCCTGTCTCAAGAAATATCTCATAAACTGCTTTATCTTTTCTTTGATAATACTGTTTCTGATTCACAAAATATTACATAAAAGCCATTAAACTGATAAATTTCAGCTTTCAAGCTATTACTATTAGTATCAACTCTGAATTTCAGGCATTCCTTCTTCCCTGTAATAGTAAATAAGATGGATATGATATAAAATGGTGATTTTTAGCATGCAGAAGAATGAGTGTAAATTTTTAATAGAGCAAGAATAATAAAAAGGTCCCATATAAAATTAAAACTTCCTACATTTCATTATTATTTTAATAGTTAACTATTATGCATATAAGTAGAGGATGTGAAAAATCAGAGTATTTTAAAAATAATCTTCAACTATTAAAAACAAACCTGCAATAACGTAAATATCTCTAAAAAACTTAAATGGCTCCTAAATAATTCTTTTCTTCTTACAAGTTGAACATATCTGGTGAAGTGAACATGATTTTTACTTTGAGGAAATACTTCTTATTTTCATTCCTAGCAGGAATGTAACAAAGATGTATTTCAAGATGAAAAACCAAACTACTGTTACAATTTTCAGCAGCTAATTGCCTAATCAAAAAATTGCTGTGATTCAGAAAAAAGGATGATGAAAAATTGGGAAACTTAAGATACTGTAGGGAGAGCTATTTGTAACAATAATTAGAATAGAAAATAAAATGTTAAGTTTTGGAATAAGAATTATTTTAATGCACACCTGGATAACAAAGCAGAAAATATATAACCCATTGGCCAAAAGTAGTCTTTAATTTAGATTGTGGAGGAAGCATGAAGTTGCTGTAGTTGTTTAAACATTTGAAAAAAAAAACTGTGTGTCATAATAAACTAATGACTTCACAGTCAAAGTATTAAGGATAGCCAATAAATGAAAGTATGAGTTGATGAGTAGACCATCATTAACAAATGAAAATGTAAAATAAATAGATTAAACACAAATTAAAAATTGAATCTTTGACAAAAAAAATGTCAGTTTTGTTGATGACATGACCTTATAAAAACCGTTCATAATAAAACATTTTTGCCAACCTTTGGCCAATTATGAACAGGATAGTTTAAAAAATTAATAATGTATGTAACAGCATTATCTATTACCCCAAATAAATTATATCTTATTAATTTTCTTAAGCAACTAAGTAAAATATATTTATAAATACTAAAAATACATAAAATATTCGTATCTATTCAGTGATTCCTTTTAAGAATAATACAGAAGAATACAATAATAATGAAGAAATTCTTAATTAATAACGAAGAAGAAAAATATACTATGTATTTAGCCAAATTTGGCTCATGAGTCAAGTTTAAAATTTTAATATTATTAATTACTTTATTTTTACATTCCTTTAGCAACAAAAAATGTCATCTCTCTATGCATTGAATATGGAATATCAAGACTCATTTACTGTAGTACTTCAGAAGTTACGATGGTTCCCTACATAGGCAACATCTCTGTCATCGTATATCAAACAGAAGCAAAAGCACTTCCTCCAAAAATACATGGGGACCCCTCTAATAGTCCACCATCAGCAATATCTAAAGACAGAGGATTGGTTATCCAAGGTTATGCTTACTCAAAGCTTAGAGCTGAGAAGATTGTTCTCAATGCCAATGGAACTTCTCTTGCAAATGGTAAGGATACCTTATAATGTTAAACAATAGTTTCATGTAATACTCAAACTTCCTAATTTCATTTTTAGAGCATATTATCTCTTAATGTTTTTAACCATAAATATTTTCTTAATCATACATATACCTCAGAGCCAAATTAGTAAATATGATTGTATTGGATACATCCAAAATTAAGACAACAATTCATTACCTTAAGTTTAATTAAACCCAATAATTTTCACTAAATAAGCTAGATGAACATTAAATACATCCATACATATTATGACACTCATTAAAGCATGCATGACTCACTAAACACCTTTAAAGTTCTACACAGATATCACATTCACTGAATGAAGAATTTATTGATTGAACATTGAATTATGAAAGCATTGACTACATTAAATGGATGCATTAAACATACAAACAATATTCTTGGTCTGATATCACAATCAGAGAATGTTTCTCAAAGAAATAGGATGTTTTCATTAAATGAATTAAAGAATTGATACAAATAATCAGTGAATGGATAAATGGATCTTCCTATAAAAGGATGTAAATTTAATCAAAACAAATATAGACAGAGAAAAGACATTAACAAAATAATAATCAATGAAGAATCATATCCAATAATTCAATTACATAATTATTTAAATATAATAATAATAATAATGAAAAGCATGTTTAAAAATAAATACAAGGATACATCACAGCCTATTCTTTTAAAGGTAAGGTTAAATAGTTGAAGATTTAGTCTCTTGGGTATTTTGTGACTTAATGTTTCTATGAGAGGTTGTAACCTTGAATAAACTTAGCGCACATATTTTAAATCATGCATTTTTAATACAATGCAAACATAATGGAGTCAACACAATTTTTATCTCCATAAAAAACAGCTTTAATTAAATAAATATTTACTTGAATATAAACACCAAAATACTCTGACTAAAGCTATGAATCATACAAAATCACAATGAAATACAGTAGTTAAAGAGGATACAGTGGGAAGTATAGCAAAAATTTAAGAAAATCTTAAACTCAAAATTATAGAATATTGACCAAACTACATGAAATTTAGTATGTTCATACTAAAGTGAAATAAATAATTTCTACACATCTTTCAAGAAAAATAAAAAGTACAAAATAGAGAGAGTTAAAGAGAGCAAAAGAAACTACTTTTCAATGATAACAGAGCTTGTGATATAAATTCATGATCATTGAATTCCCCCTCAAAACCATCATTAGTTGGTAAATAATGATAGAATACCCTTAAAAATTAGGACAGGAGTACTTTGTTTAGATTGATGGTGTTATTTCCATTCATGAGAACAATACTTAATATCTTGCTCCCAAAAATTTTAACAACTCATATATTTATAATATAAAAGCCAGGCAGATTAGTATTTAAGATAATTTTTATTTCATTTCAATTACATACATATAATTTAATTGGCAGGAAATTGTCCAAACCATCATGTGTAGTTTATAGCTGCTTACTGGGTCTTCTTGGCACATAAGTTTCCCTACTTCTATCTTATCAAAATGTTTCATATTGCTTCCATAACATAGTTGTAACTTCTATATGATCTCCTCAACCTTATTTCTTCATGATCAACATCTTTCTATCTTTGAGCATTACTAACCCTCAATCTTAAATTCTAGCATTATTCTAAACATTAACTTTCACAATTCTTTTAATCTATCAAAATAATTTAAACGATTGTAGCTCCTATTTTCTTCTATAGTTTTTCTTCTCTACATTACCACAACTTTATCATTTTTATTAATTAATGGACAGAAATTGAAGTACATCTCTTCCTGTAACTTTCCTATTTCCTTAGAAATAATAAAGAATAAGGAGAAATTATTTTGTATTAAAATTAATTACATACTGACTCACCACTTCTAATTAACTAAGAAGAATGTAAGAATCCAGCTGCAGCTGTTCCTACAAATTATGTCCCATGGTTCTCTGAACCATTTAGTAATCTTTGACTTCAATATTACACTCATGACAAATTTTCCAGTTATTTTTTCCTCCTCTCTAAACTAACTCACCTATTAAAGCAAAATATGATGATGAAATTCAGCTCCCTTTCTTTAATTCACTTATTACAATAAGTATTCCCTGCCTTCTTTTGCTTAATTATGATAAATAATTTTCCTAAACCTTTCAAATGCTTATCATTTGGCTACATTGCTTCCTAATTCCTTCCATACATTTTCTCAGAAATCATGGCAATGTTTACAATGCTAAGATGTTTGATCAATAAATTTAAACTAACTATTTAATGGCAGTTTAAAGAAGGGAAAATATATTAATTTTTTTACCTTTTCTTGTATGAGACAAAATTTTGCTCTTTTAATTCACTTAATAATTGATCTTGAATCATTCGATATAAATTATATATCAATTAATTACAAATATTATTTATTTATGCATTATAGCATTATTTCACGCCATTTGTAGTTACCCTAATATTTCAGTATATTCTTTATTAACCTCTATTCCATTCTACAAGCATCTTTACTCCAATCATTCTTAATTTTACTACTTAAATATGAACCCTGTATTGTGAGAAAAATATTTTTTTTTCCTTAACATATTTTAGTTGAATTTAAATCATATTCATGATGATATGATTAATTGTAATCAGTGTCCAATTCTAATTTCATCAAAAGAAATAAATTGAGAAACTAAATATCCCTTTATGGTAACAACCAGGCGAAGTTCTGATGTCCTATATAAGGAATGAGAAGAATTAGATATAAAAAATAATAGTTAAATAAATTTGGAAAACCCAGCAAAGGTATACATTAAAATTAACATTATGATAGATATAATAAACTCAGATATTTTTGGTCAAATCATCAATGAAGTCATAATGGGTCTTCATTAGCAGAAAAAGTTTGCAATTGACAATGTCTACCATAACAAATTTGAAAGCTTATACACGATTTCAGAGATGAAGAAAAATCAGAACTGGCCATCCAAAGACGTAAAAACTGTGGTAATAAACAGTCCCTGTTTTAATTAATACATTAATTTTCTAAGACAAAAAAAATCCATATTAAAACCTGAAACAAGTATTTCAGAATGGGTGATCAACCTTAGATTTTCCAAAATAAAAGATAAAAAAGCCACAAAAAGTGAGAGAAAGCTTCCTTCTCTCACAATTAAACAAAGTTTTGAAAAAATTAAAAATTTTTAGAGTCCTGTAAGAAACAATTAAAATTGAAGTCAGTAAAAATGAAAAGAATTTGAAAAAACGTATGTTCATAATGTATAAGGAAAGTTCCTTCACTTTTCCTAAAACCAATGATTACAATGAATGATTAACATATTTTTTAAGTATAAGGATAATAATTATAGTATAATCAATGATCATATGTGATTTGATCATTAGATTAGCTCCTCAGATTACATATGTATTTGTAAATATGTGTATACATATCATCATATTTCTGTCCAAAGACAGACAGAAAACAGTACAGGCAACTCTATCCATATCAATCTTTTACATCTCTTTCCTTTTTTTTAAATCAGTCAGAATCAAAAATCTCCCACTATATCTTTTCCAATTGATCTTACCATCAAAAATTTTCTTCTGTAAGCAGCCTGTCATCTCATTGCATGACTTGTAGAGCTAGCTTTTCTGTTCTTAGTACTTTCCTTATGTTCTTTTTCCAACCATTTTTGGTTGTATCTCTCTAATTTTCTATCCATCTTATCCCCCCTATTTTTTGTTCACACACACACGTCAAAACTATTTAAGCCTTTCTCTTCTTTCTTAATGCCCATGTTCCTGATCCATTAAGCATAATACTCCATATAAAACACAATGGAAATCTTGATTATCTTCACTGTCAGATTTTCCAGGATTTTTTGGAATACTGCCTTTTTCTGAGTAATTCTACTTATTTTTCTTCATAACAGCCATCATATGAGAAGATGCTTATGAAATATTAAAATTTTTGCAATTGCTTAAATTATTTCTGTTCAACTTCATTTCTAATAGCCCATCCTTCATTTTCATAAACTTAAAATCAAAGTATGCTTTCTACCTATGAGCTGAGAGATATATATTGGATATTTCTTTACTGGATAGATATGTGTATCTATAAAAGTTTCAGAAGTGTCCAGAATTTTAATCACTCATATCCATGAAATATTAACTATGATATAATCCTTGTTTATAAGTAGGAATGATAAAGGATGATTAGACGACTTGGCTTTCTTCTTCTATTTGAATTCTATCATGGTTGCATACTTATCGATGGAAATGAACGTTAATTCTCTCGTGTTTTTTCGACTGTGGACACTAGTAATACGTAAATTACCTTATAAAACTGAGGAAACATTAATGTTACTGTTATTCCTTTCAAAGGTAAGGGAGACTTGAAGACAGTAGCTTTGCGACCTACACTGCTATACGGCGAATGTGACCAACATATAATACCGAAGATACTCAAAATTGGTGATTTCTTTGATGGAAAATTAATTCAAGTTGGAGGGGGAGGTAAACAACAAGCAACATATGCAGGTATGTTATAGCGATATTTCGCTAATATATAAGCCAAATAACATTTCAAAGAGTTGCCAATCTATAATAAAACAAAAAGTAATACATGTTAAAAATATTACATTTAAAAGAAATAAGCCATAGAAAAATACTGTAAATAGCACACAGGTTAAAAACTAACAGACAACACACTCCAGTCAATCAGAAACATGTAGAAGAACAAACATTTAAAATTCCATTTTATCAAATATTAAATAATAATACTTAGTAAATGTGCCCTTGCCAGCCTTCTCATGTGCCGGTTCGATCCTCGATGAGGAATTACCCCAGGTTGTATGATGTACGGTAGATACCTAAGCCTAAGCGAGCACGAGATGTTAAGCATGAAAATTCTCGAAATAATGAACCACGCCTTTCAATAAAAAACGTATTAATAAAAATGAGACAACGAATATAAGTACGAAAATACTATAAGGAGATTGTATGATGAATAAATACGGTGATAGAACCAATGTCACGAAATTCGGAATGCTAAATTGAACCTTTCTCCCTACTTTTTGATTAGCATCACAAGATCCTTTCCTCACAGCGAACCGCTGCTTGCTCCGAATCAATTGCGCTTGCCCGCGAAAAATCAGCGCGTAATCTTTGATGCGCCAATTTCAATATAAAAATTTGGGTTGAAAGTCAAGAAAGCTGCAGAAACCAGTAGATCGAACACCATAACATTTCAATGAAGGTCCTTATTTATGAAAACAAAACCTTATTGCCTAAACCTACAATTTCCGATGGATATTGCATTACCTTAAATACCTTAGTATAATATTATTCTCAAAAATTTATTTACGTCGCAATTTGAACAAATTGAAAGATAAAACCTGGAAATGTTAACAAATTAATAGCATTTAAGATATGATACAAAGGTGAATTAGATCCTGGTGAAATAAATCATAAAAGTGGAAAAAATCCACCTCAGTCAATTGTAAATTGACAGGTAAATTTCTTATATTATGAAAAACGTACACCAATCAATATATTTCTATTATTTTCATTGAATGAATAAAGAAAATAATCGAATAATAAAATGAACATTTAAGAAAATATACAATGAAGAATCTAGAACAGGAGTGAGAGTACACCTTACAATCTCTTGTGAAATTTTAATCTTTGAATAAGTAACCTATCTTATTTAAAAAAGAGTAATTTTATATGCCTATCTTATTGACTGAACTTACATACTAGGATTCAATCAGGAATGTGCATACTTTAATATATCGTGTATTTCATTAGAAATAACATGTTTTAAGTCAAATTTTTATGGTTTAAAGTTGTTATTTGACACTACAACTGATAATTGGCATAAGGAATTAGGTTGATTGATTTTAATAAGTCAAACTATAGAAAATAATAACAGTTCTTATACAGTGATGGAGCCTGTTTACAGATGTAAGAATTTTAAATCTTCTATTTACTCAATCAGTGCATTAAAAGTATTCCTATGCCTACTCATTCTTATAAGGAAAAGCCCAATTTTGGGTTATCTATTATCAAACCCATAATTGGTAGGGTTGATTTCTATTTTTTCTAGGTCAGATAGTTGGAGCTTATTTAAAAAAATTGGCCAATGGCCAAAATAGTTTAGGCTAAGAATTCAGATCCTATATATATATTCCCAGAACAGCTACATATATATATATATAATAGATAATTAAATATACTTACTCGGCTTTAATGCTTAGTTTCTGTCTTGTGTGGGAATCACACATGAAAATCCCTATAATTATAGAATTCAACCATATAGATTCTTATAACTTCTGATGCAACAAATTTATTTCCAACATCATTATAACCATAGATTTTGTAATAAAAACTTCCTACAATATTTTATACTCTCCTCTTTGGTATTTATTTTCAAAAGTTCTCAGAGATACCTTTTAAGTCAAGCACAACACTCATACAACATATGATATGTTGTATCTGATCAAACTTTATATTATTATTGCATTAAATGTAACACTCTCTCAAGCCTCATTATAACATACTTAAATTCATCACCTTATTACATTGAATAGAGATTTGACTGCAATACATGCGATTACCTTCTTACTGCACTGGCAGATTCATTCTTCTGTTCACTTCATCCACATAGATGTTTTCTACTATAATTATATTTCTCAAAGTTAAGTACAAGCACATACCCAGAGGTTCTCTTTCATATTTTAACAGCTCTTGTGCTCAAGAACATGCATTACCATTTATGATGAGATTCTTCTATGTTCATGTAGCCCTATAAGTATCATGAATGATTCACTATGAAAGTGTCTTAAAGGTATCTAAAAGAGTACCATATACAAGTGAATAGAGATAGAATATTATATTGAATTGAAGCTTCATACTGGAATTTTTATTCCAAATTAGTATGAAGTTGTGAAAAGAAGTATCTTGTAGGAAAATTTTCAGCCATTATCTTTACTTTCTCCTTTTCTTTGATTTATCATTTGAAAATATTTATGATAAAGAATATTTTCATTAATCTCAAAAAGCATACATCTCAGATTATATGAATGAATATATTCTTAAGGAATGCTTATTGAATCTAGCTTTATAATTTATCCTACAGTTAGAAATAAAATAATATTAAAATCTGGGAAAAAGATAATGCTTATCTTGGACTTAAAATCCATATATTTTACAATTTTTGGGGTTATTTATAAATTAATGAATGGCACTTACATGCTGTTTTGTATCTGATTTATAATATTCTTTTATCATTACCATAAATAATTATAGGAAATGCTGCTTGGGCTCATGTATGTGCAAAAAATGCATTGAAGAAGGATCCTGAATCGATTGCTGGATTACCCATCTTTGTAACTGATGACACCCATATTGATACTACTCTCCGATTTGTGGAAAGAGTAACAGGAGGTCGAGGGCCTAATCCTAATCTTCCTGGAGTTAAACTTTCAGCTGATGCTTTAAAGAATACAGAAAGATCCCCTTATTGGGTGACAAAATGGTACATCCCCTTGCTTTTCAGCTATCTTTTATCACTTATAACTGAATTAATTGTTTCTTGGTTTTTATATCCTCTATTTGGTTTTGCTCTTTCTCTTTCCCCTCGTTACATGATTTCTTATATGACCAGTGTAGTTTTCTATAGCAGACTGCGAGCTTCACTTTATTTACATTATGATCCTATATACTCAATGGAGGAGTCACTATCTTACTCAGTTCCTTATTACACTAGCTTGAGGTGGAGAAAGAAGCTAAGTAGTAAAGAAAGAAGTCCTAATTCAATTCTTAATTGAGCCTTGAGTTGTTTAAAAAGAAAACAAATTTTGATGTCACGTGTTTTTAAAAGTAATAGAATCTAAGGAATTATTAAATTGTTCTTCCTTGAGAATTTTCCCAGAACTAAAATTAAAGCAAGCATGGCAAAAAGTAAATCAAATAAAGTGAAAATTTGTACACTTAATATAGTAATGTGATTGAGAAATTAAGCATCTTTTTCTGAAAATAATTGTCTTATATTTATCTTTTGTAAATAAAAATTCTTATGAAATTAATTTTATTTAATTTATACAATTAAAAGTATAAACCACCAAAATTTGAACATTACCGAGTGAAATTACAATTTTTCTTTGCATTTTCAAGTGACTGGAGCACTGAATATGAATAATTGTAAAGCCATATATTTTTACAAGTTTAAAGAAAGAGATATCATAGAGATTCTTGCAAAAACAATAATTTTAACATAATGATAGTAACTAATTATTATTTTTGCATTATTATATGGTATTAGTTGAACATATGCCATGATAAAAAGAGGACAACAACATTATAATAATTATGAACTGGAAAATAATATTCATCTCTTACTGCCAAGACCTGAAGTTTTGCCTGTAGGTAAACACAACTAAGATGGGTTAGTTAATTGAGGTTAATGATTATTTTAGGTTAAGTATTTACTTTGAGAGGAGGATATGTACATTAAGCTTTCATCTTTTAGGCTAATCTGTGACTTTTTCACAATCCATCCCATACTATAGCTATATATCCTATATTTAGTCAGAAAGAGAACTAAAAAATACCAGCTGGAAAGTTATTGTTTCAAGCTGAAAATCATGAGAGTACACCAGTCTATACATTATTCCTTTCGTTAATAAGATTCACAGAGATTTCAGGTAATTTATTGCCCAGGTTCAAACATGACTGAAGACTTCAGCAAAGTTTCTAGCTAAACGATGAAAGTGGCATTTATTTAAATTCTTTAATTTGAAGAAACCAAGTTTACCTAATACTTCAATGTATAATTGATTCTTTGGTGTATTCTGTCAATTATTATTCGATAAGGATATTCTGAGGTTTTTCAAATATCTTACATACCAAAGGAGCACTAAAGTGTTGATCATAATCCAAGATTACACAGCTATTATAAATTATTTGCAGAATCATTTTAAAAATATCCATGCCACAAGTCCTCCAGACATAAATAATAATAATTATTAAACAAACAAATGCATTTTTACAAAACATTACAATAGCCATTTAGTTACAGCAGTTAATTGAAAGAAATACAATAACCAGAGCCTGATAAAATGCAATAGCCAGATAAAAATATGATAGCAAAAAATTACACATTTTGATGAACAATTAAAAAAATACATAATGTGATAAATGAAAAATATCATTTGATTTACAAATACTATTTTAATCTCTCATTATTAAAAAAAGTTGGAATACATATAATTTGTACATAACTATGGAATTTGAAAGAGACAATGGGATCTTGAGTGATCAGAAGAAACCCTAAAATTAATTAAAGAATAAAGATAAGAACTCTTAATATTATTATTTAGAAGTGAGTGTAAGAACATTATTCCTATTTGTTTTCTATGTGCTAAGAGTGTGCAAATTGAGAAATCACAATATCTTGCCCTATTCCCCTCTTTCTCTTACAATTCCTGCCTTAACCAGTTATTGGGGTATTTGTCCTTCTAGCAGAGGATATTCAATTTTTAGTATGAGCTATTGCAAATTCATAATATAATGCAATAAAATAAGGTACTTACTTCTTTTTCATTATAAAATATATTCTAGAATGTTTAAGTAAATGTTATGACTTAAAATTTAGGTAAAAATAGTTGAAAAATTCCACTCTTTTTATAGATGTCATACCCAGATAAGTAGCTAAAGGCCACAAACCTGAGAAATTTATTTGAATCCTCTCTAGGCATGTCATATTTATGATCAAATGAGACCAAACTATATTTAAGCACAGATCTAACTAGTGTGAAATATAGAATTCTATAGTAAGTCTATTATTAAAGTCTTATGACTAATGATAAATGAAGCTGAGAGTGTAGGCTTTTGTAATTGAAACTTCAATGTGTCTGTTAAAAGTTAAGAAGGAATAGACCCAAGTCTATATTTTGGTTCACTCTAACATGATTTTGTCAAGACAGATAAAAGTCAATAAGTACTGGAATCTTAGATTTCTAAAAGGTGAAAACATTACACATTTTTGCATTTATTCTCTATCATTCGGAAATATTTGTCAAATATCTTTGCAGTGGGAAAGCATCTACGCGTGAGTCTAAGGTATGAAATAATCTGATGTCATTAGTATGCATAATATAGTTAATTGGTTTAATGATAGTCCCAATATCATTAATGAAAATCAGAAATATAATTTTTCCCAGATGTGACCACTAGGGTACACTAGATCGAAAAAAAGAAGCAAACCTTATTTTTATACCATTAGTTTTCTCTTAAACAAATAACTGCAAAACCAGGACAGTAACTTCTCACTAAAACCATATGTATTGAGCTTTGCTAGAAGCATCAGATGGCATACCTTATCAAAAGCTTTGGTATAATTACAGTAGATAGTGTCTACTTGATTATGATCTTGTGCTGAGACGGTGAAAAACCTACCACTTCTAAATCTATGTTGTTCATACACAATAAAAGACTTAGCGAGTTGGGTAAGTATATTTGTCTCCTGACTTTCAAGTACCTTTGCTAGAACAGATTGGAATACAATAGCTCTGTAGTAATTCACATATTTTATTGCCACTTTTACGCACGGGAATAATATAGGAGGTTAAAAGAAAATGAGGAAAAATGCTACTATTTAAGGATTTGTTAAACATAATGTATAGGGGAACACTATTTCCTCATAACAGTTTTTGAAAAGTAGTGTTAGTAAGTTCCGGACCGAGACTCTTCAGCGTTGGAGCTTATAAGGAAGGAAGGTGTGATCAAGCAAGTCATAAGCTGTAGTAAGGATAATATAACAAACATCAAGTACAAAGTACTTTTTTCAAGATGCTTCAAGATGAAACATACTTCCGATTTATCTTAGTCCAAATATTCCTCTCACTTAATCCTGATTGAGAGGAGACTGTTTAAAAATAGTTATACCTCTAATATTTTCACGATAAACTAAGATATGCATGGTACTATTTTGAACAGACTCACCTCTCACATAACTCTGTTGCTTGAAACGATCTTGCACATGCATTTTTATTAAAGAACATTATTTATTAGACGTTCAATAGAATTAGATGTTCAATAGAAAAATCAGAATCATGGATCACAATTTCACCTGCCAGTTTCTCCGGGTCATCAAAAACAGTTATATTTTTGCAACTTCGGTTGCGTTCATTAAACTTAAGGACAATGGAATTCATTGTTACGTAGTCTGATGTTGCAGTAGAAAAATTATTATTGTCTTTTCCTCCTTTTTAAGTTCCAGTATGATTTGCTTCAGTTCACCAAGAACTTGAACAAAGGAACTACATTCACACCTACCACGTGACGAATTGTTCAATTTTCATAAAGATGAAATTCATCATAATAGAGTCAGTTGTTAACATAAATTAGAAAAACAGAGGAAGACTCTAATTTGGTCCAAATTCAAATATTGGAGGCTTAGATATACATGTCAAGGATTCAATTATGTATCTTTATTAACCTATGTTACATAAGGATCTAAGTTTTGTGATTTCAATTTGGCTACAGGCAATAGGTTAAATGTCAATGAATACCGCGAAAAAGTGATTTCTTTTTTCATTTTTTATTATATGTTGAGAGATTTTCATTGTACTTGAATAGGGTTGTTGAATACAGAAAAAACTGTAATTGAAGGCAATAATTCTCTTGTTGGTTGTGTAAACCATGTGCTCATGCTAGGCAATTAACTCCATCGTAAATGCCTTCCAGATAGAACCTGGAAACGATTGGGTTAAGGAAATTCAAGCTATTAAGAAAAGAATGATATTGAAAACGGAGCCTTTTCTCCAGTGAAGCTTCAAAAATGAAAACGTCTTTGGCACCAGCGACGGAGTCTACCAGCATCACTATAACTTTTGCTGACTTCACTGGAAGATTCGCTATCTCAGTATTCTCTTAAAGGCTATACAAACTTTGCTACTGATAATCTTGAGTTAAATGATAAGGCTCCTAAACAGGTAATGGTGGACTTAATACAATGAAATTGTATGCGAAATGTACTGTGAAAAACAATTGGAATCAATAGCTATCAGTATCAATAATAGCGAAAATTGGAAAGTTGCACACCTTAAGGACAAACTTAAAGTATTCATCTCCATCTCTGGTGCCTGACCTCTGATACTATAAATTAAGTATTTGACTATCTCGCGAGTAAAAACATTAAAGAACTTACCGTTACCTCTCTTAAATCCAGAGGTGACTATACATGTTTTAAAGAATGGCGAATCATTCCCATCTGCAAGATTTACATGAAATATTTGTTTAATTCACTAAGAGATGACATTGTCGTCACTTGATAAAGAGATAAGGCAAACAGATACTTCACATTTGATGAGATTAGTCATGCACATTCAGGAAAATATTGGATGAATTTGTCCTAGGTTCAATTGCATTCAATTTGAGATTTTTTAGATAAAGTATGCAGGTAATAATCAAGCTCATTTTGGCAGGTAATTTATTAATGTTATTAAATATAGAGTGGAAGATACTATGGAAGTTGTTGGCCATATTTGGTGATGAACTTAACGGATTTTAGGTAAGAAAAAGATTCGAAAAATATCTAATTATTTAAAATACAGAAAAATTATTGCTACATCTTATAAATTTATAATGCCATCTTGTAGTATTAAATTTAGAAAAGCAGAAAAAATTATTTACTGATGTATGATTAAGAGCCTGCATTTCTACTATTTCACGAAGTACCACCTGACGTAACAGATGCTGACGTTTTTGTTGTTACATGGGTGTGTTGGGGATTGATACTTCATTAAAAATTACTTAATAACAAAACATTTAAATCTCAAAATCATCTCCTATAGCTCTTCAGCATCATGGTATCTCATATGATGATATCCTCTAAATAATATTCTCCTAGTTTGTGATCTATCCAGATAAACTTTGCCTTGGTTAAATGACAACTTAACAAAGGCATAATCGATAACTGTTCATATGTCCTTATATTGTGAATGCACATTATATACTGTTCCACCTACAATTCTCTTATTGCTATATTTATTAATACTCATTGTCTGATTACCGACTTGCTTTGTAAATCTTAGCTTCAGATATGAATCCAGACATTGTGTCTGCAAGCAAAGGATGAGGGAAGTATATTTCTTTCCCTGAAATTTTTATGTCACTGATTTCTGTTATTTGGTGCATACAAATTGTAGTGTAGTAATCTTCACCAAAATTGGAATTGAACTGCAAGATATATCTATTGATTTGAATTTTACAAATAAAGAACTTATTTCAGAATATGCTATCATAAACCTTGCTGTTTTATAAATTGTTTTAAATCAATATCATCTTTACTAATTATAATATTTCTAACCTCTACAGCACTGCTTTTGATACTTTATTATTCAATTACTTTGCTGTTCTCTCCAGGGTCTCCTACAGCAAAATTCATCCTGATTCATGCTCTCAATTTACAAGAATCTTATCTAAGTCTTAATCTCAAATTATTTCTCACATTCTTCAGTTTGAAGATTGATCTCCTATTTATAATGTTAAATTTTTAAAGATGGTACCAATTTGTTCCATTATATATTTTTGCAAATTTTCCCATTGTAAAAGTAAAATCCTATCATAAGTAGAATAGATAACTAGTAAAACTGAGTGTCTCTTGAAATCTGTAAAATAAAAAATATTTGCTAGATATATAAGCATTATGGTCATGCTAATACCTTAAAATTATAACTCAATCTCAAGAGGCAGCATAGACATCTTCTCGAATCCCAGAAGAAATTTTTTATTGATTCTCTAATTACAAAAGCTTTCAACTGCACTATGGCAGCATGGAATATTATTTATGAAAACATGACCCAGAATAGAACCTTTTCTCTTTGTCAAACTTATGACAGATCTAATGACCCTTTAATATTAGTTAACTCTTTGAATGAGTTCTTTCTTGGTCCTCTTTTATCTAGCACTGATAGCTCACCAGCAAGTCTAACTCTTCTCATTACCGCTCCTTTAATTCATCCTCAAGCGCAATGATGTAAATACAAAGTAATCACTCCTCAGAATCCTTCTATAAAGCAGAGAGAGAAATTTTCTTCATAACCCAATCTCTATAAACCCACTTCTTACATTTGTCTGTTGCTTTATTACTCTTTTATTTTATTTTGAACTGAAATTGATGCATTCATCCTCTGTATCACTTAGGTCATTTGTTGGGGATCTCTTAGGGCAGTTCAGGTTTCACCTAGTTCTTCTACAAGTTGTTGCAAGAATCTATGCCTGGAAACCTAGAATATTTTTCTAGTGTGTGTAAATTACCCATACATTGGTTCCTTTGAGATCAAATTTGATACAAATAGAAACCATTGGCCTCTGTCATGAGAGCTCTCATTGTGTATCCATGCTCCATTTGGCCCACATACACATGTCAATGCCATTTTTTATGGTTACAGTACCTCATAATGTCTGATTTTCTCTTATCAATACTATAGATTTAATGAATCAAGCTTTCAAGATGAACATGTTTACATTATAAACAGGGATAATTCTTTATGTTTTTAACAACTTTAGAGTATACAGCAAATCTTTATAGGTTTTTATCTCATTGCAGTTTTTTCTATGTTCCAACTAAAGAAGTACCTGCTTCAGCCTCTTAAACAGGTTCAATGATGTAAAATAATTGTTGGTCATTATGTTTATATCTTTCCTAGAATAGGGTCCAATTAATTTCAGTATGCTGTGTTCAGGAAGACTGATCAGATGGCCTATCCTCCACCTAATCAACTTGAAATCCTTTCAATGCATATTCTGAATTAAAATCTGTTTCCAACCAAAACTTCAGCCCATATTCTTTGGGATTATTAGGCATGAATTGTGTGAATGGATATTTACACTTATTGAGAAAAAGCTGCTCACACACCATCACTTTTATACTCGGTTTGAAGTTAGCTTGATAATAATTAAGTCTGTGCCACATGGAAAAAAGGACATATTTATCTGTGGTAGGAATGGAAATGGAAAACAAATCTCACATAAGGAAATTAAAGAGAATGGGAGGCGAAAGGTTTGGCATCTCAAATCTTCATCAGGGTTGCTCCCTCTAATTTTTTAATATAACAATAGAATTTCATTTATTTTGGGTGTTATAGGAATACTAATAGTTAAAAGCACTTCTATCTTGAAGTAGGTAGATGTCCTGAAGACACCTCTGCTGTTCTAGGGGTAAATGATATTATCTTGTATGAAAACATCTCAATAAAGATAAAACTTGGTGGACATATGCAGAATTTTGAGAAATTAAGTCATGGTACAGTTCTTTCTGCAGTGAAAACTATAAAAATGTTGTGTCTTGAAAATGGGCAAGGTGTCTTGAAGACACCCTCTGATGGTCTAGTGTTAATGGCATAACTCTTATTAGTGAGAAAACAAAATTAATACTCTTGTCTCTTTCAAAGTGTAAGGTAATAAATTGTGTAAAATCAGGTTTTTGCTTTAACCTCTAAGTTTAAATTCTAGTGTGTGCATTTTGATCCCCATTTTGAGGGGCTGGTGCATGTTGGATATCCATTCATCTGTAAAAAATTATATTTTGCTGACTATTTATTGACTGTAAGATTTGCTAGAAGGGAAGTTTTAAAAACTGTTTATTTTCACTTCCACATTTTATTTTCCTATGGATTGTTTTTAGGGGCATATCCTCCCAAATAATTAATGTGTACTTCATATAGAAGAAAATAGATGCTCCATGAAAAATACCCCTTATTCTAAATATTGTAAACTACTATTAAAAATGGGCCTTTATCTGTTCCATCCACTTATGTTTATAATTTAGTGATGTTAATAAGGAAAAATATTGTTTGTTCAACAAGAATTTTGTGCATCATAAACAATTCACTAGGAAACACAATGACCTTTATGTCTCACTCAAATATTACAATCGGCACAAAGAGACCCATGGCAAGTTACACAAAATTTTATACTGCCTTGTCAACTGCAAATAAGAATATTGATATGTTTAATCTGTTCAAGATATCTGTCCTATCATATCTTCCTGAGAGGTGCCTGTACTACTTAAGTGATTTTAATGAGTAATTAGAGCTATTTCTTGTTTGTTTTCTCCTACTTTCATTTTTTTATTTGACTTAATTTTTACAACTATTTTGCTGCCTTTGTACTGATAAATATATTATTATTGCCATCAGGCATGGAGGAGATTTAGCCCATTTATGCCGAAGAAAAAAATTTTTGAATTTTTTGATGAAATTCATAAAATTCATAAATAAAAAAATTAAAAAACAAGAATTTGAAATAAAATTTAATTTATGTTACATATTTACAGAGTTACATGGTGTTCCAAAAATGGAACATTAGGCAAATACACTACCTAATACGTAAAATGTACTCTTTGGTATGCTGGTCCTGTGAGCACTTGATATGTTTAATCTGTTCAAGATATCTGTCCTATCATATCTTCCTGAGAGGTGCCTGTACTACTTAAGTGATTTTAATGAGTAATTAGAGCTATTTCTTGTTTGTTTTCTCCTACTTTCATTTTTTTATTTGACTTAATTTTTACAACTATTTTGCTGCCTTTGTACTGATAAATATATTATTATTGCCATCAGGCATGGAGGAGATTTAGCCCATTTATGCCGAAGAAAAAAATTTTTGAATTTTTTGATGAAATTCATAAAATTCATAAATAAAAAAATTAAAAAACAAGAATTTGAAATAAAATTTAATTTATGTTACATATTTACAGAGTTACATGGTGTTCCAAAAATGGAACATTAGGCAAATACACTACCTAATACGTAAAATGTACTCTTTGGTATGCTGGTCCTGTGAGCACTTAATTGAAGGGCAACATTGCATTTTTTATAGCAAAAAGTGGTATATTTGTGGCATTCTACATTTTTTAAATTTTCTTTGATTGTTTTGCGATTACATGATTCTGGCCATAATAACGGGAGTCAATATTGCGTTTCTAAGAAGGTCTTCCCAGTTTGGGCCGAATTACCATGGGTCTTCAGATAATGGCATGTCACACAGCGATGGAACTCCAAAAGATCCATAGGCTTTGGATTGTATGTTTTATGCAGCTGCCAAGCATTTTGTAGAGCTAATTCGTAGCAGAACAAAGAGCTTGAGTACCACTTCTTGCCATGAATTGAAGCTCTATATTTGTCAATATTTTCATCTTCTCTGACTACTCCTCCTATATATTTGTTATATACTTTTATCATATTTGGCTGCTGCACTTGGATCTTCTTTTTATGTTTTTGTGAATAGCGATTGACAAGGCACAGCGGACTGACGCCAGCCCCAGATGGTGCAACTGTGACAACACTGTTATCATTCAGCATCCATATTGACTTTGCCATCAATTCTGTAATCAAACGCAACCCTATCTTTATTTTTAGAGCATCTTCTGATTCCAATAGGGGTTTGTCGATTCCATTTTTTCTCACTGTGCCGGTTGCTTGATGACCATTTGAACTGAGTGTATCAAAAAGTGCTATGTCCAGGGTGCTCCTTCATGAGTGCTTCAGTAAATTGTAGGACTACGGATGCACTGACACCATATTCCTCATAATTAGTGGTTGGGTTTTTACCTTGATATGTTTGAAACCAACAAATATAAGCTAGGCGTGTGGCACCACATCAAAACTTGTACCCAAACCGAATTGGCTTTCCACGAATAAACTGTTTGCGTTCATGACGACCGAAGTAAGGAATCATGGACTCGTCAAAGCTGAAGCATGTTTCGTTTGGTACAAATAGGATGCATCTCTCTTCTGGATCAGAATCATCTTGAACAAGGTACGCAGGGGCACGCAAAGAATCAGGCAGATTATTTATTGTTCCACCTTCTTCATCACCGGAGTCCTCATCAGAAACAGGAGTTGTTGCATTTTCAGGAGGTTCTATGATAATCGCATTTGCTTTTATGTCATAATTTGTCTACAACAGGTCAGCTACTTTGTGTAGGGTTAATGTTTTACTCAACTTGAGACTTAAAAGTGGTGAAAATAAAAAACAAAGATAAAGGCCATATATAAATATACAGCGAAGTCTCAGTAGTGGTTGTGCCTAGTGTTCCAAAAATGGAACACTCAACTTTTCTATCCTCTAACTTGTATATGAATAAAAATTTCTGCATTTTCTGATTATAACATGAAATGGTGATTATTCAAGTATTAACAGAAAAAAAATTACAACTATAGAATGTAAATCACGGAAGTTATAATTACCGTTTATCGAGTGGGTACTGAAAAATTGACTCAAAAAAATAAAGCAAAGTTTCACAACATCCACGCAGCTCTAAATTCGCTCAATGACTAATTCTCTGCATTCAGTGATATAATATGTACCCTTACAAATAAGGCAGGAAGTTTTCACCCACTTCCCAGTATTCTCGTAAGCGATAGGCCACAAAATAACTTAATGTAACTGCTGTTCCAAAAATGGAACGCTAGGCATAAATGGGTTAAATGAAACTGTCAATTTCAGCAGATTTAAAAAAAAATATATTATTTTGAAACTAATCATCAAATTAATTTGAAATTGTTTATAATTAATAATTAATTACTCGTTTCCTATATTGAGGAATTACATTTTATGATAAATATATTCTTTGGTGAATAATTTTTTCTTTCCTACCTGTAGTGTGAACTAGATCTTTTTTTTAATGCATATCTAGGTCTGGTATTATTTGTCTATTATTTGCTTTTAGTTAATACAATTTAAAAATCCACATTATAAAGTATTCTTGGAGTTCATTATATTACAGGTGCAAAGGCTTGATTAAAGCAGTTTATATCTCAAAAAGAATACTTCCCTTAGGCTGTGAGCACTTCCCTGTCAATCTTTCAACCATATGCTAGTTCATAATGAATCATATTATATACAAACCATACAAAATGCAGAACTAAGAATGCTTCTCTTTATTTATAATGGTGTGAAGTGTTGTAGGAAATTAAAAATGTAGTTAGGTCTTAGTTAAGACAATCCAGCAATAAGAGGGTTCATTTACCAGTTCGAGGGTCAAAAAAACTTTGGCAAAGAGAAACAAGCACCTGAATGATATCATTAGCCGGTATATCCTTTTTAAAGGTCCTAGAATAGCAATACTTCCTTTATCGAAAGTGAATCTAATTCTTTTCTCACAAAGAAAAACTAAAATTTAAACTTGGAGAGAGAGAGAGTGAAAAGAAATGTTGAATATTTGCTATAATTAAAATGCTCTCAAAAGAGTTCCATTAAAGGAAAATATTTTAAAGATATATGAAACATGCAAGGATTGTGTAATACTTAATTAAATAGAATTATATCGAAAATAACTTTAAATAATGATGTTGGGCATGGTGATGAACTGGCCACATCACCCAATGACTTATGAAGTTCAGGTCTGACATGCTCACTAAGCTGTTTGACATTGAGAAGTTAATAGATTAAGGGATATCAGGTATAGCTCACAAACATGAAATCCTGAGAACTATGTTTAGTATTAACTAACTTATCATGCATTATAATATCCAGTCGGATCATAAGTTTTATTTCATTAGATTATGCATCCCTCTGACAGAGCTTAGAGTAGAAGCAAAGAACTTCAATTTCAGAAAATGATTAATATTTTTATGAACAAGCATTAAATGTTCACTCAAAAATGTGCATTTTTAAGCTAACTACATCCCTTTATGGAAAAAACATGAATATTGTGTGAATGATAACATTTTTATCACTATGTATGATGAAAGTGATAAAACAGGGCAGAATATAATTGTTAAAACACCTGAATAAACACATGTAGTTTGGTTGTAGAAGATTCTGACATCTTAAGGTTATTTCTAGGGCTTTTTTGTTTAGTCACTAAATCTTCAACAAGTGATTCTTACATTTAAATGTTTTATTAGTGAATAATCTTAAACTAGTATCAACCCCCAACATTCTTATGTACCAGCAAAAACATCAGCATCAGTTAAATCAGGTTGTACTTCCCAAAGAAGTAGAAACATAGGCTCATGATCTTACTATTAGTATAGAATTCTTTTCTGCTTTCTTAGACTTAGTATTGTTACAAGATGGCATTATAAATTTTTAAAATGTGGCAATAATTTTTCTGTACCTTAAACAATTACAAATTTTTTATGTACATTGATAAAATATTTAGGTACTTATGAGAACTAATTTTACAATTTACTATACTTTTGATAATGAAAATTCAAATATTCTCAAATATATCAAATAATTTCAAATTGAAATGTCATGTGAAGTAAAATGTTACGGCAATAAAAAATCATATTGCTAATCAATTTTAGATTCAATTTTAGAGGCTTTTTGCACATATGAAGTAATTTATCTAGCAGTATTTACATGTACATAATTTAAAATATATATTCCTTTATATTTTCAATCCTATATTACATGCAAATTTTGAACAGAACAGCTTTAATAGTGTCACTAATGAACAGAAGTATTAACATTAACAATGCTTTAGAAAATACATATATTCCAGTCAAATCCTTATTAGATGTTGCAAGATTATGAATTTAAATATTTAATTATGAAAATGAGGGAAGTTTTACAGAAAATATATGCAAATCTTCAAGCAATGGAAAGGAACTGGAAAGAATTGAATATTAAAACGTTAGAATCCAATTGAGGGACCCAAAAATATGATGATTGGGTGAGAAAGGAGACAAATTATGGAAAATGTAAGTTCACTGTGAAGTATTTAGGGAGATCACATGGGTGGATGAAAGAAAAGCCTTTGATATCACTAAGTCTAGAAATAGAATTAAGAATTGTGAAGAAGTTGGAAAGATGTTATGATAATTGTTGGAATGGATGTATAATCAAGTATTTTTATATGTTATAGCAGTAAAGAGGCACATAGAAAATACAGGGAGGACTCAAAAAAGTCAACATCTGCCATTGTAATGAAAAAAGCTTAGTAAATTAAATTTAAGCGTATTAGAGAGGAGAACCAAACACAAATTTTCCTGACCAATACACTTAGCTTGTTGAGGTTGTTTTAGCATGAGGTGAGGCTAAAGATGAAAAGAATGACCCTCTGGAATGCAGAATTCCTTAAGTAGACCTTAAAAATAGTGAGTGATCTCACAGTATTTTTTAAAAATTATTACTATTTAAGAAAGGAATGCATATATATAAGGTAGTTAGAGGTGAATAGATTTAAACATTCTAGATTTATTTCAAAATGTCATGAGTAAATGACTGGGGTAAAAGTTCATCTATATCAATATCTTTTTTTATAAAATCTTTAATATCTACCTAGGAGTGAAGTCTTGAAGTTCGTAAGTTTTCCCATTAAAAATTATCATATTTTCAGTTTCTTTGTCACTATCTTTTGAGACTGCTCATAATATCTTCATTTCTTGGTTAGGCTATATATGCAAGAAAAGATGTGTGCATATAACATTTTATACCAAAATAATCATTTTAAGATCAGACATGACATATTATACAGTATACAAGTATTATCCTTAACTTAAAAGGTATTCCTGTAAACTTTTAAAAATAAAATACCAAGAAGTAGAATATAAGCCATCATAGAAAGTTTTTATTTCAAAATCTATAGATATAATGATGATTGAAATAAATTTGTGGCATCAGATTTTTTGATAATCTTTATCATTGAATTTCTAGAATCAATGAGATTAAAAAAAATTATAATGATTTGCCTAAATATAATTGATAAATGTTTCTCAAATAATGACAATTTTTAAATTTTGTCATTAAATTAACATATCTCATAATTAAACTGTATTTATTTTACAATATTTATTATTGATATGTGATGCCCAAAAGAATCAGAAACTAAGAGTGAAGCCAAGTGAGTGTGTTCAATTAATTATCTTGTTGACTTAATGGCTAAGTTATGAACACTTCTTAACTCACTGTTAGTTTGTTATTATCTTCAGTTTTATCTTTCAGTTTTTTGCAATTTTATCATAATGACTTATAAGAGTAATCGTACACTAGTTTAAAGTAATGCGATTCCTATCATATATGATTGATTTGGTATTGGCTATTACTATCATCAGAAAATCAATACGAAATTCCATTCTGCATTATTATTTACGAAAGATTCCATTTTTATTATGAGAAATTTTTAAGCTTAAAGTATGCCATAAAAATTGATATAAATCTCATATTTTTTTCTTTGAATGACTTTGAAACTTTTATTTAAAGAAAAAGCCCTTTTCTTCCATAAAGAAAAAACAAGAAACATCATTCATATTAAATATTATAGCAATAAAGGTACAGAATATTAGATTTTATTTTTATATTTAAAATTAAAATCACTGTTCAAAAGCAAGCTCAAAATTATTTAGATTCCGAATTCCCGGTTTTCATTTCGCTACGTTGAATATCGCCTCGTGAGATTCCAAATTTTGACAGTAGATGGCAAGAGAATACTGATTTTCGTGAAATTCCGAAAGTCAGGTTTCTAATTTGACAAGTATATTTGAATTTAAATCCTCAAATTCATTAATTTTCACTTGAAAATTGATTTTTGGCCCATATAAAAATTTTTATTCTAATGTATGATAGCGAATAAATATTCTCTTCATTCATAATAAAAATCTATTTTCTGGAAGCCAGTTAAAAGATTTTAATATTATTCCATATTACGAAAATCATCTATGTCATCATCATCATTATAAATCATAGTCTGAGTTATTTAATGTTCTTACAATAGTTTAATAGTTTTCCTCCGTTATTCAAATTATATTTTCACTATTACAATTATTCTCCATCATTTTAGTTAATTATCTTCTAACCTTACATTCAGAAAAAGTAAATCACAGAATTTTTATTATTAACATTTTATCAATTGCTGTACAATATCCTTTTTATTAGACAATTTAAAAGAATATCGAAGTTAAACCTGTGGACCTTCAATTCTCAGCTCATATTAATGACACTTTTATATTTTGGAGTCACTATTGCTTTAGTCCAATCTGAAGATTTAAATTTATTGTACAAAAACAGGACACTAATGCATTTTCTTATTTTCGTTACTGTGGATACTGTCACGATCCTTAGATTTAATATTTGATAATTTATGAACATTACTTTAAATAACTAACCGATAATTCGGATTTAATCGTTGATTCGCTCAACCTTTTAAGTTGTGTCTTCTACTATTTGTGCTCACAAGTGCCCTTGTTAAATGATTGTGAGAAACAATAGCTAAATGCTTCAGTTACATCCCATCAGATAATAGAATCACTAAACTCTATATGTATTTTAAATCTGAAAGAGTCAATATTGGCACTTCTTCTACGGGTTCTTACACGGAACTCATTCGAAGTTCCCAAGTCCAGAATGTTCTGACGCAATTATTTGCTCTCTCTCCTTGCTCTTTTTCGGTTTCTATTTATTTGGTTAATTGTTCATACCTTCTCATATATTTTTGCCTTTAATGCGCCACCTGAAATTTCTTTTTGAGCAACCTTCAATTAATAAACTCTAATTGTAGCTCTTTAGATGCTTTTTCGTGACGTATTTATCGATACCGCAGAAAACAATATCCTCAAATATCCGCCTCCCATCTTAATTTAAAATAGCATATTTCCATAAATCCTATTCATATACATCCTAATCTTAAATCCTACCCATTCTCTTTCTAGTTCTGATTCCTTCTCCTATTAAGGACGTACGTATTTGTGTAACATATACTTTCCTATACCGAAAAATTTTCTGTGTTTTTGAGATAAACTTTCGTTTTGAACATTCCATGTAAGGAAATCCAACGGCTTTGTAGTTCCTTTGTTTTATTGCCTTTAATCCAATGAGCTCCACTGCATTATGATCGTTTAATTCCAAGAATTGCTAACCATTGAGTTGCTTAACGAGAAAAATATCCATCTTGATTGATTCCCTGATAGGCTCCAAGACTATATATATACACTTTATCCTACTATAAGAACTCTATCACGAATGACGAGTTTTTTTGGTTGGTCCTCATTTTTTGCACTCCCTTTTCAACCAAGGTTTGTTAGAATGAATGGTCGATTGTATGTCCTGTAGGATTGTAGTCTTGTACATGTATGTCCTACCCTATTCTTGAGCATTATCCATTTTCTGTCGTCACCATTAGCTTGGATCCAACTGTTCAAATTTACGATGAATGGTTGAGGTATTGAATTTAAAAATGAAAATTGTACGCCTAATTACAATAGCATATATTTGAATTAGGTTAGATAGAATAAAGGGCTTATTTTCCGTACCCCTCCATAAGGTCCAAATAAAAAATTAATAAAGTAATTTTCTCACTACTTTAGCAACCCAAAAGATGTACCTATTTTAGTATAATGTGCGCTTTTTTACTTTTGATGATCATCTGATCCTCTAAAGATGTAAAAAAAGTGTTTCTTCGATTCAAGAATATTCTGCGTAAGGTAAATTCTTGTTATCGTGCATTGAATAAAATTCCTTGAGAATTAATTTTCTGATTTTCGACGTATGATTCGTGTCACGATATTTAATATCCTTTCAAACCATTTTAATATTTTCCAACAATCATCTTTCCTCATAATACGACATCAATCTGAAAATTTGCAGAGAATAGGTGTAAATCAAATATTTCCTTTCCTTCTTAATTTGTATACAACTGAAGGGACACTTTCTATAATAACTTGTATATATCATTACGTTAGAAAGAGGAAAAGAGATGTAGAACAGGGTTCACA
Source organism: Pantala flavescens (assembly GCA_020796165.1). NCBI lineage: Eukaryota > Metazoa > Arthropoda > Insecta > Odonata > Libellulidae > Pantala > Pantala flavescens. The sequence goes on along the minus strand of CM036878.1, from coordinate 6,561,944 downwards.
CTTTATTCCCTCGGAAAATTTTTCAATAAGTGATGGCAGAAGCTGTTCGTAATCTTTTTCACCGCCGATGGATGGGCTCACTCTCCACAATCCATGTTTAGTTAAGTTTTTCATTGCTTTTCTACTTAAGTTTTGATCCATGCTATCGAGAAGTCGTAAAATACTCCGAAGAAGCATTGGGAACAATGTATTTTGGTAACATTATGCGATCTCTTCGCATCCCTTGTTTATGCATGCAATTATTCATGGGCCCTTTGCTCGGTTCATTGGTTGTAGTCCCTCCATAAAACACCGCGAGATATCAAGCGCTCTTCCGAAGAGAGCTATCGTGAAACATCCTTACAATTCTTTCCTCTTTCATAGAAATTTAGAGAGAAAATTTAAAAACTGTTTAGGATTCCATTCCATGAGTTTTATTTTATCACGCAACACTCGAATGCGAATTCAACCTTAAAGGTTTAGCATACACTTAATCGCATAGTATCAATGTGTAGTTCTTGTTTTTACCTTCAATGCTCAAGTCATCGAATGTACAATTAATGAATGCAATCTAAATTTCAAAAACAATAATCGAATCTCGTAAACAGAATTGGTCGTTTACAGTTTCTAGAATATAATAATGCACACATTTCAAAAAAAAGCTATGTAGTCCTGAATATATAGTCCCATGTCGGTATTATAAATTTGGGGATATGAGCTGTAAATTAGCTTCCAAAACTGGAGTCAAGCGATAGTGATGCCGACTCATAAGGGAAGTGGAGCTCGGAATATATTGCTAGATAACAATTTATAGAGGTGTTTAACGCGAAGAGATTTAGCTCGAATCAAAGTAGGTAATGGTTAAATTAAGCTATTAACTTTACATAAAAAAGATGTAAAGTTAATAAAATATGTCTTCAAAAGAATGATTTTTAGCTTCAATACGAAATATGAGAAATATAAGTGAATATTTATCTCCTAAAATTCAATTTTGACATCCTTACTTAAATATAAGTTGTTTTCTTTGGATCCAAATTGGAACCCTACAATTTCTCTTTAAAATTGATCTATCATAATCAGTATTTAATAAAATGAATCGAAAGAAAATATTAATTTTCGAATTCGGAGTTCATGAAATATCATGTCCGACCAAAAGGATTGTATGCTCTCATACTTTTTATTGTACCTTGATTCTCTACACAGGCAAGAGAGGCTTCTGACGGAATAAAATTTCAAAGAAATTCGAAAAAGTGCTTACGAATGAAAACATATATTTTCAAGACATTATACCATTCTCTACATTCATATAGATAATATGACATCATATATTACGTAATGAAGCAATTATGACCAATCGTCTGTCAAAAAACTAGGGCATATACTTACGAACGAAATTTCTTACAAATGTTTAACGGGGAACTTCAAAGAAAATCTTCTTGTTTAGTAAATATAAATTTCTCATCTTCATAATTCCATTTTCTTTAATGTAAAATAGATTATACGGATTTAAGTATTCATTTATTTTACTTCGACTCATTTTTGACTGAATAAATTATATCTTATGTTTGAATTTTCCGTGGATTACGAGCTTATTCTTACATAAAAAAATCCTCGCAAAAACATAAGAATTCAATTGATATTCTTTCTTTAAGTTCATTGTTCCTATTTATTTATTCACGTATATCTCGTCTCTATTATTTCTCACGTAAAATTGTGTTTTCATACACCGAATAAAACTATATGATTGTCGAAGGCTGGAACGGTAGAAGTTACTTACCTTCAAATAAGCTTATTTCAATGCATTAAACATCATTGTCATGTAGATATCTATGTAACATAGAATAGATCCTTTGAAATTCTCCCATAGAGAAACGCAGTATTTCAAAACTTCAGTTTGCTGAAGCAGTACTTAATTCAGCGAAGATTTTTCTGTGAAATGACTGTTTGCGGAGCAAAGTAAATTCTCTTTGCTTAAAATTTTAATGCTTTAATTACTTAGAATTTGAAAAAAAGAATTTCCATCGTTTCTACAAGAGCAAAGCATAATTGCATAGTAAACGCCATATTACGTATGAGCTGTAAAACACTCCAGCTGGAAAACTCCCGTGCTTTGTTACCCATAGAGCTGTAAACTTACGTATCCTGAATATAGTCTCAGGGCCCTTGTAGATTGCTGCACGTCGCACTCGGCAATCTATTGCTCTCCATTAAGCAAATAAACCTTGCCAAAGTTTGCATTGCGTTTGACATGCATAGGAAAACCGCTGCTATTGATTCGAAGGGGCCAATGTTTCGTCTATTCAATGCAATGATCGTGCAGACCACTCAAAGAGAAATAAGCAAGTGTTTTTTTAAGTAATCGGACGTTTCAATTACTACTCTCCGTGATAGTCAAACAAACGAAAACGAAAATCGTGTTAGGGGTAATTTAACAATAAAACTCCATTTGACCTACTTCGTTACCGTTGGAGAGAAAATTATTTGTATTCAAAACAGAGTTAACAACTCTCCATTATTTTATAGGAGGCGCAATTTGTTTACCTAGACAACGTGCAAAAGGACTTCATTTTTTTCACGAACAGACTTTTTCGGTGTTTTTTCGCAAATAGTGTTCCCACCCGTGCTCAAACAGATTAAGCTTATTTCTTTCAAGCGTAAATAAATTGCGACATTACTTTTGGATTTGTGTGCTCATGAAATTTTATAAAAAAATGTTTCTAATTATCGATCAATTCCAGGAAAGATCCAATAATAACTGTATTTATCGAGATAATATATTTTTATGTCTCATCTATCATCATAAATTACGGTAAATCATCACAGTAATTAGACAATGAGAGATGAATATTATTTGCGCCAAGTGGAAAGTAGATTTTTTACCTCTCGAAGGTATAATATTCTGAAAAGGTTTGAAATTCATTTAGATGCAATTATATCTGTTACTTTTAAATTCAATCTTCGTCCGCTATTTTTGAAGGTCAAATTAAAATAATTGGAATACTTTATACGATCTCAAGAAGAGGGGATACTAGCAAACGTCCTTCACTATCTTTTGTTGGCTTTAAATATTTACATAGATAAAAAATTTAAAGACCTTAACTCAAGTTCTTAACAATGCTTTTATAAAATAATTATCTCTAACCAATGGATTTCTGTGTTCATGCCGGTTTTAGTAGTGTAAAAACCCCTTATAACGGTTTCTGCAAAACCACCAGAATATGGAAATGCATATTTGGACGGAGTTCCTTGCCTCAGACGGCGATCTCTCTGCGGACAATAGGAGCAATCATTCCTCACCTGATCTTTTTATCAACGTCCAATGAGGGAGTCTGCGTGATAAGGGTGTGGACCAAGTGCTGTGGGAAAGTAGGTCCCGTCGACGGATGGATTAGCGGGAAAATACAATGGACGTCGGGACAGAGGAAGCGTACGCGAGTCAATCATCCGTGAGGGCGATGGGGTGCGTGCGGAAAACAATCGGCAACACTGATTCCGTCCTCACACCATCTCTTCCAAACGCTGTTCTTTTTATCGGGGCGAATCTGAAAAATGGGGGTGGTTGTTGAAAAGGGAAACGGGGGTTTATATTTTCCGATGGGGAGTTTCGCGGGAGGGGTGGTTCAAGAGGGTGGGGGAAGGTGGACCACGGTCGATAATTCGATTATCGGAATTGCTCTCAGAGACTGCCTTATCTTTAAATACTGTTTGCACATTTTTACCCAGCATCCCGATTGGTTCGTGCGGACTTATTTTACCTATACTTTCGGGGGATGGGAACGATTGATTTTTATTCTCAAATTTCGCCGCAGGAGCAGTTTAGTCGAGCCAACCATGCCAAAGGACTAGGAATGTTATTTTAGTTTAATTGGGTTTGACGACCGTATCCATTACTTTTCCATGGGTTGGAGCAAATCGAATTTCGAATCTGTAAAGTTAATCCTCGTTTGCTACAAAGGACCCGACAGAAATGTTACCGCGGGTGTTGCATTGCGCGGCATCTGCATTTCAGTCCTTTTAATTTCTGCTGATTAAAAGTTACCTCTATGAACTGCGAGAAAAAAATCTATGAGGTAACTTCAAAAATACTTTTTCAAAGTGGAATGTGGACAGGAGACAATACACGCTGTGTAAATAATTGATTTTCAAATTTCATCAATAGATTCCATCTGAGTGGAACTTTTGAAGAAAAGAATTTCACCCCGAATCAAATTTCGTAGAGTTTGTTCCAAATCGTTTGAAGAGTTTACTTTTTTGGGACTCCTCCCATAAAAAATATTTAAAATTGATTTGGAAGCTTGAATTTTAACGAAAATAATTGAGTCATTGTGACTTTTGCCCTGTTGGTAAATTGACGTTTTATCGTCTACTAACATGTCTCAATGAGCGATAGAAATTTATCGTAAACAAACCGTGTAGATTTTTTAATGTCAAGCGTTTCTAATTACCCAAGAATTGAGTAGAGAATGTATAAATGTGTCTTTTGCGTCGATGATATGAGCGAGCCGACATATGAGAGTATTTCTGTCAAAAAAGGTGATATTTTTCACTCATCGATACGCAATGCAGAAAAGAAAACACCGTTTGCCGTAAAGCGACGCGATTTCGAATGATTACAGTCGTTCACCTCGACGATTCTCTTTACTCATACATTCATCCGGCGAATTAAATAATTGACATTGATGAATATTTGGTATGCGATTTAAATAAATTCCTGAATTCTTGTAAATGAAGTCTTATCTTTGCATTCATCCACCCTGACAAGGATAGAAATTATGTCTTTTCTCATACTGAATATGAATTCTGAATAAAATGGTATGACTTCTTCTGTATGTCTGTGAAAAAAAAGCAACTAAAAGACACATCATTGACAAAACCTGTTTTTACTACTAATATATTATTAAGGTGTTTACGACTAGAATACAACCAATTTCACCATTAATTCATGTATTTAAAACCTATAATTGATCATTGTCGTAATGCCATAACGAGCTACCTCTTGTATTGCCATTCATATGGAGAAATCTTACGTCTAATAGGGTTATCATTATTTACTCCAAACTTTACATGTTTACTTTCACCAAAGTTATTCTTTCGTTGTTTTTCTTTCACCTTAATACCTTTCTAATGATCTTATTTAAATTAGAAATATACAAGGAACGTATCATGCTTTTATCATCTTATGTCCACGTATTATAACTCAATCTGTTCTAACAGTCATCCAGTTTACCTTTTCATTCAAGACATAGTGTCCATAGTAGTAAAAGTGAAATGATAGTCTGTTGTCTAGACGCCGCTTAATTCCTGGTTACTCTTTTAACATTGTACTTCACATGTTTCCGAAAATTCGCTACGGAGTGATCGAAGGAAAGTGCGAATGTGGGATTAACAGAAACGATTCAATATATAGCCTCGTGAAATTTGTATGATTTATCTCTTCGATGGTGCGAGTACCATCACCAGTGCTTAATCACCCATCTCTGGAGAGCATAGGACAAATCACCCGCATTACCGGGACCTTTTATCCCAAGGGCGTTGCGTAACCACCAACGCGGATTCCCACCCACGCGCCGCCGCCATGTTGCCGTCCCTTGTCAACGCTTTTTAATCCGGTCCTTCGCGTGAAAATCGAGTGGGGCGCGATTTCCCAAACAAGCGAGCATCGTTATGTTACGAGGACGAATAACCGATTGTGCTCCCGGCGGAAAAGGACATTCAAAATCGCCAATCCATTGGACGAACACAACTGGTATCTCTAGGTTCTCTATCATTCTACGCTCTATTATTTCCCTTTCACCTTTCCCTACTTCTCCCACGCGCATCCTCAATATCCACATAACGCATTCCTGCCCCAAGTAGATCCGACCAAGTGAACGCACTCACCCTTTTTCCTCCCCGCTCTGCAAGACCAGTCGATTAGCAGCTAATGGCCACTGATAGTGACAGGGGGTGTGGGGATGCTCTCTCTGCATTCATGGAACGCGATGAGGAAGGAAAGGGGAGTGCACCGATGATTTGTGGGTTTGGCGTCACGGTGAAGGAGAAGGATAGGTTCGAAGGGGTTGAGGAAGGCTGGTGGAAGGGGTGGGAAAGGGTATTGTGGTGATATCTAGCGGAAATGAGATAGGGAAAAGATGGGAATCGGAGAAGGATGCGGGGCAATAAAAAGATGCATCAAACCACGACTTGATCTAAGGAGACTATAATACGTCGACAATGAAGACATTGATTCGAGGAACAGATGTATAAATAGAGAAAGAAGCGAGCGCATTTCAGGGAGTCATTTTATGTTTTATTTGGGTTATTACAGAAGCGTGAAAAATTGTAAATCTCGAGGGAGCATTCCAAAACGTTTTAATCAGACTGTAACGTTGACTTGACTTAAAAACTGATATTAAATTAAAAGATTAAAATTATTTCTTTCTACAAGTAAGAATCCACTTTCGTAATCTAAGAAAAAATCATTCATTGTCAACTATATCTTCAATCGAGCGAATCAGCAAAACAATTTTTCGCTCAGAGAACTGTTCTCAGAAGAAATAAGCATCGGTAGGGTTATGCGTCTAATTGGATTTTACCACTGTCTTAGTACATCTTTAGTCGTTTGAAAAGAATGTACGATTAAAAAATCAAGAACATTCTCTAACATCCTAGCGAACTCAAAAAATGATTTCAAAGAGATAGTTACGTAATTGGTTTCATTTGCGCGTTACTCAACATCATGGATTTGACTGCCGTTAAATATCTCTCGAAATGAATATCGGTGGGATGTTTGGTTTCCTAATAATTGGATCGTTTACCCTGAGGGATGTCGCCCGAACGACGCGTGTTTGCCGGCATTTTTTTTTGAGGAAAAACAGTCTTTTCATTCGAGTAGATAGCACCACCGCCGCTGTTACGCAAGAGAAGAAAACCATCGCGATCATTGGAATGCGTGCCATCGTGCGGAAGGAAGTGGACCAACCAAGAAAAACACCTTCACGATGTCCTGGGAAACCTCCAACGCAGCGATAAAAAACGTCGGATTTCACGATAAAAACAAAGTAAAAGCGAAGACTGAAAAACAGTTTTATTCATTGGTAAAAGATACGATGGGATGGGTTCAAAGAGGAGGAGGATGGGGAAGCGTTAACAGTGTCACGCAAGAGGGCAGTGCATGACAATGCTCGAGTGCTTGCAATGTTGTTTGGCCGATGTGAATGGAGGGGGCGGGGGTGGGATAATAGAAATGGTTCTCAAAAGGGGGAGGTATGCATTCGGATGACGTCACAAGGCTGAACCCATAAAATTCTGCGTGGTTTGCGAAAATAAATCACGGGCTGCGATCGTCGGCCAAATTTATCGCCGTTGGAGAGTAGAGTGACACCCACTGCCATCGTCCGCAGTGTTCGATCGTATCGGAAAAAGTAAACGGCAGGAGAGAGAGTGAAATTTTAAAATTGCGAAAATATTAAAATTCGCGTGTCGATTCTATAAAAGGGAGGAGTTTTTTTTCTTCTAAAGCGGCTTTTATGAAAACACATCGATCTTGCCCAAACTTTCGGTAATATTGAATCCGTCCATGAAGTCGATAATTTGTCGCAAAATTTCATTTCAGAGATATGCTTTAATGTTGGAGACGAGGTAGACATAAAAATAGTTATGGACCGTGAAATGTCCCGGATTTTTACCTCCTTTCCTTTTTTAAAAGGTTATTATATTAGATGGTTTCGGGTAAATCGTTCTTTAAGTTTACGATTCTCACTCTAATTCTAAACGAACGTGGATTTAAAATATTTTAAAGAGACTTAGATATGTTTTCCGAATTATTCACCATTATTACGATGAATTTTATAGCTTAATGACGCTAAAAATATTGGAGTCATTGCTTTTAGGAACTGTAGCAGGAGTCAAATTCCATTTTTGATAAAGTTTAAAATACATTTTTTTTAGATAACAAAACGTATGCTTTTATGGGCGACGGATAAATTTATCGGATGAATATATTGAGTAATGGTATGGCCGCTTTGTATTTTGAAATAATTTATTTAACGACACGAATTTTAATATTTTATACGCATTATAAACATATTTTGATAACAAAATATAATTATAATGTAAAATCAATCGATACTTTCAATGCACAACAAATGTTTTGATGCGTAATATTACAAAGATCAGGGAAATTGTTTACTGGAGTTTAGAGTTATTATAATCACAATCTCATTTGAGTTAGAATTCGCTAATGAATGAAAATCGGAGTTAATTGTTGAAACCCGTTTAATGAAAATATACATGTTTCACGATATGAACATTCATTTACCTCTTGATGAGTTTCATTCGCGTTGTTATGTATTCAAACGAAAACAATGCTTATTAAAATCAACGTGGTCTCTGTCGAATTAGCTGACAACGCAATTGCTTTTTGAACATGAAAGGGAATCATTGTAAAAGATACTCAGGTTTTTCGTGCCTGGAGTCATGCTATCGTAACCGAAGGGAAAAATTAGCAAAACAAACATTTAAAGAGATTAAAAAAGAGACAAAAAAAGAGCTGGAGAGGTTCTTAAAAAAAAGAACCCAATTGAATGGAAGAATAAAGTGGAAGCACGTAGAATGCTCCAGAATTCTCCGGGGGAAGATATTGAAAAGGGTTCAAAAACCCTTCTGGGTTTAAAATTAGAATCGCTGCCATCCAAAGAACGGGAAAAAAGACTTCACCGATAAAATCTTATTTGCAGAGAAGTCGCCCTTTGAAAGTGCATTGGACTGAAAGGTACCGAAATAGTTTATATGAAGATAAAGGAAGGCAAGGAGCACGTATGGAGAGTTAGGTAAAGACTTAAGATATTGGAATAGCTTCGGTATAGATTTAATTAGTGACTTTTGAGGCACAAAATCTCTTTGTTTTACGGTCAATCCTTTCCAGTAAGTCCTATAGGAAATTATTCGAAACAAACCCGGAAAATAACAATTTATTAACAAACATACGACGATATTTTTTCAAAAATCGAAATAAAACTAACAATATTATTTTCAATTTAAATGGAAATTCAGGGTGCAAATCCATATTAAATGAGTAATTTTAGATTTCACTATGCGTTATATTATTTCACATTAACAACTTATAAAGAATAATTGGTGGTAATGCTCCATAAAATACTTCCTAAAATGATAAATTATATATTCTGAATTTCCTCTGAATGTTTATTTGTTTAATGAATCGATTTGCATATGAAGGTGGTCTTCATTTTAATCTTTTACTAAATGTCAAAATTTCTTCCATCGTAAAAAGTATTACTGAGGAGCTGTAATATCACGATTCAACATTCACAGGTTTATATTAATGTGTCATTTTCATTCGCATTCATTAGCAAAACACTTTCATTTAGAACTATCGAGATTGACAAAAAAATGATATAATTATTATAGTTGCAGAGTATGATTAGATAAACTCAGAATAGGGAGATATCTCGTCCCTTAATATGTTGATTACACTTTCTATGGATGAGATTCTGACATCCTCTCAATAATAGATACGTATTGCAGCAGGTATTTTAACTGCAGACTTTAGATCTGCTGAATCTAAACTGATTCAATGCAATTTTGTCGATAAATATCCTAGAACTATTAGAATATATTGAATACTAATAACTCATTCGAACAATCAAATAATATAAAAAAACAGTGAAGCGTGATGTAGAGTAGTTAAAATGTCGATTGTCATGGGAAACGGAGCTATAAATTTCCTTATCATTAATTTTTGTCCATAATTGTTTGCATTAGTTATTAAATGAACTTCATGTTTTAATATAATATTTTTTTATTTTTTTTTTAATTTTTTTAAAAATTTTAATTGATATTCATTTATTTGGATAATCAAAGAAGAGTGATATTTATATCTGTATAGATCCAAGCCACCAATATGGTGAACGATAATATTTAGGAGAGATGATATTGATATATTATTGAATGATATCAAATTTGTCACCGAAATTTTATGTTTAGATTCATACTCCCAATGATGTGAGTGTATCAACACGAAATATCCACATTCAACGTATTCTCTCTTCGAATTCTGTCTAGTTATTTGTTGTCACTTAATGTTCAGGTAACATTAGATATACATTTTATTCCTCCAATTTTGTATCTAGTCACTAAATCATGGCTTGACGATTTAGAATTGATTAATTGCTATAAATGACTTTTGCATGAACCGCTTTTGATACATCCCAAACTCACTTTTCTTTATGTATAATTTTCCTTTCACCTTCGAATGCATATCATTCAAAACAAGCCATTTTCAAAACAAAATATTTTTACCAGTTAAACTTCATTAGTCATTGTTTTCCACAGAATACATTTGTAGACATTGAGTTAGTGATTTCTTACGTTCCTTAATATCGAAGCCCGATTAAATCAAGAATTTTGATGTATCCTATTTTATATTAGTTAGACCACATTTATAGTGCGCATATAATGTATTGTTTGTTTATGTTTTGTTAAATAATAATTCATCTTGTTCAAATCGTATGAACGAATTCAATTCGTGAGCTTTCAGATTCAACAGAAACATTTTTAAACAGCTTCATAAAATAAATTTTGAACGTAACAATGAGCGTAAAATCAACAATGCGTTGAGTTCTATTGGTCAATTCTTATTTATTATCTTCATAAGAAAGTATATGTCAGGCTTTTATAAAATATATCGCTATGGCTAAAACGTTTTATATACAAAAAGCTATGAACAGTTTACATTTTAATAGTTTGTTTGTAGCAACGACACAAAATCTTGAAAGATCCGCTTAACAAATAGTAAATAATAGATAGGTGAACCCTAATGAACCCTAAATTTCACGGTCGCTCCCCCCAATCAGAATTAATCTGTTCCGTTGATAATCGTTATTTTACCATCATCCTGAAGAGGGCTTGAAAACATCTATTGGGCTTATTCGAATGGGGGATATTTACCTTCATGGATCATTCCAGAGAAAGTAAAGAGAAGAGCGAGAGAAATCCATCTCTGAACATTGTGATCTATCAAATTTAAAGAAAATCTCGAGGACGAAGGGAAAGTCCGGACGAGAGGGACAGGATGCTTGGGATGGTACAAGTGTCGGCCATCGGAAGGGCCCGGAGCGGTGCCCATAATTCACGGGGATCTCGAGGGCATCATCGCGGCCCTTTTTTGCGGTGGAGGGTGGGCGTCGTTTCCAGCAGTGGTTCGTTCGAGGGCAGTGGTCGTTGAGGGGAAAAAAAGCGGCCACCACGCAAAGTGGGGCCTAGTCATGGGACGCGGCTGTAGCTAATGTGTCCTCGTGTTTTCCTTCCACCGGCACGCGCGCCCTACCTCATCACCCTTTTGCTTTTCTCCAATCTCTCTCGTCCGTTCTTTTTTTTTAGCGTCATTAATAACCGGTAATCTGCGACGTAATCCCGCAAAATGCGTTTTTATTGTGGACGAGATTTTTTTTCCTATCGAATCTTGGCGTCCAATCTTTGGCGAAATCTTTTTTTTTTTATTTTCTGTACTCCGATTCCCTTCTGACGAATGACGCGTATCAATTTCCGAGATACGAAATTAAAATGGCACCGAAGAGGAATGGCGGCATTATTAATCATTTTATTAGCGAGCGTACGGTTAAAGCTCCTCGGTAAAAATTTACGATATTGTGCTCGAAGATAATTTAGATTGCGGTGAAATTGTGGCTGATTACCGCTAAGATAATGGAAGTGGAAATTAAAGTTATCCGGGATTTCCATTGGTTTCCAGTCCATTCCTACGGCTGAATAAGAATTCGAGCTTTTTATCGAAGTACCGTAATCAATGGAATATGTTCCAGAACTGATAAAGCTATTTATTTGCTACCACTAATTCCGTAAAAAATACTGAAAATGCTGTAAATTATTCGCAGACACATGAATTAGTCTTCTGTTATAATAAGAGCAATTTCAATAAAGAAAAATCTTGTATTTTAGTTCAACTGAGAAGTTCGGCTATCCAAATAATTTAATTTCAGGATTATTTTACTGTTTATTTGTATCTTTATCGAAGCTATATTTAAGAGCGTGAATTTAAATATAAATCATATGGATTTATTTTGAATCCGAGGAAATATTATTGCATGGATGCAGGGAATTGTTTAACTTTACTCTGTCACTGTTTGTATAATTCTGTAGAATCTACAGAAATGAAAATCTCCACACTACTAGTTTTTGAACCAAGAATTTCCTTTTAGGTATTATTCATTATTAATAAACCACTGCCATATACAAATAATAAATCATCTACTATGATGACGTTTCAGTTTTATATAATTATATACATATTCCATTTTTCAAGTTTGAGGAGGTAAAGATTTCGGTATATATAAACAATTAATCTCATCATGGTTCCGTGTAACTTAAATTAATATATATCTTATTCATACATCTGTTTAATATTAAAACTTAGCGCACTTAAAAATTATTTAGAACCTTATACTAGAATAAGGGGCACGTATAAAAATTGGCACCAACACAGTGCAGTACTCCACAAACGTCATCGATATAAAGTTACCCTAAACTTTTCCAAACCTATTTTTAAATAAAGGCTTTACTTGCTACTGTGTCTATTTTTAGGAATTGAACACTCTCATACGTAAGTGGGTCTATGTAGATTTCGATTCAATCTTTAGAAACAGCGTTGCTATATGAGCGAGCACACCGATTGATCGGTCGTAGGACGAGGTTCGTTTCATTCGAAAGGGAAAAGGTCGGATTTGATGCGCAAAACAAAGTGGATTAAAAGAGAAAACAGGCGATTGCGTCCATAAGTCAAACGGAAGGACGCGAAACATCAAAAGCAGTCGTGGGCATAGGAAAATCGGTCGTTTTTCGACCCGCGACTGTAAATACACGAGGAGTCGTGCAAGTGAAAGAGAGAGAGAGCTGGTAAAAAAAGAGATTCTCACGAAAGGGCAGAGTGGCTTTAAGAGTCGAGGATTGTGATATTTTTAGTGCTGCATGAGTACATCGCGCCTCGAGTAACTGGGGAGCGATAAATATTTTTGGGTGGTCACGTGTGCGAGCGATAAAGAAAGAGGGTCATTTGAGCGAAGAAAAAATGGGGGAACCCAAATGAATCTCTCGGCCATCATCGCCAGATGGCCCATTAAGAGGGACAATGAAAAAAAGCCTTAACAGATAAATAGGAGGAACGCCGTGATAGCGTATGACCGGAGCATGTTCCCAGGATTTTTTCCCTCCTCAGGTCGATAGCGGAAGGAATGACGTATGGAAACACGAACGCCTGAATGATATCGCGCGGAAAGATTTCGAGGTAATAAAATTTAATTCAAGAAGCGTTGCTGAACACGGGTTTTATTGCATGCGGGACCGGTTCAAATCTCTTACGTGCATTTATTCATTGGGCGAGCCTCCGTTCGCCGAATTTTCGGGCACATACACAGGGGCTTACGAGATCTACGTATTTCTGTGGGATCGATTCGGGGAAATAAAAATGCGCTGATTTTGCCGAATCTATGTCAACGTTTTTAGCGCACGGCGTATCCGATATGCGCCGAAATTAAACTCGTGGTTGAGTTGGCTTATGAACGATCAGAGTAGCTCGCTGTTTCGGTGAGATCCGAATTACTCTTTCGAAATTTCTGTATAATTTTTTAAATAAAATTCTGTGAAAAGAGTTAAAAGTTTGTTATGTGAGTGTTACGTAATTACTTATTGAACAATTAAAAAATATAAATACTACTTCTATAACGCTTTAGAGTTATTATTGTTGCATCTAATACTTGTGCTTAACTGGAAGAATTGACAGCTATTATCTTACATTCTATAAAAATTGTAATGGATGGAATTAATTTGTAAATTTAAATGGGAGCCCAAAAAATCAGTTTCTTTAATTTCCGGGAATCGTTTATGACTTATAATAGTTCTTCAAAAGAGCATTTTAATGGAGCAAAAGTATTTAGTGAAGGATTTCATACTTCAAAATACATAGAAAGTAGAATTATTAATCTTTTCTTTTATTAAACTACTTCTAAATAACGTCTGCTTATCGTAATAATGGAAGCATTCCATTTTAATCCCTTATTTACATCTTTTTTACGAGGAAAATTATTCAAATACATATAACCATTCAGTAATAATATTTTTTACTAATTCAGTGTATCCTCAAATTCGTATTTTTCGAAGTGACAAATTTCAATGTCCAGAAACGAATCATTTATTTACATTTATTTCTATGGCCTTTGATTTAAAACGACATCGAATGATAACAATTTGGGACAGTGGGATTCACCATGAGATTAAGTACGAAGTAATTAATAAGTAAACACACATTTAATGCAAATGCGAGCTTAAAAAAAAATCTCGAGCCAATTTATCGCAGCTCGTATGAATAATTACATGAGGATTCCGTTAAGTCATACCAAACGACATAAACTTTCCCATTAAATGTACAATCGCTGATGGATTACAATAACGGGTTGGATTGATCGAAGGGGAGAATAGGCTATTGATTCACATGACGGCGTTAATTTAATCCAAATAATTGAATATTAAAGTCCACTAAAGGAGTTGTTTTTTCATTCGGATATGTAGCTATATTAACCGGTTTGAATTCGTCTGGTTTTAATCCGATTAAGCCGCGAAAATTCGGAAATTATTCATGGATCTGGAATGAAAATAGAATCATCAGGGGGGTGGGGGTGGTAATAAATTCATCGAAAGCGTTTCCGACAATATCCGGTACGAAAGAGGCTCTGACGTAATAGAATAGAGAATGATCAAGAAATGAATTGTTTTACGCACCTGTAAAATGGCTTTTACATATGCAGGCTCCTGTAAATCACGGCATGAATGTTTGATGAAAACAAAGCTTGCATAAAGTCGAGTGGAAGGAATAAAGTAAGCGTCAGATTTTGCCTTCGGAAAGGAAGAAATCTCACGCGTTCGACGGATTTGGACGTATAGCCAGGCGGAACGAGACATGACAGCCCGGGAGGAGAATAAAGGGGATCCTTGGATGGCATATTTCAAAACCAGTTGACTCGTTATTAAGAAAAATCACTCTTTTTACGAGAGAAGGTAAAGTCATATTGTCTAAAAAAAGACGGGGATACAAACTTTCGATTCTTGAGAAGATTTACCACGAAGGGGAATGCATAAATAAAAACCAATCAGCTTCTCTTGTAAACTTTTTCTCCGCAATTGTATACGGTGCCATCCTCTATTGATGAAGGTACCGTTAACTCCTGGAGAGACAATGAAAAATTATCGGAGGCAAAGGATGTCGATATTGGACCCCATCTGAGAGATTGGTCTCCTCAAGTTCACTCTTTTCTCTGCGGGATAAAGATTTAGTGTCTATGCTGAGATACGGTTTTCTATCATATACGAGCCTTTTTCGATTATTACGGGAAGGCGAACCTCTATTAGAAGAAAAATATGAGGAGGATATAGACAGTCATACTTTAGCTATCCTTTCATGGATTACCTGAAAGAAAAAGAAGAAATCTCTTTTATAATAGGCTGAAATTATACATAATATTTTCATAATTATTTCATTATAAGTCTGTCCATATCTATAAAGAAGTAAGTTCCATTTTGCAAAGAAATTAAACAACAAATATAGACAATTCTCTTAAGGTGATCATTTTTGTGAATCATTCTCAGCTGTATTGCATAAATTATAGTTTCAAGGAAGGTGTACATACAACATTTATCATTCCACTATTTAACGATTTGATTTATAAAGTTAAAACCACTTCTTTTAATACTTCATTACTGATTGTGGTTACTGTATCTTCTTGATATTCCTTCTGATCCCTGAAGACCATCGTTCTCGGAAGGGTATTGTTGTACCCGAAAAGAGAGCTTTGGGTGCTCCAGTAGCAGGAAGTATTTCCATTTGTTACATTGATGTGGTCTTCTATTTTTATTCTTTCTTTATCAATCTTGGATTGTCTCAGTGGGGATGGGATTCCGTTTCGGCTGAAGCTCGAGAAATTTATCTCAACTTCAAAGGATTGAGAAATCAGTGACATTTCCCTTGAAGGTGCGGGAAAGGGACAGCACGTTCTTAGCACACTGACCATGGCGAGGGGTCATGGGGAAAAGAACATTCTGGGAATGAGTGTCATTAACTCAAAGAACTCATTAAGTTTGGGGGGCCGTAAAATACTGCGTTGGCCCAGGTGCTAGTTGGCGCGGGTACCTCTTTCATTTCGTCGCAAGATATTGCTGGAACCGTCGCAGCATGCTTAAACTGTGCTATCAGAATGTACAGCTGTTCCTTTCCTCAAAGCTCTACTAAACGCCCGAAAGATTATATGACGACGGTTTCCGTGGACAACGGCCGTTTAGAAGTAGTAAAAGGATAAACATCTAGTATTTAAGACCTTGTTGAAATTTGCAGGGATATTTTCTGAGATTCATCGCACGAAATGTTGATGCTCGACACACTTTTAGTCGTGAGTTTCTTTGTGGAATGTAATTAAGTGGAATGTCTGTGAACATCAGTTTCTGCATGTGACACATAAAATAATTCACTGAAGTAAGGTCTACATAAGTAAAGGAGTCAGAAATGCAGAGCTTAAAGATAAAAATACTATGTTTCCCCCTGCCATACGCTCAAGGGCGGCTTTCAGGGTATTTATGTAGATTTTCATGTAGATTAAAGCTTAATATCAGGAAAAAAAGGTTATAGAAAGATTCATTTTACTCGTACGAACCAAGAATGCTTTGATAAAGAAAATTCTTACGTGAAACTAAACAATGTTTATTCCAATATATTGTCAAGGAAACCGTAATAATATACAATGTGTGTAAATAAACTCAAGCAAGAATTGAAAATCTTCTTGTAATGCGTCGCATGCTCTTGCTTTTTATTGTTTTTATTTATTCATCAACTTATATTTTTCAGTGTTTATTGTTTTCTAAGTTGAACATCCTTTTTCATTTGAACTGATTAACCTATTAACTGAGAAACCTAATGCGTAACTATGGTCACCATTTAACAGCTTATGCGTACAATAGAGCCCAAACGGTTAGTATTATATTTGTCCACCAAATTTTCCTTTTCTGTTTTTATTCTAAAGGACTCTGAGTCCGTGGGGAGAAAAAGAAAGGACCAGAGACCGACCACATCATTCAATGCGAGTCTAATCAGAGAGTAAATCAAAAGCATTAGCCTTCAACGCACCCGAATGCGTAAAAGTGTCGAATCGAATGAAAAATGAAACGGTAGAGGGCGTTCGAATGAGAGAGATCGATTGAAGGAGATAATAAAGTGTCTAGAATTGCGAAAGTGGATACGGATGCGAAAACAAACAAGAATCCAGTCGGAGAAGAGGCCTAAAATGAAAATTCCAGCAGGAAAAAATAGATTATGCGAGTCGGGGAGACGGTTTGAGAAGGAGTCATCGCAGAGCGGGGATGGGGGTGGCCCACGAGGGACCAGGTGATTTATCTCTATCTCGGGCTGACTCCTCCTTTACCCTGTCGCACCCTTTCTCCTTCAAGATGATTCCACCCCTGCATTGCGAAAAAGGAGAAATGAGGAAAATTTAGCAAAAAATGAGGCTTTTCACTCGGAAGGAAAAAAATATCAGCGACTACTTGCATCACCTAACGAGAGAGGGAGTGCATCTCCTAATGGCGGTTTGGGCTGCGGGGTGTATTCTGACAACACCCCACTGTGACATTCCCAGCTGTAACCGACCCCCTCTCTCCCCAACTTTCCCGCACCCACCCTCCCTCTCCCCCGTGATATCCGCTCCCTAATTTTCCGGATAAAAATGCGATATATACACACAACATAAATACATAGGATTTCCCAAGAAGCGGGGGAGCTAGACCGTTTTTCCTCTTTCTGGAAATTTTCCTTCTTTTTTTTCCCCTCTCGTAGAGGAGGCTATGAGTTAAAAGGGTGAGGCTTATGGGTTTTGAGAATGAAAAAATAAAAACTTTGCTTGTTTAATTAAGCAGATTTTAATTAGCTCTGGAGTGGGTCAAGGGAGGTTTCCAGTAAAGGGGGGGAGAAATTTTGGAATGGGGCTTTTAATGGAGAAGGAACGAGTGATGGGAAGAAGTGGAGGAAAAAAATAATGGAAAGTCTTTAACCGGGGAGGAAAATGGGAGTGAACCCGCTTTCCCTCCAAGTTTTCCTTCTTTCGTCGCTCAACTTCCTAGGTACATAGACACGCACGCATTAGCACTTCATCCCTCCGCAAAGTGCTTTCGGAATACAATATTCCGGCAAAAATTTCGGAGGAGACGACATTACTATTAAAGAGATGGGGAAAGATAGGGTATCGGCCGCACCCACGTAGTTGCCCAAGAGTGTGGAATATCTGAACGTGTGCTAATGTGAATGATTGTTCCCATAATGGTCCGTGCACATAAAAAAAGCAAAGAAAAGATATTAACCAAATCATGCTTCATAAAGAGGAAATAGTTATTTGTTGACAGTTTTGACTGTTAGAGATATTAACATATGGTTTGAGATTGCAGTGAAGCACGACTAATGAAGTGATATTAGCAAGTGATGACAACGGTAAATAAAGAATATCTAAAAAAGACTAAGGAACGGAATAATTACAATTTAATTACCATTTTATTCAGTGAGTTTTTAGATGTACATATTTTATGTTATTATCTTAAGAGGAATAGAAAAAATGTCGAATTCAAGTAGTTTCAAATGTTAGCATTGAGGATGTTATTAATTGGGAAGAAACTTAAAGCAACGAATACTGAGATATCGGGTATGAATCTTCCTACGGTTAGATGAATGAATAGGTATGGTTTTCCTGTGAAATTGTAGTATTAGTCGAAAAATTATGAGGCTATAAGAAAGAAAATTCTTAAGTTTTTATCTTTCTAGGTGATTGTTAGACAAGGTAGATGCAAAGTAGAACGTTGTAAAGCTCGTGAAATGCTTATCTAATAAAAAGTGCATCGTTTCCTTATAATACATTATTTCGTTTAGCCCACAGAGCAAAAAATTGAATATAAACATAAACCAATAATATGTCCTTTAATAGAAAATTGGGGACTAAGGCTACACTCAGTAGTGCATACAAAATATTATCGACATTCTACGCGTTAGAAGATATGACAAAAGATTTATGGGAGCGGCAAATGCAAACTGATGAAGTGAAGAATATAAAAGTAAAATGTTGATGAATTTATCTACAGGTCATGATTATCGCTCTCTCTAAAAATTCAAAACATCTTTAATAATTCCAGGTGCATGTTATATGAACCTTATCCCTCTTTTTAATAGTCCATCTTTTCATTGGAAAAAGTGCCCGAAATTTTATTAGTTTATTATTTTTCTTATTTTACCTTTTAAATCAATATTTATTTATATCATTACTTTATTATTCAATTATCAAATTGACTCAGAAGGCCAAAGTTTTCTGATTAAACTGCTGTTTGAATTTCCATCCTATATACTTTTCACTGTGTCATTATGAGGCCAGATGAACCAACCATAAATATTTTGAAAAAGAGGGGAGAACCTTAAGATACCCAAAGTACGCCTCTGTGGGAATTTTAATCACTCATTCCTTCCCTAAATTTTTCCAGGATCTGCTCTCTTCCATTAGACTCATTATTCACAATTCATGATGGTCCGCTTCATTCCCTCGCACAAGTAATAACGGAAATTCTCAGCGAAAGTTATTTCCTGTAAATAATATCGTCTCTCCGCATTTAAATTCAACTCGATTTATGCATAACCAAAGATGAATCTCGAAAATGAACATTTCAGTTTATATTTGGTGGAATTCCTAGTTTTCTTTGAATGAAGAGTGGTTCTTCAATTTTGACTTATATTTTAATTTATGATACATTCATTTAAAGATTTTTCTATAATGTACCTTTTTACCTCTGCAAAATGTACTTTATAAATATTTTATTTATTTTTTGAGGAAATAAAGGGGAAATGTCATTTGCGCAAATAGATTTAAACTTAAAAATATCGCTCGAACATACAAAGTGATGTCTATTACAGAGATATTCTTTATTTATTTATCACTATTTATCATTTCTTCCGAATTTAAAAACTAATTATTTCATCTTAACCTTAATTCTTTTTGCATGAGAAATTTAAAATTTAATCATTGGGTTTGAAAGTAGTAACTTACCTGTATTTAGAAAATCAAATACGTTGATTTTTATATTTTCAGACATTTAGTGTGCCATACATCTGCTTTATATTTTGATTTTCTTATTTATATAAATTCCACTTTAATAATATTTTCCTATAATTGTAATTGCGCTTATGACGTATGTTGCGCTTAAGATATTTGATGAAATAATCACAAAATATCTGAATACTTATAGAGAATAACGTATTGTTTTTAATATAGAGTTAAAAATAAATTAATGGAAGGAAAGAGACGATTAAGTGGAGCATTCGAAAGTAGATAAAGTCAAGTTGGATATAACCTTTGAATCAACAGAGTGAAATGGAATTCTGATGTCGACGATGAATTTAATCGCGACATAAATCCTGATTTTGTAATATCTTAATACTAATAACCATAATTAAGTCTAAATAATTGAACGCTCAGCCAATAATATTCATAAATTCCCTTTTGTTTTATAGATGATAGAACCTATACCTTATACCTTTAAAGCAAGACTTAGAGAGGAACTTCGAAAGGAATTAAAAAAGAAATTTAAGGGGAACTTAAACTCAAATCACTATCAAACCCAGGTACAGCTGATGATAATGTACCATTATCTTCGGGGAACGCAGTATATTTCGAGATTAAATCGTTTGGTCTGCTAACGAAAGAAATTCTTCAACATCCCCATAAATTCCGTCGCAAGAACCTCGCACAAGTTCACATATAAACTCTGAAGGGATAAATTATCCGAACCTCTTGTGCAGCGAATCGCAAGCCATGCCCTTTGACACTTTTACTGCCTTAATTTTTCCGCTCGAAAATCTCGCCGAAGAGGAGTCATGGCAACCCAACCACCTGCATCTACTTGCCGCTAATTTCATCTTAATTCTTCCCTTAAAAAGACTTTCGAACGGAGGTGAATTGTTAGCGCTAAGAGCTCTCCATCCTTCTCAATTATTGTTTCTTTTGTGGGCACTTCGCTAGGCACTTCCTTTACTTCCCCTTTCGCAGGTTCTCGCGCTGTATTTCTTTGCTCCTCTAAAAGTCGCTCCCTAATTGTCTTTTCATTCCTCGCATGCCTTTCGCCGTTGGAGTTATAATGTGCCATTGTTCTCCCCTCATCCATCGTCCAACATCTGTTCCCAGAACACGTGTGGGCCTTGCAAAATTCAGGATATTAAAATATCTCGAGACTGTGGATATTACCATCCAAAAGGTGGAGTGACGCCCGCTGGAACTCGCTAAGCGCTTGTCATCGGTAGTGGATAAAAATGCGATGGAATTGCTTTCGTACTTTTTACGGATTTGCGCATGTGCGATTGGATCACGTGACAGACTTCGTGTATTTAATTTCCGATGAAAATATTAAAATATTCCTATTGCGTTTGAATATCCATTATATATATTATAGAGGGAATTTAAGCTCTATCTGATATCACTAACCAATAACTGTAATCATGTCCATCGTTAATTTGAACCACCATAATATCTGAATATGAATTTTAAAAAGGTATAATCTTCCTTCAGCTTCTAAAAATTTACTGTAACAAAGTTAATTATTTTATTCTGTAAAGTCTTGAAATCAATATCTTATTCTTATCCATCTATAGATATGAGAGTAGGATTCAAATTGCAATCAAGTATAAAACACTCGAATCCGTTATTCTATATCAAAAAAACAAAATTCTTTGAATATTAAATATAACGCTTGTCATTTAAGCCAACGAGTAACCATATGATTATTTTTGAAGCATAGAAAGCGATAGAAGATAGTAAAATATAATGAAAATTTATGTTTTATCCTATAACTAAAAATATAGCCTTTTCAAATTCTATGTAGTTCCAAAATATAGATGCGTTGAATATAATTTATGAAATTATATTATTCAAGTTGACCCAACACTTTCCTTTAATATAACACATCCATAGCATCAACCGTCACATCTAAATATTGATATCGTTAATCAATCCTCCTTCGAAGGAGGTATGCGGCCTTAATTTAGATCAAAGCGGAATGGAGAACATTTTCTGCTCACTTCCGTCGACGACAGCCTTTTTGAGCGACATTGCAAAAATGCGTCCGTGAGTATGATCTCTTTAGCGTAGAAATAGAGAAAGGGTTTGGCGAGAAGAGGATGGATGAGGGTCAGGGAAGGGATGTTCGCGCAGAAGGGCTCGGAAGGGGGGGTTTTGAAGATCCCTGGCTGTCGTCAGTCGGGCGTGAAGAAGATAAATTGGTTGCGGGGGGTAACGGAGGGGAGGTGCGTGGACAGATAAGCGTTCATAAAGGGGGGATGGGACGGGGAAGAGGAATCGGGGTTAAGATGTTGAAAGAAGAAAGGGAGACGTATTGGAGATAACCGGAGGGGGGGCGCGATCTGCAGGCGCTTTTGAATGAAGGTGGGCAGAAGAGGAACTTAATGGCAGTAGGAAGTTGTCTCCTTAACTCTAAAAGCCATCCCCCGAAGAACATGCCCCGCAGAGGTTTTTTGCTTTGCCGGGACTCTCGGGGAAAAAATAAATCCCACCCGATTTTCATCGGGGCTTCAAACTATATTTCGCGATTCAATTGTTTAGAAAATGCGTCGCCCCCAGCTTTCGCGAAAAGTGAATTTTAAGGACTACCCACGCCGCAATGACATTCGTAAGCGTAACTGTAGTTTTAGCTCCTGAAATTTCTCATTCAGAATGCATTAAGGAAAATTCCTAATACTTCGAATAAAATATCGCTTTTTTATGGACTGAATTCGTGTCAAAATACACTCTCCAGCCGAACCGAGAATTTTATAGGGTTCATAAATTTGGATCTGGTTGATAGAACTAATTTCATTGTCCGAGATCTATATCATATGGGATGATAAATGTGTGGAGTATTGAGAATTACTAGTTAAGAAGTCCTCTCTTAATTTTAAATTTAAAATCCTATGATAAATTTTCGTAAATTGCTTTTTAATGCTCTACCATCCCGCGAAAATTCGAATAATGATCTCCTAAAAAAGACAGATCATTTCTGAGCCTTGAAATATGTGATTAAATACTCTTTCCATTACTTGCAATATTATTCGGACAACGGGAATCTATCGTTTTTTCTGATTTTGCCACAAGACGATTATCACTGCTTATTTTTTTATTGTGACATGATATTTTCATATTATATGCTCTAACATAAAGATTTTGATTCTTAGTGAAGAATGCATGCTACAAAAGAAACACGAAGAATGATGTAATATATATGGGTATAATTATTATTCATTTGCAGTTTTAATGTGTAAAAATTAATTATACGCATTCGTTATCACTTATATCAAGAGCTCAAGAAACTCTTTACACGAAAAAAAAAACATTTTCAAAACTTCAAATGATTGTATATGCTTTTTAAGACCCCACTTAATAGTGAGTTTATATCAACATGATGTTATGCGTATATGCTTCATAGATACATAAAAGGATTTGAGGATTATGGTGACGAATATGAAGAAAAATAGAGGCTGGGAAATATTTATATTCCTCTTTTAGATGAACATAATTTTTATAATGAAATCAATGTGAGAAGGCGTGACTTCGTGGAATGCCATAGAAATAAAAACAACTTTGTAAATTTCCATAGAAAATTGTTATATTCGCGACCGCCTGAAGATGTAATTTCATATTACGAAACCGGTCGCGAATATAACAGTTTTCTGTGAAAATTTACAAAGTTGTTTTTATTAATAATTTTTATAAATCAATATCTTGTAAAAATAATTTTATGCATAGGTAATGTGTAATTTTTTCAAATTTTACCGATATTGCTTCACAAGGTATCAGATATTGTGAGGGACATGTCTTGTATCCGATCTGGGGCACGATGTTGGTCAAGAACGAAAGAAATGAAAAATAAGGAGATATACTGAGGGCGGTTGAGCAATGGGGAGGGCGATAAGGAGGCGAGGTAGTCTACTGACCGCAAGGAGTCCACTTTGGATGGCCCGGACACAATCTATGAGCCGCTATTTTATCAACACTACCAAAATGATGACATCAATTATGTGGTTACCGCTACCGAACCTTGATGAGCTTGCAAGAGGATAGCTCTTGTTTATGAATGTATATTTACAGTTAAACATAGAAAGAAAATAAGTGGAACATTAAAACTAAATTCACCGATCTCGTAGAGTCAAAATGTAAAATGCAAAATAAGAGGTTATACTCATAAAAATAAACACAATCTTTTTATTTACAGCCCATTTCGATTCGGGACACGCGAAGCCTGCCAAGGATTTTTCCTGAAATTTGTATGTTTTTAGATTTTGAGTCGTTTCTTTAAATTTTCTTTTGAGTTTCATTAAATACGCATATTTATTATAATCCCCTTTGTAAAGGATTTATTTGCTTCTTAGGATTTTATGAAAGAATTTTCTATTCGCTGTGTTTTGGGTTGTTGAGAAAATTGGGTTTTTTTGTTTGAGAAAATACGATGTTTAATTCAAGTAAGTACGAAATAAAACGAAATAAGACGAAAGTATTAAATTAGCAATTCCTTTTATATGCAATAATAAGAGGCTAAAACATATGATTGTTTAAACGCGTTTACTGTCCCTGCCACACGCAGAAAAGCGGCTTGTAGGGTGTTCAAGTGAAGGTAGATTTCTTTCTTTGAAAAATAAGGTAAATTTTTTCCTAGTCATATTTAAAGAATTCGACGAGTTTTTCGTTATTTTAAGAATACAATTCGGTTATTAATTTGAAAGACAATGATAATATTTTGTAATATCTCAAGTAATAAGGAAATACTCTTATTTAAGCACTAAAGGGAATCTTTAAGAGGCGTCGTAAGGAAAACCAAGTCTTAATACTGCTTTTGAAAAGAATAGTATCAAAAAAAGCGTTTTTAAGAAAGAATAAACTTTGTTTACTTCTACTCTATTTTTTATTTTGCGACCGTTTTCGCTAATTTCTTAGCGTCTTCAGATGGTAGTTCAATGGTATCAAAATATTCGTGTAAACCCAAAATACCACGTATGTGAGCGATATTTACACCCTCTTTCGGTGAGGATCGGAAGTTTTCTTCCCCCATTCGATTGTTAGGGGAATCCGGAAATGGCCCCATTCACTCCTTTCATCCGCTCACCGCGAGCGCCAATTTCTTATATCGGCCACTTTTGGAGTCCACCTCATCTTCACATGAAAAAGCGCCCCCTTTATTTTGAAGCTAAAAACCGCCAATCAATTACTGGGGAAGTCCTAAAGGCGTAAAGCAGGGAAAGGAAAGGTTAGCGGAGATTCAATTAAGGTTCTCGTTCCTTCCTTCTCCCTAATTTATCCATTGTCATTCCGCTCCTCCCAGTTTCTTTGTCTCTCATTTTCCCTTAATTCTTCCCTTTTCCTCGTTTTTCTTCCTTTCACTCCCCTATCCATACGACTTTGGCTAAGTGACTCAATTTAGTTCGCTGATCACTTTTCTTCCAGAAACAGCCGCATTTTCTTCCGTCGTTTCTTTTACACCCTCCTCAGCATTCTGCTACACGACTCCTCCACCTTTCCAATCGTTCCCTCCGATTTACTCTCTTTTACTTCTCAATCCCCCCCTTTCCTTCCTTCGCACATTCCAGAAGCCATCGCTCCCATTACACTCGCTTCGGAGGGTTTGCTTATTTTTTCTGCACTTAAGGTAGTGCTTCGGAACATTTTCTCTTTTTTTTTAGGCATTTATTTTTTTTTTCGTTGGGGAACACGCATTATGCTCGACTTCACGGTACTCAGAACCACGCGCTCGTTGTTGTGTCCCCGAATTCGATTCGAAATAACAGGATTTTCGGAGAAAGTTGATGTCGTCCATTGTGTGCTCACGATGTGATATGGAATAACTTTCTCTCAATTAAGTTCCTCCGTACCAAAAACGATCAATTAATGATAATAATAATCTTAAAACCCGCTACGATAGGATTACTTGCAGAAAATCCCATTATAAATCAAAATAGTATTCCAAATAATCTCTCTCCATTAGAGTCTGATCCTCAAATCCTTCCCTCTTCCTTGAATGTTTTCAATCTTGTTCAAATTTACCTTGGATTGGATCGGAACCACACCAAAGCACCAGTGCCATTCAAATTATGATGGAGATTTTTGGGGAACTCACAATTCAGCGAAATGTAATGAAAAGAATAGATCAAAATCAATCAAGCCTTCACAACTGTGAATAAAATAACATAAGGTAGAATCAATCATGACTAAAATATAATTTGCAATTGAAAAGGAGGTCATAAATATGTTCTTATCCCTTTGAATGCCTTACGAATGCTAGGTATTGTTTATCAATATTTTGACGATTGTATTACACATTGACAGATAAGTAGGTGTGAATATAAGTGTAAGGTTAAGTAGTGTCATATTCTATACGGTTTTTATATTATCTGTGGAGAATAATACTAAAATAAGCCAAAGTACATTATAATTCAAAATTTTAATTTCAGATAAGGACTTCTTCGCTGAAAAAGTGATAAATATATCGCTGAAAATTGAAATCATGCACATTAACAATATTTTCATGGAAAAGTCTTTTTGGGTGTATTTATATTATGTGTATTTGGGTGTATTTACTATCTCTCTGTTGAGTAAGATTGAATAAAAGGATAGGAAATAGAAACGAATTACTTTTTCCTTGCTAAGGTTTGATAAATAATTTGTCTATAGATCGGAAATTATCCCTGATTACTTTAGTGGAGTTTCTTAATGTATAAAATGTCGTCCCAAAGTAGATAAAAAAATTGTCCATGTTGAACCTTCCACGCTCGATGTCATCACGGCTCCCCTTGCATACGTGGCATCTCGCGACATCGCTTCCATTAACTTCCTCATCTAAGCAGATCACAAGGAGTTCGTCGCTTACTCAGCACCCTTCAGCTTTATCAGCGGAGAGAGATCCACTAACTGCAGCAAACTCTCTTCTTCTCTCTAATTCTCCCTCTTGCGTCATAGAACACATAAATCGAGATAGAATTTCGTAATTCCGATTTTCGGAAAGTAATGAAGTAATAGTCTTATAAATCTACTTTTCACTTTCTTACCCGCAAACAAATGAGTAAAAAGTGAATGAATATCATATCCTTTTTTCCATTTAGATCGACGGATGATTATAAATGTAATCAAAACTCGGGGAACAAAAATCGGGGAAACATCGTTTGTTTTGTAATTTCTTTTATTCTATTACTCCAAGGAATTAACGAAATTGAATTTCGATCGATGCTTCTGATGCAAGACTCCGTCTTCAAAAATCAATGTATTATTTTTAGATCTATAATTGAGTAAGATAGAAATAACCTGATAAACCGTTACATCAGATCACCAAATTCAAACAAAATTTTCCGTATTATTTTGTGAAATAATTTAAGAAAACAATAAAAATCGAGTAATTCGTTAAACAGCAGAGGATTTTTTGCTCATTTTAAAATTATATAAACAGGCATGGGAAGGGAATCTCAATAAGGAGGAAAAATGAATACATTAGATATATGTCAGTATGTTTATTATAATTCCATCAGTAATTCCGTCGTCATTGGAAAATACAAGAACGATCCAACCTACAAACAAAAAAATAGCACAACAAAGTCTGGAGAAACAAAATTTAATACGAATATACGAATTTGGCTTCCTGAATCAGTAACTGAAAACCTGAGAACAATACCTGTAAATAAAAAAAGCACGATATAAAACCTATCTAAATCGTTGGTATAAATTTGATAATTTTCTCCATTATGAGCAACAATAAAAAAGTCGAATCAGATAGTTTACTTGTAAGTTTACACATGCACTCAAAAGATTCAAGATTCCGTTGCGTCTTCGAATTAAGATAGCCGAAAGATTAAAGCACACTTTGTGTTGGTTTCCTTCGGTGTCTCCCCAGTACAAAGCCACAAAAACCGCAGCCATTCATTTCTATGGTTATTTTTTCCATTAAGACTTCCTCTTTTGTTTCGATTCCAGCCGTCTATATTCGCGATATAACAGGACGATTTATTTTTATCAGGACAAAGAGGCGAATGTTGGATTGGGCCATTCGGTCTCCTTCATGGAGCCCTAGACCCACACCCATTACTCAGCCTATTTCCCCTTATTTCCTCCCACGGGCGGACTCAATCTCGTCCCCTTGCCTGGGCCTCAGGGTTAATGGAGTGTGTGAGGGAGGGGAGCTGGAAGAAGATCTCCAAGGAGACGAGCGTGTCGTAGGAGAAACTCCTGAAGAGGGGGTGCTAATCACGTCTGCCTCCCCGGTCAATCTCCCTCTTACGTCACTCCATCCGAGGACTACCTCATCTTATTTTCCTAGGCCTATGGCGCAAAAACCTCGAAACACACGCAATAACCTATTCGCTTCCCATCTCCCGGGTCTCCTTCGGTTGCCACCCAAAAATGCTCAGGGTTCCCTTATTCTTGTTGCCGGAATAGACCCTCGTTATCGCCCGTTTCAATTTGTTTTTCAATTTTGATCCTCTAAAAGACATTTCCTTTGTTCCCGATGTCATCGGAAGAACAGGTAATAGACTTGGAGAAAACGGTTTCCAGGTTACGTTAAAGGTGGCGTAGTTTTTAGAGTGATGTTTAGGCGTGTAATATTGTAAAAGGGGTTAAGGTTAGCTATGCTATATTTTCTCAAGAGTCTAGAATATTCCCAAAAATTAATAGATGCAAAAAAGTGTGACTGTCTGAAAAAGGATCGGGACTCAAACCCAGATCTATCAGGTCTTTTGCTGATTTTGGGACCCTTCAGAATCGAACCTATGATCGGAAGGTTTATTATTATTGTCTTATCGACTAAGAATCAAATATGTTATTATTAATTAAAAATCATATTGTATCAATCACTTTTACATACATATGCATGTATTGCATGTACATAACGATTTCAATAATTCAAAAGAGGAATTACAGCTTTTCATCAGTTTTGTAAGTTAACTCTTTATTTTGATATAACCCTACTATTTATAGTTTATTAATTAAAATATTAAACCGATATTGACCGATGTAACAATTGATTACAAGTTAAATCTCGTGAAGATAAAATTAGCAGCAAAATATAGGAAAGTTGACTGCAGATTGCCTACAATGAAGGAATATTTTACACTTCTTTAGGGTTGCACTCTTTAATCGGATATCGTTTTCTCTTCAATTCCGCAATTGAAATATCGATTGCTAAGTAGTTACAATTGAGGTTTAAAGTACCAATCTTTTAGCTTCAATCATTAAAGACTCAATTTGGTATAAATTGTCCTTAGTTCGACGCCTGGGCGGGATGATTTTAATCGAGCTTTTCCTCGTAAGAATGCATTGGGCTGATTTTCAAAATCTTTTCGTTTTAAAGGAATATGTGAGCATTATAAAACCTCCAGAAGAAATTTTATCGATTCTTTCTTAGACAAATCAACCGAATGCTTGTAGTATGCAAGATAACCTTAACTCATACATATATGTATGTATGTATATACATATACCAGAAGCAACCATGTCTAATAGATGTATATTTATAAAAATTATTGAGCCTAGAGAATGTAGTCAACAATCTGTAAACTCGAGAGCTCCATAGCAACGAAAAGCATATCAACCCGACCAATGAGGCGTACTTAGGCGTGTAGAAATACTGTATCCTAGTTAAGGTTAGCGAAGAAAGAGGTGAAGAGGGTAGGGAAGTTGAGAAATGCGTTAGGGTCACGGAGCAGCGGGGATAAGGTTAAATGGGGCAATTGGAAGAGGGATTGATCGGATTGGTCGTGGGAGAGATGAAATGTAGAATGGGGGAGGGAGTTACTATAGGACAAATGAATCACGAAGTAGAAAGTGGAAATCGGAGGTGGGAAGCCGGATTTATGGGAGTGAGGCAAAGCTGGAGATTAAGAGGCGAGGCGAAAAGACCCAAGAAATTAAGTGTCCGACGGAACGATTGTCTTTTCTATGAAACGAAATCAATGGAACGGAAAAAATTGTAACATTGCTTCCTTGCAGAAAGTCGTATTCGCGGTCCATTTCAGAAATTATCGCGCATGACTTGCTCAAATACTGTTTCTGGAGAGGATGTCGATAAATAATACCGAAATATTTTATGGGGAATTACGAAATTTACAGCCGAACGTAAATCAAAGGTCCATAAATTCCTGAGTGTTCATATGTTTCAGTTTGTTACGATGTTTATCTCTCCCTAAGGTGCTGTCTAATTTACTTAAATACTTATACGAGTGAAAGAAAACAAGGAATTCCGGTATAATTTCAATCTATGTTATACTTCATATGAAATCGGATGATTAGAGGTTTTATTTCTATATTGAATGAAAGAGTGTAGTAGTAGTGTAGAACGAAATAGCTGTAATTTACTAGAAATATCTCCTTTCTGTGTAGAGTTGAGTAACATTAGGAATGACAGCCGGTGTAAACAATTAAAATGCACTGTTAAATCTATTTTGAATGCGTAATCAAAATAGATTATACTCTTTGCTCCTATTAAAAAATGCTTACCTCATTTCTCATTGATTGTGACATGGAGAAATGAAAATGTAACATCATCACCCTACAACATTAATAGAACTGAAACATATAATCAACATCCTTAACGAGATATTTAAAATGATTATACTCTCATCCACTTCGTTATAAAACTTATATATAATACATTTTCAATTATAAATATCTTAAAGGACTGTATGAAAATAGTAATTATTATGAACAATATATTTCATCAATTTTTTATCAAAAGATTATAGAGATACATTTGAAGTGGTTCATTAGTATACTGAAAATATAATGACCTCTTTCTTTTCATAATTCATCCCCAATTTTAAACTACACGGCTAACTCCTTCCATTTATTCTTATCACCGATCTTAGTCTTGAATCAGTGAAGAGTCTTCTATACAATCCTTATTAACAATAATTTTTTAAAAAAGTTCAACGTTCAGAACATCTATTTACATTCCTTTCATATTTCATTTCCATTCCTTTTGCATTCATCGAGACATTTACATAACTTAGCGATCGAACACTCATTCGTGCGATGAAAGATAATCAATCTCATCTCGTGGCTAACAAAAGTTTCAAACGTCTAAATTAACGGGCGTATAAACCTATTACGAGGCAAAAAAGGAGAGGGGAAACTCCTTAGAATGGAATTGAAGGTATTCCCACTAAATAGCGGAAATGAGAAAAAGGGAACAACCCCCGTGGAAGGGGGGGTTTGAATCGTTCCGGGAGGGATGATTAACGGGAAGGAAGAGGGAGAATGGACGGGCAGCGGGAAGATGTCACATCGTTACCATGACAATGGGAGATGAGATTCCTGGACCAACCCACTTCAAATCTCCCTGTGCCCACACGCTTTCCCTCCTTTATGCCAGAACCCTTCTTGTATCCTCCCATCTTCTGCACCCTTATTTCTTCTCTTCCGCACCTCTCCATGGACCTCATTCCCTACAATCCCTGCATCATTCGTATCCTACTCACGGATCGAAATAAAAGTTGGTCAACACATTAAAATGGTTTCTTAGAGGGCGGATGTTGAAACATTGAACACCTTATATAATGTATTCAGACAAAATTGCTATCATTTTTTACTATTCCTCTTCATGATAATTATATAAGTGTCCAATATGATCGAATGTTTAATGCCGCTATTACAACACACAAAGTACAGTGCCAATAGATCAATTGGATGGGAGGAAGGAGGGAATGTTTGGAAGAGGATAATAAATCATACTTCATAAAATTAGGGAGGGTAATAATAATCAAATTAATTTAACTTAAATTAAAATATAAACCTTAAAAAAACCTAATTGAGGAGGGTGTTCGTAGATAATTTACCTCCGAACCCAAATCGTTGTAGGGGGTCCGCCGCCAGAATCGCCCTCTCTACAGCGCCATTCATAACTCGGCTTTATGATTGACGTCATAAGTATTTGCAAGATTTTATAATAGAGCATTTACAGAAAGCTTTGCAGATACCTTGGTAAAATTTTCCTAGTATTATTCCCCGTAATGGGATTATTGTTCTTTATAACTGTTTCCCTACTATAGTTTTTCAAGATTTAAAACTTCAATTACTTCTAAATATAAAATATAATGCTCTACAAAATCATTTATTTTTTTGCAGTTGTTTTTGAACCCACTTAGTAGAGACCCAAAATGCCTTTTATGGACGGTTGTTCTAATCCTTCTTCGTTTCATTACATTCGTTTACTAATAAGTAAGTTTAACCTCTCCTGTTCATTAATCCTCAATTCAGATTTTTATTCGCTTAGATTTAAATTCCGTGCTGCGTCTTATTTCCTTCAACGTCTTTATCTCTATATCTGTCCTTCAGGAATTAAATTGTTCCCCGCATTTTCCTTGCATTCTTTTTCATTTGCCTCATTATCTCTTTTTAAATTCACTCTTTCCCTTCCGCTCTCTCTTTTCAATTGTTTTTAAGCTCTATAAATCGCTCACGTACGCTTATGCTTTATACCAATTGCGTAACAACTATAAAATGCCACTTATATAATGAAATTAGATGTTTCTGACGTCAATCAATCAATCTATATAATTCTATTTCAAAAGCCATTTCTCTTAAGGAACGGTTGGAATAATTATTCTATTTTCATATTGTACATTTTATCGTATGGTTATATTTTTTCTTAAGAAAGTAAATGTATTTATAAATATACGAATGTCCGAAGTGAAGGATATTCTAGATACTTAGATATCTTAGTATAATAATGGGTATTAATTAATGATATAGCAAGGTGAATTTTCATTTTTTGCTATTCTTAAATGTTTTATTGTTAATGCATCTTGAAATAAAAATTCAGACTAATTAATGGATTAAAGTTTACACCTCTTTATTCGAGTGATATTTACTAAAACAGTTCACAATGGAATACTTGTTATATAAGATTGCATCGAGAGGTAAACAATATAGATTGTCGTAAGGATAATCATTATGCAGTAGCGTTGCATCATTAATAATTAATATTATTTAAATAGTTAGTAATAATACTTCACAAAAATACTTAGCAAAATACGTCACCCACTTCTTTCTTTTAATATTGAGAAATACTTCTATCGTTACTTTTCCTTTCTCTCTTTAGCAGTTTTTCTCTTCCCACTTTTTTTCTCTGCTCGTAAAAACATCCTCCGGCTAATTCCTCTCTCCTTCGACTTCCCTCGATGTCCATTCCCCACGGAGTAACAAACTGCTTGTCACGCCCCTCCACGGCATTACTCGCATTTAAATGTCGTGCTAATTTTCCTCGCACGATCCTAAACGGCTTGGAGTTCAGCAGCGATAACTTGTTCCACGTGACCTCGAGCGATCGGTCCGGATGACACATTTGCGATTCATGACGGTGCACTGAAACAAAAGTAAAGAAAAAGCTATGTGAACGGCGGTTTTGAATACCTGGTTGCGACATATTTTAACGATGAGCTGTTTTACAACCGAAATATGGTTGAGCAATCATCCATTGACGTCCTACATGATTGTACTTTGTACGCTATTTGGCTGGAATTATTTTCGATAAGACCGATGTTACCGTTGGCGCATTACATTATTTTCGTCCATAGCAACGACAAAACATGTCGATCGTCAGTCACCTTTAAAACAGCGGTTGTTAAAAAGAGCTATATACCTATAGAATATAACGAATATTCATATTTTAATTTACTTTCCTCAACTTGTAAGCATTATTGTTGTATTTGACTGTACCTAATGACGAAAATTTGAAGATCCTATAAAATATTAGACCCTAATATACGTTAATTCTGTATCTTTTTCTTGAGTATAAGGTTAATAAAATGTCAATATGCTATGAAACATCTGTAAATGAACTCTCTATATCAAATTCATTGAATTTATCGTCTGAATGAATGAATGTATCATCTCTTCATAGTTATTTCAGAAACAAGGGAACCTTATCAGTCTCTTTCCATGGATCTCCCATAGAAAGCACTTTCAATTAAAAATCCTCTTGTCGACATCGCCTTGTGAACTGCAATTCAAAGCAACATCTCAATTGTTCGAGCTATTTTTCTTCTGCTGTGGTCAGCAAGACCGCTGTGATGTATCTCCTTAATCTAGCAGGAACATCTCTATACTCATCCATCTCTCTGTCGATTTCTTCCTCGCGAAGGGCATTTATCCTTGAGGATGACCACTATGTAGCTGGTGGCCAACTATTCCAGATACCGTCCCTAAGGATTCGTCCATGAATCTCATGCTTCATGAGTATACCTGCGTATGTTTCAGGACCGGATTTTTCTCTGCCTACGACCTCATTCTTTGCTTATCACTTTATTGTATGAATTCGTTCTCCGATTCCAACTGCTTATAAGAAAATTTAGTTGAAAATCTTTCAATGTAGATTATTTTTGTCTTCAGACCTCAGTATTGATTCAAATAAAGATTAAGGTTATATTTATAACATATTTGTAAGCTGAAATTGACGAAAACGCAAAAATAAAGAACAAATATACGAATACATTTTAAGGGAAAATATCGTACTGTTTCAGATTTTACCACTCTACGATTGTTTGTTGGATTTCATACCTTAAATCCTTCCATTTCCAATTTCAATTATACTCCTTTATTGGAAGATTAAGAATATGTATTTGTTAATGACTGGCAAATGCATATTTGTGCATACTACATCAGATCATTTACTCGCATCCTTACGACACAGTTGGATTCCAAAGATCGTTAGGATGTAAGAGGATTTTTACGTTTGGATTTGTAATTAGAATACTCTCTGCTTTAGGCTTCAATCACTTGGTTCCTCTCTCGGAAAGAGACAGATTGGGATAAACAGATCCATAGCGCCCAATTCCATCACTCACGATGAAGAGTCATCGCTCATCATCCAATCAGGCCGCGGAATATATTCGTCTCATCATTTAGTTTGCCTTCACCACTCATCGGAGGGGAAAAATACCCGTTTACTCGCAATTTATCGAAGATGCTCCTCAATCGTTTCAAATGGATGAAGTTGCCTCTCTATCGCACTCCTCCATGATTAAGTCAATCGCCGTGGGAGACAATGCATCTCGGAGAGAACAGCTATTATAAATCGTTATGGAAACGCGGAGTGCAGGTTGTTTTAAGATGGTCGCCTGGTTTTTGAACAGTAGGTGAGGAGGTAGCAGACGACGTGGAGGCGGGGGAGGCGTGTGTAGGAGTGAGGGGAGGAGTGGGAGAAATCGATAATGAATGAGGAGGGTGGTGTGCTAAATTACGGCCTTCGGAGGGAAGCCCTAAGTTTAACAATTTCGGCTGTCGCCGCCCACCGTCTTTCCCTCCACTTCTCCAATCATTTATACAAAACAAACACGCTTCCGAAAACAGCGGAATTGTCATTTTAAATTTTCACTCGATAGGAATTACTTTTCGCTGGAGGGAAAACAATCGCGTCCAATCGATACCCAAAATTTTGAAATATAATTCGTTTTCCGAGAGAGATGGGGAATAAGCGGTGATGCTGGGGGTCCTTAACATCGAACACTGAATTAATTCTTTTGGCACAAGTCGCTCTGATTGGTTCCTTGATTGGAATTTGCAAAAGAGCAATTCGTTGTTGAAAATATGAGTGTCATTATCTATTCAATTATATACAATGATTTTGCTGCTGTTGAAAATTGGAGGCTCGAAATCTGTTTGGAAATCTTTTGATTATATTTTCTGTTTATGAAATGATTTTTGAAAAATGTACGTGATTTTTTTACTAAATTGATGAATTTTTTATTCGTGATGGAGAAAGTAGAAATTGTAAAACGGTATTTTCCACTCCTATCTACATCTATTATTTTCGGTAAAATTCATCAAATTGAATTTTCAAGTGAACAGTAACTGATTTTTATATAAGAAAACTACATTATCTTCCTTATTAAATTTAGTTTCTGATTATCAAATTGGTTACATAAAATCCATAAAATAAATATTATCTTAGTTAAGGAACAGTTGAAAATGATATTTCATGTTTCTTTAAATACGATGATTATAATTTATCTTTTTTTAAAACATAAAATATCTTCAAAATGATACGAATTCCTCTAATCATTTATATTTGATTACTTCTGATACTAAAATTACTACTTGCATTATTCTATTCATTATTTGAGAGAACGATTATTGCATCAAGTTTTTGGAGACTGATTATATAAGAATATATACTAAATATGACCATATATAGTATTTCAATTCGAAATCAGCAATTCGTATTTGAAGAATCCTTTTTTTACCGTACCTTCATTGTATTTATTAATTTGACATATAATGCGTTATCACTGACACCTCATAATTGTATTATTTGAATTAGCTCCATGAGTAAGATATTTGTGACGGTATACCACAAGTAAAAGGAATACATTTTTACCCGAAAAGGAAAGGATAAGAATATTAACATATAACAACAGATTTTAAGTGATAGCGGGTGTCAAATTTCGTCGATAGACATAACGCGATTAAGAAAACAAGCTACCACTCCCATAAATTAAATCGGCGCAAAAAAGAACTAGAGGCGTGAGCATCATGCAGTTGATTTAATTACATAATTGCCGTTTTCATTGTTTCACAGTTGAGTAAATGCATAGCACGGGCGGAAGATTGGTCTAATTTATCAGTTACAATCTTCTCCGAGCAGCAACAGCACACGCGACGGAGCACGCAACTGCATTTGCATCGCACGCTCTGTTTAACTGCCTCTCACCACTCTAAAAAGGGCAATTTTTAAATTCAATTAACCCCTTACATGGTAAACGTAATGTCTTTCTCATGCATGAAGCCAGACGAAAAAAATGGCCCCCCGACTAGGATTCCGCGATGGAATCACGAGTGTTAAAAGCACGGAGTTAAAGGCCAGCATTCTCTGCGGCCGTAATTTTATTTAACGAGCAAAAATGTTTATTCATGGCTGGAGAAAGTAAGGAATTATGTGGAAATGCCGCGAAATTAATCAGTCGGAAATAGTGAATCGACGGGATTTAAACCGATTGGTCGTTTGAAATGTAATTTTGTTGCTTATGCATTGTACTGGACCAGATGTCCTTTCGTTAGAGTGGAAATTATCGGAGGGAACTCGTGTCCAATTAAAACGTTAGTTGAAAGGATATCTAGGCTAACGAATCTTCTCTATTTTGTCCTATAATGGCTTAATAGTTTCGCTGCCTTTTCAGCGATAATGAAAGGCTTTCATAGAATGTGTATGGCCGTATTAAGACGGCACTCGCAGAATATGCTTTTAAAACGTTAATTAACGCCATAAACTAAGAATATTACACTGTTATATTCGCTGGAATTATGTCTCTCGTGGTTATGGGAGCTATTATCTCTTATTGTAAAAGATATCCGTAATTATTTTTAGCGGGAGGACTTAATCCTTTAGTTTTCTCTTTTCCACAATTCTTTCGAAATCATTTGTTGAACAGATTGTGAAATTTAGGAAACTTAAAAAATAAAGTTCTTTGTTTAAATGGGATAATTTAATTAACGCTAGAGTATTATTTTCACGTAAAAGCATTGTTGCTGATAATGAAGTAGCAGCACAATCTTTCTACTGGCTTCCAATACACAGTAAAAGATTGTTTATTCTATAAAGAGACAGTTACTTTATTTTTCGATTTATTGATACTATGAGTTGCTACGCATGGCCAATTAAGTGTTTAGAAGTACAAAAAGGTTTTCATTTCTTTGTCAGTAGTGGCAGCTAAAATTAAAAAAATGAGTAAAGAAAGAAGATCATTATAATCTATCTTTAAATTTTATTACATTCATTCATTCGTTATATAGGTACTTCAATTTTTCATAGTGAAATACTAGCAAAACCCCCTAAATGAAACTCGTGTTATACATATGCTGTACAGTATTTTAGTAACCTGCGATAAAAGGTTATGGAAATGGTCTTGTATGAAGAATTCATAATAATGACAATGAAATGCTATCTTTTCATCTTTAACTGATAAGCATCATATCAACCATTATTCACATCCATACACACACAAAGAAACATAATCATAATGGTAATTTTGGTTCCAGTAGATGGAATCATCAGTCTAATCGAGCGACAGCTCTCCACTCAGAAATCTTCCGTGGTTATTACGCATGTGGTTGAATAAGAAAGGTAGACATCTTGGAAACCAAGTATGATTGATGTTACCTTACAATGCGCTTACATTACTCAATATTATCATCATTAGTGGAGTCTTTCTTGTGTGCGTTACTGATTATTTGATACACCTTGGTTAATGTGCTATACTCTCTTCTTATATATATATATTAGTTTTATGTATATTTATCGATCATTTGAAATTACGATAAAATTTGGGGAATTATGGGAAAGAAAAATCTGCAAGACCCCTAATTTACGTCATGAAAAGTTAGAACTTGTGCGGATGAAACAGAATAATTTCACGAACAAACGGAAAAATTCTGTGTCCTTAACGTAGCACACGCCCTACTTAACAAAATCACGCCCCAACCCGATTCGGTGGGTTCAATTAGAATTTAAATTTCATATTTTAATTACGCGCGACCCATCCTTTTTCCCATTCTCCTCCTTGAGGGCTTCTTTCATTGATGAACGGCGTCATAAACTTAA
Organism: Pantala flavescens; assembly: GCA_020796165.1. Lineage (NCBI taxonomy): Eukaryota > Metazoa > Arthropoda > Insecta > Odonata > Libellulidae > Pantala > Pantala flavescens. The sequence goes on along the minus strand of CM036878.1, from coordinate 6,523,271 downwards.
GAGTATTGTTGTAGCGGCGGAAGGCCTCCGGGACCGGAGATGATAAATGGACGGCGGAATGATTCGCAGATAAATGATTTCGGGAGAAGAGTCACAGAAGCATACGTTATAAAAGAAAAAAGGTAATGGGATTATATTTCGCAGCGGAAGATCACCGGAGCCGAAGGAAGTACTTAATTGGCTGCTTTTGGAGATTCGGGCGGAGATATATTTAGTAGAAAGGGAATGTTCGTCGATCGAGTGAAAGGGATAGTAAAGGAAGAAAAATGGAACGGGGAACGTGAACATAAATCGTTACGCCATTCAGTGTTGGCAGTAGCATATCTATTCATCAACTTTGTTCTTCCCACGCGGACACTTATGACTTATATTTCTGATCATGTAGTTGACGCTTTATACGTATATATGCTGATAATTGCATTGTTCTATCATTAAATGTTTATCGATGAAATGCATTTCATTCAAATTCCGGTAAGGATAAGAGAGATTTACAATTGTCCAAATTGTCCATAACTTTAAAGATGTAAAATATTTCAGAAAAAATTTAAATTTCACAATTATTCATATCGAATATCCATGTACTTGTGATTGTAGCGATTAATCAGCTAATGAGGTATCAATAGCCACGATTTTCCACAAGCCACAAGGGATTTCGTAGAGGAGCCAATAAAGTATCGCATATTTGTAACGCTTAGTCAATGGATAATGGAATAGACATCTGAATCTACCATTATCAATATGACCTAATGAGAAAATCTAGGACTTCACTCAATTCACTCGTATGGAGTTCCTCATATATCTTTGTTTCTAATCGCACAAGTTTTTGCGGCAACGGGATGAATACTCATAGACCCCTTTTTGTATTAAGAGACTATTTCTCAACACTACTGATATACTACCCCATTCTATCTTAGAGATACTTACATTGCCCATTCTTGATATATACCCTTTCCAATATTCTTATCTTATATTTTCCCATCAGTTATTGAAGGTAACTTACATAAATCTTTGGTATTTTCAGTCGAGATCCTATCCATTTTTGTTCATCCGTTTCCTTTCTTTGGTAAGCTTCTTTCTCTTTCGCTGTACCATCCTTACCTCCTACTCGTTCTTGTTATAGTTGATGTGGGTTATTTTGATTTTCAGGATGCTATTCTCACTCATATTATTGATTTTGTGTCTATGAATTCTTGTCCATGAACTTGCAAATTCACTTGTGAAAGGTTTTAGCTAACATTATTCATCTGCCTACAACCTATTTTTTTATAAATCATCAGCTATCCAAAAGTAGACCTATTTTACAAACTAACTAGATAGAGTATAATTTTATCTTAGCTTCAGTAATTAGTAGAATCATTCCTGAAAAGTTTAAGCGAAACTATAAACCGTATATTACTTTTTTTGGTATAATTTTACATTAAAAATAACAAGAATTGGGTGAATATTATGTACTTATACTCATACCTTATATACTTCTAAATATGTGTATGAACTTAAAAGAAGCTAATGGACTATGGAGAAATAGACTGAAGTAACAATAAATCCATTAAGTATCCATTCTATTCATTGGAAGTGATTTTTTTGGAAATTGTAATTATCAATTTCCGTTAGAATTTTATCTTGGCTGAACTAATTTTATTTATCAAACTAATGAAAAATGATGCTTTCATCCGTTTAGACTAAATTAAATTTAATATAACTTAAATTATTTGAAAATTTGCTTTTAAAACAAAGATTATGTGTACGCATTTCTTGATAAGATATATCAATTCCATCTTTATTATTACCATATCCGTAAGTTTATTGTAATATGAAAAATCTGATCAAGTTTCAAATTCATCCTCTTCCTCCTATGCAAACTGTACTTAAAGTGTCCCCGATGCCAGAATTGGAAATTAGCCTACTTTTCCCAAGAAGTACATATTTCTTTCCAACTCCTACTCTTTCGCCAGATACGAGAAAATATTTCAAGAAACTTTTCCACTGTCCTCTTCGATAGTCGCGATAATCTGCAGAGCATCCATCAGAGAAATTCCTTGACTACTCATTCATATACAGTAAAAGGTAGTGATAAATGATAAAGCCTAACAAAGGCACTGATTTATTACCGAAGACCGTTTCAGTCTGCAAAGATAAAGTTAAAATGAATTACGTACCGGAATCATATATTGCCATGGCTGAGACAAATTGTGAAGATTCAGGAAGAGATTATCAAACGTCAAATAAAAAAAGAGAGTGAAGAGGCATTTGCGTCTATCATTTGATGCGATTGGCTCAATAAAAAATAACTCCGTGTTAAGTTCGCTACGAGCAATAATTTACACGTAATTTATCGGCCTGATTGAAAGTGATGCTGAAGAATTGGTTCAATCGAGGGAAAGGGATGCTACCCAAAAATGCAAATAGATGCAATCGAAGGGAAATAATACATTCTTTAACACCCGAGGATATTTCACATTATGACTGAATCGGAATATTTTTAGACTATGTATAAAGAAAAAAATCACAATTTAAAATATGTATCTTTTATCTTCAGCATTCATTGATCAATATTAAATGAAAGAACCATAACTTGTATGTGTTAATATTCAAGGTTGGCTGGCTTTGAATGATTTAATCTTCATTTAATTCATCGTAATTCGTCAATCATAATGAATTTTGTAAATGAAACCTACATTTTTAAGATATGATATATCACAACATGAAATAATATTAATTGAGAAATTCCGTGAAACATAGTGGTGTCATCATGTACCAAAAAGGGTATGAATATAATAAGTCTATTATTTTAGAAACTAAAGCCTTTTTTAACCGGTCATCTTCTCCGAATAATTCTTAATGAAAAAAAGGTTTCGCAAAAGTTTTTAAACGACCCTCCTTTAAGTTAATTATCCCCGTGAGGATCATTCGTCATTTAAGTTCCTTCTTCAAAGGGCATAAACATCAACAGAATACCGCTGTTTGACATTCGTCATTCACGGCTATCTCTTCCGAAATCCCTTGTGTTACGGAATCATCCGTATCTTTTTAAAACAGAAAAGTTTAATTGGCCATAAAAAGTCATTTTATAAACACCTAATTAAGAGAGCATTTGGGTCAGCGTTTCCATTGCTCTTATTCGGCAATAAGACGACAAAGAATTTCGGAACTATTATCTTTTTTTCATGAATCGGAAGCCCTAATGGCACAAGTTCCGTCGCAGCGCTGGCGGACTCCGATAGCTTTCAAAACTAATCCACAATTTTTCCCGATAATTTGAAGTCAGGTCGTGAGGAACATCGACTGCGCAGAGCCATTCAAAAAACCGTTGGGCGGGAGGAATGAATATCTTTGCTAAAGAGAATGCGAGGGCACTTTTTGCACGGAGGCAGAAATGAGAATGAATTCCCAAAGAAAAGGACGGAGAAGATGATAAGTACCGGGGGGTGTGGGTGGGGGAGGGGAGGGTGTGGGAAAGGAGGGGAGGGGGGGGGGGACGAAGTAAAAGTTGCATGGGAGAATGGGATGAGTCGCTCTTTTTCTGAGCCGACTGTCGTTTTCCCGACTCTCCTTTTGAAAGTTTCGAACTGACTAATTCAATTGTTGATAAGCTTTTCAAAATTAAGGAAAAAAAGCCGGGAAAGGACGAGAACTGGAATTAATTGAAAATAAATTAATTGCTCGGAAGAATGGAGTGCGAGGGGGTTTTGAGAATAAGGAACGATAAGAAGGAATTCCCTTATGTAATCGCCACACGTGCAATGCCTTTTATTTCAAGAATGCGGACTATTTAAAAAGTCTCTTCTTCTCCATACACCACAACTCTCGGCTTTTTATTTTTTTTTCTTTTCTTTCCCGAGTTCCCCTTCCTGGAATTTGCTCCGTATTAAAATATCTCGAATATGTGACAGCGATTATTTTCAATACTGGACGTGAATTACGTGAATAATTCACGATGCACGTCGTCTTTTAAACGTTTTCAAAGACGCAGACAATGGAAGGAGAGGGAATTTTTCCATTTAGAGATTCCGACAGCGCTGAAGATGAATTAGCGTCGCTTTGTCTCCATAACCTACGTTCTTTCTTATTTTTTTGACCATTTTACAATTTTGCGTACGTCGTCTTTTGATTTCCTTTTTTTTTCCGAATCTCTTCTCTAGCTTCTACTTCTCCTGCCTGACAACTGATTACATGCGTCTTTGACCAATTTGAAAGACTGATGATGAAGTTTCTTTTAACAGTTTGTTTCGAAAGACTAATGCTAGGAAGATAGAAAATACAAAATTTATACTTTGTAACTTACGAATTAAGCTTTTTTGACATCGCCATAATCGTTTTACAAATTCATGTTGGTGAAAGATGGGTGAAATAAATGAATTGTTTAAAGATTCCTGACTGTTCGTCTACTATATATCGTGAAATATTGTTTGTCTTTGTTATTGTTTAAACAAAATTTTAACAACGCATATATTCATCATATAGTAAATATATTCATGTTTAAAAAAGCTACATTGATATATTTTGGAAAAAAGGAGAAGTGATATCAAAACTAGAGTTATGCGTTAATGATACAAAATAACTACTCTTCCATTCGAGACGTACACCCTCTAACTTGAAATGAGACAGGACGATGGGTTGATTTTGTGTGGGTCCAGTTTTGCTCAGAATTTGTAAGAACGCAGTATCTTTTGTACCATCAAATGTAGAAACAGATAAATTTAAGGTTGAGAGGTGTATTATATAACTGGTAGTTTCTTTTACTTATCTCATTCACACCAAAAGTAGAGGAAGAATTTCACTACATTCTGTCTTTTACTGACAACACATATCTCATAACTGCAGAACAATTGATATAATCAATAAAACTCATAAAAGAAATGTAACTATGGATGTTATATTTTTACACCAATTGAGGAAATAACAAAGCATACATTTACATCCAACACTTTTTGGCATCATCACAATTTATACCGTATTACCCTTTGTTATATTTCAATATTATTCTTTATTATACTGTTATATTTCAGTTTTCATTTATTCTGTATAATAGTGTTTTAATTTAGAGAGAATCTCTGCGTTACGAATCACAAGTAAACGAAAATGGCAGAAGTCTATCATAACTAGGCCTTAAACCCGTTCGTTTCGGTCTCTGGTTGGTTTACTCCAATCAACCCGTATTTAGTCATGTTTGACTTCTTTCACATTCGTTCTTCTTTGGACGTTAAATACTTTTAAGATTTCATTATTTTAACACCTCAAAAACTTCAGATCATTTCTCTACGTGTATTTTACGTAATTCTTTTATCTCTAACTAAGTAAAAAAAGATCTCGTAAAAATAAAATAAAAAGCGCTACGTAGCAGCTTATAATGACACTACGATTTCGCGTCACTTCAGTTAATCTCATCCAATTCGAGCCACTTCATTCAAACTTCTTAATGAAAACTTTGTTTCGACACTTCGCGGTGATCTGTAATTACCTGGAGAGGATTCGAGAGAAAATGAAACTTTGGAATGATCACGGTTCTACTTTTAAATCCTCCGTCACTACGCTGACCTGGAAATCATTTCGATCAAAGCCACTTGGGCGTTGCTGCACGTTAACGGCTCTTACTGCCGCCATAAAATTTCCCCGTTGATACCGCAATCCGAACACACGAATGCATCCACTGGAATTGCAGACAAAAATCATTCGGTATTCGAGTGAAAGATGAATAAACGGATCAAAGGGCTAAGTACTGCGGGAGGAAGAAGCATTTACCGTAATGGACGAAAGGAAGTGAGATAGCTTGTGGGAGAGAAAGGGACACAGCGGAAGGGATAGGAAACGGATGTGTAGGATGAGAGGAGGGCGGCTTTACCTCGAGGCAATCTCGTTGCTCAACAATTCCACCGTATAAATCTCGCGGAAGCTTAGAGGTATGCCGCTGCCCGAAAACTTCTTTTCTCCCCCTTAACTCTCATTCCAGCGATTGCTTCTTCTTTTCAGGATTTTTTTATCCCGTTTCCCTTTTGCTTCTCATTCTGAATTCCTTCTCCCGCAACAATATTTCACGAGAGAAAAAATGGTACGTTCAACGACTCCATCTACACCTTTTTGTTACATCCAGTTTCATTTCGGGAATCGCGTATAACAAAAAAACCTCTCTCAAATGCGTTGTGCCTAGCACGGATAAAACTTGCGTTTCTATGTCAGAGTCTCGAGTCCGTACAGATTTGGATCTTAATTCGTTGTCTTCCGAATTTTCTCGAAAGCGCTTCCATTGCCATGGAGATACGTGGGGTTTGGTGTATTTCGGATGGGAATGGGTTTAATTGGACGCTATAAACTTACATTAACTTATGCGATGAGGAATGTATATATATTTGGGAATTGCTCAGGTTTATTATGCTAACAAAAAAGTCGAGGATGGTGAATTTATCAACCAACTAGTACAGAGCTGGTTCTTTGGCAAGGAACTATTTTATTTCTAAAAATAAATGAATGTTATTGATTATTATTTTACGTTTCAAAATCTTGGAATGAACGTGCGTAGTTGCGATTTTTTTTAAAATAAAATAAATAATAAAAGTATTTCAGGATGATAAAATGTTATGACGGTTGACGATTAAATGTTATTTCGGGTAAGTGCTGAGATAATTTAATTTCAGAGAAATTGAATTTAGAAAATTCAATTTCTTTGAAAAAGGTTTTTATTCGTTTTAACACGTGTGAGCCTAAACTAAAATTTTATGAATGGGGGTTAATTAAACAACATCAAAGAGATAAATCATTTTTCCGCAGCACATTATATCCAATTAATGAATTAAGATTTGAGTATCATAAGCACAATGAAATAAAAATGAAAAATAATGTGGAAAAATTCAAATAAATTTGATGATGCATGGTTCAGAAATTCTTAAATAAACCAAAAACATTAGCTGTATCTGACATGATAACACAACAAGAAAGAAAACTGGAAACTTTATGAAATTAATATGAAAAATTTCAACACTTTTACTGGGCGGAAGCAATCGGATTTAAATATTCTGCGGTGATATAAAGAGTTGATTGTCATTCTAAAATTCCGTAATTTCAAATTAATAAACGGAAATAATTTTAATACGGAAAAGGATCGAGTTTAATTCGGTGCTAAAATGTCACCAATTGTAGCGGATCGAGCTTCTTCATGAAAATAAAACGAATTATAATCGCAGGCGCTGTAAAAACTCAAAGGCGATTTATATGTTCATCTTGTTACACATTGATAAATTTGAGTAGCCATTTTAATAAAAAAATGTATTATATTTAATTTAAAATTGGATAATGAATAACCTTTTTGGGTATGTCGACAACACACAATTATCTACTATTTTTGATATCTTACAATATTAAATGACAAAGATTAATTCTTAGAATAGGATGAAAAAATATTTAATGAACAATGGATGCCAATTAATAGATGGAAATTTTTATATCAAGATATGCACACATGGCTGAAGCATTAGATGATAATATTTCTCTGAATGTTTGATAACAAAAAACTCATACAGACAGACAGAGTTGATTTGAAACACGATGGTAAATAATAAAAGAATTATTTAGCGATAAATCAAAACTTACGTTGAAAGGAAAATTGAGTATGAAAACGAATAAATTATATTCAGATTGTATGACAATATATAACTTATAATTTTATATAAGTTGTATTTATCTTTTCAAACGGGGAAAGAAAACCCACCTACTTCGTCTGGTATGTATGTACCTTAATCGTAAGGAAATTCCCAAAGAACCTTCTTAAGGCGATAAAGAATACGATTCTCCAAAATACACACGTAATTGAAATACAAAGGTTATAAAATTAAAAAATTATAACAATTAACAACATAAAATTCCCTTCATTATTATAAGTAAAGAACAATTTAGTATCAAAGACTTCTATTACAGTTAAAGGGAACTAAATTTATCGATTAAAGATCAGTTTCCACTACCCTACCTTATGGTTGGAAATTCTATTGATAGTATCATACCTTATATTAACAGTATAATTATAAATTATATCCTTCATATTTTTCTTTTTTTCAATTCCAACAATTTTTTCTACCTCTATATCATCTCATTTCATTCTTTCACTTTCTGATTATGCTCTGAACCATTAAAGAGGCTTCCAGCTGAATGTTTTCACATCCTAATCCCGCCCCATCTTCCCTCGTCTGCCGTTCATATCCCACTTCTTTTGGGGGACTTCAATTCTGTTCTTTTCAATTTTCCGCCAAAAGAATGCCTCCAATAACCCCCACCATTTCAGGTCCTACGGTGCGATATCCCAGGAAGACGGTGACCATCCTTTTTCCACCTTTAACCCCTCTCAATTCCCCCTTTTCTATCCACAAACTTCCACTATACTAGGATTTTTATCTGCCTTTTTGCCTCTATCTTCATCCCGCTCTCTTTCCTTGCCATCTTTTTTCCTTTTTTATGCTCATAGTGCGAAAGTCACTTCGCCAAGATACCCGTTGCTTTTCTTGAGAACTTTCTCTCTCTCTACTGATTTCATTTTCAATTTTCTACTCAAGTGGAAACTCTTTCATGCTATAACTTGGGGATGATAAGCTTAAATGGCTGCTATGGAATGAATTTTTTTTATAAATTTTGGTGAAATATTTGTACAGTAATATTACGGTATTTGCTAAAGACGTAAAGATGGGACTATTGATGCAAAATACATCTAAAGCTTACGATTATCGTTACAACGATTATTGATAATTCTCTCTCAGTTAAGGTCCGACCATGCTATTAATTGCAGTTAAATGAAAAGAGAATCTAAGTTTAGAGGAGAGCATCTCTTACAATCGAAAAGAAACTTTAATTAATCACATCCACTACAAATGACGCGCAATAGGCTAAAGAATAACGTTAATCATTTTGTTTCGTTACAACAATTCAGTATTTGGCGATATATCTTTCTACGCATGTAAATTGTAATAGGAAAAACTCAAGAGACTCTCCCAATCTCAATTTTTCCACCATTATAATAAAGTAATAATGTAAAAGCGGTTCTAACTTATATTCTCTATATTCTCTCTATTAAATATAAAATATTTCTCTCTAATTATGGAAAAATCCGTATGGAACATTTAAATGTTTGTGTTAGCTGATTTGTATGGAATACCGTCAGGCCACCAAATGGTGTAAAATTCGTCCGTTTCGTTTTGTCAAATCATAAAAGGTGAACGAGGAATAGGTTTATAAAAGAACTGGTAACTCAAGTGTTAATATTGCATAATAAATGACCAAAGGTATTAGTCTTTGCATCTTGAGTCATGGGCTTTAACTTCGAAGTTACTTTTTGTTTCCGTTGGTATTAACATCTCTTTATCTATTATTTTAACTCAATCATCGATTAAGAGAAGACAAAAATCAGATGCTATGATGTAACCTAGCAGTGTTTAATAAAAATTTATGTTGAAAATGAAAAGATATACAATTTAAGATTATTTCATTCATGTCAACTATTGTATTGATTATTATTTTATATCGATTCAAGCAAACATTCTACATTTCGTGTGAAAAGCTAATAAAAGGAAACAATTCACGGAATGTTGTCACATTTAAGTAATCGTTACAGATTTCATGGCTCGATAAGTATTTGGTGTGGGGATATGATTGCCTTTTGAGTCGAGAATAATAGAGTTAAAAACCACAGTCGCGGTAACTTACTTCTTTATCTAAAATGGCAAATAAATAAAGGTACCCATGATATACATGATATTTTTCTTGCAGCCATAAATTCAATCTTCTAAAAGTCACATACACGAGTTCGATTCATGAAAACCTTGATTAGCTATCAAGATATCAGGAAAGAATCTCGTTTTCCCTTATATTTACTATAAAAGTATTTCCATAGGAAACAGAAAACTTTTAATAACTACACTTTTGACGCATCATTTTCCATCGCCATTGGATCAGAAGCCTGCGCGTCGCAATCCGAATTAAATACGCGTCGAGAAATTAAAATTTTCCATGCGGCAATAAGTTCGAATTTAAATTAATTGAAATTCCCCGATAACAGCAATTTAACGCGCTAAATATGCGGAACAATGTGAAAAAACAGCTAATGTTAGTAATGCATGCGGACGATAAAGAGTTTCAATTATAATGCCGACAGAAGTACTGTTTTATTTAGGCCACGATGCGTAATCGATAATTCGAACTCGTAAGAGTTATGGTTGCGTGTGTTAAAGATACATGGAATTATATCCTCGCCTCCACCCCTTCGTGGTGACGTAGGATTTATCTCCGATAACAGTCATCGGTACGTTGTCAGGGGCCGGAAATATTTACCGTCGCTGCACTTTTTAATAAATTACGAGGGAAACAATACAAAAGCTGTCGCTCATTTCCGATCACCGCATCGATAAGTTTTTTATAGAGTTTATTTCGGAAGACGGGTCGATGATTGTAGAATATTCAATGGGATAGACCAAAAATACGCGAAAAAGTTGGGAGCGAAAACAAAAAATTGAAATGAATACACCAAGTTTCTTTTTTATCGCAGCGAATTCATGAGGTCAAACGGAATCAACGAGATTGAAAAGATTTTGATAATGAAAACGACGGAATGCGGAAAGGTTTGAGTATTGGTTGGGTAGCTTTTTTGACCTACATTCTAACTACTTTTAAGTTATATTTTTAGGATATTTCTATGGGTTTTCAGCAAGAACGTAGTTAATAATAGGGTATTTTGAAATATTGGTTTTTGATTATTCATCTGAAAATAAAATAGTAAATTTAATAAGGTGCTTATTTTATTAAGAAAAACCTGCTAAAGAATATTTCGAGGACGGTTAATGTCTATTAAATAGCAGGAATGGGCAGGAAGATGCCCAGATGATATTTATTGAATGTAAAATCTCAATACACCTGAGTCACAGTGACCCAAAAAGAACAGTTTTCTTGAAAATTCAATCTGGAGAGGTTGTATTGGTTAATAAATATTCATAATCATTTATCACTCAGCAGTTCACCGAAATCACGAAAAAGACATAGACAATCGGGAATTTTGTACACCAATATATGTATTTTGGAACAGAAATTTCTCGCATTCTATTCATCAATATGTACGAGGATGAACAAAAGAACCTTAGCATTGCAAGGCTCTTCTGCAAGTTTCATAATCGCCGAAGAAGAGGAATTCTACCATCAATACAGACTCCGTCAAGAATGACGTACGAGCGTAATAATGAAATGTAATCAGAATGCCTTCTATTTGTATCAAGGGCTAAAGAAGATTTCAGAATGCGTAGTCGGTGGTGGCGTAGATAAAGGAACAGGGGACCAATCTGAGACCTCCAGGGGAGGAAGTGAGTTCCTCAGGGGGCAATGAATCCCCAGAAAAGGTAGCCTATTTTAAATACCCACCGAAACCTATGCAACCCTAACTCTTTCTGCCCCTTTTAGCTCCTCATTCTCCGCCCCAATGAAACTATTCTTCGCGGAAACAAGCAAACGTACTTTTTCCTACACCCCCGCCCCCTCCTGCGGAATGAATGCGAACTTGTGCGGTTTGGAGAAGGACACTGGGAAGTTATCCCAACGTCCCAGGGCCACACAATGAGGCCCGCACGCCCTTCTATTCACTACGGTCGAACTCCCCTGCAACTCGCGCCCACTAATTCCAGACGGGGGACACACAAGATGGCGTACCCGGAGGTCAGCCCCACACCACTCCCCCGTCCACGAGCCCACGCGACCCCACCCCTCCAACTCTTCTCATAACTTAGGGAACAAGGGGGAGAGATGAAAAAGGAGAATGTTGGGAAGCGTGTAATTTTCAATACCGCGCCTCGGAATGGGACGCTAAGGGGTTTGGGGTTACGGAAGTGATGCGTTTGTCACGTCGCCTCCCCAAGACTTTCTTAGGAATCCTCGGGGAAAATATGCCCGAACATTCCAATCCGACGAATATTCCGCCATAAATTTTCCGTTTTTCTCCCTCCGAGTGAGGATCGGTGATTCCCGAAATGCATTCTGGGATTCCGACGGCTGTTGCATAAATAAACAAATCGGAGATAAAAAACGTCCCTCAGGTGAGAGAGCATTGTAGGTCATCTCGGAAATTCGGTGGAGAAATATCGATGCGGTGCGGGAGGTAGTGATTTGTGGGTTATTTGCTGAGGAGAACATATTCAAAGTGGGATGTTTTAATTCAAATATTATTGTGCGAGATGACGCGTTATTTCTAAAGGTAGAATTCGTGATATAATAATCCATTAGGACGAGAATGTATAGGAAAATAATTTCTTGCGTTTTAATTTTAAAAGTTTAAATATTGTGGAAGATCCATTTAATTGAAGTGAGGCTATCACAAAACATAAAATTTGAAGAACGCGGATTCATTTAGTCCACATGATATGCTAAATCAGGATAGGGTATAAGTGATGAATGTACATAGGTACGTACTCATAAATATGTTATGAGTTTAGGGAAAGCATGAGAATGAATAATCTTACCTTCTATTTAAAAATAAAGAATAAAGATAAGTATGATAAAAAAATTAAAATTGCATTAAATTTTGGGGGTTCAACTAGGATTAACATTTGATAAAGTAATAATGAAGCATGGATTACGAATAAAATTTTATTTAAGAAAATTGGATAGTATCTTAAGGTGACTTTTAATAATTTCAACCAATATTAATTGAGAGATTGAAATTAAATCAGATCTCACAATTTAGTAATCAAGATATACAAAAACAAAAATCTTAAAAATTCCAAAATGATTACTACAAAAAAGCAAATTGCTTCAGTGCAAATATCAATAAAATACAACATATATGTAAAATTTAATTATATATTAAAAAGAGCTCATCATCAGTATATTATGTGAGGTGTATTGAATGATTGAGGCTTTTATTTGAATTAAACGATATATTTATTAATGTAATTTATGATTAAAAATTGAGTGCGCGTGAACTTTATAAAATCAATGAAAACCTGATTTCTACTATGCCAAATGGGATTTGATATTCTTTTTGAATGAAGTGTAACTTTTTTTTATATCAAAAGCACCTTTAAAACCACAGAAATGACACATGACTCAGATGGATTTAAAACGCGTGGAAAAATGTGGTGATTACGATTTAAACCCATGAGTAATGTAAACTGGTTAAAATTAAAATTCTTTGATGGTTTTAGAAGTGCTCTATAAAGCATTTAAGTTATAATCACCAACCTAAAACTGGAAATTAATTATTTTATTCGGTAGCTCTCTAATATTGAGGGGTCAAAGAAGGTCAGAAAATTTTAAAAGATTAATTAATTTAACATCCAATTCCAGTAAAATTTATAATTAGCGTTTCGCACGAAAATTATGTCGATGTCGATCGATCGAAACTCGTAATTTATCTCTTTTTATCTCTCGGATTGGCTTATAACATTGTTTAAATATTCAATTAATTTATCCGTCGGTAATAATTTGAAATGAAACAGAATTTTTTTAGATTTAGTACGCACTTCAGGGTAAGGCAGCACATTAACATCACCAATATTTAGCGACGTATTAATTTTTGACCGACACGAAAATTTCACGAAGAAATTTAAACCGAGCTTAAATCGTCTACAGCGGGCGAATGAAAAAAAGAAGAAATAACCTGGATAAAAGTGACCTGGAGCTACGTCACGTGCGATTCATTGCAATACATAGTTAATACTAGAACGCAAGATAGGAGTTCGGCAGCAGTGCGTCTGCGGGCGTCCGCATTGGACGATTAGACAATTGCCACAAATCACAGGAGTGGCGGTGTAAAAAAAAAGAGGAAACCGCCAGACAGTGCAATGGGAGATGAGGAGTGATTGGGGGGAAGGGGTGTGATTCTATTCCGGGCACCGGGTGCATGGAATTTCCCTGGAGAAGGGCGGACGTGAGTAGCGAAGGTGGACGGCGGGGGATTTTGAATGGGTTTGGAGCAAATGGGATAAAGAGTTGGATACGTGGCGTCTGACTCTCCGAGATTTTTTCCCTCTTCATGCCCACGCTTATTTCATTATTCCGCCATTTTTTCTCTATCTCTCTGAATGGCCAAGTGGGCTCCTTCTTCTTATACGGACGGAATTGCATCGTAAGTCTTTGATCGCTGGAATTGAACGTTTCGAGAATAAGTCGATATCCGGAAGCGATGCCTTTTCTGGAGAAAGTGTCGTTGACGGTTTACTGCTGTTCTATTGGGGTTTGATGTCCGTCGGGGAATTTCGGACACTTATGCATCGATAAACATCTATACATCATTCTTCTTATTACAAAGGAAACGATAAATACAAAATGAAACAGAGAAGCACTACTTTTAAAGTACTGAATAGAGTAGAAAGAAGGTGTATCTCGCAAATTATTTCCTTATTTCATCATTTTTATTCTATAGACTAATATTACGTAAAATATTAAACTTTGTAAAAGTCTCAATAAGATTTTCAAGAATTTTGCTCAGTAATTCTGTAAAAAATTACAAAATAAATTATAGAATGTACTAAATTTCTTATTACTATATTCATTCACATCGTCTGCAATGGCAGCATAATAATGAATTCGCTCATATGACATTATGAAGAGAAAATCAGATTTCAGCTTCGATATTCTGTAGATTAATATTTATAAATTGTGTTACTAAATAAAGAATCACTAATAAACTCAGTACTTCCATGAATAACAACTCTCACCCATCCCACCTTTATTTTCCCGAACCTATTACTTGGCAAGGCCTCGTACCTATTGATTAAAATAAATGATCGATACCAGACTCGGAGGTAGTTATCGGTCACTCTATTAAACTTACGTAAGCCTGCACCGTAAGCACATCGAAGGAAACTTGGAAGCGATATGTATAGAACAGCTCTTTAGTCGCAATGGCGTTGAGGTGGTAAAATGACCTTTTAGAATAGAGCGCAAGGTGGATAGGGAGACTGTAAAAAGAGGCGCATAAAAAAGCCAATGGAAATAGGGCGATATCCGGCAGTCGGATTGGGAGTTCTTTGCCTGACCGGGAGCATCGCCAGGAGTGTATAGATTAAGTCAAAAGGCCTTGTGAAGGGGAGAAGGTGCAAAAAAAAAGAGAAGCTATCGGGAGTGAGAAGGGATCGCATGCACCGAAAACGCAGAATGAAATACATCGGAGCGAATACGCAAAATAAAAACACGACGATTGGAAAGCTTACGAAATGAGGAGAAGATATATATAGAAAAGCACTAAAAGAATGAGTAATGAAAGGCGTAGCGTAAAAAGAGAATCGGAGATAATTTTAATCAAAATATATATAAACGTATATGAGAGGTTAAGAAAAAATTGACTAGCGATAAGCGAAATTTTACACATATATACGAGTTGCAAATGATTATAAAAGAAGCGATGTATAAAGACAAAAAATTACTCGTTTTCAAGCGAGTACGAATTTAAAGATGCGAACGACAGACATGCAAGTGAAAAAAGGGAGTGCTTAAAGGAGTAAAAGAAGACCTTTGATCGAGTTTTCTTAACTTGATTATAAGCTCATTGTCCCTTTCATGAGTAACCTCTTAAGCGATCCGCAGCTTCTTCATCTCTTTCGGGCCAATCTCTCTCCCCTCCCTCTTAACTCCCCCCGCAATATTTTTCCTTATTCAGCTGCTTCCCTTTGAACTTCCCTCTTCGGCGTCCTCCTGTCTTTTCGCACCTCTTGCCAAAGACGTTTAATCTTTCCTCTTTGGCAGTCTGTCACCTTATCTGACATTCTCCTTTCGCTTCGGTGCACTTCCCCCCTTCGCCATCTTTTCTTCGGTACGCGGTTTTTTTCTCCGAAGATCTCATTCGGCTGCGTCTTCACGGGTAATTGAGTTCGGGTCGATGAGAGACAAATTTTAAGATCCCGGAAACCGGCGAGTTTTCCTAGGGATACAAGTTGCTAGGAGAAATATCGATAGATACCTAGTAAATAAACGAATTATCCCACCGGAATCCACGTCAATACTACTACGTATTACGCATATTTTGGTGGAATATTGGAAAAATACGTACGTGATTATGAAAATAAATAAGAGTATTAATGTCCTCCATTTTGACTATATTTGAATTACTTACGTAATAATTAGATCACTTGTTTATACTTATTTCCTATTTAAAGTAGTAGGCAGGTTGTATTGCTATCGGACATGTCTGATACTGGTAGGAAGAACTGTAGTCATCGATTAATTTGATCTTCTCTCTATCGAATATAATTGCCGTTATATACTTTATACTTGAATATTGTTCGCATAACTGAAATGTTTATTATTAGGTTATCTTCGTTTCTATATCTTTGGTCATTTAAAATTTACTATACAAAGCATATGCGAATAAAGCGAATATTCTATTCTCTTCACTAAATTTCCTGCTGTATGTGTACACATTTTGATCGTTTTATCAAAATATTTTATCAATGTAAAAATGGATTCTTTTTCCAAAAAAGTCTATTTAATAATCATGGTAAATCATGCAAAATTCAATGTAACAAGGTTTAATTCTCATCCTTCGTGACTACGGCTTCATTTTCACTGTGTTCTTTAGATAAATCTCAATTCTGAAGTTAAAAGAAGTCTAGCGTCTCCGTCAGATACTCCCTTTACTTTCCATCTGTTTTTTTTTTAAGGGATACTTCCGCTATTAATATTAATGTATAATATTTCAAGCATCACAACCAAATTCCAGAAGAATAATCCTCTTGTGAATTTTCCAGCAATTGTTTATGTAGTCAGATTTGATTGCGCAAATTCAAAAAGAATATCAGGAATTTTCTGAGAATCCATAATGATATTTATTTGCTTACTGGTTTAGAGTTTCTTTCAGTATTTATTTGTTGACAAATTCCTTTAATATATGTGTGTAAATACACATATCTTTATGTCTGGATTTAAAGCAATTTGATCAGAATCGAATTGTCCTAACGTACACGTATACTAAATATTGCAGAGTTGAATGCAAAATATCTTAATATCTTCAGCGAGTTTTTATAACATTTAATTTTATTAAACGTCTGAATCTTTTAGCAAGATATTTAGCTTAAGAAATAGTCATTTCCTACCAGCCAATTCACAGAAAATATCGTAGTTCGTGAAGGTTGTAGGTCAATTTACACGTAATAAATAATCATTCCCGGCTTGCTGTGATTCATCGCCGAAATCGCATGGTTTTATAGACAGATAAAGCAATTTTATGAATAAAACGGAGACCCGGAAAAAGATTTACGACTCAGGTTATTTATATAAATGACAGGAAAGGAACGGAGACTACTTTAGTTAATTATATCCGAGCAATTTACAAAAATAATGGAAGTTTAAATTACAGATTTAATTTCAAATTTGACAGTTATACGAAGTGCCTCGTGTCCTATTTAGTGGAGTCGCGTGCTTACCTCGTGGCCACTTTATGGTGCCCTCGAATTTCGGTTATTTCTGCGCCACCTATCGCTAAATCACGGCGACGCTTTTAATGGATTCGATCATGCAATCCTTTGCAAGATCCTCTTTGCGAAATCCTCTTTTGCGAAACGCATCCCTTCCATCTTGAATTCCATCGATTAATTCGTCGCAGTGAATGTAGAAGTATTGGATTTTTTCCTATTGCGAATTTGTGTGGTTATATGAGGTCGGTGTTGGTTAGTGACGTTCTGTGAATAGATTAGTATATGAATGGA
This sequence comes from Pantala flavescens, assembly GCA_020796165.1. Taxonomy (NCBI): domain Eukaryota; kingdom Metazoa; phylum Arthropoda; class Insecta; order Odonata; family Libellulidae; genus Pantala; species Pantala flavescens. Next base: position 6,505,617 of record CM036878.1, on the reverse strand, counting down.
TGTTCACCTTATAATTAGTCTCAAGAAAAGTAAAGTAAAATAGACAGATAGCGTCTAAAATATTAACAAATTATAAATATAAATAAATAACAATTTTCATGATTTTAAAGTATTTTTTCATTATTTTTGCGGGTGATCAACCAAAAACAAATGAATTTATGAAACTTTTGAATTGGATGGGAAGTAATAACGGGTGTAAACAAATGATACAAAACGATTTACTGACGTGACAATCGTTGTGTAACACTCGTAAAATTAGAATTCGCGAAAATACCGCATTAGTAATGATATGCACAATTATGGAAATACAAACGATTTCTATGTATGCGTACTATAATTGCATGAAATTTTAAACAAGATTGTATATTATTTCAGATATATAGCCATTTATGTAATCGTATAGGGAAACAGTAAGGTTTTATTATATTAAAGTTGACATTCGCACGATCATAATTAATTTCTGCAATATTTCAGCCTCATTAATTTACACAAATTAGCTTTGAGTTAATATTCCCAGCTGCTCTTTGCACGTTTCCTAAACATTTATATTTTCCGTAGCTCTAAATACTCGGAGCATTTTGAACACGTGTATATAATGCAGTAGTCTCATTGCTTTGTTTCTTCACATTTGACACTAATCAAAATTCTCCCCTTTTTTCCATTTGCATTTGACCCCTTCCTTATTACTCATTCTCATGGCGTCCTCCGAGCGATTAGACTTCACTGCTATGAGCAGATGCCACCGAAAATTTGCCGTCAGCTAAGTCACCGCTCCAGCCACCACTCCCTTCCTGCCTTTTGTCTTTCTTTTGTTTACCACTGGCTACTTAGCCTCGCTGAGACCCTTGTTCTAGGGAAGTCTTCCTGCACTTCACGGCGACCCTTCCAATCCTTACATGCACTCTTATCGTCTGATTCTCCGCATTCCGACTCTTCCCCTTCTTTGGTTCTCAAACCCTGTCACCGATTTCTATTCAATTCACTAACAAAGATTATTAGGATCTACGTGTACGTAAGATGGAATTCATAGAATAGTTACGCATTTCTTGTCAGATTTAGTTCAAAAGATGCAATGATTGATAATTACAGGCTATGCTCCAAATCTAGTAATATACACTTTCAGTTGCAGTTACTAGTTTGGGTGTTCTGTGAAAGTTGCAAGCAAAATAACTCTTCCTTACATTCTACCTTCTGCAATTCTCGCTTTCTTGGAAATTAGATTTATCTTCAAGATATAAATTCGAAAAATCATGGGTTTTTTTAAATACATTATAATTTACTCCTGTTTATTTATAACCCTTTCTTAAGAAATATTTCAATTCAGACAGGTATATTAAAATTCTGTACTATGAATTGGTATATCTTTTATGAGGAAGAGAGAATAACCAGTTCAAAATAATTAATCAATTTAACATAAGAGTATAAAATATCAATAAAGTCCCTGAATTGCCTAAGAAAATCTCCAGCATTATGTAAAAATGACAGGAAAATGTATGTCAACGTAAGATCTTTCCTTAACTGCGGTGTGTTAACGTTGGTATGATAACTTCAAAACTTTTTACTGTTTATAATTTTAATATAAATATCATTAGAACTCTCTTAATCAAAATTAATAAGAAGGTAGTTTTTTATGGTAAAAATGGGGATAAACTAAATAAGAAAGAGTGAGAAAAAGTAGAGAAAATTATTTTCTTCCAAAGTGAATCATAGAATACTACTAATTGAAGTATTACTGCAACGACTGGATATCTGAGATATTACTCACAAAATAATGAATTTCAAAAATCATAATTACGTACATGTAAATATATATTGAGTTTTTTCTTCATTTTGTGCTGTATTTGCTTTTTTGTTTGTCCACTGTGTTTACATTCTTTGATCAATGGACGCCTCACAATTTTGTTTAATAATTCTAATCACTTGCAGTTATATATATGTTTATTTATTTATTTTATCCTTGTTTGCATATCCATTTAATATTATTTTCACCTTCAGAAAGTATTACAAAAAGCGACTTATTCGATCATCTTTGGAATTTGATTCTCGGATGATACCCACATTTAGAATGACCTTAGCTCTCGAGGAACTTATAGTAATTCTCGCATTTTTTTCCTAATGAAATTTCCATTATAAGTTTAGATACTTATAATGCAAAATTCCCTTAACTCATCGCTCATTCTCTTCATACAGTTAGGCACATGTCAACTTCATCATGGTTCACCAACACCACTTTCTACCGAACCTTACTTTTTCCTTCTTAAACTTTCTCCCCGTCTCTTTTCCATAATCTCACCACGGAGCCATTGTTCCTCACCACTCAACCTCCTTCCTTCGCACCCTCCGAAGATGCTTCACTTCGACCTCCGACACAAACCCCTTCCTTTCCTCTCTTCTAATTCTTCTTTCGTTTCTCTGCCACTTTCCCGATCACCGACCTTTCACTCTTTCAACATTCTTCTTTCTCCGCTGACAACCCTCTCCCGTGTCTTCTATTCATGTGCACTCACCTCCTCTCTATTGTGGATGTCCCACTTTCGCCACAAGAATTTAGTGGTGGTCAATGTGGATGAGGTTACGAAAGATGTGTATCATAGATCGATATTTGTCTCCTTGAATGTTTATGTCAAATTTGAATAGGAACTTCTATAAACACTAAGAAGAGTAAATTTTTAGTACATTCATGCACAAAAATAAAAATAAGGACTGAAATATTTTGGGGTTAAAAACAGAGTGATATGAAATGTTTATATTTGTACGTAGAAGGCTCAGAAATTATTACCTATTTATAAATAATTCTTCTAGAATTAAATTAAAGTTACTCGACGAATTTAATTTGTCTAATTATTGTATGGGTAACAAATGATTTTAAGATATATTAATTCTAGAAATTTACTCATATAAAATTGAATGAGATGTCTTGATTTCGTTGGAGTAAAGAATTTTTAAACCTAACTATTTGTATAATTTCTCTTGGGACCAAATTATTGTACTCTTGGAGCCCATAACACTGATAGAATGTTGTAAAACTTATTTAATTTTATTCTTCTTATCATCTTATAATTTGTCTTATATCTTATCGTATATTCCATCGTACTATCTTGAATTCCGTTCTTTTATTGGTTTATTTTCAACTTGAACCTTAAGGGTGAAAAGAGGTCGTTCATTTCACGGTCAGTCGGTCAGAAAAAATCTAATTTCAACTGAGGTTTCACAATGCTATAGTTATGTAATTGAATATAGTTTCTAAGATGTTTCTTCATTGAAAAAATATGTACAATCTTGTTATCTCTTGAAGCTAATATTTACTTATTTGCTTATAGGAAAAGTTCATAAAAAAAGATCTTTCAAGATTTAAAGAAAATTAAATTAATTACTGATTTGGCTCTGAAAATATTTGATAAGGTTTGCATTCTAAAATTACATTAAAACAGCTTCCGCTACCTTACTGCTATTCCATGGAAAATATTTTATCACACGTTTGTGTATAGTCCTATACATAACGGCAGTGATCTGATTCTGTCATGCGAATAAAGGTAAAACCTTCATTAAAGCTGTACATATTATTAGTTTATACCTCACTTCTTACACACAATTGGTTTCTTACATAAAGGACATATCACAGAAATTGTATTTCAGCCGAAAATATTCTCCTATAATTAACCATGGGCTCAATGTGATGGGCGTCTGATAGCGGCCCCTTTTCTTTCGTTCTATTCTTGCCGTTCCACTCATCCTACGCCAGCATCTCTCTCTTAATATCTCCTCTTATCAGCTCTCATCGCCTCTTACGATCCTTGTCTTCCCCCTGAGGACTGCCACATCATCAATCTGTGAGAATCAGCTGTGGAGGGTTCGACCGTGAGCGTTAATATAGGTTGGCAGATGGGTGGTTTTTCGAAAGGGGGAGGATGAACTCGAGGAGGGTTGCGGTTTAGAGGGGACGTATTTGCGAAAGTCGTGAGGGAAGTTGATGACGTGGGAGGAGGCAGATTTGACGGGTGCTTCTAGGTCTACAAGGAGATTATGCGCGGAATGGTAAGATGAAGGAGTGATGCGTTTTAACTACTGCTAAATCCCGACTCCCGGATGATTCCGAAGACGGGAGCAATATGTTGTGAGTTCCTTAGCTCTCGAGCGCTTTTCACAATCCTTCCGCTGACGTTTTAAGTTTCCTACATCCCATTGTTTACGAATGAGTAGGTTTCCATGGGGTTCGGCCCCTCCGTTATGTCATTCGGGAAAGTGGCGTCAGATTTTCGGAGGAGAGTCGTCCTCTGATCGATGCTTGACATCACTAGCAAAAATGCGGTTAAACCTGCTTAGGAAGCATTTCCTGGGCTCTTACTGCATAAGAGTCTTTTATTTGTCGCACGGTGGGAATCGACAGGGAATGGATTTGGTCCTTTTTTTTAAACTTCAGAATGATCGTTATGCACGTTCAAACAAAGTGGAGTCTTTTAGGTTTATTTCCGTTACTGTCTACACTTACTATAGGAAGGGTATCTAAAGACTCAGCGGTTTATGATTACATAATACTTCTAGTAATATAAGATAGGGCAGTTTTGATATAAGGAGAGTTACCTCTTATGGTAATCTCGTTTTGAATCTATACAAGGAAATTGTTTTTTTTTTCAAGGATAGGCTTCCAGCGAACAATAGCGATATTTTTAATAGAAGCGGTGATAAGACGTTTAAGAACAAATCTGGAGTCAGCAATAGATGAACCATGACCATGAACCGTCTTGGTCTTTCGTTTTTTTTTTCGTCTTTAATATGAGATTCAACCCAAAATGAGTTACTCTGTAAATGAAATATTTTACTTTTAAACGATTAAAAATATCTCAATATAACTCAGAGCTTGCGTACGTTACCAAAAAGGGATCAGAATATTTACAATTAGCGTTGCATACCTCCTTTCAATCACGGAATCTGCTATTTATGAAGAATGACGGATAAAATCTCTTCTCATACACGAGTCAAAGTAAAATATCTAATAAAGCAATGATAATAGAAAATGGAACCTTTCGGCTAAACGGACACGTAGCTAGCTTAGCTTAGCTTCGGCTAACGGATGGCTAGAGCAGGTATTTGCGCGTCTAGAAGGAGGACTCAATCTTATATACAAAGATTAGCGATTAGCAGGATAAATTTAGAGGCGTTTTGAGGTGCTAGGAACAGAGTCAGGACGAAAAACATTCACTTATCCCATCCGTAAGCGGATTATTTGCAAACAGTCTCCATCTGATTAAATTGATGCAAACGAAACGTGACTTCAAAGAATTTTGGTTGCGTATATTCCGTTTCGCCTTCTTGTGTATACATAGAGCTCCAAAGGAAATGCTCAATTAATATCAAGTTCAATTTGTAAATGATGATTTGAATTCAATAATTTTCCTGCACCAAAACGGACTCTCGAATAAAATTCTGTTTAAATTACTTCAATCTCGAGCTTTACGAAATTTCCATTCGGATGAATGTATCGATCAATGAAATGACTTTTGGTACTTTATTAATTCGATAAAAAACTATCATGTTAGTATATTACACCATAAAGTTTGATTTTTTATTCATCTCTCAATTTTCCGAATGGACAGAAAAAGTATTTATCAGTCTGTTATCGTGATAGAGTGAGCTAATTAATTTCGTTATTAAATAAACTCTTTTGTAGCTACTGAGTCTCATTTGACTGGACAGAAATATCAGCTCAGCGTTTCTTGATCTTCACAACCATGTTAAGCTTATTTATAGTAAAAAATTCCAAGAAAAAGAATTTAAGTTTCCAAAAAATAACTGGACCATAAAAATTGACTCAAAATTTTAACTAAGTGTCGCTTTAGTACTAAGTTGATGAAGTTGAGAGTATCTGAGGAAGTGGGGTTATTCATTTTTTTCTATGGAAAAAAGGTTTAGCAATAAAGTGAAAGAGATAATTGACGTTCACAAAAGTTTTTATTAGTTCGTATGTTTGGATTAGGTTTTGAATAGGTAATGATTCTAGGAGATACATACGTTTCTGCATTTCAGTACTTAGAAAAATGAAGAGCATTTAATGAAACATAGCCTTAGTTTATTTGGTAATAATAGATAGAATTAAAATGGCCTGCATAGTTATTTACATAAAAAACTGATTACCTAATGAAGTAATCAAAGTCAGAATTACTTTATGTTTCGAATTTATAAAATTGTAGTATAACAATAGATTCTTACATCATATCTATCCTATTTTCCACTTGCCCGTGCTTCTATAAAGTTGAATCTACTCTATATTTCACTATTTATGGAAGCGAAAACTTACTATGTTCGTTTGCAAGCTTCCTCATTGCTTGCGGAGGTATTAATAGCCGTTTCCCATCTATGGAGAATAATTGGGCAAGTTCATACGCGTACACTATGATAACCTCAGAGTAGTTAACAACTTCGAAATGAGTAAACCAACGGAATCGCTCCCAGCGTCTTGAAACATACGCGCTCCATTTTAACCCTTAAACTTCTCATCTGATTTATATTTACCCCAGTTCAAATATTTTCCGGCGTGAGGCATATGAGCAGAAGATAACGGAACGCTTTCGTGCTCTAAGCGTAAATTCTCTTATTTTCATTACATATTCTTAATTAAATACCAAATTAGTGGATCATTCTTCTTATACTGCATTGAAAGAAAATTATTCATGATTTAATCATATCTATATCTGATGGAATTAGTAAATGAAAACGGTATGTATATATATTTTGTGTCTAGATACAATGAATCATAAAAAGCTTCTTACTTAATATTGATTATTTGAAAACAACAAAAGTTATATCGAATTGATTAAGGCTTTGTATATCAATTATTCTTCTATTAAATAAAATCTTAATTTTTCCTTGCAACATTGTTATTTTTCATAGATATTTCTACAAATTTACAGGATTAAAATTTTTGAAATATCAAAATCGCTAAAGTAAATCTTTATTGATGAAGGAAATATATCCGAAACGTCCTTTCCCTTGTATGATGCCTTTGAATAATTCCAATCGTCAAACAGCACATTCAAAGCCGTTGATTTATTCCTTCGGCAGAAAGACTATTTTAGACTCGACTCATATGTTCCTCATTGAGACGTCGGCTGCATGCAAGAAGTTCAATGTTTGGACTAAAGAGGCGTAGGAGAGGAGAAATAAATTCAGTTAAGTCGCAGTCAAGGTTTCGAGTGATCTGAATTATGGGTAAGTACGAATTAAAAGCCATATTATAAGTCATGGTCGAAGTGAAAGGTTAAGAATTTCACAGAAAGGAACAGTCACCTTTAAAAATATAAACATACAAAGCCACCATTAAAAAAAACCTTAATAAGAATGAAATTATTCATTTATTAAAGATAAAATGGAGAAATGTTAGGTTAAAGTTTAAAAATTTAAAGATTTTGTTTTGTGGTATCCAAGTAAATATAATTATTGTAATAATCGGATTTTAATATTTTTAAAAGTTTTTAATCTCCTTCTGGCAATTCAACATTTGAAAATATGATTAGGTATTAGCATAAAAATATAATGTATTCTTAAATTCAAGAAATAGAGTATTGCCTTTAATTAATTAGAGAATAATCTTTTGAGAGAAGAAGAATATTTTATCTCTGTAATATGATGAAAAATCTCATGTAGTTCGTAAATATTAGCATATCATAATTTTTCTTACGTTAATTGTACAAGAATACAATTACATATGTTTCAAGTATATATTCATGTAATTTAAATCATCATAAATCATGATTCGATTGGTAAAAATTAAAACTTGATTTATTCTTTTCAAAAAGGGAAATTCTTTTGAGAATCTAATCTGGAAATTATAGAAAATCTGAAATGTTAAGTAGCCTGAAACGAGGGAGCATTTTCTCGCTATCACGACAGAGATAACAAACATCTGGACCAAAAGAAAGGAGCGGAGGAAAATAGTAAAACTGCTGAATTATGAGAGTCATGAATTTAAGATAGAAGCTGCGTCCGCAAAAAATGAGAAAATGGAGAGAATGTATCGCCTACTTTAATTTTTAACTCTTGAAAACTCCAATTTTATTACGTAAAAAATTAGATCTGCGAATATTAAATTAGAAAGGACCCCTTCGCAGATGGCCAGAGAGATAAGACATGAGTTATGTAGTTATTCTCTTCTCCGTTGATAAATCGGGAGTAAAAGGCTTTTGCAGTTGCTCGTTTATTGCTTTTCTTCAAAATATATATACGAGCGCTTTAGGGTTTCTTCCGTACCTTGCGAGATGAAATTAAAGAATACACGTTGGAAATGGTCGAATGATTCAAAATTGAAATATTTGAGTACTAAATTAAGTGTCGCTTTACTCAACCTTGAATGTTTACCAAATTAAATGTCACATTAGCGTACGTATATCTAATTGTATCTTGAATCATTTTGACGGTGTGTTATACTTCAGTGCATTAAATTAATATTACGTTGGTGGTTTGAAAGGTTCTCTGTACCATTTTTAGATCAGAACTTTCTCGTACAAAGCATGCAAAAAATAATAAGTCAACGTACAGTTTTCTATTAATTTTTAATGAGTGAAAATGAAAAGTATTTATATTATTATTAGACCAAACTTTTAACGCTATTAAATTATATGTATGATTTAGCAGGAAATTAGACGATAATACAAATTATTAGGAAATATAATAATAAAAATAAAGATAGTTGATGATTCTGCCTTCAATGATTATAAAATAAAGATCATCTACCATTATATCTACATTTAATAGGAAAAATCCTAGAAAAACTCATGAGCTATTAATAACTACAGTAACTACCGTAACTAAATTATGATCGTGAACACTGAAGCACAAGAAAAAGCAGAATTTTACTAACAAAGAAAAGAACCTACAGATAAGAAGACGTTTCGTGTATAAAGGAGTCTTCACAAAGACAATAACCGAAGGTCTGCAATGAGCTTATAACGGCCTGTCATAATGCCGTTGAGAAACTCCCGAGGAAAGTAAACTTAGGAAACAAATTACGTGAATTAATGCTGCAGGCGTTGCAGCACCGAGTCAACCTTTCGCACGTTACCATAAACTTTCTCCAGACATTCAAATAAAGCGTCCGCAACTGGGGTCCCGACGTAACCATGTCTAGCAGCGAGAGGAGGTTAATAGCGTCCCTGGCGAAATGAGGCCCTCGCAAGGGTGCGTGGTTAGAAAGTATGAGCGTGTCTGCTACTCTCGACCCTGTAATCCCGTTAGAGCCCAAAAAGATTGATCGCGCGGATGTATTGGGCGGTTTAAGAGTCTCGTTGAGGCAGGTTGAGGTGCCGAATCACGAAGAAAATACTGAAGGAGACAAGGATAAACAGGGAAGGGAATAAGGTCACTGCCTTTAATATATATTCCGAGGGAGCTGAAGGGAATTACGCTAGGATAAATAATCGTAAGTAGATTTAGAGAGGCATCAAAACATAAGTGCATTAAAATCTAATAAAAACTAAGGATATAAAATTTAGATATAAAATAAAGAGACATGATTTCCGAATTATTCACCAAATTTGGGCCTGAAAAATTGTATTCTCATTTAGTAAAGTTAATTAAAGTTTTTAGATATTTATTCTCTTCTGCGGTAAATGTGATAATTTTTAATTCCAAGTAACCAGTGAATATCATACAATCATTAGTTTTTGACGCATTCATTCCTTTTCTGGATTTTTATTTATCCAATGTTCATTTTCTCTTTTGTAGTACATATCGCAATATTGAAATTGCGTAGTATAGAATAATTTAGGACGTGGCTCAAATAATTATATTAATAAACAACGAGAAACATGATTTAAATTGCTTCAATTTGTAGGAAAAACAATTGAAAAATGATCATTAGTTAAGAGGAATAATAGTTCCTTTTGGCTGTGAAAAGAAAGATTTCTTTTCATCGAATATCAGTTTCAATGAATTGATCGAAAATTCAGCCGATGATCAGTCATCTAAGACTAGCCATTCGAGTGTCATCAGATTGTTAATTTAGAAAATATATTAGCTAAACTCTGACAAATTTGAATGCGGGATATCAGATTGATATTTGCTTATGTCTATTAAAGATGGAAAGGATAATATTTCAGAAGGAAGCTAAAGAGCAACCAAGCTAAAGGGGAGCCATTCTGTAGTTGAATATCGAAGAAAGAAACGAACTTGGGTTCGCAGATCTGAATTCGCTGCGATCCTAAATCTTCTCGTTATGAATTGCTTATTCAAGAAGAAATTGGGAATGAAATGGACTTGGAAGGAGCCCAATTGAATCAAGAATGAAATTGATTATATTCTAGTGAAGCGGAAGGCTGCTGAACCGTTCCAAGATTGGCGAACGCTAGATGATGAGATATGGGATTGAGAATGGAAATAAAATGGAGCCTAATTTGGGAGTATCCTAAGTGCTGATGCGATGAACAATAACAAAACTCGAGTTTTAAGTGAAATAGTGAATCTGCAGGGACTTGGATTTCTTTGCTAGATTAAAATATTTTCTTGAAAGTGAACTCTGAAAATTCTAATGAGTAAATAACGGTTTTTATATCTTAACTATTTGAAATAGCAGCAACTCGCAAGAACTCTCAAATCTTCACGTTTTGGGAGGTGCTAATAAACGATATTGAAATGTTGAGAATATATTTACCTAATGTTATGAAGAAGCTCTGAGCTCACAACTAATTTATGAGATGGGAGAAATAATTAAGAAAACGATGCGATTAAACGGAGAGGATAAGTACGAGGTAAATAAAAAAAGATATTAAGCTTCTGATTCTGAATGCTGACCTTTTTTCAAATAATGGTACCATGAGACAGCAATTAAATATTTATCATATCATATATAAATCATCGCTATCGAGAAGTTTATCAATCATATGCAAGAGAAAATTCTTGAATACTAAACTTAATTCAGAGATAAATGCGGATAATACTGCTGTCGACGATAATTTCAAATTTAACTTTGTAATTATAAATTGCTACTTCAAATGGCTTAAACATAACAGAAAATAGCAATAATTAAATATAATATAAATATTAATGATAATTATACTTTTATAAATATATAGGTAGTAAATATACAGATATTAACAATTAACATTACATCTAAAAGTATAGTATGTTTGCGGTATGGTTGTTGTATATCTATCATGTAACGCTCTCCTTCAATCTCATCTACATAGTCTCATTCTCATTACCAAATGAGACAGAAATAAAATAAATCCACAACGAAAAGAGGATATAGTATATAAAACTGGAATGATAATTTATTTAATACAATCCAAACTTTTTTTGTGACGTTTCAAAACAGAGAGAGACACGACGCGATTTTTGTTTTAGACGCTGATAATTAATTGAAAGGGCTTTAGTGTATATAAATTAAGGCGAATGGAAAGAGAAAAATAGCGTACAAGTAAGGAGGTAAAGGTAGATAAGTGGAGGAAGAAGGAGAGAGGTCTTTGGGGGATACAGATGTCCCTTGTTAAGTGAAGCGTCTAACCAATCCCTCCAGTGAAGGACTTTCACTAGAACGCTTACTCTCTTGCTACGCTGCCTAAAACTGGTTAAAAGTTGGATCAACCAAAAGTTTAAGCTCTCGAGGAAGAAGGGAGGATTCGGTATTGATGAAATGTTTTGAGTGTTCGTTGTGAACGCAACAATGGACGTATTAGCGACCGTTGACAACTATCAACAAAATAACGTATTTTAATTATTTCAATTAGGAATATTCGATCAATTTATTTAAAGTTAATTTGATTAAATAATTACGGAAATTAATAGAAGTTTGTAATCTTAAATTAAGGTTCGATTTATACAAATTTGAAAGTAAAAGATAAGGATTAGTATTATACTGCTAATAATTACGATTTTAAGTCAATCAGCGTAATTTGAAAAAATGAAAACAATATTCCGTGTTTAATGTGGGGGGAAAACGTATGTATGTTATGTAAATCCTAATAAGAACTTTGAAATTTTTATATAAAATAACTTAGCGAATGCTGTAATTTTATATTAAACGAAATATGAGCCGAAATCTTTTTCATATGTCAAATTTTTCTCAAGCAGGTGACGTAAAAGCTAATAAGAAACACTCTCCTTATTAGCGGTGAGATACGGGTCGCCCATCCAACGCAAGAATGAAGTCTCCCTCGTCTATTTATATATACCAAGGCTATGACGCTGCGGATTTTCCTTAAAAGCATGTGTTGGACAAGTGCATGTAGAGGATGCAGATGTGAAAATTTAGCAGAGAGAAAGTAAAGTATTTTAACCAAATGTAGGAGTCGACTATGCGGTAAGAATATGGAGGCAGAGAAGATAGACATTTGGGTTATAAAATGCACGATGAATATTAGGAATTGGATCAAAAGAAAAATTATAAATAAAGCAAAGATTCATTTGAGAATCTCCTGAATAATATTTTATGTATTTTCGAGTTGGAAGGGAATTATGATATCTTGTAATCCATATTTCGACCTTAATTTTCCAACAGATGTCCATGTTCTGAGCTTATGCCAGTGGTAAAAAAGGAAGGTCCTAAAAATAAGCCTGTGTAGTTTCTATTAAAAGTTGTAATTTATTCCTTCCGAAGAGGACCATCTGTTTGCGAATGAGCGGGCGTGCAGTTGTCTCTGAAAATCTGACGCTGATATCATAGTCTATTACACATTACAACTTTCCATCAATTTCTATGAGTTTTTTCGTACTTCTTTTCATTTTACTATGCCTCCTTCGGTTACGTGTTTCAGTACATCATTTTTCGTGCAAGCTTTCAGTAGATATTTTATCTTTCACGGAACCAATACTAAAATTCTCAACTTTAAATTATAATGTACGATATTTTACGATAGTTTTGACACTAAAATTTATAAAGAATTAAGAAGAAAAAATAATTGTTCGTCGAAGGATTCTATACAACGCAACCTAAAAGGTAGTACAGGAAACCATAAGAGTTTCAGGTTAAAGAAAATCGAAGGAACGAAAAGATGTATAGATATAAATTCGGTGAACTAGGTGTCTGTCGTGGAGAGTTTTCGAAAGGGGAAAGATGTTTAAAGGAAAGAATGCTGGTGAAGTGCTCGCCTGGGGTCATTCTCGAGATGGTCACGTTGAAGAAAAATATGAAAACAAAGAGGGTTACGGAAATGTCGAGGTCGCGTGAATCGAGGGGGAGTGGTAATTAGTGCAGAATGGAAGGGAGAGATTAGGTTTGTGGGCGAGAGTCGGGTTAATGCGGTAAGGGAAAGAGGGGGTTGTAATGAGAGAAAGAGGTGTTGGATGAAGTATTCTTTGGAGAGTCAGCGAACGAACGTGGAAACATATTATTCGAGAAGAAGAAAATAAAATGAAAGACAGTTGCTGGAATGTTTAAGGTGCAATGGACATTATTTTATATGCAATAGATATAATTATATACTATAGACATACGTCGTCATGCAGAAGAGTGGTCCCTTTACGCTGTTTACGTAAGCAGAAACAGTCTGGCGAACGAAACTTTTCCGTTAAATGGTTTCTTTATTTAAATAAAAAATATTTTTATAACTCTATTTAATAGCCTGTTAAATAATCTACATTTTTGGCATGTTTCATCTTTCCATAAAAAACGTATTATCATATTTATTTCATGCATTTCCATTTTGATTCATTCCGCTGTGTTTAAAGAGTACATTCTTTGAGGATGGAAATAAGCGACTGTCCATTTTCGTTTGTTTCCGTTGTCATAGTTTTATAATTTGTTGCAATGTTATTTGACGATTTAATCTGCACATGACATGCAACTGTAATGGATTAAGTCTTCATAGATATCTCACTAAGAGGAACGATTAAGACAGAAAACATTGAATTAATGATTGCGGTACGCGATCATAACAATTTTGCATTTGTTTACAGTCGTAAAAATTATCGAATAAGACACCTGATAGTGACTATTTGAGATTGAAACTGTAGACGAAGATGGGAAACGAGCGTAATTAAACTTTGAATGCAAATTGAAGCTCTCGCAACGTAAAATGTTAATTTAGAAAGAATAAATTTTCATAAAAAGATATTTTGTAAATGACATAAAAGCATTGTTAATTAAGAAATTAAGTTTCTGAATAAATATCTTTTAAATTAAAAAGATACGTACGAGCTGTGCAAAAATAAAAAAAATATATTCCGGCGTATCAAAAGTTAATTAAATGTTTAAACGTTAAATTTGAAAATAAAATCTTCAATTTCCATTGGAAATTTTCGTATTTATTTTGGAATTTACAGCTTTCCGATCACAATTAGTCTTGAACAGTTAGCTTTAATGTAAATCAAATTTCCACGAGTTGCAATGAAATATAATCGTTACATACAGGCAGAACAATTAAACATTTAGAGAACCCGTATAATGTACATTTTCGCGTATTCTATAATTATCTACGTAATTTTATAATTAAGGTGCCATACATTTTCCCATTTTGTTAAAATCGTTCTGGCCGAATGAAAATAAGTTGGTGAAGCCATCAATAAACATATTTATTATTCCCCTTCTAATTTGGTTCTCGATTATTATTCTCGTTCACAAAAAGTTTGCAACGAAATAATTTGAACACGCTGAAAGCAAAAATATCATCTCACCCTTCCAGTTAATAGTACACCAAATTTAATTAAAAATGCTTCCCGGGACGAAATTTACTGTATTAATGGAAAGCAACTATTGTTTTGATGAAAAAGAAACCGCTTGGAAAAATGTCTGGCTTCCTGAATTAATTACACCAGTGGCTGTTTCGGATAAATGAAAAACCCGCGAAGAAAAATTTAAAAAAGGCCCAGCCTCATAATTCAGTGCGTGTTTTCCATTTAACGAAATAAACTAAAGATGCGCAATGAAATAATATTACTCTGTCTATTGCACATTTGCATATTCAATGTGTAGTTGTAATTATACGCTTCCCATTCATTTTTGGATTTTTTCACCTAAGGTCTAAGATTGTGAATTAAGCAATTAATTATTTGGAAAAGAAATCGATTAGAAAACAGTACATAACAGATAAAATTAAAAAGATGTAGGTGTAACTGATTTTACTTCAAAGAATGAACCCCTTATCAAATGATTTATGTTTAAGGGAAAGAATATGAAAAGTGTCAGAATAGATCAAAGATTTTTCTCGTGATAGAATGACTGATCAATTAAAATATTAAAAATAATTCAACTTATTGCAAAATAAATTTTATTTCTGTGAGAAATTACTATAAAACATTCATTATTGAAAATTACAATCAGAGATAATTAGGAAACTTTTAAACATTTCTTAGTGTAATTCTTTTGAGGTTTCTCATCCCTTGCCTAGGACGCCTTCCAAAGTCCCTAAGCGACAGAACTTCGATCACTCCTGTCAGAGATGAAATGGGTTGGATTGGGATAGGTCAAGAGAACCCCACGTCTGCAATCATAACCAACCGCATCTTCTTATCCTTTCCAATAAAATTCAAATCATAGCTATTTGCTTAATGTGGTCTGCAATTTTTTCTTATTCAAATCCCCAATTCCTATGGCTATCATCTTCAGTAATTATTATTCAAGATTTCCTCATTCTCAATATTTCCATTTGTTTCAATCTATTTCCGTTCTTGTCTATTAATCCTATTTATATTCTTATAATCCTCAGGAAATTCAATCTTCGCTTTGAAAAAGTCGATATTCTTATATCATAAGATTGTTTTATCCAAAATAGACGACATTGAGGGAATCAGGTTACGTTTACCAGAATTATGTGTCACATGTGTCATAGAAGGCTAGAAATATTTAGTAATCATCAATTATATAAGTATAAAGTAATCATTCATTCGCCTGAATGAAAAATCATGTCCTACGTTTATCTTTCTTAGTTAATGATGACCATTGACAGTACAATGCTGTCAAACAAGTTCTTACATTTTTCTCTAAGATTTGGTATCAGGAATAATATAGTTGAGACGTTTTGAGATCAATAATATTCTTTTGCTAATCATAATTGGTCGTCAATATTTTGCTCTAATCGGCTTTTACGAATAAAAAAAATCTTTAAATGTTAAATGCTTTAAGTTTTAGACTGGAAGTAAATACATTAAAAATAAAACGGTTTTAAAGTACAGATAAGATACTGTTAAGAAATTTTCACCACGCTTTTGTCTTATTAAATGGACGTATTCAGCTATCAATGAAGTTATTCAAACAAAGTAACAGACACTAGTCTCATTTCTGTAGCGATAGACTCATTCAGCAGTCAATTAAAGGCTGTATCCAGATGGGACATTATGATTTGGGATTCAATGCCTTAAAACGCGTATCGATTCATTTATAGACACGGATCCAATATTCAACATCGGATGATATAAAGGTTGAATTGCTATTTCATGTGTCCCAAGATCCATTCATGATGTTATTCGCTCATTTTGATCAGTAAACGATAGAGCTTTATCCTTTAAGTCTCCTTTTCAACCTTTATACTTCGTCTTGATCCAATTAGCGTCAATTTCTCCCTCTATACTACATTTCAATGTGCTGCTTGTTTCCTATTCGAACGTCTCTCCTACGCGTTTGTTATTGTAAAGATTTCTCTAGAAGTTCTCTTCTAAAATGAATAGAATATTACTTAAATTATTTGTTCATTATGAATATATATCAGTGATAGGAAATCAAGTGATACAAAGCCAAAGACTTAAAATAGTCCATAAATTTTTCTGGCGAGTGAAGAAAATTTTAAATCTAACTGTACATTTTTAAATTTTATTAAAACAAAAATTTAGAAATGACTTAATTAAATAATAACACGTTAATTAAAAAATTTCCTAATTTATGCAATGAACTCCATTTCATTTAATTGGTTGACTTAAGGGGTAGGAAAATATCCTCTCAATGATAAAATAATATGGTAGACTAACACCCAAGTAAATATATAGATAAGAAAGGAGTGTGAAGAAATGAAACAAAAGAAGAATTTTAATATCATAGTAATTTATAATAGAAATATAATGATTAAGAATACCCTAAATCTTCTAAACAATAATGGGAACTTGGGAAGACAAATAAAAAAAAATTGACAATTAAAATGAATTTAATCAAGAGATATTTACCAGAGATGAATTTTATTGATATCTCGGAGCTAATAGATTTAAAATTTAGCCAGATATATCAATCTAAATACAATCCATTCTGCGGAAATTTTGTACCGAAGTGAATGAATCTATACGGTAACATCTACGAACTATGCTATTACTCCGACTGATCTCCTACAACACGAGATAAAATCTGAAATGATAATAGGATATGCGGTTAATTCTCGTATCGGCCCATAATCCTGTTCATCCTCTCTTTCCTCCCATCCAATTCTGGAAGCCTCTGCCCTCCTGACCTTTACCCTTTCATTTTAGAAGCAATGCTCAAGATCCTGGAGACCGCCACATCCACCATATTTCTTTCGGCGTCAAATAGTGTGTGTTCATGCGTTCGAAGAGAGAGAGATCGATTCCCGATTCCCGGAGGCTCCAACAGACGAAGTTGCGTCTCTAAGGAAACCTTCTGCCCCCGTGTTGACTCGCACCCAAGTGTAAATAAGGCGTCCCTTGATGAAACCCCGTTTCGATTCTTGCGGCAGATCGATACGTTTCGCCAGTGTTTTGTCATAAGAAGGCAAAGCAGAGGTTTGATGGATTAAAAAGCACGCACGTTTGTTTCGGCTGATTGAGGCTGCGTCGGGGGGGAGACATATCCTTCTATCGCGCGTTTTTCAGCGAAAAATAAAAAGGGGGATATCCTCCTCCTGCGGGAGATGTGCGAGATATCCCACGAGAAGTGAGGGATTGCGTAGGATTTCCGGCCGATATTTTATTAATTGGGTGAGTTTCGTCGAAGTGAAAAATATTCTCCGCGGCTAAAGCAGCGCTTTAAAAATTGATGTGGATGCGTAGTGCGGGAAGTATTTTAATATTGATGCGGGGGCCGTGAATATTGCAACGAAGGATGTTTGCGGGATTCTACTCGCTTGGAGTGGTTTTTCGCGAAACCTCCCGCACTCTGAACTTCTCTTGTTTTTAACTTTGTTGGGAATTTATTATTTTCATTTACACTTGTTCCGATCGATTGATAATCAGAGTTTTCAGGAACAATTATTTTTTTAGTGAAATTATTGTTCGTATTTCAGAGGATTCTAATGTTACGAAAGCTCACCAATAATCTGATTCAATATAATAACATTATAACAAAGAAGTTTTTGATTTAGCATATATAGATTATAGAATGAGCCCTGATTTGATACACTCATAGGTATAATGTTAAATAGTATTGATGGCAGTAGGTTTCCAAAGCATTTTCAAATTATAATTGCGACGGTTAAAAAAAAACTAAAAGTTAATTAACTGCTTCGCAGAATATATACATTTTTGCATAAAACTACAATTTATGGATTCACCGTTCGTTCATTAACTGAAGTTTCTTTGTTGGAACGATGTTGAAAAAGTCTTAAATGTCTTAAATGTCAAAATAGTTCAAAATCGTTATTTTAAAGATATATTGCACGACGATTCGTGATGTATAATATTTACTGCATCGTAAATCAAATCAATCGAAATCAAAAACTTCGTACTATTTCAATTACACAAATCTAATATCCTAAGAGAAAAATTTTACCTTTTAACTTTCATTATCTTTTAAAAAGTTTTTTAAAAGCATTCCTATGGTTTTCAACAATATCTCTAAAGGTCCTTACTTCTATAACCACCCTTATGAAAGCTATTTTTGATAATTAAAATAAATGTGCCGTAATACAAAATTTCCTCCCCTCCTTATTACACGCTTATAAAGGTCGACTTGAACTCATTAAAACTGTCGCGAAGAAAAATCTCTCTCGCTCCATATAAATTCAAAGTGGCAGAAGATGGCGTCGAATGGAAATGTCAGCGATAACCTTTTACTTGAAGATCCGCTTTGCAGCGCTCGGAAATTCCCATGGGAACGGAAGTTTCGTCCACGTGACGAGTAAATGCGGCGGCAATGATTCGAGGAGAGAAGAATAACGAAATTCGTACCGTAATGAGTGGATTAATCAATCGACTTAAAACAGTTGAGAATCACACGGAGCATTTGTAAGGTGGAATGGATTGCACGACTCGATAGAGGCATTAGACAACGCTAATGCGGGTATTTATTTCGGAGCGATGTTCCGAGATAAGGAAGTACGAACTCGGTCGCAATATACGCCATCGGAAAGACGGGGGATTCTATCGATTTATGTGCGATACATATTCGGGATTTTCGGAGAGTGCGCGTGTGGTTTGCTCTCTCCCTTTTTATTTTTTTACGAGACGAAAATACGCGATAAATCTGGATCGTATTCTTTATCTATTTTAGGCTTTAATAGATTAAAGTAGTATTGCCTCGACACCGGGTATGAATTTTGATTCACTACCGTCGTAAATATATTGGGAATTGAGTGTGGGTTATTGCCAACTATTTAATAAATCTTGAATTAAGTAAGCGGTTTATAGACAACAATATGAAGAGCGATTGTTGTTTTATTTGTTTTATTATATAGTTGTTACGTCAAGTAAACATGAAAATTAATAATAGTAATATATTTATATTATGATATCAAATGAAATCTAACTCTTACAAAATTATGTAAATTACTTGTCTTTATTATTCTATTTATTCTTTTATTGGATGCGCCTTCAGTATTTGAGTTCTATAATTTGTTACTGTAATATTTCGAACTTAGATATAATTATATTTTCAAGAGATATTTAAGTTATTTTTCTATCTAGGTAGGTATCGCTAAAATATAAAAAATGGCAGTAATATAAAAGAAACCCTGTACAGATATTATCAAATTAAAACTAAATATAATTTGAAATCATGAAGTAATTTATTTTAAATCAATTACATTAATATTTATCGCAATAATTGCGAACTATAATATATTGAATAATTAAAATAAATCAATCGATTAAATCATAAATGTTATGAAATAAAAGTTACTTGATTTACTCATATTCTGGATTGAAACATTAAGCCGCTTTTGATACAAGATGAAGGAAAATTTGATTGAAATTTAAAATTGTTAAAAAAAGCACCAAACGTAATAACTTCGTATATTTCACTTCAATTACTTTCTATTCAAGTCCCAAATGGGAAAAACATCAATCACATAAGTACCGCACCATAATTCTCAGCATAAATTCCCGGTGGATATTTATCTGCTGTGAACCCTCATAATACCCAATTACAGTTTCTTTGCCATCGATTATTTCTCCAGACTTCCACCCACACTCCTTCCGAATCAGCGGGACAACCTCGAAACCAACTAATCGTTCCCTTCGCCGATATGCACGCAAACTGCAATAAATCCATAGCATCGGCGGGAGCAGATAAGGAGAGACTTAAATAAGTCGACCCGTCTCTTCGGAAGTCCGTCCTCTTGGAAGGAGGCCATTTTCGTACTCCCGCTGTGAGTGTGTGATCGACCCACGACTCGCGACGGGGCGGTTGACTCCGCGAAAATAAAAGCCGAAAGAGAAAAAAATCGGAAAAAATGTGAATGAAACGGAAAGGACGGCTCCGAAAATTCCAGCTTTCCGGAGGAGAAAAAAAAAACACCCGGCATTCGGTCACGTTCTTTCGGATATCAATGCCGGATATCGATTCCCCGATTCTTTCGCGAGGGAAGAATCATTGCGTCGAATAAAAGTGTACAGCGCACTGTGAAGGTGGGCCAAAACACAGCTCGTGAGAGGTGTGGGGAGTGGAGAGGTCCGCAGACAAATTTATGGCCTCAAGACGTGCAAAGGAGGGCAAAAAAGTATCGGCCGAAGAGATACGGAAGGATTGATGGCGGGGAACTGGTAATGTGGGCCATGAGATGTGGGGAATGTGTGGGAAATACGGGATATTTTTATGGTGGCGGGACACCCGCGAAGGTTCCCTCGGTGTCGAGAGGCAAGGAAACAAATGAGATCGGGGCTGTCTCGGAATGCGACGAGGACGTGATGATGTCCTGCGTGTGTTTGTCTGTTGTGTGGACGTCTTAATTTCGCCGAAAGAAGGCGGGGAGATTTACTTGTCCAATAGGTGAAATGTTTGGAATGAGGGATGAATTCGTAAGTGGGATGTTTTGAGGGAAGGTTTGCGCAGACGTGATTCGTGCGGATGAAAAGGGTTGCATAATCGGCTTCTTTCGAATGAATAAAAGCAGATTTCTGCGGGGGGAGGATTATACAGGAGCCCGAATTTTAATTTTGATTGTCGCCGGGAAGTATGTTTGGATGGATTAACTTACAGCAATCGATGTTAATTTGGGATCTGTACCTTTAAATTTACATTAAATATCTGTTCTGATTTCACTAGCCTATCAATTTTTATGAGCCGGTTTTCATTTAAACAGTATAAAATTAGCATATAAATACATTTTTCCTTTTATTTTATTAATAAATTTGTAATTGAACAGAGAACTTGAATTCACCTTAAGCTCAGTACCTGGTTTCATATAGTTTAGCATTCACATATTCCCTATCCGATTATACATTCATACTTTATGTGAAAGGTCATTATCAATTAGTTATTCAAATCAATGCTTAAGTTTTACTTTTCCTGGATGATTTAATTTCGGCCTTTTTTAGTATATCTTCTTCAGAGAAGTGTCTAAAGAAGGAGAATAAATTTTATTCATCCAGCACAATTAAAACACGGATTTATAAGAAGTAAATATAATGTAATGAATATTTATATTATCTTAGTTTATATTTAGATCAGTTTAAATTAGATGATTTTAAAAAAGGTAATTTTCTTACAGAAAGTTAGAAAAATTGCAAAATACTACGAAAGATGACTTCCTAATATATGCGTGTGCTGTACTGTACTGTAAAGTCAGCCGATTCTGAGATATATAATACGATTTTGTCTGACAATTATTTCCTTACTCATCGACCTTTACCCATTTATTCAGATTCTAAATTTTGTTAATGAGTTTTGATAATTTTTTCAATACCTAATGAACTTAGGATTAAATAGTTACCACGAATCGAAACAAGAATAATATCGATAGTTTGACATTAGAAGGAAAAAGAAAAACTCTCGGAAGATGTTATAAATTATTTAGAAAGTAATATATGGCGGTCCGTTGTGTTGAAGGACTTTGAAAAAAATTCCGTTGGATAAATTTTTTCCCTATATGCAAATCCGGATGAGAGAAATTTGGTGCGCCTTTCGATAAGAGGATTGGAAGATATTTCCGTTCACAGGGCCAATAGATGAAGCAGCGTGAGCCGATTTGAGGGTTGCTCTCTGTAGAACACTTTTTTCAAAGTTATTATATCCTCACCGTAATGCTCAAAGAATGATGGAATCCTATTTCCGAATCTAGAGAGAATCATTTCCATTCAAAAGTCGCCTCACAAAAGATCAATTTTTGAATGCGATTTCCGGATTTCGCGAACTACAACGTCCTCTCGTTAAAAGAGAATGTAATCACCATAGATACATCTAAGTAGAATTTTCGACCTAATAAATTATTGGCTGGAATCCGTCGTTCGTCGTTCTTCTACGATTTCATTTTTCTATCGGTCAAAGAATTTATGGTCGATCGAAATTGAATATTTTACTTGTATTGGGAAGTGGACGAAATTGGAATTTGAAAATTCTGTCGTCAAGTCCACAGCATTGTGGTCAATGCTTAAATTTTAAGCGAGTGATGCTCGTCAAACTTTGAGCATATGTATGATCATTATCTGAAATTTTTATTTCATTATTATACTTAATTGGTCAAATCTGATGACAATAATAATAAGTGAAACTGACTTAAAAATGACGTTTATACGCTTAAATATGTCATGTGGGTAGTTTCTATAATATAGCTAAGATGTTTGGAATAACTCATCAGTTTCATCCCGAAAAGTGGTTATTCAATAAACTGACACAACTGACTGAAACAATAATACTTATGTAACGATATATTGTAATAATATAGTGTTATGATAAAACCTCAAATTATAATGTTATGATATAACGTTGATTATACATAAATCGTTAAGATTAATGATTAATATAGTTAAATAATTATTATACGTAATAAAACAGAAAATTATAAACTTGTAAGCTAGTATAAGTATAGCTTCATACCGAATAAAAATATCAAAATGAATAGTTCTCGCTTAACTTTATTGCAGAATACCAACTCTTGCAAAACAACTGTATATGTACACAAAAAAACTTACGGTATTTACTTCTTCTCTATTTACATTAAAAAGACGAGAATTCGTACAATCTATATTATGTTTCGATTCTAGCGGCTTATTTTATAGCAACCAGCAGAAACTGTTTGGAATTAGTTTTTCCCCAATGTAAAAATAAATTCCACGGCAGTTTGAAACAAAAAAGTGATAGATCAACGCGAAAGCGAGACTTTTCTTTCGAAATCATCTTGACTTTCGTTTTTTCACGAAGCGGTTATTTACTTTCGTAGGAGCGGCATTTAATTTTAGTCGCGTTATTTATAGAGTCGCAGTGGATGCGAATTACAAGTAAGCGGGGAAATCGGCCGGAAATAACTTTTCCACGTGTTGCGAGACAGCTTACCCTAATGAATGTCTGCGAGCGTAGGAAAACTAATTGCCAATATGTAAGCATTTTAATTGCCCGAATGTTGGAGGCGAGAATAAAAGCCTAATTATCCCTATACAAATAGCGCTGATTATAGGTCCGTATTTAAATTATGGCATCATTCAGAGTTCTCAAATTGGATTTTGCCGCAAGTTTGATCGATTGCCGCGCAGACCGCCGATCGCATTTCCATTAAGAACTGATCCCCGCGGCAATTATACTTCTCCTAAATGCTCAGCTGTAAGCCGCGAAATATAATCCCGAATCAGGACAGGGATTATAAAAAGAAGCCACTTCTGGATTAAACGGAGGAAGGTGAATAAATTGCGGGCCTTAAGAGATCGTCGACATGACACGTCCTTAAATCCTACTGCGATTTCATTTAAGGGATTTAATAAAAATGTACGGAAATGAGAAATTTCGGGATGATTTTATGACTTGGAAAAGCAAATATATTATGAAGGTGGAAGTGCGCAAGGAAGGGGAGGGAGGGGCCCTGACGCATTTTGGGCGCAATTTATTGCCCACCTCCTTTCGCCGGCTTTTCTTACTCTAGACTTGGCTTGTTTTGCCCGTAAAGAGATTCCCTTGGACGGATTTACCTGCTCCCGATTTTGTGCGTTGTTGATAAAAAACATTGATTCATTTCGACATTCACTTTCCTATTTGATGGAGAAGCAAAAAGGTTACTTATTGAATATGAAGTTCAGAGGAAGTTTGTGTCGTAAGCGTACGGAATATTAAAAAGGATAAGGACTTTTCCTTTTATTTGTTTCATTTCCCTTGTGTACGCAAGGGAATTCAGAATATTCTCCCAAGGATTCAATTAAGTTGTTAATTTGAGAGTTAAATTTTCCCAAAAAGTACTATTTTTCAAAAATTTTACTAATCTTATAAATTAAAGTGTTAACTGAAATTATTTTTGGAATAAAAAACAATATTTTCAAACGTTTTGATTGGGGTTTTTTCCTTTCGTATTCAATTTCTTTATTAAATTGAAATTTTACTTTTTATCAACTATTAGGAATTATTATTATATAATAGCCATTGTTTTATTATACTTAGCTGATTTTAGTGAATATATTACAATAATTTCAATTGGTAACGAAAACTATATTCCACTGTACTATTTTATACTATACTGAGTTCTTGCCTCAATATCTTTGGAAATGCTCATTTAGAGATACTCCATCTATTAGATTATAATCCTGAATATTTCCGCATCATTAGGAATCCTTGATAATAAGGATTGGTCTGTATTTACCAGAAGATCAAAAATGAAATAGAGAGGTTCTTTGCTAATAATGAAAGCTCTTTATTTGTGATTTAGAGGTGAACAGGTACAGAGCAAAGAAATATTTACAGATGATCAGAGACTGAAATGAGAAGTAGAATACCGTTTCTTCTAATTCTTAATAATAATTTTTTGTTAATTTCACTATTTAAATCATAATACGTATAAACTACGAAAATGCCCACATAAGTGGATAAATATCAATGGTGTTTGCTATAACTTTTGGAACACTTGAAAAGCTATAGATATAATAAACAGTTATTAGGTACTTATTTTCATGAACAATTTCCATTTTGACATATTCATTATGGGCCAAAATATTTTATATATACTAAGATAATATAACTTCGAGGAAGTAAATATTTTACAAATATATTATGAATTGTATGAGCAGATATACTTATAGCAGCAGAGTGGCGCAGTGGAAGCGTGCTGGGCCCATAACCCAGAGGTCCGTGGATCGAAACCACGCTCTGCTAACCTTTTTTTTACTCATTTTGGTGATGGAACTGTTGCATATTAATTATGCAAACCTAAGATACCGGGTTAGGGTCCTTGCCAATGGAAATTATTTTGTTAGAAATTGGTGAGTGTGGTCGTCTGTGAATTAAATCGCAATTAATTGGGTAAATACACATGTTTGTGTTGAATAAAATATTATTGCCGACTGTCAATCTTTATTTTGAGTTTTGCTTCTTTTAGTTCTGTAGTAAATCATTTCCAACGGGGAAATAGCACATAGGTATCCGAATGCACGGAACTACTTAGAACGGTGTTTTATGCGTGCTTAATTCCGAGTATTCGTAAAGAGTTGAAACAGGACCTGTACAAATCCTTTCGGGCAGTGAATTATCAGCATCACGTCCGAGTAAACAGCGGCAACATCTCGACCAATTCTCTTCCATCGTTTTTCTCTCTTTGCAGCCCTTATCTGGAAGCCGCAAGGTTTCCAACGGGACATAATGCACACATGCCTCATTGCCTTACTCCGTCCCCTCATCTATTAACTACTGGCCGTGGTTTCCAGTTCGAATCCCGGCTAACCGCACTAAGAGGAGATTATTTGTTAAAGAGGACAAAAGAGCTCTCTCCGCAAGGGGTCTACCACTTCACACGTATCTGCTCTACGTTTGTCCTCTTATCTCACACGCAGTGCTTGTATGCCCATGCAGTTTGGGAGGACGCATAAATCAGGGAAGTGGGAGTTTCAAAGACTGGTGGGAAACTCGGCTGGAGGATCCGAAATGATAACACCTTTTTTGGTCTCCCTTTTTGCCTCAGACGGAATGGTTTGTTGTTATTTTTTCGCCTCGTAGTCTCGTCTCCTTGAGATCTTTCGAGCAATATCAAGAGAGGTTCTTTTTTCGGCAAAAAAGTATATTGGACGCTCAAAGTAAAACGTTGTGCTTCTCGAAAAGCTTGAGAAATTTGCTTCGTAGGGGCACGTGTATATCTGCTTCACTTTCTGCCGGTAAAAGTTACATGAATCGCGGGATCTTGGAATTACTAAGGTACGTAAAATAACGCTTTGATCTCGCATCCTTTAGAGGATGATAAATTCTACTTTCAATGAGAGCCTAAAGGTTCTTTTTAGGAAAATTGTGATAATGCACTTCGTTGCTCATATGAATTTTGAAGAATGTCCGAAATCGTTTATTTATATTATCGATTCATAAATATAAACTACGTGTATCTCATTCAAAGAAGATAACAGATGAAAATATAGCTTTGGCTTGCTGAAATGTGCAGAAGATGTTCTTGAAGATAAGAAAAAATCCTTTGTCAAGATAAAAGATACGTTCGAAAAAGTATTTTAAAACATAAAACTGAAGGTTTTATTCCCGCAATCTTATTTTTCACGAGTAAAGAACGCTAGCTTTGATCTATTATTTTAGAAAAAGCTTGTTTGATATGCTGATGTAATAAATTCAAGAACACTAAGAATTGGAAAATTGTTTATTACTATTTCTTCTTTATTGGTATATCTTGCATTTACTCTTCTCAGCCTATAATTTCAGACTCCGAAGATTAAGGAATAGACAGTTTCAAGGACACTCACGGCTCTTTCTATTACCTAATGCACATAAGTGAAAAATATCAATGGTGTTTGCTATAACTTTTGGAACACTTGAAAAGCAATAGATATAACAAACAGTTATTAGGTACTTATTTTCATAAACAATTTCCATTTTGACATATTCATTATGGGGTAAATATTTTATTTATACTAAGATGTCTTCAAAATCGTTTTGCAACACTCTACTAAGGTATATATACAAATAAATCGAGGATATTTAAAAATAAAATTACAAAATAGAAAGAGAGATATTCTCATTGAATATTTTTAAATATGAATTTCTTCGATAACAATCAAATGAATGTTAGAATAGAAGTTGCATCGTTATTTGTTTGCTGCCACATGGAAATATTCCCAAAAATTCGTAAACAAAAATAAAAATATTATATAATGGATCGTTTTTATACTGCCACCAAAAAAGTCCGAACGTTCATTAATATGCTACTTGAAATAATGTTTTTATTGATTATTATGTAATATTCTTTAATGTGATTTAAAAACAATAATTTTCTTATAATCTCTGCATTTATTTTCTCATAGATTATGGTATAATTTATGAACTCTTCCGGTAAGTGTAAGTCGAAAGAAACTATTAAATAATCATTCATTTAAACCTTTTATAACTCTCCTTAATTCTGTAATCGTACCCTCGCATTAAAGACCCTTAAAGCAAAACCATTTGAACTTATTTCTTTTCCGATGAATTTCAGCCGCATAAATCAGGCCACCATATGAACTTAAAAACGCTTCAGTTCCGTTTTGGAATAGTATCAAAGTTATGGGTCCTGATTCATTAATTCCATAAGTTGGCATCTCTAAGGAAACCCCGCCTCGCAGTTGGCCCCGGCGTGAAGTTTAACAAGTGCTCGGGTAACGGAAGCGACTTTTACCAGCATCGGTAATTTTCGACGTTCATTTAATCACCGACGAATTCTGAATCCGCTTCTTTCCGAATAAAATGAAACGTCGCACGGAGCCGCTCAACGGGAAAACCTATTTTTGGCAGAGGTCGCATGCGATATGCGGGCACGAATGCTGCAGATTTAGCCTCCTTGACAGCGGTGGGGAGAACATTCGAAGAACCTCACGGGCGTGATTATGAATTCATCTTCTCCACGTTGCTCTCTTCGCGTGCATCCGTCCCGTGTCTCACATCCCTTCCGGATGCCTTCTTTTTTCATCCCATTAAGTCCACTCAAAGTCTTTGGGGCTCACCCGATGGCATATTGCTGACTGGAGACCACCCATTCTTCGCCATCTTTTTGAAACTCGCCGTTCTTCTTTTTTTGGCCTCTAAAATATTCCACCCTCAAATCGAAGATTGATCCATAAAGGAGCACTCCATCTTCGGGGAAAGAAATTATGGAGCTATGACCTACTTCAACATCTATGACGCGTGGATTTCGCGTCTCGAACAAATAAAGAGAGCTCGCCTTAATTCTTGAAGAGTTGGAAGTCTGCGGAGTTTTGTATTCGCTCGTGTGCAAATTTCCGTCTTACGATGGCGTGGGCGGAGTTTTGTGGGGGTGGAAAGATGAAGAGATTTGGATTGCTCCGGGGAAACACTGTTCTTTCCATCCCGTTTACTCCACGGGTGTTTTTTTTTTCTCGGTAGCATTAATTTGAGGTAGAATTTTTGTAATTTGTTTTCGGCCGCAAGAGGAACTAACACCAATAGGATGTTCGGATGTTTTTTTTTTAATTCGAGACTTGTTTGAATTGCATCGATGACGGAATTTTAACGTGCGTTGGATTTAGGATCGGCCAAAATTGTCGATGAAATATAAAGCGTTCGAATGTAGAATTTTGCATTCTCATGGTCGTTCAAAAAATTATGCATTCGTAATTTAACCTGGTGCGTCAAAATTTCATAGATATTGTGTTGTTGCATAAAAAAATTAACTTCTGCCTCGTGTGTCAGTTCAAATCGCAATTTCCGGAAACCAAATTCGCAAACGAATCTTCCCTGAAAATAAATAGAAATATTTGAATTTTTGGAGTATGACATCTAAATCAAAACGTACGAATTTATAAGTTTTAATAAATGAATTGGAAATAATGAATATAATTTATGAAATTTAAATTGGTTGCTGTACAACAATTATGATTCGAATTAAAAATATTCCGGATATATTTACACGATAGAAACTGGAATTATATGATATAGAAGATTTTATTATTTGATTGACAATAGTTTGAAATGAATCCTACTTTTAGCTTTTCTTTCAGAGGGTGATACGAATGATTTAATAGGTAATATAATATTTACATGATGCGTATACGTTTTTTATTCGTTGTTATAATTATTACTTTAATTGTGTACACTATTAATTTCTCAAACTCGATTCATAAATGCGAATGATTGTTATGCTGAAATTCGTCATTATTTATGCGATAAAATTGTGGATTTATTTGGCAATTTACCTTTATTATTCATTGAAATTTATGGCGTTAAAGAGTTGAGCGATGAATAATTATTTAATGATTAACTGGTAACTCATTCCGTCATGAAAGATTGAGTACACGGCAAGTATTGTATTTTTGATACATTCATGTTTCACGGAAATTGTAATTTAATGTTATTGATATTATTTAATAAACTAATAGTTTTTCGACAGTGTCACCAATAACATGATGATGGTGATGGAAACAAAAATTTAAACAGTAGTATAGTATATTACAGTGGTATACAAATATGGAAAAAAAATACATAAAATACATTTTAGGGTTAAGGTTCTTCTAATTGTAAAATTTATAGTTTATTTGTATTGATGAATCACCTTTTATTTTTTTGATTGTACGCAGAAATAAATAATTAGCCGGTATATATGTTATAAGAATATCTTCGAGAAACGTTAATTATCAACGGTTCTGAGGTAACTCTAGGTGAGTTTTGGCATTAAATAATATGTAAATGTGTTCTTTGTGGTTTGAATGGGAAATGGGTCTAATATCATGAAATCTGATTTTTTATGGTAAAAATTTTCAATTTAATGAAAATTTAAAATAGGTTTGTTAACGATTCAAATCTTCATCAGAAACCATTAATTTAGTCCAAATTACACCCATCTTATATATAGAGATAAAAATGAATTGCTTCGCGAAGGATGGAACTATCAGTAAGTAATACCACAATATTTTATTTTTTCACGACCATAGTTTCAATCTAGAAGATCATATATATGAATTTCTTATGCAGCAGAAATATTTTTGAATTTGATCTTTTTAAATCAATTAACTAAAAGAAATCCTCGGTGTTTCACAAAAATTTTGAATTCATTTATTAAATCTAAAAGCTGTTTAAATAGTTCCATAAATGATAATCGAATTCTAATAGATATGACTTCATTTACTTCCTCGATTATGTACATCAATATAGATAGAAAATATTTTTTTAAACATCAATCTCCATCAGTTTTGGTTCCAGCGTTAAACTGTGCTTCCATATTTTATAAGTTATCGTACTTGTGTAGATAAGACTAATGAACATTCTAGCGTTAAAGCTTTTTCTATTCATCAAAAATAGTATGAATAAAAGCCGATTTTAACAACCTATACAGCTAACGTGATGACACAATAAATAAACATTCCCTAACAATTCCTTTCTCGAATTAGAAGAATAATCACTACTCTTCCATCATTTAATCTAAATTTATTACAATAAAGGTCATAAAAGCAGTGCTACAACAATAATTACTCTGTTGTAATGGAAAAATTTTCGTAATTTAGAAAAACTTCTTTTTGAATTAACGTACAGTTGGTACGTTTGAACCAAACTCAATGGATAAGATATATGCTCGATAATAAAAATATACTTCAAACACATACGCTGCTAAAACTTTCAATCTTATAGCTCGAGTATTTCTATCATATCTCATTTTGCTGTGGATTGCCTTCGCAATGTTCAGTTCGTTTGTTCATTTGTTTGCTTTTTGCTTTTCCCATGTGGTGGCGCTCTGAACCTTCTCTCTCCCAATTCTTGCTCATTCTCATTGATGTACCTCACAGTCGTGCTGTAGGTACCTTGCCGTACTTTTACATTACCTTGCTAGTGCATTATTATTGTATGTTCATCCCTCATAGCAGTGCAGTAGGTACGTTGCCTTGCTGTTGATAATAAATATTGCATTTCGCTACTTGCTGCTAAACTCTTTCTTGTAGCAAGAAAATTGTTAAAGTTAAAAGTTGGTGGTAACTTTTAAGCTTTTAGATAAGTCAACGAGAGGGAACAGGAGGAATTCGCGAAAAAAATTGCCAACTTCTTTATCAAATTTAGAAAGGTACGTCTCGCTGTCATGACCAGAGGTGCACGTGAAGCAAGAATCGAGTCTTGATGAATTGTGGAGGGAATTCAACCGTCAGCAGAAATCTGCGATTAAAAGCAAAAATGTGGATTTCAAAGAATGTGGAGAAAGAATTCTCTCTCGGATCATACGGAAGAATTTTGCGTACGTAGTAGTAGATTAAGTAGCTAATTCAAAGAGTATTTGAATAACTTGCAATGTGGTTAGCCACCGGGAGTTCCTTTTGACATAATGCAATCGGCAGACGTTGCAAATGTTACGCAACTCGCAAACTTAGCGAGGGTAAGACCTGCCTAAATTCTTGGGTTCCTCTAATGACTGGTCGTCTTTCAAGGAACTGCTTGAGGTTCTGATAATTCAAGATTGGCTATTTCGGAGATAACGTAGCAGTATCGTCTCTGATGTTGTGTTACGGTAGATGCAGCGATTTTAACAGCTCGATTCCAATTGTATGCGACAATTTGAAATGAGCTTGGCAATCTCTACTTAATACTTATAAGAATCATTGTCGTCAAATAAATTCTCGTATCGATAATTATTTGTAATTTATTCCGCCAAACCTGAAGATTCTACTAAGTTTAAAAGAATTTCGATCTCCATCTAATTTGCGAAAGTTAGATACACTGTGACTTTTTGCTGAGCGGAGGGACTGCTTTAGGTTCAAGGTACCTTAAATAAACTCCGCCGACAATTCTGAAAAGATTGGAAGAATTGATAAGGTGATTCCACTTTCCAAAGGAACCACCGACACCTGACATGCTTATTAACTCCATGGACAGTGCAGTGATTAGTTTGGAGGGTTTTGAAAAGGGCAGTAGAATTTACAGCGATGAAGTAATTCAAAGATACAGAGGAGGGGGGATTGAGAAATTCAAATCAAGTAAATAATGCCGATTGTACGAACAACGGAATAAGAGGAAAATACGCTATGTGCTAGCTCACTTAATATTGTGCTGCGATAACTTTCTGTCAAAAATCCCCTTTGAACGTCGAGAAGATGGTGATATCTTAGTCTGCGTTTATCGACTCCGGCCATTTATTGAAATTGTGCTGGTCTAATAAGAGGTGCAGATTTAACCGCACTAAACACCATTTTCTTATACACAAAGCGCAATTAGACGCTGAGATGGATGGAAAGACGCTCGGATATCACATCTGACTCACACTCCCATCTAACATCACCTAAATGCGCACCGACCACGTCATTACATTGCTAATGCTTTGCCTTTACTTGTCAAAGGACAGTTATTCTGGTCACAGTACTTCTGTAAGTAGCTTGACCAACAGGAGATTAAGTATTTGCTCGTGCGTGGGTTGATCAATCATCTTTCACTTTTTAGGTCAATTTTGTCAACGCTTATGGTTGAAAGGAAGTAGTTGTACAATGGTACAGGTTATGGGTCTCGATGGATGCAGACAAGTTCATAAGAATCGGGCTTTTCCTTTCATTACTAAAACTCATTTGACTAAATAATTTCCTCTATTGTCGATACTTACGTTATAGGAATGGTTTATTCTCATACTCCAGCTAATAACGTACTCTTTCCCGAATGGAAACCTGGAAAATGAAGGCCCAAATATTACAACACTACTGGGACCGCTGATCGGCAGAATATTTGCCAAATATACAGCGACGCTGAAAATGGGCAAAGGACCCTGCCTTTCGTCCTTCGGAGATGATATTCTGATTAGGATTGCGAAGAATTGCGTCGAAAAAGTGGCCCCTTGCTAGAGTAATAAAGCTCCACGTACCTAGCTGTAGTCGTTAACGCTACGAACAGCAGCAAAAAAACAATTGTTAAAATACCAATTGTAAACCTCATACCATTGTATTGCAATAAAAATTTATAATTTTGGCAATATTTCCAAGTCATTCTTTGATTTTATTTCTTTGCTAATTGTTTCTTAACAGATTCTTGCATTACTTTGCTATCTTTCTCATTTTTTCATGGATCAAGGTGGGTGGAATCTTGAGGATTGGTTTCGCCACGTTATTTTCGTTTGTTCATTAGTTTTTGCTTTGTCCATGTGGTGGCACTCTATTAATCTTGAACCTTTCTCTCATGCTTGCTCTCATTACCCTGCCTCACCGCCGTGTTGAAGATGCCTTCCCTTGCTATTGCATTGTGCCGCTTCACACCTGTACAGTATGTACTTTTTCATTGATTTCTTAGATTTAGCTTAAAATACCGCAAGTTGCCAGTGGAGAATGACGGGGGATGTATCAGCACCTTAAACCTTACGTAATCCATCGTGTTCGCTTCTCTCATCCTTTTTGGGAAGAATGATAAAAATTGGTTTTAACGATTACTTCCTTGTAACTTTTGGTAATGAATGCTAAATAATACCAAAACCCATTCCTTGAGTATGGTTCATTTTTCTCAATGATTCATTCTTGATCAATTTAATCAATGAATGCTGTTTGATCCTGCTTATCTTTAGTCGAAACTTAATCTCCTTAAACTGGTTCTTATGAATATTTCATCCATTGCAAGACAAATGTTTTCCCCTTTATCGCGTCATTCTAAATAAGTAAATTCAAATTTACGGACGGACTGTTATGGCATATTACCCTATATCGATACGTTGAAATTATCGTTATAAAGAAATTTTTACTTTAAAATTCAAACTGTTGGACACACAAGGTTTTCTCAGAAAGATTTGAGTCTCATAAATTATAAGCAGCATTCTACTTTTGACCAAAACGGTCATAACGTTATAAAATTAGGATTACACAACATTCTACAAACTGTTTACAGAGGATTTCTTTATATAGGTATGACATCATATTTTGAATGTAATTTTCAGTTTTTTAGCTAATTAAGATGCCTTATATAACTGAAACTTTGATATTATTCTTTTGAAGGAAACGAATAATAACCGCGTTTCTGTTCCATTTTTTTAATCGTAGAATTTTTGTTCGCCAATGTTCGCCGCTAGAATTGAGGAATGGAATGAGTCTGTCTGAAGTCAAAGTCTGTCTCATTGTACTAAGAATTTAAGTCAAAGGCGATAACAAAGTAAGTTAAACATTTCGCAGACGGAATTTCAATTCGTTCACCCGTAAACGCAAAATTTGACTGTGTAAAATTTCCTTAAAGACGAAGTAATTTGTGCCCTTCACGTAAGCGTATGTATTTGTGTGGAGCAGAATTCATTACAGCGGCTGATTAAAGTTAGGGCGAGAATTTAGCGCATAAGAAATTCACCGCCCTTCAGAAGAATAATGTAAAGATCCTGAAACTATGGGCTGCGTCGAAATGGGAATGCCCTGTTGCCGTCCCTCATTTTTTATATTCATCGGTACAGTAATTACTTTGGGATTCCGAGCATGTTAAACGGGAGGAATGGATTGCAGAATTTCCCTCAGTCCTCGAGAGCCGTACATTTCCGTGCAAAACCTTCTACTCGATTACGAACGTAACGTAACGTCCATTGTGTGTCTCAGGAATAATTGCCATCCTCGCTTTCTCTCCCGTACGTGCGCGGAACACTTTAAAACGCGACCTCACCGAAATTGTTTTCTGGCGTGTAAAAATACAAAGTAAGATATTTTCCTCTCTCGGGTTTTCTTTTTTCCTCGGCTCATTGTCCCTTTCCAATTAACCAAGCCGTCTACCGGAGAACACACGCGCACCCACTCGTTCCCGCCTCCTACCCTCAGACACTCTCCCCCGCAAAATTCTTCCCCTCACCACCACTTCACTTCATTGTTTCCCTCAAAGTCTTCCACCCCCCCTCGGATTCCTCTTCACCTCAATGGGGGTTTCCTCCACCCCCATCTTCTCTATCCTCCATATATCTCCTCGTTCTTAAAAATAAAATATCCCGCGTTTCTCTCACACTTATTCGCGCTTATTATTTTTAGGATTAATAGCCACGGGTTCGTCTTCTTTTCGCCCCTTTTTTTCACGTTTTTTTATGTATTCATCCTCCTCCCGAAAGCAGCCTCGGCCACTTCTTCCTCCCTTTCTTTCTTGCATCCGTGCTCTATCTCTTCTATCTCCCATTTCTCCCCTTTTTTCTCAAGGGGTTCCCTTTTGCCCTGAGAGGGTCACTCCACCACTCCCCTCCTTCTTTCGCCACGATCCTTGACGACGGTTCAACAATGCTGCAGCAGTCTCGAGGAAGCCAACCTAATTCTGCATCATTGCAGCTACGGATTGGCCTCTTGTTCACGTGGCGATTCTAAGAAAGTGCATTGCAGAGCCTCGAAGGCTTTTTTTTTGTCCCCGATTCCACTCGCGACAGTGATAAAGATTAATGAGCGAGGCTTTTGTGACGTAATGCTCGATGAGTGACCTTCGTTTTGGCTGCGCTCCTTATCAATGCTCTCTCTCTTGGCCATCGAAGGGTTTTGCTTTTACTGATACTATGAGTCTAGCGTCGGTTGAGATACGGTGTGGAGAGGGATTTCTCCTCTTCGTTAATTATTATGGAGCGTAAGTACTTTAGAGTCATCAGAGATATAAGCTTGGGGTTCTCGATAGACGAGATGACTATCTGTGATGTGGAAGAAATGGATACTATTACGCGGCAAAAAATGTATATTTTGCCTTTGAAATGCACAAAAATAAGTCAGGGTACAAAGTTAAATATCATTGACTACATCAAAAATTTTTTTTTGTCTTTCAGCGTATATAATATAGTTATTGTTTAAACGATCTTTCTCGATATAATTTACAGTATAAATATCGTAATTTCACGGTCAAAAAGGGAGACTTGGAACAAAAATACGTTTTTTTTTCGTGCCTTTACTATTTTTTTCTGTTGAATCTAAAGTAACGGAGAGTAGTTTATTTATTTATAAATCTATGCGATGATTCGACTCTGAAATGTATTCTACTATATTTTTTTATTCGTCCATAAATCTTATTTTAATAAAAATGAATTTTTTCTAAAGTCAAGAAAAGTCTTTCGTGAATATTCCTTACAAATTTTACCGCATATCCCAACCGTCTGTAACTCTAACGATGAAAAGACCAAATTATTCCGGAGGTTGATTATGAGCGACTCTTATTCAAATTCAAAATACATTACAGTCGCATTACTGTCGAATGAAGTTCACAAGTTTAGAAAAGAGTAAATAAGGGAAGTAAACGATATTCAAATTCGGATAAGGAGGAAGCAGTGTTTAAGTTATGAGAAACGGTCATCGTTATTCAGGATCATGCACATTACAACTCATCTATTTTCTAAGTAGAATGATAAAACTTTTAGTAATGATGTTATTATCTCCAAATATTTTATATGCAGGTTTAGTATTTTTTTACCTTGAAAGCAAAGATTAAGGAATATTGAAGGATATTTATTAGAGTCTGATACGTCTACGAATAATTGGAGAATGGGATTGGACAACTCATTTCTTATCATACTCTTAGTAATAGAGAGAATTTATATATTTTTTATTCATCCATTCCAATTCATATTTCTTTTCTGAAGCTATCTTTAGGACTTCCCTTTCTTTTAACTCTGTACCACTGAACTTGATAATCACCATACCATCAATATCCTCCATTTTATGACATCAACAACGAACACGGTCCATTTGTCAGCTGCAAACAACAATCAGAAGATAGGCATTTTTACTAAAGTGTGTCAAAGATATTCAGAAAGAAAGTTTTTCGCTTCAAGAGATACAAAACCAAATCCAGGGAAACTCCATTCATTCAAATCTAGGATCAGACAAGGAAGTGAAAGGGAAGATAATTCGAAATGGTCGTAACACTCGAAGGTAAAACAGTAAAAATAGTGAAGATGATATGTGGCGACACGTTCGCTTGCGAGCAATCGATGCGGCTAAATGGAGAACTATGATAGTGAACAAAGGAAGAAATACGTGGAAGGTCCTATCCGGGAGTTGATCTGGGATTGGAATGGGAAAAAAACGAAAGGAGTAGATCTCAATGGAAGAGCGGAAGATAACGAGGAATCGCATAGGAAGAATGGCATCTGTGGTCACCTCATGAGCGAAATCTGTGGGAGCGAATGAGTTCGCAAAACATCAGTAGTGGGAGTGATGCAGGTCGGATATCGTATGAGGTCATTTCCGGTGGACACAAGGGGAGGATTTCAGACGAAACGACGTCGATTTTCACTCTCCTATTTTGAAAAAAACATGAGTGCAAGTTGTAGATCATCGGAGCATAAGAATTTTAACTTTGGAGGGAATATTTTAGATCCAAGCAATACTCAAATCATATTTATCTTAGGAGAAAGTGGCCTGTTATTGTTAATGTGATTCACGGGGCATCTTAAATAGAATCATATATTCCTATAAAACGTCAATGGATGTAATTTTGGAAATGATCAGCTTTGGTGACTTACTCGAATCGTTAAGAGATTTAAATTTTAGGTGGGTGATCTATTTCTGGTTAAAGAGATGGTTTTTACCAGGTCTTGTAAGCGCTAAGGAAACTTTGCATCACTAAAAGAGGAAGACATTTAATAATTAAAATCAAAAAATAAGCAATTAAGACACGTTGGGCAAAGGAGTTGGTTTGACTATAACATTTTACGAATATTCTCTTTTGTATTCATTAATTCCTTATTTAAATTTTTTACGAATTATCCACAGTTTTATTCCAGCGATTGACAATCAAATGTTTGAGTTTGAGTCCTATACATATTTATCATTCATAAAGTTCTTACCAGAGAAAATTTTAACTTCCTTGGAGGCTAAAATCCAGTACATGACAGAGATAAAATGCGATGACTCATATAATAATTAACGCTCAAATTTCCAAGGCTTTAAAATTCAGCTATATTAATGCATTACGATATTCAACGTATTAATTTTTTATCAATCTTGATGTTGCTGTTAGAATCACAGTTTGACCGTGTTTAACTGAGGGTAATTAACGGTGAACAAATTTTCAGTTATTACATTCAATATGAAAGGACATGATTCAGAGCTGACTTGCGTTATCGGACCTGAATCTTCCGAAACGTATACGAGGAACAATCCGATTACGCCAATTCCTTTTTCGCATTACTCCCCCTTGCTGCTGCAGAAATTTAATTAATTCGATTAACTGGAGTTAAGCTAAAAAAACTGCATCTCCACCCGGCTCATCAGCATACCAATTAGCTTTTTAAAAAAGATTTCCTTATGCGGGAGGTAAACTGTGTGGAGTTAAAAACCTCAGATGGCGAAAAAAGCGTGGATATCTGGAACAATCACGGAAACAGCAAAGAAAGGTCGGAGGGTGGTGGAAATGGTTTTTGCTGTGACGCACAGGATAAAAGGACAATTCCTAGATTAGAGAAAAACTCGGGGATAGGCATTCGCTTGGGCATGAAAGGGAAGATTTAGAGGTGCGTGAATGGGAAAGAGATGCAGATTCCAAGAGAGTTTCAAGAGGGCTGTACTTAAAAATGAGTGGATATATGAGGCCTTCCGGGGAAGGCGTTTGAAGGGGTGGATGAAAGGGGGGAAGGTTTTCGGGGGGTTGAAGCAAATGAGCAAGTCCCCGTAACTTACAAAGCGGAAGCATAACAAAAGAAGGATGCCCTTGGATTGGTTGGCTAAGGGAAGTAAAAAGTGGAGGATCTTACAAAAAAAATGGATGGGATTTTTGTTGAATCTGCGGTTTGACGAAAGGGATTTTTTTGTAAGAAAATGGTGGTGCTTGCAAGTTGTTTGATGTTGAGGGGAGAGGGGGGGAGATGGCAGAATGAGGAGGGACTCTCGTTGGATGACGGCAGGATCGGGGAAATCAATTATCTCGAAAGTATTTGTTTTGATTCGTAGATATCCTAGGGAACAAAAAGAAAAGACAAACGAAAACTTTTCAATGACGCTTTGAGATTAATTTATATGTTATTCATTATATAAAGAATTATATATGAAGGTTAATATATAAAAGATTATATATAAAGGAATTTTCAAATGAATAGTTGTCTTTATATTGAAAAAATAATTACCAGTTTTATAGTTAAATAGAATGTAAGTTCTGAATAAATTTATAGGTCTTCACCTATTCTGGGTTCGATTCCAGACGGTCCTGAAATAGCAATCTTTTCTATAAGAATGCATTGGCCGTAATTTAGGAATATTAATAGAATATTTTCAATAAAAGAAGAGATAAATCTAAAGACGAAGATCAGCATGTAATATTCCCTATAATGAAGGATTCCATAGCAACCTCTCTAGATATACACTCTTCGTACACACTTGTTTAATAGAATCTTAAAAGTCTGCATTGTGCCAAGCTTGGAACAAATGCTAATACGTAAAATGTTTAATATGCCATTCATGAAACTCTTTGCGGATAGGCATTCGCCGGCATAACATTTCACCCTTATTTTAACACCATTAGTTCCAAAATGAATGATCATAAAATTATTTCATTGTGATGAACTGCTGTGGACTGAAATGTAAATTCTGTGGAGTTGCAAAAGTAACATAGGAGCACAAAAAAGTTTCTGCGTGATTAATTTTTAATCATATATTCTATATATGAAATTTATCACCATTACCATACATAATTGGATACTAAAACAAATTCAGCAAATCAACTGACCAAAATCGTACTATATGATTAAATCCGTAGAACAATGTAATCTAAATTGAGCTGTTGTGCCCTATCTTCCTGCACTATTTATGTCTAATTTATAATTCATTAACATGTGTATGTGCGTATTTAAATTTTTTCAAATCTTTCTCAAATATGAAAGTATTATGCACGATGATAGCGATTCAATCATTCATCGAGGAGTATTTGTATGTTGAATGCAAATTATTTTCATTATTCAACCGACCTCTTATTTTTACACAGTGCGGAGGTAGTGTTTTCAAATTGGTCACTCA
This sequence comes from Pantala flavescens, assembly GCA_020796165.1. NCBI lineage: Eukaryota > Metazoa > Arthropoda > Insecta > Odonata > Libellulidae > Pantala > Pantala flavescens. The sequence continues at coordinate 6,465,537 of CM036878.1, read as the reverse complement.
TTTCGAAATAAATCGATATCCGAATTCCCTTTTTTGTTTCATTTTTTGCGGTTTTGAATCAATAAAATTTCCATTCTTTCCAATTTCCATTCAAACGACAGTATTGTATCCGAATGTAACACTTTGATGACAACATAAAGAGATACTGAATATTCGGCAAGAAACGTAAGCTACAGAAAACATAATAGTATTCACAGTTAGCAACGTAAACTGCAATAATTGACCTTAGCAACGTTTTAGTAGTCACTTCTATTAAAGTGTCAAATCTATCTCTTTAGATACATGTATATACGCGCTCGTGGTTTTATTGTTGTTATCATTTCGTAAAATGAACCTGAATCTGAACGCATACATTACTCAGAGCGTTCATTGTTTTGAGGAAATATACGGATACCGAATACAGGATTTATTCGAGAAAGCATAATAAATAGTAGTACGAATTACTTTTTAATGGGGCGAACTTATATCGCTGATATAAAATATAGGCTTCCGCTTGGAATTGCAAATTGAGTTATCTTTCTGCTCTTGGTTATTCAGTGATGTATTTTGGTAAATATTTGCTTCCAAATCTGGAATTCATTCACCTCAAATTAATGTAAATATTTGACGTATCACGTACTGATATCTATTGATAATTTAAGATCAATAATACATCATACTTTTTGCAATTTATATAATGCATGACATTCTGCATAAAAATCACTTTAATACTTTACCATATATTTGTAAATCTTTCATCCAACAAGATTTTATATACTTGATACGCAGGCATTTGTCTTAAAATATTAAATAAATATACGGTTAAATGCGTAATTTAGAATATCTTCTATAGAATAGGAATATGCTAAATTAAATTCTTGTACTATCACCGATTACTCCTGTGTAATTCTTATTTAAAATCTGCTCTTTTGTTCGCATTCTTTAGCAAACTGCCCAAAATGCTGTTCCTTCAGGATTTTCCTCGTAATATGTTAGCCAAATGAACGCGTCATAAAAAGGGACATTCCAACGCAAATGAAAAAATTCACAAAGCTCCGTTGCCTTTCAAAAAAGGTGGTCAAAGCGGAGAAACTAATAATAAAACCAACTTCGGTCGGCAAACGTAGAATATTCAGTGGTCAGCGAGAGATGGGACAAAACAACTGACGCATAAATTTGGTCCCCAAAAACAACTGTTTTTAGCGCCCTTTAAAAATCAACGGAGCTCCAGGGAGATGAGGTGGCAAAGTGGCATTCAACCCGAAACGAGCGCTCGAAAAAATAACTGGAGACGCAATATTTCACAAAAGCTTTCTCCCCTGTTTTTGCCCCCATTCTCTCCACATATTCCGTTGTTAGCGACCACTCAATGTAACGTCTAACTTTACTATACCCGTACGTAGCGCCACCTTCAAAGATTTCAAATGAAAACGAATGTTTTCTCGGGACTTTTTTTTAAAGCGTTTCAAAAGAAATCGTTTGATGAGTGGGTCGTCCAGCCTTGGTGAGTGAGGCAATCGACTAATTGCCTTGAGTTCTATGAATTATAAAAACTTAACTATCTCGTGAGGATTCGAAAGTTTCAAAATTGAAAACAGTTTTGCGCTCCAGTTTGAAGCCAATTAAATGGAAACTGAAGTTCAAAGTTGAAATATCTGAATGAAATTCATATATAATACTGTCTAAAGATGAGTTATAGACGTTGAAGTTTGCAACTCATATCCGCATAATCAAATTAAAATGTAAAATTTTTAATAGCATTTCTTCTTTTTATTTGTCACATAAATCAGCGACAAAAACCTGACCGTATCTTAGGAAATCGCAATTAGCACAAAAATTTAGCGAGTAAAAAAATAATTCTCAATATAAAAAAATGATGAGGGTCAATGATTAAATATTTGAATCATTAGAAATCATAAGTAATTAAGGAATCAGGAGATTTGAACTTCTAAGTTATAAGCACTTAAAACATTACTAGACGTGATAACTACGGGAAAATGTAAGAAGCATTATGATACAATGAGGAAATTTCAGCCGTATATTGCATAATAGCCTCTTTAATTTATTTGACGGGTGAACTAAGGAGCAGAAAATAACTTTAAAAGAATACTGTTCAGAGCCAACATTTAATTCTACGGATAAATTACATATAATTAATTATTTTCACCCTTGTTTTGGAATTTATGTAATGTTATAGATCGAATTGGTATAGCCTTTGAGTTCTAATCATCAGCGTTTCAAACGTAAGTGCGTAACAAACTTTCGGATTTGTTGTACGGTAAGAGTCTAAATACTACAACTACGAAATACTACAACTACGAAATACTACAACTACAAAATACTACAACTACTAAATACTATCTACTATAAATACTAACTAAATACTACTACTACTAAAAATAATTGGTGCCTCTATAGAGATATGACGGTAGAGAATTTGAAAAGAAAATGGTCCAGAGTGAGTAAAAAGAGGCTAATGGGAATTTTTTTTTCGATTTTCTTGTCGCTTAGCGGAGATTCCTTTGTGAACAAAATATGTGTGCGTCCGGAAAATTCCACGACTTGAGCGACAAAAGGAGTTTAAAGAAGCAAGAAGCTTTACACCTTCTTGCGGACACACATTCTCATTGGATCATAAATTAACTTTCATTAAAAATAATGAGGATATACATGTAAAAGTCACGTACCCTTTTATAACCTTCACATAATACTTCAGATCTTTTTGAAAAGTAATGAAAGGGATATCAAAAACTGATTTAAAGTCGTTAATATTTTCCTTTTCACTTTTCAAAATTCTGTAGGATAGTAAGTTTCTTTCTTAAATTTTTAAATCGTATATAAATATTTTAAATTATGAAAATTGTGGAAAAGTCTTTATTCTGAGAAGCAAATCTTAGCTATATTCAATGTTTTTTCAAATCTTTTCTCAATTAAGATAGTAATTAGTTTATAGTGCTGAATTATCGCCCAAAAATTTTGTCACGTTCTTTAAATAGGAAAGATATGGGCCTTAAAATTCTTAAATTTACATGCTATTCATTTACATATACAATTAGAAACAGAAATGGTATACGGGTATTTTTTTCAAATATTTCTTTCATTGCTTAAAATCTTCGGATAAAATTTAGGTCTAATATCTACCTATATTTATATAGCAGTTTATTACTTTTCATGTGTATTCTCGTTCCACTTGAAGTTTCTTATATCGTAAATTGTTATACCATAATGACATTCCATCCATTTCCATCGCTCATGACAGCAATTCATCTTTGATTTTAATAAACGTTCATCACCAACAAATGACATGATAAAAGGAAACGGAATTCGGTCTACTTTGACTCGTTCCCTTTTCTTTGTTGTCAGTGGTTCGTTTACATGGTTTCTTTTTTCCATCGATTCTTTTATAATTCATTCTGACTTCAATAGAAATACATAACTTTCATAAACTCCGAACCCTTTTTATTTCCCGCCTAAAAATAAAGAACGCCACACCACCTCTAAAAAGGCGCCTCCTGGAGAAAGCGAAGGAAACCACAATAACGTCAAATCGTAATGTTCGAGAGACAGTCGATAACCGCCTCTTCTTAATGCGTCCGCATCTTAAAAGAGACAGAGAATCCGCGAAGCGAATTCTTCGCGGCCGTACAAAGGCTTTCGAGGGGTTTGAAGACGCAAAGCATGTGGACTCTTTTTTTTGCCGAAGGTTATATCTCCTTCTCTCCCTCTGTCCCCGAGATGACGTCACTTTTCTTCTTTCCCTTAAAAACCCTTTTCTTCTCCCCCTCCAGCGAGCGCCCCTCCGCCCCCCGGAAGTTGTTCTCGGCGGTGTCCCGCGAAATTACTTCCTTTCTGCACAATGGCGAAGAAGGCGTTGCTGTTTGCCAACTCCTCCTTTACCAATCCCTTTTCTGCCCATATTCGGTCCCTCCCTTTGTGACCCGGTGTCTTCTCCCAAAAGCCTGTCTCTTATTCAAGCTCCTCGAACACTCGTTTAAAGGCTCTTGATTCTTTATGCGCCATTCTCCATTATCACGGTGTTTGCGCCTGCATTTCCTCGGTCTAAGCATTGCTCAACCTGCACCCAACTATTAGGGTCAATGGGGCGCCTCATGCATTTATTCGTGTCTGCGAAACTGCGCGTTTCACTTCCTTAAAGAATTTGTCAAATAGACTGGGGGCTTACGGTGTTTCCAACTGAACGACGTAATTTCTGTGCAGCTCGAGGTGCCGAGATGGAGTTGGACCGAGCGTTTTAACTGTATATTTTTAACATACATTACGTATGAATGGAATTTTGCAAGTTTCCTAGATTAGTCTAACTATAAAGAGCAGTTTTTTTGTAAGGCATCTATCTTATATCTATGAAACTGAACGCATAAATCTTAAAAACTAAGGAAAAGGGATGATAAATTTAATATAATTATCCTGATGTTTATGATTTTCTTGAATCAATTAATTCTTTACCGAATAAGTTTTCTTTTATATTATTATCATATCGATTATACGAATACTGAAATTTATTAACAAAGACCACACAAACATTACAGTGTGGTTATAAACTCAACAACGGACGTCACAGACATCCAGACCCTGAGTGGAAAATTTCCTCCTCAGCCGGGATTTGAACCCGGGACGAAGATTAGCATGCTAACCATTCCGCCAACGAGGCCGAATAAATACATCATAGGTGATCGCTAATTTATGATTTAAGTTAAAATAATATTTAGAATGATATTGACAAGGCTCTTAAACTCTCACATATGGAACTTCACTGAACCCAATTAATTAGATGATACATTTTTGGACTTAAAATCTTGATGATTGCTTTAAATTTACTGATGAAATGATTCACACAAAAAGCAAAAACAGAATATATCTGAAAAACTCAAATATTTATGGCGTATTTATATAACGTTGAAATTAGAGGAGATAATTTAGATGTGGGAACTCTCAAGACTTTATAGATAAATCTCTATAGCAAATAATGTTGTATACTATTGTTGTTCTAAGTAAGGAACTTCGATTGCACTAGAAAAGTAAAAGGAATGAATTTTGCAAAACATAATCTTATCATACCAGAAACTCATGAATTTAAAAAAACTTTTAACTAGGAAGTTTGGAAAAATTAAATATAATATTCCTGAAAGATTTTGGAAAGATATTAAAGTGTAAATCATACTTATCTAAAATATATGCTACTACTATATATAATATACTATAAGATATCTACTTAACTTTACTTCCCTTGCAATTATAGACATTGGATGAATCAAAATTTTCTAATTATTAAAAAAAGTATTTTTTAAATTTTAAATTAAATTATCTCTATATAAATAAAACTAGTTAACACTATTCTCACACGAATCTTAATTACCTTAAATTTTTTGTTCTCCTGAGGTGAAAATATATTAAAGTTACAATTTCCATTAAGAGATAACCGACCTCATTCACCAAAACACACCCCAAAGATCATTTCATTCATTAGTGGCAACATTCATGGGAAAATAATCCTCATTTGGGGCGAAACATTCAGAGCTCTGTATTTGTGAAACTCTCTCTTGGAATTGACTTAACTATTCCGTCAACGTTTAAGGCCCATCGCTTCCCGCCATTTCAAGCCGTCCTTTCACTCCTTATTTTAGACGTGCTGATCTCTCCGTTTGACCATCCTCCCTCATGGAGCTCTCCCACGCGTACCCACTTTCCTTTTCACCTCTCTTCACTCCCCAATCCTCTAGATTGAAACCTGAGGAGATTTTGCCGTCAAGTGTTCCATTGAGGTCGGACAATAGAGGCAGGAGAGATAGTGGATATTGGGAGATGCATCGAATGGGGCGTTTAGTGTGAGAAAATGGATGTAGGTTTTCAGCCTTTGGTTCCTACGGGAGTAAGTACCTCTGGGAATATTGATAAGCTCCCGATGAAGGTGGGTTTTTGCCGGTGGAAGGCGTGTGGGATTCGCGGATGGGGTTCTTCTGCAGAAACACGCCATGGAAGCGGCAGAAGAGTTATTAGCCTAATCCCGTGCATGCATTGCGTACTGATATGCAGATCCTGCAGATTATCCCTGGATGTGCTAGGGCGGTGTTTTTTCCCTCCGAGAATGAAGTACTAAATAGGAGTTAAAGCGAGAAAGTAATAACTCAGATTTTAGGACGAGTTTTTTTTTATAAACGCTGGGAATAAAAAAGAAGAGGGATTCTGTTTCTTGGGTGATTGACGAGATGGTTTCTTTTTTCGATAACCTATGGAATCGTTTGGGTTTTTTGGAGTTTTGTCGGTCGAACTCGTATAATGCGTAATTTCGGAATTTAAACTTATATAATCTGAAAAGCTCTTAGTCTCTTTAATTGCCATTTATGGACCTAATTCCCTTGAAAGCGCTTTCTCTCTGGATTTATGAAGGTTAAAAATTGAGCCGCTCCACGGTTTGATGCTAAATAATGAATTTTGAGATTACGCGAGGTTTGTTTCGCATTCTAATTCTGTTTTATAAAACATTTCACTCTTTATTATTCTTCTGATGACGTAGTTACATTCATAAGGAAATTTTAATATACCCTACTCGTAACTGTTCCTTGAGGAATTATCACTTATAACTATCATCGAAAAAACTAAATGTAAAACGACATATTTAAATCTTTTTTACCAGTTGAATCATTTACATGTTAATAATTGTAATCATTCTTTCATTAATGAAAAAAGAATTAATTTTGGCTCTATTAATTATTTAAGCATATATTAATGTGTAATCAATTGTATTATTATTGCTATGTTTCTATAAAGATTTGTACATATTGAGTAATACACGTCAATATACACTTGAACCTTATAATTGATGACTTTATAATATGGTTGAACCTTATACTATATGAACTTATAACCTATGCATATTACAAAAAAAACTCTCTGCGTTACTCTATAGTTTTTTAATAATAGAGTTTCCTATGAAAATAATTTTTTAAGATATTTATAAGTATATATTTTAATAGCCATTTCACTTAAAAGGTTCTTCATTTTGAACAATGTCACTTGGTTTGAGATATTTCAAAGTTTCTTATAGATATACATCATTACTTTTTCAAACTCGACTAAAAGGGGTTACTAACAGGGTAACTGATCATACTGGGTTCCAATCCGAGTGATTCCGCTATTTTTCATTTCTTCCAACCTCCAGTATTAATAGGTTAAACTATTCTGGTCGAATGGTCTCAGCGTACAAAGTTGAATTCAACTTTCTTTAAATTTCCTTTTTTACTTTTTAATGATCTTTCTATCCAAAATCTGTGTTTTTATAGTTTTCTTATCATTTTGAAACAACCTATAACCAAAACCGTAATTAAAACAATAAGGTTAATTTAGCAGACGGTGCTACAAAAAGCAATTTTTTTACATTTTCGCTCAGAAACCACGGAGGAATAAGAATGGAGAAGTTTCTACCAAAATAAACTTCCTCGGCTCTCTCAGTATCGGCATGCAAAATTACAAAGATACACCCTCAGAGTTGCAGGAAGTCTGCAATCGGTCATGCAAATATCTTCTCCGTGAATAGAGAAATAGTTGCACATCGGTCTTACGGAAAGGCTAAACATTTTCGCGTCAGACATTCGTAAAAACCACTTCTATGGCGCCACGGAAAAAGCACGGAAGAAGTAGTAGCGGCTACGCGTACAAACCGATAGAAAGATAAACTGAACCATCCTCTCATTTTGCATGTTGGAGGTCATGGAACTTAAAGACGCGTATTTACTCCGGCAGCTTATTTATTCCCAGAAAGAGGGACGCCTCACTCAAAAATGGGAGTGCTATACGAAATCAATGACATGTAAACATCGACCTCTGAGAGGAAGAATAAATGTCGAGACTTTTGAGGAATCCCAGGAAGGTGGAGAGAGAGACAGCGGAGGAAGGGTGGGGAGTCGCCCGAGGGGTTTAATCAAAGAGCCCGGGAAGAAAATAGTCGACAATCGTACACTCTTAGAAAGACAGACTCATTAATCAACACAATGAAAAGAAAAAACGGGTTTTGATGTTGTCTCGGAAAATTGAATCGATCGGGAATGGCAACTAATATTTTTTTTATACTCCCGAAATCAATGCCTTTGGGTGAGATCGTTCATTATGAATATGATTCCATGGAGGCAAGAGAAATGAGCTTTATTGTTGGAGAAGACTTTAAAGCGTATGGGATTTAGGTGTTCAACGCAAATTAAGAAGGATAATAAATGAAAGATTGTACTTAATTACCTTATTAAAGTATGTGAAAAAGTATTATAAGTAAATTTATAAATACTTATTTATATATAAACGATCATCTGTAAATCAACACCAAACAATCAAATCAAATCAAATGTCCATAATGATTGTAAAATTTTATGTCCATTATAATCCAGATAAAATTGAAATGTTTTCGTTTACATTTATCTGTTATGACTTTTCCTGTTTAATATTAGGTTATAAATATAACTGAGGGTATTTATTCACTTTGGTTATTTATGAATATTCATCAAAATACGGTATAGTTAGACATTCCTAGAACTATTTAAAATTATTTTCAATGAATTTTGATCTATGTTCTTTCATAAATCATCGTACAGAAATATGAACTGATAAATAAATAAGATTACGGGGACTTCAATATTAACCTCTATAGAGATTTTATGGACTCGCAACGGGTTTAATTGGAATCAATCAACTTTATATTGGGATTCATTATAGAATAAGGTTTCCCTTGTGTTTCGAAGTTTTAATTACTTCTTCTTGTTTACAGCTCGATTGTTTTTTAATAATACTAACCTTTTGTTCATCACCGTATTCAATCAAAGTTCTGCTGAATTGGGTCAGATTAACTGTAGATGTTTCCTATCACGATATGATTTTTTTACATTATTTGAATCGTACACATTTTTAGTTAACTCTTTTGTAATATAAGAATGCATGTTATATTGTGAAAGAGACGGCTTCCTTACGCTCCAAAAGAGATTAAATGGAATCTTAACGAGTTCCTCATTAATATCTAGTGAAGACACTTGATAAAAAAAACCCTTAGCGTAAGTCTAGTGAGAATTGGACTACCTAAAGCCTTGAGATGTCTTTGCATAGACGGAGAATTTTGAGGCAATATAAATCCTAATGAAATGCCGTTGGATGGGTTTTCTTTGAATGCGCTGGGGAACGCGTCAACTCCGCAAAGAAAAGCGACCTCTCACAAAAGAATAATTCCGACAGACGATTGCCTTTAAAATTAAGGTTATCGCATCGGCGAATCTCTTAAGATCACTCCTTGATTAGCAAAATAAAGCCTTAAAGATATCGATAATGGTTCATTATAAATTCCTCCCGTCCTTATCACACCGAGAATAATGCCTTCGTAAAAATTTTCATTTAGCAACAAGTTTTCTGACCCGTCTCTCTCTCTCTACGCAATAAGGAGCGACTTTAAATTCCAGCCGAGGAAAGGGTTTCATGAAAATGCAAATCAATCCCTTTTATTCATCTCCCAGCACTCCTTTCTACCTCTCTCTCTACACTTAGAAAAAAAGGACCTCTCGCTACTGCCCTCATTGCCTTTCTATTCGCCACGTGAGGAGTCCACTTGATATGCTCGGGAAATTGAGAAAATCGATGGAGAAGTTTTGAGCGAAGCAATTTCACATTTAAATGAGCGGATTATCCGGAAATAAATGAAAAAAGGAGAAATGGAATCGTTTTCAAAACTAGTCTATGGATGAGCGGAGCAGAAAGAGATGGGGGAGGCGCACGATATGGAGATATCGGTAGCTCTTTTTATTTTTTTTACTAATATCTCTTTTTTTCGGGAGGGATGAGTGGAGGAAGATTTTTGAGTAAGATGAGATGGAAGGACTTTGACAGTCTGACGCAAGAGTCAAACAAAGCACTGGGTCCGAGATTTTTGGCATACGCGGAGGATTCGAATTTCTCCCGATAGGTGACGCTCTCGAACCGCAAAGAAGATGAAATGGATGGAAAAAAGATATCAATTTTTATCCTTCAACCATGTGTAATATGTACGTGCAGAGAATGACCCAAAATGACATCGTCCAGTGGTGTTAGGAGGATTGGGAGAAAGTAGAGTGGCATGTTTTCTTGTTCAAATTCCTCAAGCGTGCAAGTCAATCATGTTTCTGAATGAAGCTATTTCTGTTGGTGATGTGTGATCAAATTCTAGTCAGAAGTTTACATTTGGAAAGTTTGATATTAAGAAAAGGACTAGAAATTACTTATGGTTCATTTATGTGACGTCTGGAGGTTATCCTTATCTTCCCCTGAATTTAAATCAAATCTCACAACTTCCTGAAATACTTCTTCAACATTTAAAGATAGCCGTTCAATTTCTAAGGATAGGAATAATTAAAACCAAATACATAAAATATCTGTTCTATTAAAAAGGTTTTATATTGCAACCAATCCAACCCCTAAAGGTTTATGAGCACGGGAAGGTATATAGATCACTTGGAAGCACGACACCGATTTGCGACGTAGTTAAATGTACAGCACAAAAATGATTTCCTCCCTTATCTATATGAGTAATTGCTCTTTTAACTCCGGTTAACGATTCTCTGAAAGGCATTAATACACTACCTCATGAGCTCCTTCGCGCAATTGCTCTCTGCTTATCATGCAACTAGACCACTTTCTTCATCAGCAAGGATGTTAACATAATTCATGAGTCAACAATGTAGCATATTAACGATATCGCGGATTTTAAATTATTACAAATGATATATATTTTAGTTTTTAGAAATGTATCTCAGTTGCATACAAAGCGCCAAATATACGAAAACAACGAAAAGGTGGAAATCAGTATGGACGTGTTTAATAGAATTATTAGGAAAAAGGGACCTCTAGTGTATTATAAAATAAATAAAGGTATAAATTAATAGTGTGAAATTCATTATTGTTTACCTTTTTAAAATTTTTTTCCTCGGATATTTTCAATTTTAAGACACAACAAAAATAACAGATATTTATATGATTTGATTTAAGTTTTATCTAATAAGAAAATTTAATGCCGGAATTCTTTTCATAAAGAAACATAAATAGCATTTTTATCGATCACTTTATTACAAAGTTAACTTGAATTATAATAACCTTATTAATTCGAATAATACATTTCGATTCAACTTAAGAAACATCATATTGATGTGAAAGCAAGTGAATTAAAACTTTCAATGATTTTACTTAATTATAGAAAATTGTCAAAGAATAATTTATACATACATAATTCTTTATAACCAAAACAAAAGTTCACTATAAAAAGTTAATAAATTTGGAGTATAATAGTATAAGTTTTTGACCTTAAAAAATAAACCTCGATTTAAATATATGTAATTGTAATTAATGGATTAAATTTTTTGTTTATAAACATTTATAGGAATCGGGCGTGTAGAAGATGAGAATTCCTATATAGAAAGAATATGCCGAAGCTAATCTCAGACCGTGGAAAAATGTTCACGTTCCCTTCCATTCTATCCGCGAAAATTGCACCTTGAAAGGTAGATGCAAACGTAGATTCTGAGAAAGTAACTTTCGATTTACGGACGCGATCAGACGGGTCGTTACGAAGTCTCTTTTTTTTATGCGGCGCGTCTAGCATTTCAATTTGAGCGTCGGAAACGCAGTTTTTCCGAGCACTTGGGACGACTTCACTCCGTTTCCCTTGCCCTAGGTCGCATTCGTGAAGGGGGAGAAAGGGTCACTTCCCTAGACGCCCTACACATGATAAATTGAAGTCTCATATACGTGCATTGCGCCAATCACTAGACGGACGTCAGCTTGCGCAAGTCTTCTGCCAACTTTTTAAGGTTGCCATCTTCACTTTCTCTTCCTTTGCATTTCATACGAAAAATATAATTTCTCGCGAAAAAGAGGAAGCGAGAGAAAAAATGAAAACGATATTTGGCAGAAGCGTTCTTCAGAGAGAGAGGATGAAAATAGCTTCCGACCCACTCAAGTATCGATACCCGGAAGTTGATAATTTCTCTCAGTAAAATTCACTGACAATTATTTTTGGAAATGAAAATAATGCATATTCAATAGAGGAGATATTTTATTTTCAAATTCCGTAGAAATAAATGTGAATATTTTATTTAATATGAATAAACGATCGTGTATGAAAGCTATTCATCTCTATATTTTATTGTTAGAAATTTTCCATCAGTTAATTTAAAAATTCATTGTATCAAAATGTATTGATTAAGGACTATTTTTTATCTTACGTAGAAAAAAAGAATAATAGAAGTGAATAATATGACGAAATAGCTCTAGCTTAAGTTCGATGAATTAGTCTCTATGATCTAGAGAAACCAAAGATTATATTATTTTATTCTTTTCTCATTTATTTATATCCTTTTGAAAGTATTTCCGAAGCCGAGATTGATTCGCTCGTATCGCTATAAAACAAAGATAGAGCCATAGACTCCTAGCGTCCCCTTGAGTATTAACTATCCCGTTATCTTCGAACACCCATTGTTCTAATTCCTAAACCTCCACTTTTCATATTCCCTTCTCATCCAGATATTCTTGTTCGAATTACTCTGATTGAAGAAATTGTACTCTTAAATGTTAGATAATTATAGTTGTAATACGTAGGATATTTATTTCCGAGTGAACCATAGAAATATGAACATTTTATTTTTATTTCAACACATAATCAGCATAAAAAATTTAATTTTCTTTAAACTAAAGCTATTTAGTTAAAATTATTTGATTTTATAAATCTTAAACTTTTTAATGCTATACACGTATTTTGAAGTATTTTAAGAATAACGTTATTGCATATGCTAGCCATATTTCTTAATTTCATGAATAGCATAAGTTTGTCTTGAAGAATGTTTTATTTAAGATCAAAACTTTATATCATTCTTTATGAGTATATTTTTATTTCAAAAATTCTATTCCGAGTTAATATAAGACCCATTAAACCGTCCGATTCGCTTCAGTTAACATCTCGGCTTTATTCTTCTAACTTCAAATTAACTAACACAGTTTATCGCCATATGAAACTGCGTATGCGTCTCATTAAATAAATAGACTCAGAACTCCCGTTAAAGTCGAATACTTAATTATCTAAGAAACATTAAAATAATTTTTAATAATTTAACTTTCAGAATCACGATACTTTTCACGTCCATATTGAATGTATGATTGAATCGATTGAATTATTAGAGTCACATATTTGGACTGACAGTATCATATACTTTTAAATTCGACTCCATTCCCTTTCACTCCATATCCCGCTCTTTCTCCACTTTCTACTCGTCTAGTTTTAAAACCTCCGTCTTCCATTCCAATTCCACCCCTTCCCCATACCCTTCTTACCCACACCCCCTTCCCCACACCCCCACTCCTCCACCCCCACCCACCTCCCACGCTCAACTGAAGAAGTAGAGGGAATACCTTCTGCATCTCTGCACGATCGGCCATGCGGAAAAACCTGCCGCTAGCGAGACGGGATAAATTTTAATAATAATCAGGTGGAGAGGTAAAAACGTTTTAAGGGAAGGATGCATATGCAGCCTCCGGGAAGGAACGTCTCCTTCCCGCGATTTTTGTCTCACTCGCATCTCGCTAAGAGGATTTATCGTGCACATTCGAACGAACGTTTTGCTTCCGTAAGTTTGAGTGCGAATATGAGGCGGTTAAATGCTAACGTTCGAGGTGATATGTTTCTGGAAGAGATGCCTAAATTCGTCCAAAAAGAGCGGAAACAAAAGAGACCGCGCTGTCCTTAGAGCGCTTCTTTCACTTTGCAGACGTGGATGGATCGCTCCGGCGATACTTGAGGGAGAAGAGTTCGGTGATATGTATTATTCTGTCGGCAGTTTATCGTCCGGCAGGTATTCAATTAGTCTTCCGCGTGCGGAGAAATATACGGACGAGGTACGCTTCTGAATTTTGTTGCTTATGCATGCTGCTCAGACTGATGGTGATATATCTCCCGCGTTGTTGAGGATAAGCCTTAATGCGGCGGAGTGCATATTTTAGGAAAGCTGGCAGCTCTTGAATGACGATACGAAAACCTCAAGTTTGACCACGGTTTGGTCAAAGTTACGTGTATGAATGCTATCGCTTCTTACGTAAGAAATATTTATTGGGTACGGATTCAAAGTAGCCCAAAGGCTGTATGTACTCTTCCGTGTAAAGTATGACGTGTACGAATGACATGGAAGTGCAAACAAAGTGCACGTGTTCAGAATTTTTTATTCTGAGTCGCCAGAGTTCTGAGTTTTTCTTTATTTGTTTATAGTCTTGTAAAATCGTATGATGAAATGTTAGTGATCCCGATTTTTAATACAACATACATATTTATGAAAAATTGTTTTCGAAAGTTCTTGAAAGTTTTATCTTCCATGAATTTATTGAGCGTCATATGTTATTTAATATTGTAAAAAAACTTCTTTCTTTTAGTGCAAGAGTACTGAGTAATGAATAATAGTCTGAGAATTATTGATGACTCAACATTTAATTAAACATACGGAATTTATTTTGTAAAAGTTACACGTACTATAATATCCATTTATGTTTATCATTTTAGTTATTAAAGCCGTTTACTTAATCGCCATAAGTAGAACGCATGAAAAGTTGAATATATTACCTGAAATTTTCTTACTTTGAAATTTGGGAAATTTTTGAAAATTATGATATGAATACGAATATATAAATTAGGCATAGATGTTTTTTTCAATATTATATAATAATAATAATTGAGAATTTTCTCATAAGAAAGTGTTGGGTAATTTTCAAATTATTTTTTAGTTTGAGCTACGTGTGACCATTATACAACTTTTGGAAACACTTTTTATAAATAAAATGAGTTATCATCCGATTGATAGTATACAAGATAACTTTTATTCGTATAAGAAAGGTTAGTAAATCCGATTTTAATGGAACATAAATATATAAAATTATTGCTTTGATAGGATCCTGTAAGACATATTCACCATGATTTTGCAGCTAGCCGTATTAAAAAATCACATTTTTTTAAATTTTAACGACATTTCATAACAGAAATAATTTTTGACAATTTGATGACCCTTAATCATATCTTACATGTCTGTTTTTAGTATATTCATACTGATAGAATTGACTTGTAAATATATATATATATATATATATATATATATACGAGTAAAGGTGCGCTTGCTTACAGCAAGCAATGCAGTAATTTATCTTTAGTGATTAATAAAATTTTTCGAAAGATTTCTCTGCTCAAACGTTGCTAAACATTAAGTAAAGGGCATTAACGCAGCTGAAAATGCACTGAATACGATTTCCGATGCATTTCTTTCGGCAGCTAAAAGCCCGCGCCGGCGTCGAACCAAGGTCATCCTGCTAAAATTACTGTAATCTTTCGCTTGAGTATGGTGGACTTTATAAACACCCCGAATTGCAAAAGGAAATTCATTCAGGAAGTACCTTAAGATGAGTCCTTAATTCCCTATGCATTTCTTATGAAGTTACAGTTAACGCCCCCTAGAATCGAACCAACGACCATTTACGACAATCTTAGGATAGCTTTTATATGAGAATTGTCCCCTTAATGGCTGTGTGAAATTTTGAACCTCTGCGCAGTTGGGAAGTGTAATAAAAAGCATTCGGAAATATGGATAATGTATTTTAAACGGGAAAAATCGAGAGTACGGGTCGCTCTGGAATCGAAACCCGTGATACATAGGTAAGTGCTGATTTTTTTCCAAGTACATTTTGTAAGTATCTATACGTGTTGGACGTTTGAATGGTCTATGTACGATATTAAGAGAGCTACGATTTTTCAAAATCTGAAAATATTTCACCTCCTGGCATCGAACCCAGGACCGATTGTACGTAAAATACTACATTTTTCCGTAGACATATATATTAGCAATAGCTACATGAAATCTTATTCTTTTAGCTTAATGGGAAGTATATTTAAAATTATTTGAAAAACGGCCCCACGCATTCTTAACGGGGAAAATCGAGATTACGGGACGCTCTGGAATCGAACCCGTGACATGTAGGCAACTGTTGATTTTTTTCGAGGTATATAATATAGTTACCTATAAGTGTAAAAAATTTGATTGATCTATGTATCATATTAAGAGAGCTACGATTTTTCGTAATCAGAAACTTTTTCACCTCCTGGCATCGAACCCATGACCGATTGTACGTAATCAATGGCATTTTTCCGTAGATATATATAATAGCAATAGCTGTATGAAATTTCATTGTTCTAGCGTAATGGAAAGTATTTTTAAAAATTATTTGAAAAACGGCCCCATGCATTCTTACAGGGGAAAGTCGATTTTTGGGGCCTCCTAGAATCGAACCCATGATAGGTAGGGTCGGTTTTCGAATTTTTCCTGAGTGAGATTTAGTGGGCCATTACGGAAAAAAATCGGCGGCTCCGTGGCCGAAGCGGTTTGGGCCTGACATTAATATCCTATATATATCTATACATATAGACGCTTCGGGGGGATATATATATATACGAGTAAAGGTGCGCTTGCTTACAGCAAGCAATGTAATAATATATCTTTTAATAAAATGTAAGATTTTCCGAAATTTATTCTGAAAGGCCATTCTAAACATAACGTAAATGACATTTTCGCAGCGAGAATTGCATTGATTTCGATTTCCCATGCATATCTTACTGCAGCATTATTACCGCCCTGGCGTCGAACCAAGGCCATCCAACGAATTATACTGTCATTATTGGCTTGAGTATGATTGACTTTATAAATATTCCGAATATCAAAAGGAAATTCATTCAGGAAGTACCTCAAAATGAGTCCTAAAATTCCTATGCATTTTAAATGGAGATATAGTTAACGCCCCCTAGTATCGAACCAACGACCATTTACGATACTATTACGGTTTCATTAATGTGAGAATGGTCCCTTATATGGCTGTGTGAAATTTTGAACCTCTGCGCGGTTGGGAAGTGTCTTAAAAAGCTTTCGGAAATATGGCCAATGTATTTTAAACGGGAAAAATCGAGATTACGGGACGCTCTGGAATCGAACCCATGACACATAGGCAAGTGGTGATTTTTTTCAAAGTACACTATGTTTGTATCTATACGTGTAGAAAGTTTGAATGATCTATGTATCATATTATGAGAGCTACGATTTTTCAAAATTTGAAAATTTTTCACCTCCTGGCATCGAACCCATGACCAGTTGTACGTAAACAATAGCAATTTTCCGTAGATATATATAATAACAATAGGTCCATGAAATCTTATCTTTCTATCTCAATTGAAAGTATTTTTTTTAATTATTTGAAAAACGGCTCCATGCATTCTTATGGAGAAAAATCCGACTTTGGGTCCTCCCTGAAACGAACCCATGATAGGTAGAGTGGGTTTTAGATTTTTTCCTGGGTTAAGTTTAGATGGCCATTACGCAGAAAAATCAGAGAGTCGGTGGCCCTTGCGGTTTGGGCCAGACATTTGTATCCTCAATTTTTTTTACCCCCTAGTTATCTATATATAATAGATAGGGGATATATATATATAGGATATTAATGTCAGGCCCAAACCGCTTTGGCCACGGAGCCGCCGATTTTTTTCCGTAATGGCCAACTAAATCTCACTTAGGAAAAATTGGGAAACCAACCCTACCTATCATGGGTTCGATTCTAGGAGGCCCCCAAAATCGACTTTCCCCATTTAGAATGCATTGGGCCGTTTTTCAAATGATTTTAAAAATACTTTCCATTAACCTAGAAGGATAAGATTTCATGTAGCTATTGCTACTATATATATCTACGGAAAAATGCTATCGCTTACGTGTAACTGGTCATGGGTTCGATGCCAGGAGGTGAAAAAGTTTCAAAATTCGAAAAATCGTAGCTCTCTTAATATGATATATAGATCATTGAAACTTTTTACACGTATAGATACGTACCTAATGTACTTTGAAAAAAATCAATATTTGCCTACGTGTCACGGGTTCGATTCCAGAGCGTCCCGTAATCTCGATTTTCCCCGTTAGGAATGCATGGGGCCGTTTTTCAAATAATTTTAAAAATTCTTTCCATTAAGTTAAAATAATAAGATTTCATGTAGCTATTGCTAATATATATGTCTACGGAAAAATGTAGTATTTTACGTACAATCGGTCCTGGGTTCGATGCCAGGAGGTGAAATATTTTCAGATTTTGAAAAATCGTAGCTCCCTTAATATCCTACATAGATTATTCAAATCTACTACAAGTATAGATACATACAGAATGTAATTAGAAAAAAATCAGCACTTGCCTATGTATCACGAGTTCGATTCCAGAGCGACCCGTAATCTCAATTTTTCCCGTTTAAAATACATTGGCCATATTTCCGAATGCTTTTTACAACACTTCCCAACCGCGCAGAGGTTCAAAATTTCACACAGCCATTAGGGGACAGTTCTCATATAAAAGCTAACCTAAGATTATCATAAAGATCGTTGGTTCGATGCTAGGGGGCGTTAATTAATACTCCATGTGAAATACATAGGGAATTTAGGACTCATTTTAAGGTACTTCCTGAATGAATTTCCTTTTGCAATTCGGGGTGTTTATAAAGTCCACCATACTCAAGAGAAAGATTACAGTAATTTTAGCAGGATAACCTTGGTTCGACGCCGGGGCGGGATTTTAGCTGCCGAAAGAAATGCATCGGAAATCGTATTCAGTGCATTTTCAGCTGCGTTAATGCCCTTTACTTTATGTTTAGCAACGTTTGAGCAAAGTAATCTTTCGAAAAAATTTATTATTCACTAAAGATAAATTATTGCATTGCTTGCTGTAAGCAAGCGCACCTTTACTCGTATATATATATATATATATATATATATATATATATATATATATATATATATATATATATATATATATATATATATATATATATGTTATATATATCCCCCCGAAGCGTCTATATGTATAGATATATATATATTTGGATTTTGTGCAACAGTTTTAAGCCAGCAACTGTGCATATCTTTTTATTTTTGTCTTTAAAATTTCTCTTTAATTATCAAAAAAAGGTTGATCTTGAGGAATTTTAAAGAATTTCTCATAGAGTAGCTCATTTTGCATGAAACCAAACGAATTTTAGAATTTCATATCCGGTCTTATTATTCCCTTACTCTTGAGTGAGTCGCTGTAACCAACTTGGGCAGCAATTTCACCCTCTGTCTCTTTCGAATATCTCTCCTTCACATGCAATCATTTCTTATTCCTCTTTTATATATATTTCGTTTGAAACGTCATTCTAAGGATTTCACATCCACTCTCTCGCGGGTTATTCTTATAAATGGCGCATTAAAGATTTATTCCAACTTTTTCCTCATTGAATACCAATGTATGCCTAGAATGTGAATTTACGCTAGAATGACTCCTTCTCCAATATCTTTTGGAAATATCCTAGCAGAAATTCAATCCAGATTCTCCCTAAAATGCCAAACATAGTATATGAGCAGTTTGAGTATCACTGCAGAGTATTTGAGCCTTGAATTTTGAACGAGGTCAGAATCTTGCAAGGAAGAAACTATGAAACGTAAAATTAATTTTAAAAAATCTTCATTATACTGAGAGGTTAATTTTTTGGCCAATTAGAGATATTTTCCATAAATTAAAAATACCAAAGATTGCGATATATTTTCAATTTAAGTTTTAACTATTCAACAACTTGACAGCTTGAAGCAACATAGGCCAAATCGACGATAACCAAGTATTTTGGTAATCAGTGGTCCCACAGTATTATATTTTCAAGAAGTGAGAATATTACGAAACAAAATTATTTCTCAAAGGAGCTGATAAAATATATAGGAATGACATAATTTCAAAGAAAAATATGTAGCTAACTACTTTAACAAAGTCATTCGTTAATTAATGAAACATTTAATGTCATTATTCAAAATTATTTATATAAGAATTTTATTCTAAATGTCTACTCTACGTTTTGGCTAAATTGCCAAAACATAGAGTCATCGAATCTTGCTCTAACAGGAATCCAAACCATACGGAACATTCGACACGCAGGGGTCGAATAGGATGGGAATGAAACAAACGTCATAGGGAGATTACCCTAGTCTATGGTAGGATATGTTACAGCGCACAGAGATATTCGATTCCACCGATCAGTATTCATCTGCATAATTGCTCCGTCAGACACTTTTGACGCGTCGCGGATGTGCCGTGCGTCGTCATCGAGGAAAAATTCCACGTTTGGTTCCTTCAGCGATTCCTACGCCTTTTTGAACCTCGCATCCGTCTTCCAACGGCACCCTCCTAACTTTTTCAATATCTCCATATCTCCCTTTCAGTCCAAATGGAGAGATATCGTCCTCAGCATCTCCTTATCATCCGTAACTCAACCAATTCGTCTTCATTTTTATATATATCGCCCTCCGATTCGAAAAGGACCGTTTATCGATTCCCTCGTCCATTATTTTCCTTCGGGATAACCTGAGAGGGAAATAAAAGACCTCCGCAGTCCACTTTGCAGGGACTCTGATGTAGTCAGACGATTATAGGTTTTTTCGCTTCCGTAAACATCTCAATCACGTTTTTGCATTGACAAGTGAACATCGTATTTCACTTCCGGTATCCGCATTCCGTTTGCTGCGTCGAATTTTTTTTTTTATTCGGGGTTCCTTTTTCTCCCCGGAGAACGCGCTTCCACGTTTTTTTTTATTTTTACTTCTGCGCTCTTAACCGATTTCAGATGCGCCGTGAATTCTTATGTATCGAAGGGGAATTCCCAACATCGAAACGTTTCAATCCGTCGGATAAAAACTTGTAACGGGGTAACGAAGTTTGTTTGGGAGTTTTCATTTCAAAGAACGATTTCGCGCGTGTCGTTGGAAATACTTGCGAGTCAATCCAAGTGACATCGCATTATGGCACACGTATCTAATTTTCGAGATGGATATTTTCTTATGACGCCGATGACATCCGAGCCGTGGATGTAACATGCAAATCCAATTACTAGACGATTGTGGGAGAGATGTACCAGTCGTTGCGTTTCTCATAACAACTGCTATCATGGTGATGTAAGTACCTCCACCGCGCCAATCGAGCTGATTGATGCATAATATCGCTGTATTTGGTGGGGAACTTTCATGATTAATACAACGGGATTCTAGGATTTTGGAAGTCGACGTCTGTTGCATACAACGGTATGCTGTTGAGATGTCAACAGAGGAATTTTTCAGGCGGTTAATGACCCAAAATGATTTGATTGTTAACTTATAATCTTTTATAAAATTCGAAAACAATGCAGAAAGTAGAAGTTAAACAAATATAAACTGCACTATCCTAAGCTTTAGTTATCAACTGGTTAATACAGTAAAGCATAATATAAATTTATTTTCAGTCGAAATTTCATACGCAAATTAATTTGGCATAGCGTTGTGAATATATTAAAATTCGTTTTGTCTTGTTATGGAGTAGTATTACGGAAGGTACAATAAATGTGTTGTAATGAGGTTATATATTCAGTAAATGTGAAGAAAATACGTTCGTTAGTTAGTTAGTACATGTAGTTATCAATGAAATCTAGGTACAAACGGTTGACCTATATTTCAGATACAAGTATGCAATTATATCCTCATGTCATATCCCTTCACACGCGCAATTAGTAATAAAAAAAATAAAAAAATGATAAGAATTTTTCACTGAAAACAACTGGTGGTGTTTCAACTAAAATGTGTGCAAATTGTTTTTATAAGCCTCTATCGAAATTGGTAAGCAAACTCTTAATAAATAAATAAGTAAAGGTAGTCTTTACTACAAATTACAAATTAAAAGAAAATATCTATTTATAGGCGATAGAAAAGGAACCTATTTCCTTTGTACATGATAGAGTAGCAGTAAGGTCGAGCAACTTTTATACGTGTGTATCGGTTAGATGGACGCTAAATAATGGACGCGACTAACAATAATTTCAGAAATGAATTTATATCGACTTAATGGGCTTCAATCTCATCATTAAATACCCCATGCTCTAGAAATAGAGAAGTCTGTCCTGAATGAAATATTTGTGTGGAATTTTCCATATAATTTGCTCGATTATTAGAACTAAAACCTAGTAAAAGTCTAAGAAACTCAAATTTGGATTTAGATATGTATTATGGGTAAATATTCGCTTTAAATTGAGACCATCAGCTATAGTGAAATCAAGAATAGGATTTCCAAAAATCAGTTCTTATTATAGATAACAATTTAAATCGTAAATTCAACAGGATCAAGCTCTATCAAATCACAATTCGGCGCAATAAAATTCGCCAAATTTCAAAAAAAAAATAAAAATTTAATCAGACGCATGTGACTACGCATCTCTGAGGAAACGTTTCGGAGGGAAGCTAATGCGACCCGGTAAAGGCTTCCTCTCTAAAATCCCTTCCATAAAGTATCCCCTTTCAAAATTTCCGCAAGAAAAATTATTCCAAGTTAAATCCGAGAGCAATAGGGACCGAGGAAGCGTAATCCCAGCGTCACCTCGACACCCAGCGCACCATTTTTATTCCCTCATCAAAACCGTCCGTGGATCATCTTTCCCATTAATCCTCTTCAAGAGAAGGGCATTAACGCTCATCCGAACGCAGACGCAAAAGCTGTCTGGGATTTTCTGGGAAGACTGAATTAGGCCTCTGTTCGGCCATACTTTTATTTCCCCGATCGAGAAGAGTGGAAAAGGGGAGGCAATTCGTCGCACCCCCATCGTATAAAGCGGAGACAAAGTCCTCCAACGAAGTTTATCTCGCTCGGATCCAGTCTCTATCTCCATGTATATATTCATCCAGCCTTATCCACTATATGTGTGTAGCGCCATATCGCATCGCCCTCCTGCATGCCCTCTTCACCTCCGGCCCAATTTAACCCGTCCTCCGCCGCACCTCAGCAGCCGCCAATGAATATTCAATTCCTTAAGTCCTATACATGCTGCTTCTCCTCCTCTTCTGCGGACTAGTTCGTGTCTGCGGATCTATTCTCCTCTGCGACCGACTAATTTTTCTTTCCCTTTGGAAAAGTATCCCTCCGCTTTACGAATCGCGACCTCTCTTCTTTCTTCCGTTTGTACCCTTTGGGGGGGGGTTTTCTTCCCCCGCTGGGTTTTGAAGTGTCCCTCCAAAGGCCGTCTGACCTGATGTCGGATCAAATCGCGTGTGTGGGTGCACAACTTTGCCTTTACCTGATTAAAAAAAGTGCGTTTGTGTTCCATTTGGACTCCGGACTAAAGGATGGTGATTGTGAAATGCTCAGGAATTTTAGACAAAGCCGGGATGAGTTGATTACACATGTGCTTTCAATTCTCTGTGCTGCATAAAGAAGTAAAATTAGATTTTTTATCTATCAATATAAAAGATAATGAATGATATTTTTATTAATTTTAGTGCATTATTCAAACAATAATTGAGGGAAATTAAGGTCTTGGATTCGTCTATAGGAATGTATGTTGTGTGATAATTTTAGGGATATTCAAGCGAATAAAATATATCTATTTTGTATCGATACCACAATCAATAGGTAATTAGATAATATTAATATATATTTATTCTATTCTTTTCGTTTATTCGTGAAAAAGGGAGCAAAAATGTATAATAAAATCAACTGAATTTAAATGGAATTTTAAAAAATGTTAGTAAATAAACCAAAACCAATTTATCTAGTCCATGAAGATATATTAATATTCTTAAATTAGGTTAAAATTTAATTTTTCCCTTAATAATAAATGGACAACCATTTCTTTCTTGGAAGGTATCCATATACATATATGATATTAATGAATAAAGGGAAAGAGTTTTTAGTATCAAATAAGTCATTGCTCAATCGATATTTTTTTGAAACATCCAATCCAATAAAATTTAAGGAGTGAAATGGGTTAATAACACTTTACAAAAAAAATTGGACATTCGTATTAGGTATGTATCAGTTGCAGTTAAGCTTACGATAATTTTAGCTGAAAACAGTTTCCAGGGTTCTGATTTAGCAAAAACCTATTTCTGCGATGGCCACGTAAAAGGCGTGCACGATGCACAATATGTAAATCGATTTTAAAGAGCACTGTTTGGTGCATGCGAGAGTCGGCAATCCTTCCTCGGGTCAAATCGATGCAATAGATCCTGCTTTCAAGAGCTTTCTAGATTCTGTACGTCTAAAGAGTGTTATCTTCGGTGCACACTACCTGGAAGTTTTCCGCGTCCTTGGACGGAGTCTATTCCTTCAAATTTCTCCCCTCCACTGCATTAATCCACAGATTCCCTTTGTCTTGGGCACCGCTCTCACTTCATGCATATTTCCTTTTGTGATTCCCTCTTTGCTCTCCCATGTCTTACACAGATTCTCAGGCTTGAAACATTCCTTGTCTGAATTTTTTACCATATCAAATCTCTACTCCGGTCAAAGGTTAACGTCTTTAATTTTCCACGTTTAAATTTTCACGGTTTTCGATTTTTATGGGATCGTACGTACATGAACAAATTCGTGGATTCAAACATCATGGGGTTAAAAAGAAATTATTTTCTAATCTATAGAAGATACTATTTGACGCGAAACTATATTTAATTGTAAATAGAATAATTTACGTTTAATCGCAAGAAATATTCCAAATTTAAAAACCAGCATCTTCATTTATAGACGTCTTCCTGTAATCAAAAAGCTCTTTTTATACTGAGAATTCAGAATAGATAATCTTTGAGTGCATTATCGAGTGAAAAATAGTCTTTTAATTGGAAATTTTTCCGTGGCAACCGTCATCTCAGATTTGAATTGAATAATCTCTTTATTTGAAACTTCTTATTTTACCCGAATAATTTGCTTGGATGCTTTTATAATTGAATCTACATTTTATTCATCTGATTTCTCGAGAGGTAGACGACCCATAAGATAATTATCAACGATATTCCATTTCTCTCTAATTCCCTTTCTGATATCACTCCTCATCAATCAATCTCTATTCGTCTAAGACTTTTGCCAAAAAAAGAACTTTCTATTGGAGTCAATTTTGGAATAATCCCTTATCGCCCACTGTTCCAATACTCCGTGCTCCTCCCTCAAGACCTCGCTCTGGTCACAAACACATGGCCTCCAAGGCGAGATTCTTTTTTCTCCCATCTCTCAATCCCCTTCCACAAAGGACCTCCCCACCTGCCCTCTTATGGTCTGGATCAGCCCTATTCTTGAGGGCCCTCGTCCTATTCTTACGTCGTCCCTTATCCTTGCCTCTCCTTTCTCCCTCAAGGCTTTCTTTTCCACTCTCTTGACCCCTTTCCTCGCCATTATTCCTTCAACCCCTTCGATCCTCTGATTATATACATCTCCGAGGCTCTGACATAAGATGTTACATAAGCTTACGTGCACCAGTTAATTTGGAATAGGACTTGAAGGTAAGCCAGACTGCAGGTTTCGCTGAATTACAACTATCGTTTAACACCCGTCTTAATGAACGTGTATAGTTGGAATGATTACGTGTTTCGTGACTTACATTTAAAGCGACATCCTTTGACTTTTATTAAAGTATCTTTCGATGAAGTTATGCAAAGATAGCGTATATATTTTATATTACAAATTGATAATAAATTTGATAAAAATAACAGAATAATTTTAAAAAATCTTAATTGCTATCCCTAATTGTTTTTAATGTTAGGAATAATATTATTTGATATTTCGACATTTACTCAAAAGAGCAAGATTATTTTTAGTTTTATCTAACGTACTATTCATATATTTTATTATCGAGAGAACAGAATTAGTAAACTGAGAGCGTATTATTTTACAAAATGCGCTCTTTATTTATACTATCATGCAAGAATGTAACTTGAAATTTCTATATATCTTAGCACGTTTCTATGTACTTGAATGACAAAACAAATCGAAATAGGGCTGTGAAAATCGTGATGTATGAGGAGGTAGTTTAATTCATCAGTGCTTGATTTTTGAAAGAGATTTTGAGAGAGATTCTCTATCTAGTAATCAGTTTAGATGAGGTAAAGCAGGTATGTTGTTCTGATTGCGAAGGTACTGTAATTTAGTTTAAATGTTGTATCGTTCGTTTTTGCGATGTTTATAAAAGGAAATTGAACTGAGAGGACGTAATTGCGTTGTTGAACACCTAATTTAGTAAACTTCGGGATGCTGAACATCGGATTGCAAATATTAGACCAAGCAGGATAGAAAATAGATTTCGATGGACAACGGACGAGTTTGCGCAAAGGAAATTACCACCTAGATGAAGCGTTAATTTTTTAAGTAAATCGTTAAATCTGAATGTAATCGAATTTATTACGTAAAAGCAAAACATTTATTATTCTTGAATTATTTATCTAAATCTCTTTACTATTAATCTAAAATTATCTAAATGCTCAGTTACTATACGGTATTCACTATTTAACTGTTTATCCTTACGAGGATTTGTTGTCATACGTTGTCATATTTCTTATCTCACAATGCACTTTACGTCGTTGTTTACTTAATGTACATTTAATTACGAGACAAAAACAGGCTCACGTAATCAAGCAGGTATCAAAGGGCCCTTTA
The DNA here is from genome assembly GCA_020796165.1 of Pantala flavescens. Lineage (NCBI taxonomy): Eukaryota > Metazoa > Arthropoda > Insecta > Odonata > Libellulidae > Pantala > Pantala flavescens. The sequence goes on along the minus strand of CM036878.1, from coordinate 6,439,035 downwards.
TAACATGCTGATGCTACAAAAGAGACTGCATTGATACGGATTCAAATCGATTGTAGCTGTATTGTCAGCGGCAAATGCCTAGAAGTCATATCAGTGACGTAAATGGAAGCTCGTATTGGGATTGGTTCTTTTTAATTTTTGCATTGGGGCCATCATAGCGGTAACAGATCTTCCTAATTATTTCACGGATGATCAGCAATGGGAATTAGCGGTCGAATGAATGATTAGAGAGGAAATATGCGCTAATTCTATCGGATCCGTCGGAGCTTTACGTAGTTTAGCAACGAGCAAAACTCAGATATTTGGGAAACCGTCATTGCGCAAACATCCGCAACCTCTGGCATCAAAAACACCAGTATTACGTTGGCTCCTCACCTCTCCATAATCCGCTTCCGTCCATTCATTATATATTCCCTCCTCTTTCGCACGGGATTGGATTTCAATGCGTCTTCGCCGAATGCATGGCTGGACAATCGAATCGCGGGAGTGCATTAAAGCAGAAATCTCGGTGGATGTCGAAGGGAAGACGACAGGTGAAATCCACGAAAAGGCGCTTATGGGATTCGATGAAAATTGAGAGGAATATAAAATATTCGTACTCTGATGGAATATATCGCACTTTACATCTCCGCCGTGAATATAAAGGGAAAAATTGACCGATGCAGGAATCGATATGTCTATGGAATTTGAGATGGAACGCGTATCGGCAAAACCTTCGTCGTAGTTATTTGATCAATTACCCAACAGAAGAATAAATCGTTTTGTTCAAATAGAGCGTATTTTTGCTAGAATACGCTTGATTGATATTGACGCATAGATACGCTTACATGTAAGTATTTTAACTGTTCTTTTTCTTTGGAGTTTTTTTACTTAATTTATATGCTTATAATAGAATAATCTTTAGATAAAATAATGAAAAATTATTATTGGTAATGCATTTAATCGCTCAATAATGAATATCAAAACTGTAACAATAGATTTCTATAATTTAGAAACATTTATTTCTCTCAATATTATTCCCATTTTGATGAGAAAGAAGTAAAACTTATTTGTTTTCGCCGAAAAAATGTATTAAAACACATGTTCTGTACTTTTAATATATTTACTCATAATATGAGAGAAGAAACTTTTTTATATTTCCCCAAGTGAGATTATAATAAAGGATTTCACTTCATATTAATCTAAAAGCAGGAATATTTTATACAATCTAAAGAAATAAATTTGACTATAATTTATTAGAATCTTGTTTCGAATAGCTTGTCGCAATAAGAAATAACTTCATTTTATTCATAAAAAATAACCCATAGAAGTTACAACGCAATTGAACCGTACTCTTAACTCTTTTCGAGATTTATGTTAGTGTTAAAGTCAGACATACTTAGAATAGTTTGCTATTTATAATAATTCTCTTCACTCACTTTTAGGAGATCATAAGTCCTTCACTACTTAAAACCATACACAGCCAAACTAAAAGAGCTCTAGAACACAATTTAAATTAAATCAATCTGTATAAGCGATATATTATTGCAGACTAATCTGACCTTATAGAGAATGTTAAATCGCATGTGAACGGTCTCCATGCGACGGGCGTAAAACATTGTCCCTCCGTAAATAAACACCCCCTTTTTCACTATAATAAATAAGTCATTTACGACTGACTCAATTGCATATCAATTAATTTCAATGTTTATCCGCATAACTCATCGATAAATCATTGCGTTCGTCACACACTCTTTCTCCCTTTGTTGAAATAATTTAGTGCACGTTCGCGTCATACAACTAGTTTCGGAAATTTATTGGTATTTATGCGGTAAAATATACATTAATATAAGAATTGCTGATATTCTCTCAGGACTTAAAAAAATATTTGTGTTAAAGTTGAAAGCCTCTAAACTGAACCGTATAAACTAGAACATAGTATTTGCGTAAGCTTATGCAAGACCTTGTGCCTTTTTTACGCATATTTGCCTTTATCTACGTATTTATTTATATTTTTCTTTAAAATGTATAAAATACAAATATACCAATCAGAAGATCATAATTTGACAACTTTGAAGATGTATTTATATATTGTACAAATCGGATGAAATTTTCCTCTCACTTTTCATTAAATTATAAGATTATCTCTACGTGGTTAATAAATCGCTTTCGGGAAGTTTAGGAGACTTTCAATTTTAAATAGAATACGTCATAGGACGTGATTAGAGTTATCGATAAGGGAACTAGAGATGATGGTAAGAAGGAAATTATACCCCGAAGTAAACGAAAAGTATACTAATTTTCCTCAAGATCCGAAGCGATGAATAACACCAGGAGAGCAAAAATTCATCCTCAGGGCAAGAGCAATCCCCGAGTCCTTATTATTTTCAATTCATCCAGGTTATGTATGTGAGCCATCGCTCGGAGGACGTGAATGATGAGGACTTCGGATATCTTTAGATGGGAATTAACGCATCTTCTTCGAGGACATTTTCCATGTCGTAATTCTCTTCCTGCCGCTCGCATTATAATGGGACATTACTCATCTCGCCGGACTAGCGCATCCGGAATGGAATCACTTTGGAGTAACAGGGATAAGGAAAGAAACCCTTTTTCTTTCGGAATCTCAGACGTTTTGGAGGGGGGAGTGCGATTGTGAAGGACAAGTTATCTCCACCTTTTAAGAGGAGACGCAGATGCTGGCGTAAGGGATTTGATTACCTCCGAAGTCGTCTTGAATTATGCCCCGCGAATATGGGATCCCACGACTCTCCCAAACTTGGGCTGAAAGACGATCTTCATCTTCTCCGGGGACCCTCCCGCATGACCTGGCTGGAGTCCAGCGGCGTCTTATAAGTTGGGTGACGCCCTCTCTAATCTACGCAGCCTCCGGATGATCCCCTTTCTTCCGCGGAAACTAATGGGCGAAATCTCGCGAGCTGCTTCTTAATGCTGTTCGTTAAAGTTTCCCCAAACTTTATTTCCTAACGAGTTAAACTGGTGTCGTGGAGTGAAGGAGACATTAAACTTGTTTACAATCTGGTAATTCGGAGTGGATTACCCGTTGAGATATTGCCTATATAAAGTAATTCCATTGAGGTTCGTTCACCCTCCGATGATTTAGGGTTTAGTTAACAGGATTTTAATTAGGAACGAAAATGAATGGGAGCAATTGACGCCGAACTGGAATTTTGTCGTTTGATATCGGGAAATTAAATCAGTGCTTGAAAGTTAAATCTTAATTTTGAGCCTCAGTAGGCTAGCTCTCTCATGACTAAATATCTATATCGAAATAATTGCAAAAGTGATGGTTTTATATTGCCATATTAAGCATTGATTTGATCTACCTTCCAGCTTATAATTCGTTTCAATTTGTAACACGTACAAATCGACTAGTATTTAAAGTAATTGATTTTTTACTATACTATATACTATTTTAAAAATAAATTTCCTCAAATAATAAAAAATATCTTGATATTATTAGTTTCTTTTACACAATTTGAAATTATAGTGAAACCATGAGTTTGACATGTTCATTAAATAATTCATAGTGTAAGGGAAAGTGAGTTTAAAGTTTTATGACCTATATGGTTAATAATGAGTTATAAAATTAATCCTTACAATAATGCTCTCAGATAGTTTTTAAAAATTTTTATGACCAATTAAAGTCGTTTATTAATATTCTCGGACAATTTTGAAATGCAATAATACTTATGAAGCAGGAAGAGATTATCGCAATACTTCGTCCTAGCAAAAAATAAGTAGCACTTAGTTAGAGAAAAGTATGCTTTATCTTGTTTTTCTATAACATCCAAGTATGTGAATAATATTATTAGATCAATATGAGGGTTATTTGTATCCGAAAGAAATAAATGAAATATGTAAATACTTTTTATTAGATCCTGAGAACAAGGTTGCATAATTTGATTTATATTAACCCTGTGGTTATAAACATGGGTGTTGAGCACAATTCGTAAAGGCACATAAATGTTTAAATTATATCGTACAGTATATCCTTATCCATTACAGTATACGATCTATAATATAACCTCTTGAAAAGATAATAAAGATAAAGTGGGTAAAAATTTCTAGTGCATGTGAAATTGCATTTTATATTTCATGTAAATAGAGAGTCAAAAAGCTAGAATGATATATTGTTCGAAATTTTGTGTGTATATACCCGGAGCTCTAATACTGTCGATAAAAATCCGGCTGTACTTACAAATTTTGTGTTCAGTCTAATCAAAGACCCACTGCATTCATTTTTCTCTCACCTTAGTTACTATAGACGAATAATTCGTCAAGTAACAGCAATAAAGTCAACAGAGGTAAAAACTAGCACTCGGTGCGAATGGAATCTGTCCACCGAAATTGATTTTGAGCCTTCACTTTTTAACGCAGAAGAGTAGTCGAATTTCAAATCATTCACGCCTCATCCAATCAGTAAGTGTAAGCTTTTTCTCGCATCTATCGGAACAAATTGGACGCATGAAAAAAGCATTTGTCTGCCTTTCACGAAAATGGATGCGCCATCAGCGAATAGCGAATATTTCGAAAACGACATGTGAATGAATATCGATTCGATCATTACGTAGCGCTTCTTGTTGCAACATCGATCCTCTCTATTGTTCACTCCCTCTATATTGGAATAGTGACATAAAAACGATGTTCATTGAGAGAATGTAGCGCTCTCTCCAGGAGAGAATACCTTTTAAAAACGCGAAATGGACGATATTCTTACTTTGAAGGCAGTTTGCCTTTCTTGGTCGAAGGAAAGTTTGCCTTGGTTCTATCTTGGCGATGGCTGTGAACTACAACCCTTATTATTCATCTAAAACTCTTTGCTTGCAGGTAGAATGGATCTGATAATTTATAATGCTGAGTGCAATTTTTATTTTTATATCTGTTGCTCATTGGATCTTCAAAAAGAATATATTTCCGTATTCAACGCGTATAATTGATTCCAGTGGAGTCGAAGCTGTTGAAAGTGTTAAAATAAACAGATGATAATTGGTATTGTTAGTCTCACGTTATTAAAACGACAGAATTTTTCGCAAAGAGGATAAAGTATATAAATGTGAGGGACTAGAATATTCTACAGTAATTCTTCATTTTCAACTCCGCATGCATTTTAAAGCAATTTTATATTGATCAATAATGTAATTTACAACTGAAGTTCGAGTTTACTGTGAACGTAATTAACCTGCTGAATAAAGGGCAAATACATTAAATAATAAAAATAATAGAATTTGATCTTATATCCAAAAGTAGGGCGGTTATTCATTCTAATTCAAATTGTTCATTCGAACAAACTATGGCTTATAATAAAAATTAAAGCACTCAATTTATCATATCTGTCTATTTTTCTTGGTTCCAATGGGAGATTATTCATAGAGCTGAAACTACAATTCATCCAATTATATTCATAAACGAATTACATAAATGAAAACTTAATAATTTTCCGAATGAATAGTAAAAACGTGTCAATTAATGAAAGAGACGTTAATTTTTAAAACTTGAAAAACGCCAACAAAAAAACAGCTATTACTGAAAAGGTAAATTTCAGTGACACACATAAATTGTGACGTAACTTAATTGCATCGACATCCGTCAGTGCCGTTGTGCGAGACGTAAATTATTTAAATAAATAAAGAGAAATACGAGAGAAATATGTTCCTAGAGATAAATACGAAATAAATTTATTTGAGAATAAAATCTACCGCAACGAAAAGGAACATTTAGTATTTAAAAAAAAACGCGCAAAAATTTTCGGCATTGGATGATTTTTAAACCTAAATCCCCATAGTAACCAACTATTCTCCGTCGGGTGGAAATATAACGCCCGCGCGATCATTGCGTTCTCAATTTTTGCCTCGCGTTTAGAGAGTGTGTCGTGGGAGAGCAGGAAAAAGTTTCTCGGCGAATACATGTAAACACACGAGACATGGTCGAGGCACAGCTAAATTTGGGAGTTGAATCGCAAAGGACGGTACAGCGATGCCTAAGCGTCCTTTTTTTAAAAAATCGGACCTTTTTTTGAAAAATTTTCTCTGTTCAAAAGCGACGCAGTTCGGATACGCTTCCCGCAGCGGCGTGTAGCGAAAGATCAAAGAGATCGTACCGAATAATGGTGTAATTATAACGTCAATAGCACTTTTAAAACGCGATTTTCTAAATACTATGATGCGGTGGTATTACTTAAGTTTCCGGTTCCTTGAGCATCTGAAATGTTTTCAGAAACTCACTTTGTATTATATTTGAAATGGACGTGTTTTCAAATGTTTACTGATCTCGTCATCTCTCCGTCATCATGATGATTAATTCAAGGAACACTCTTCTGTGTTTGTTCACAGTTATATTTTTAACATTCTATTTTAGTTTAAAGGCGATTACAATTTTTCAACAGGGAATTGATTTATGTAATAAAGTCTATATTACGAAGATATCTCGTCACAAATTTTCACTTTACTGAGCAGGCACTGAGGATGTTTTGCATATTGTCATATCATGTTGTTGAATAAATTTTAAGTTAAATTGGAAATGTAATTCTCTTAATCAGCTGAGCTGAGATATTCTCTCTGTAAATAAGGAAAATTCTTCGAGTTTTCTCCTAAAAAATCGAAAAAAATTGCATTATATTTAAAAGAAATTTACTTTTGAGGCATTTACTGGGTATCATTAATGCTAAAGTATTAACATACGTACTTGTTAATTATCCCTTGGATGTCTGAATATTTCCAACGTCGATATAAACCTCATCATTCCAATCATTCAATCACAAGGCGTCATGACCCCATTATGTTCTCAAATCCCACTACAATACAATCCCTCTAATACAAAGCATAATTCCCCGAAAACAAATTTCCCTCGGTACAAGGAAACGCGCTTTCCAGAAGCTTTTTGCGCGTAAACCTTTCAGTGCGCAAACACTCGACACGAGGGAGGGCTGCTCGTTTCATTCCCATCCGCGTGCAAATATGCGCTATATTTGCACCCGCGCAACTGCTATTTTTCCACCCTCCGAACGCATTTTTCCCTCTTCGCATCTCAAGCTGCTAACGATTCCCTTCCTAATCGGAGTGAATTTGTCACGAGCAACACGCTCGTCTCCTCGGTCCCTGAGGGTGCTGTTGGCCGCAATCAACGTTCGCAGTGGATTTTATCGAGAGCCATGCACTCCCTCCGGACGCATTCGAACATGGCCCACGGCACGGGAAGGGTGCCGCCAAGTGTTTGAACACATAACGACGACAAGGCCTTTAATTAAAGGCGTAATAATAAAGGGTAATCCATGAGTAGCCGTCGGCAACGCAGAGGCTGTTATCCGTTTATTATAATCAATAATTGTGTCTCCTGGATGACCTTGGTAACGAACAGGTGGTTATGGGATGTTGGGAATGGTGGTGAATCGTTCCGGTGCGTGGATTTGGGAGTGGATGTTATGAGACCGATGCCTTGGCAAGGGAATTGCGCCAAGTTTGGTGCGGAAGATTTTTGAAGGAATTGGTAAGAAGATTCCGAGAAAAACATCGTTCATTAAAGAATTATGATTTGAACGATCAGATAATCTAATTCGAAGAAGATTTTAATTGAAAAGAGAGGTTTAGGACCGCAAAAACTAGAATTCACTAACTAAGATTCCTGTAGTTAATGATACGATTTAATTCTAAGGGTGACTTTAGGTTCTTTTGTCATTAAATTATAAATATTTAAATTTCGGAAGTGAATAACACATGCTATATGAGAATGAAGAGAAATAAACATATCTGAATCAGTTCTTATAAATCTGCTATTGAATTAAAATTTATTCTTCCTCAAAAATGATACTATAATCAAGGATGTCATGGAGTATATAAGAAAAACCGTTTTGTAGGAATTGAACCCGGTACCTTGGGATTGTATTTATTGCACTGACTACCTCATATAAATATTAGGCTCACGAATTCTTATTGCATATGCAGTCTTACATTAAAATCTGTTGTTTATTCCCTTGTCACATAAGCCTATGTATGAGGTACCAGAAATTCTTCGCTCGAGATATGATATACGCCTCACACCACAGGGTATAAACTACACTCACTGCTACAGCACCCGATATATGGTGTAACCTAATAAAATGATCAAAACCTCATACCCTCTCGATGCATGTGCACCCGTTGGCGTTACAACCGATAATGTCACCTCGCAGCGAAAACCGAATCGACGAAAAATAAACTTTGGTTCATATGGTGTTGCGAACCAAGAGATAAAAAAAGGCCTGGAGTCATAATGCGGTTCCGCTCTTTGTAGGCGGATATACGCGATGGATGGCACTAGCATCTATGCGTCCCCAACACAAGCGAAAAAACATCTCCCTCAGATCTCCCAAGAGTGCCGTGTGTACGGAATGCGGACAGAGATTAATTACGATTTCTGCCTTTTTATCCTCACGCGTCATAAGGAGAGGGCGTTGCTATCGAGTGGGCGGAGATGTTAGAGAATGGAGGACATTTTTATAGCATGAGGGAGTGAACGAGAGAAATAATGAGGAATTTGAAGAGAAAAGAGAAGGTATAAATCGCTCATTAATCACCATAAGTTATTGGAATGAATGAACCTTTATGTTTTTTGTAATACTAGGATGCTATTCTCATGTAAGGATTTTATGATTAACAATTAAAATACTCGTTATTATAAATCTAAATTAAATCAAGGTGTGATGGTAGGCTTGGAGGCTTAAAAATATACATATATGTTTAAAACAATAGAGGTTTTCAATAGGAATCGAATATCGTTATTTGTATCTAAAATGTAGTATGAATCTATGAATAAAAAAGAGTAGACCAAAGTATTGGCGGGGAAGATCTGAAGAAAAAAATATGATACGAGAAGTAATTAAAGTACTTCCAAAGAATATTTACTTTGTTGGATGCTAGCTAACGTTTGTTAAGAATTGTAGACTAACGTTTTTAAATAATTCAATGGAAGTTTTATCCAACCTAATTTCAAACATTTAATTCTTCTGGATGAAGAAAAGAGAATTTTCTTATAAAAACAGGACATATAGAATCAGTGTAAAGTAATAAATCAATTATATATATTTTTTAAATAATCAAAATCATATATAATTTATAATAGCAACAACCTGGTAAACGAGTAAATAAATACAATATATATTTTCATGGAACTCTAGTACTCCCATAAACTGTAGGCAACCATTACGATATGATACCAAAAATAAATTTGTATAAAATCTTCGAAAAACTATCGTTTTTGTAATGGGTTGTATTAGATATTCTCCACTATAAGTCCTGATTGGAAATTTTTCATGAATAAAAAGCAATAAGCCGAAATTTTGAGCTATTTTTTTTTCGAAATTTCCGGGGAAAGTATAAAAGAATGGAGAAAAATGAGAGAATAAAATACGAGAGGGATTTCAATCGCGTATCGAGGCATCAATTTTTCATCCTAATTTCAATATTATACAAACTCTGAGATGAAATCGATAAATAAAAATACGGATGTAGTCATTCAGTATAAATATTTCCAGCGAACAAAACATACAATTGGTATTGATTACTCTTCTGCTGCAAAAAAAGAAATATGGCCGGATGAATAAAAAAAAGGATTCGATGGGAAATCGCCATAGAGAATGAAGATGATTACAGGAAATAAGGGATATGAATGCTCATAATGAGACGTGGAAAGGACAGATGTACAATGGCGCGGTAATCAGCAGTTAAATGTCATATCCTGCTTATCGAGGAAATTGAAGCTGATATGAAATTGGGAAAGAGGAGATGCGAGAATATATAGAAGTAATTACGCAGAATGAATCAGAATTAAATGAAACGTGGGTTTATGGAGAGACTGGAATATATCGAAAGAATTGCGAAAGAAAAGAGGAAACACAACGGATGAGAGATAAAAATAAAAGGTGTCAGAATAAAGGGAAAACAAGGACAATAAAAGTGAGATATTTTTCATGCAGTATTGATACCAATTGCTGATATTAAAGAAGAAACAAAGAATAATTAAATTACAGGCCCGTCGATGTATTATGTTGCGGATGCAAAATAAACACAGGAACAAACATTCATTTCCCAATAAAATAGCATAATAGTGATAGTAGTTAATTTGAAATTAACATTCTTTCAAAAGGAATAGGTATCTTGCAATAAATTTTACCTCTTTACAATGAGGTATGGTTATACATCTATATAGATTAAGAAATGACAATGATTTTCTGTGCTGTTCAATGAGGAAGGGAATTACAAATTTATATGACACTTTATAAACTCTAAATCATTATTTCCATCAATAGCATAAGGACAAAAGGAAAAATTTAAACATCTTAAATTTGGTTTAGAGATTCAAGAGTATTGAAATATTTGTACTATAAGACACTTTATTGGAGAGTTTACAACTCAGTGAACCTTCATTGCATGAAATTCCTTGTATTTGTCTATTTAGAAGCTACTTAAATCGATTATAAATGTTTACATTAGTGGATACATAATATTTTTCAAATGAAAAATCACCGATTAGTTCGAGTATCAAGCGATAGGCTGGCAAAGGGAGAATAAAGATTATCGGGAAAGCATTTGAATAATGCATACATTCATATAAACATATAAAAATATATAAGTGTTCGAGAAATAAGTATAAAATTAGAATATAAAAGGAGAATTAGTTTATTTGATGTATTGTTAAATTTATAGGGCAATAACAATCTATATGTTCGATGTCTTGTGGAAATCACGTGGGGAGTGACTGCAAGGAGGGAAAGCGTCATACCGAAAGCCACGCATCACTATATCTCTCATTAACGCTAGCATCAGCGGCGAGCAAAATCATCCGTGAACACGTCATCTCTTCGGACATCATCATCATCGGCCTTAGGGGAACACGCGATCGTTCGATGCGTCTACATATGCGACTAAACAGGCTGTGATTTGTGATAGAGAGATTTCGTTTCATTGGAATAAATTTAGCACGTTTTGGGAAGGTACGGAAAAAAGAGGTGGCCATCGGTTTGCGTGTAAAACGATGAAATTTATACATTTATTCGAAAGAAAATATTTTTCATTTCAATCATAAAAATTATCATATAAATATTATATATTTATTGGAACATTTATTTATGTACAATTTTACATAAATCTTCAATCCAATTCTTATATACGCAAAGAATTATTGCCACCATCATTCAAACTCATCATGGTTTATTGAAAGAATTTGATATTCGTGTTCATCTTTTGAAAGAAGTTTCTAAAAATTAATTCTTTGATAGAATTAAAAACTAAATTTATTGAATTGGAGTAATTTATAATTAATTTTAGAATGGTAATGCTTTAAATAGTTAATATAAAACTACGAATAACATATATTTGGGCTTTTACATTATTGAAATGTCTTCCTTTTTTGTATGAAATCGTAAATTTTCTTTCCCTTTCAAATAAATCATTATAAATATATGGAATATAATAAACTTATAAAAAGTTTAAAATTAATTAAAAAATCACTTATATAACCCCTTCGTATGATGTAAACTTAATGCGCTAATAACATATTTCTGTTAATAAGAAAGAGAGAAAATTAGAAAGGAAAATTAGCTAAAGGAATTCTTTCCATCCTTTACTTGATTAATGTATATAAAAAACTATATGGTATATATGTGAATATTTGATTATTTTCAGTATGATATAGATCATCATCGACTGTACATCCAGTTGCTATGTGATTTTCTTAAAGATAAAATACCTTGGCATAATAATTTGCGATTATCTATCGTTCTTATGGCATTCATATAACGATAATAATAAATTAATATGATGAGAAATAAAATATATTAATTAAAATACTGTAGAATGAAAAACAATGAATTTTTAATTAAGCAATTAGTAACTTTCTTAGTCGTTATTTAACATCACTAAATTTGTTTGAAATTTACTATCCTCAGGTAATACCAATTGTGTAACTTTTTCATTAAATATTCATATATTATATGAAAACGTAGGAAAATATCTACTATCTCCGAACCATCTATTTTTACTTTCTTTAATAATAAGTGACAACATTATGCGCTTTTATTGTAACTTAGCAAATTAACGTGTATTCCACAAACTACTATTCTTCTTGAATCCAGTAGGGTAGAAAAGACCCATCCCTATACATAGTATATAAAAGGATGATTACCAATTTTGAAACGTTGCAAAACCACGACAACAACGCATTCATCTCCATTTATAGAGAACGCAATGGACGAAAAAAAGCTAAAATTAACACTTTCACGTAGCAACCAAAAACATAGAGAGAGCGTTATCACGGCGGAATAATAATTCTATGAAATGCATAATAAATCATCTGATTTCGGACAGTTCACCCGCATTGTCACACATCTCTGCGGAAGTTAATTAATTAAGCTCTAATTGTTATCAATCAGTGGAAAATTTTTCGGAAAAGGCATCGGAAAAGGGAGTCAAAACTGTCAGAAAAATACCGTTTCGAATCGGATATCGCGCCGCAACGAAATTCCTTTTTTGGGCGATAATTACTTTAAATTACATTCCGATTCATATTTAATCAGAGCGACAGTTTTTAACATAGCCGGAGAGCAACATGTCAAGTGCGGTTATATTGCGGTCCGCTTCGTAAATATATATCCGAAAACGTACGATGTTTAGAGGGAACGTATTTAATAAACGATGGGTGGATGGAAGGGAACAAATATTTATAACTTATGGTAAATGATGAGCTTACTTGCGGCGTTCGATCTTCTCCCGTAACACTTTCCGGAAACGCCAAAACATCGCTTTCGTCACAAACCTCTCTCACTCCCTCCTTTTCAAATCATTTCCATCAATCCCTCCCACAGTTCCCATCCATTCCCCCGTCTCATCCTTTATTACCCGGCTCCCCAGTCAATTTTTTCAATTTCCCTTTTTCCCGTAGACATCTCCCTCCCACGCACTCTCACCTATTGTCCCCTCCTTTTTCCTCTTCTCATCCGAACCTGTGACTTCTCTCCCATTCACTCCGTCCATTAAAACCCGTCCCCTCCACCTAATGAGTCGGCGGGAGGTGAGGTACCATTCACTGCCAACACCGCCCAGTTTAATTAAAACCACCCGATTAGACCTACAGTGGCACTGAAATCGGGGGAGAGAAGTTCATTTTCGGCTGTGTGTGTGCCCCTCTCCCCACTATCCAGTAAAAGAGAGTTCCCCCTTCCCTCCCACCAACACCACACCACGTAAAGGTGGGCAAAGGAACGCGCGGTGACGTAGGAGGCTGAAAATTCCAAGGGAAAAGCTATATTCGTCCGTGTGATGGGATTGATGGAAACTCCCGCTCGTATCAATCGGTCATTCTCTTCTGAGAGTGGGAAAAGAAGGGTTTATTTTATATCCCGGCTAATCATTCCTGTTTTCCTGGCTCTCGTGAATGGATTGGCGACTCCCCTGGTTTTTTTTTCTATCGGACGGAAGAATTCGGGATCCTTGTCGTTTTGATGGCCGGGAGTAGATCGCGGGCATTTGCATTTCATGGATTTTTTTTTATCCCTTCTAGTTGTCTCCGGGAGCGCTCTAAAGTGACCCAATGGAGTTTATTTTCCGAATCCATCGTCGCGGTATTATTGGAAAAAGAAGGGGGACGGTTCGGAAAAAAAGGTGTGAGTGTATAAATTCCGCTGTTTGAGAATTCGGCCACGTAAAAGGATAAGCTTTTATCTTTAGTCGAGAAGCTGTGAGGAGGGCTTTGATGGATTAATAACCGTACTAAAAGCTGAATTTTTCAAGTTTTGATAAATCCATTTCTATCGGAAAGGATGGAAAATTTTATTTAATTCGTATAAGAATAAATTAATGCGATCGAATACTTTTTTTCATCGGAACATGGCAAACTTTCACTTCGGCTGAAACGACCACGGTAGCATTTTCTGAGAGGTTTACAAGAGATTTATTTGGGGAATGAACGGGATAAAATATTTTCGTCGTTTACTTTATCAAACGCGAAATATCAAAAAGTTTCTTTTGATTGTGTTTGATGTTATCTTAAATCGAGTTCGTTGCATTCACGATGTATTGATGACTTTCATGTATTTTGATAAAAATGAGGTACAATCGGAAATTTTATTTATTTATTTACTTCTTCTAAATCACAATGAAATATATCGTTGATGAGAAGAACGATAATGTCTTTAAACAAATGATGTTAATAGTGGAACTGTCATGGCAACAAAACACTCGCAAAATAGGGCAAAGAGAGGAAAGAAAAATTCGAAGACGAAGTTAAAGCTTCCGGAGAAAATTTTATATTCGAAAAGACTTCGAAATGCAGAAGCGACTTCTAAACCAGCAAGGATCCTCTTCTGGGCACGAAGCGAATAGTAATTAGTTCCACACGTTAAACAATCCCCTGAAATACTCACTCATGCGTACATTAACTTCCAAAGAATCCCCGATAACGCCAAACACTGCCTCACTCGATCCCGAGGCCTTATATTTGTTCGACCTCTAAATTACCATTATTTACCAAAGTAACCTCCGAATAGATTTGCATTTAAGTCACAACTAATTCCTTCATTTTAACGAGAGCCTTTCATCTTAGCGACCTTTTTTGAGCAAAAAAAGCTACCATTCGATCCCGTGAATTTAGAAGTCTTCTTTGGACGATATTTGCAGAATCCTAAATGGATTTAAATTGGGTCCGCCGCAGAAGTATGTAGATGGAGAGAGATCTGAAGAGGCGGTTTTTTTTATTCCACTTTGGAAAGGACCTATCGCCGAGGAACAGTGATCAATGCAGCGAAAGAAGAGTAGGGGGAGGAGGGGCATATTTACGCGGTGTGGGTCGCCTAGGGGTTTGGAGGGGGAGACTAATGGCAATGCGAGGCGTTGTCGCGGATTCTGTGCGTTTTTCTTTCATTATTCCACGAAGAAGTATGCTTTCAGATGCGGGAGGTGGTCCTTGAATGTGATAAGAAGGGACGTCGGCTGCGGTGTACGAGAGGGGCCTGGAGTTACGAGGGTCGCATGGAAACAATGAAGCTGAAAACGTTCATAACTGATGTCAGCAAAAAAGTGCTGCTCCGAAGCATATATTAGCGTACGAGTTTGTGATATAACTAGAATGGGACGCTCCACGTTTTTTTCCCTCTTTCTTCTCGCTGAGTGAATACGTTCTGAAACTCGGTATCATAAGTGCTGCACAATAAGAGCAGGATAATGTAATTGAAGTGGGAATAAATTAAGGTGATTTTTAGGAGGGAATTCCTGGTTAATCACGATCCTCGGGAATATGCTTCCGAAGGATAAATTTCGCTGAACTAGACGGAGTTGGCCGTAAAAGCTCATCTTTTTTTTCTTTAAGGCTATCACGTGCTTTAAACCGGAGTGAAAGATTGCGTTTAATTGCTTCACTTTGTTCAAATTGCTCGGCAAGAGTCACTTTGGTGGAAAATTAACTCGATAAATACTATTACAAATCTAGCAATTGTAATTGTAATATTTCAGTTCATGAATTGGAGACGGTAAAGTATTTTATTGTAATATTTGAATGGCTGAGAGTAATATATATTTTACCACAAGTTTTATAACGTACTCATGACAAAACACACTCATAAAATAATTATATGTAGTAACTGATGAATTAAAACAAATCCTTTATTAAAATACAATAAATTTAAATAATTCGAAAATTAATTTAGTCTAGTCATGAAATAGGAAATGATTTAGAATATTGTACCACTGCACGCAAAGAAAGATGATGATTTAAACATATATAAATATGAAATTAAACACCAAGTTTTATTCATCCTCGCATTTGATTACATGAATCATGTTCAATGAAGCAACGGCAAAAGTGATTGAATAGATAAATATCTTCATGGCTGTAGGTAATCGTTACGTGTATGTTTAATATTTTGTTTTAAGGCGAGTTAATACTTTTCTAGTGGGAAATTTATATTTTTCTGTAAACTATTAGTAATTTTCACATTTCTAGTTTTTATATAAGCTTCAACTATCCAAGGCTAAAATCATTCTTTTTATCTTTTTACACAATTATCTTAATCGTATTCAATCTATTTTTATTCTCTTCAGGTTTTTATATATTTTTGTTTTATATTCTCTCACGTACATAATCTTAAACTCAGCGTCTTTCAATTCACTTCGTTGAACATTTTGGATCTCTATCTCGCAACAGCATTTATGTTCAACTTCGCTTGCTTCTTCACCGATCCAAGTTATGCGTAACGGCTGAGGATATCATGTTTCGGAGTCTACTTTTCTCAAAGTTAAAAAAAAGATAGGTCTGAGGAAACTTTTTGCCAATCTTTCCCTAATATCTTTATGAAAGCTCCACTTCCTGATCCCATTCATCTCATAAAATCCTCTTTTGATTTCTTATCTCTCCTCCAGTGTTTACCGACTGAAGTAAGAACCGCTTTAGATCAAAAAGTCTAAAAGTCTTTCTCCTAAATTACTTAAAAAAATCAGGTGGTATTATTTTTTCAGCCATAATCGGTGTTATTTATAAAAATTCTCTTTTAAGAATTCTGTAAAGAAAAACCTACGTTTTATAACGTTTGCGTTTATTTAAAATGCTTGTTTAAATTATCTATTTCAGAAGTTTGTTTTATTGTACCCTTAGAATCTACGGTTATACTATATAGAATGTTTATTTGTATGTTTTAGTGTATTGTCTTGTATTCCATTAAGTCAAAGTAATTTTTAAATGAACGAAGGAGATGCTTTTTAACTTTCAACTGTACATTTGCAACCGTTCACAATTATGGAGAAATCAAAGTTTTCCCTTATAAGCTAAGAATTTCAATTTTTATAATAAAGGAAAATCGTTTATCTTTATTGAATTTAACTACTCTCCTACATTTTAATTCTTTACTCTGTATTTTGCGTTTGCTCCATCTTCTTTACTGTGATTAAATTTCAATGTCTGCGTTCATGTCCGAAAATTTTAATCTATCCGTATTTCTGTTGTATTAATTTACGTGCGAATGGATGTAATAAGGATAGTATTTACCGAAAGAAGCAATTTCCTCATTTTTCCTTTTCACGAAAGTTTAACTTTTCCAGATGAATAAAATTAGAAATGAATTTCCGCAATAAGATGGAACTTCTTGTTCCTTAATAATCATAAAAATTAAGTATTTATATCAATAACAAATTTTGAGTCCTTTGTCTCATGCAAAATAGATAAAGTACAAATTTAGTTGCTCTATTAAATTCATTTCTCCACATTGGATTGCGAAATGTTTACGAATATGTTTCCCTATGACTTTTAGATATTTGTGAGAGATACAATCTAATCTTACGGATGTTTGCTTTCCTTCTACCAAGCCACATACTGTCAGTCACTTTCTTTCATGTCCCTCTCAAAGGATCTTATTATTAATTTCATTCCCTCTTCTCTGACTTCTTCTGACTCATATAAAAGAGTTCCCAAACTGTCTCTTATTGTGGCCGAGGTATTTTTTTCCTCTTTATTCCCTGTCTTTCATCTTCCTTTCATAATAAATGGACCTCTTCATTTTTCTGCAATTTTTCCCTATTTAATCGCATTGTAAATGCCACCGCACTCTTCTGCCTTATTAATTCCCTCATGTAATTCATCATTCAAAGCTCATCATATCTCTTCGTAAACTCATTTCATATTTCATTCATCATTACCTTTATTTTTTATGAGTTTTCTAATTCTCTTCTATTTACTGTTCATTTCGATTCGAATCATGCATAGTACTACACAATTAAATATAGGAAAGGTATAATAAGATAATCTTCTGGTCTAGCTCATGTTGTAAGCTAATATGTTTAGAAACTAAAGGAAGAAATGTATACGTATATAAAATATAATTATCTACCTGTTTTATAATGTTCTTGATTTATAGTATAACGTATTAGCGGAAGGAATGTAGTAGAGTTGTAATAGTACTTTGTACTCAAGATATGGTAAATGGTAAATAATATCCTATGCGAATAAATGAGCAAAATGTAACGTGTGCATTATTAGTTCGTCCTTTTTTATATATAAGACCAAAGAAAAGAGGAGAACAGAATCGTGAAGGCGAAGGAACGGTCTCTCAGTGTCAATATCAATCGCAGTCTTATATTCTAGTCTCGGTCCACATCTGCGGGAGGCTGGTAACGTTATGGCTGTGGACAGCAAGCCGATAAGAAGGGCGTTAAATTGCCGGAACCTCGGAGAATGACCGGAAAGAAAAATAGAACATCGAAAGGCGTCTTAACTAGGAGAAAGGGTGGCAGAGTTAGGGCGATTGCGGTTCGAATTAATGGAAGGGAAAGGAGATAGGAAAAGTGAGGTGTCGAGAGGGGAATCTAAGACGGGTCGCCGTTAAGTATTCGCGGAAAATGAGTTTAAGGGCATAAAAAGCGACGTCCGATTTAACTATTTTTTCCACCTCCCTGCACTTCCTTCGTAACCCTCTTTTCCCGGGTTTATCGCTTCCTTATCTCCCCATTTTCTTCTAATTCTTTTCTTACCAAAGTGTAAAATTCACGTTCTTTTATTCGAACTTTTTCATTTTGGCGGCTTGTGTCATTAAGTGAGTTTCTCTTCGGATTCTTTCCCATTTAATTCTGTTTTTCGCAGTGGGCGTATTTAATCTCGAGCCGTTCGGAAATGAAGATGAAACTCGGAGAAAGGACGCGTAATTCGATTTTATTTAAAGTGCCCTCCACGCCTTAATGCGGAGGTTACACGCACCAATCGATCATTTAATCACATCCTAGTTTCAGCCTTTAGTAGTGATTTTCTATGACCTACATAGGTCCACTTCCATATAGACGGAACGAAATGTTTACGAAACTCTAGAGGTAAGTTTAAATTTAATAGAAAAGATTTTCGTTGCAAAGTGCAAAAAATAGAAACCGATCGTCACAACTATTGTACGTATTCTTTTTATTTTATTCCAAAGTCATCAATCTTGAAATTCTTTCATATTTCATTAATTCGTTCATATTTTTAAATGTAGAGCTACATTATGGCGATTGTAATCGAGCAGATCTAACATCACCGCATTAATTACTTAAAAATATATTTCCACGAATTAAATACTGTATACGTTTTTATTTTAAGAGATTGATTTCTTTTGTTACTTTAATTTTTCTTTAAACTTCAAGATATTATTATATTTTCATAGGCCACAAATTCAAACTTATACTCGACTTTAATACGAATTCTATAAGGAATTCAAAGATTTCACATAAAAACAAATATGTAGAACAAATGTTTTAGAACGTTAAAAACTATTCATATAATGAATCTCCTTATATTCACAAAAAACATGATTATGTAGCTATAAATTTAAGAATAAGGCATTGAAAAATATAATTGTACGTAATAGAATATTTGAGCGACTGAATATTTATTTTTAATGTTCTCGCGGTTACGTAAGCGTAATATTTTACCCCCTAATTTACGTAAAAATACTCAAATGGAGTATTTACGTTTAATAAAATATATTAACCCAAAAATAGGTTGCAGTTAACGTTAAAACAATTGCTCAACATAGTCTTAGTTGATGGAACATTGCTTTAACGCCTTCGTTGATTTTCCATTTGCGGCATTCAACTGATGTACTTCATTCAGTTTCCCTCCTACACGTTCTTAGGGTCATTTAATTTGTTACACACCCACATTTTTGCGCCATAGCGTTACTTCGGCATCTTTACATCTCCAGATTTACTGCCTTTCATTAGTCTAGTCTAGTATCGCGTTACAATTAACCGACCTCTCATCCCTCAACATTAAATTCTCTGTGCCTCCCAAAAAGCTCACTCGATCACTCTAATCTCCTCATTTGTTCCCCGCGATTCTACAAAACACACCATTATTCAGGCAATTCTCCACTGGAAAATGTACGCCTCCTTCGTTCCTTCCCTATCTTCTTTTCCATCTCGGACGAAAGAATAATCATTATGACATGCTTTCCCAATTATATTTCCTTAAAAAAGATAGAGAAATTTCGTCTAGCCTGAAATAGCGCTTTCTCCCTCGTTACTAATAGCCTCGCAGGATCACCTATTATTTACACGTCCGGGAGATAGCTTAATGGCAGTCAGTTTCGCGATACTGATACCAGGTTTCCGTTTCCAATCCTTCATCACGACGGGTCCTCCCCTTCCTTCCCGATTGATTATTCAACCGCAATTTCCCGCAGAATCTTTCGGAGCGAGCCATCGGTTAACGCGTTAAAAATCTTCACTGTCTCACACCTTAACACTTTTTCCCGACTCTCATCCGTCCCTTTTGCCTTAATTTTCTCCTCTCAAAAACCTCTTTAATACGTCCTTCCCTCGCCGACTCATCCATCGCCGTGCCGTCGTCGGTCATAATGCTCGGACCGTAGCACAAAAGAGGATACTAATGGCGAAGATACTGCCACCCGAGGAGAAGCGGGAGGTGGGAGAAGCTTCGGGAGGTGTGAGAGAAGGGATAACCTGAGAAATGAAATAGGGGGCGTCGTCTGGAAGCGTTTTTCCTCTGACCGTGATGTGCGCCGTTTTTCCTTTGTCGACGACTCAATTTGAAGAGTATCGGAGGCGCATTAGACACAAAGCCTTGCGATGGAGAATTAGAGGGACGTCTTTTATTGCTACGGTAGTTGATTACTTCCGAACGTTTTGGAGGAAAGGAAACTTCCTTAACGTTCTCGCTTCGGCGATTTTTTTCGGAATTTTTGAGGGTTTCGAGGTTTCGATGATCAAACTGTTCTTTCGATGATATTCATCCGGACGATTTGAGACTTTGCTTTGATGATTCCACCGCGCGTATGCTCTTTGGAATTCCCAGGACGGATTCTCTTGTATTTACGACTTATAATGAAGAATACATGAAAAGAATTTCATAAGAATAGTTTTTTCCTTCAACATCATCAATGTTCAGAAATTTTAGGAGGATATTTAAGATGAATTGAATGAGATATTATACGAGAAACTTTTTCTATTGCCGAGTATTATCGTTAATTCAATAAATGTCGCCTTTTTGATGGGAAATTCTATGGTTAAAATCAATTTCAGATACAAATTTCGATGATGCGGTAGAAAATTTGCGATAAAAATTGTTGAGAAATAAAGAAAGAATTCCTTTGATAAACAAATATGAAACTACTGTTTCGTCTGATGCTTGGAATAATCAATGCGTTTTATTTAAGATATCTCAATAAATATTAAGATGAGGAATCTGAAATTTATTTCAAATATAATACTAATCTACCAAAGAAATATTGAATAATATTGAAGCCTTTTTTGATGAAATTATGATTATCTTCCTTTTATATCCATTTAAATAATAACTAATCTATTCAACTGATTCGTGATACATACAAAAATTATAATGCAATACAATTTTATAAATAAGCATTAAGAAAACCTGTATTTCATTTAATTAAATGCATAAGGAAAGTAATCTATAAATCAATTAGAATTATTGTAACATCTGTACTCTTTATTCATTTCGAAGAAATTATAATAACCAATTTTAGAATGTTGATATTTGAATGATTTTGAACAATATATGAAAAGATTCTATCTTAAACAACGTCGGTTATATATTCATAATTATCTGTTTAATAATTAATCTCCGTTACTCATTTAGGAAAGAAATTCAATTATTTAATTTATATAACACTCTAAGTTTAAAGTGTAAAATAAAATTGAATATAGTATTTTTCTATCGTAAATATGAAATTCAACAGATTGAATATATAATTTCACAGTTATATACTCTCCATTCAGTATATTCCCCCAGTTCGGCGATTAACTCTCCAAGTCTCATCTTTGTGGAATCTTTTCTCTGTTAACTGATACTGCCACTTTTCCAACTCCCGCCATTCTTTCCCTCAATTTCTCACTTTTCCTTTGCCGTCACCTCCACTGTGCCTCCAAGTGCCTCTAAACCCTATTTTTTCCCATACGCACCACTCAAATACTCTGAGCCCCCAATGTTTCATGCTCCATCCCTGTTTGTGACAAGGTATTACACAAGGGTGGAGCTCCGGTATCGAGGGACGTGATGAGTGGTGTGCAAGAGGGAACTAGAATTGGAGAGAGAAAGACAAGAGCAGTGGTATTACAATAGATATCGAAAAATATCAGATTAGATGCGAATTTAAATAAATAGATATCCTAGAAAACCTATCAATGAACGTAACGTATTAAATGGTGGTAAATTTATCAGAGGAACCGTTGGGTTCTGGAAAAGCTAATCAATAAAATCGAATGACTTTTCTCTTATCTGTAGAAATATTGCTTTCTTCTTAAAGATCACCACTTACTGGCAAAATTGGAGATAAGGATGAAATATATAACTACCAATTCAGTTTTCTTCTAATTCATCTTTTTCTGACCGAAATTAAAGTACAATCCTCAATAATAATTTAATTAAATAATTTGCTTAAATTTAATTACTGTATCATTTATTATTTACTTTATATTGATCTTTCTTCACTCAATGAAACATTTTAATCTTTAATTTCATACTTTAATAGTACTTTAAGATTTATAAATAAAATAATTCAAAGAAATATAAATATATTTTAGGCCTGTTGGTTCGTTGTAGATATATTCTATTATTTCGGAAACGAAAGAGTATAAATGCAAAATTACACTAAAAGTCCTGGAATGGAGAATTGTTTTAAAAATACAGTTTGTTATGTATAGTAAAATGAAATATTAAATGTTATATATTCTACTCATCAATCATACCGTTAAAACCTTGAAATTAAAGAAGCAACGAAAAACTAAAATTATCTTCTTTCCGAACACTCAAATTTAATTATATATCGACTGAAAAACTCAAAATAACTTTTACGAAAAAATATCATTTAAATGATAATCAAAAAAACCTAAATTTTTAATTTTCTACAATTGGCAGATGAACATTTCTTCTTATTTTTAGGAGATTTAAATTATTCATGATCATTAGTAATGAGAAAATTGAAACGTTGATTGATTTATCAATCACTTGAGTTTGTATTTTACATCGAAAAATCGAGGGAAATGAAAAATTCACAGAAATTTATCAAAGAATTTTACATTGATGAGAGACGTATTAATTATTAAAACTCATTCGGTGACAGAGAGCAAATCAAAAACGTAATATCCAATCTAATCCCATAAAAATGTCGACCTTACAGTTTCGAATTTTTATCGATTCTGGTTTGTCATTACTACGGATATCCTATTACTACTACAATTCTACAGATATTCTATTACTGTTGAACTAAAAGAATTATGATGTTAACATCATATATACGCAGAGAATGTTAATATAGTGAGTGAAGCAGATTAAAAATAATCATCTTTCGATCTGTATTTACTGTTTGTCGGATTAAAAAAAAAATCTTTCTCGTTGTCCACCGGTATTCCATATCATTCCCCCCCTAAATTCTTTGAAACCCTAGTCATCTTTTAATCCTCAAAATTGCTCCCTCAATCAGGAGTAATCACCTCCTAAAGCCTTAGATCAACGTCTTCTTTTACGCCGTTGAAAAAAAGCGCCCAAATATACCTTTTGCGATTATATGTCAGTTCGCTTTAAAAGATAGGCCATCCGGGATAAGAACCTTAAAAAAAGATTAATCGCTTCGGCGGAATATATTTTTTACGTGCGGCTTTCTTGGAAAATGAGGCAGAGCGTCATAAGAGAAGTATGAAGAATGGGATAAAAAGGGGGGTGCGTTCGCGGCGGAGGATCAAACGTCATCTGCAGGAGACCGTAATATGGTTTGTCATAAATCCGCAGAGGGTGGGGTTGGGTGCGTGGGGATTCTTCGAAAGGGAGAAGGAATAAATCGGGAGCACAAAGGGGCGGTCTGTGGCGGGTCGAGTGGAGTCATAAGGGGAAGAAGATCCTCTCCTACACAGTTGCGAATTGTTCTGCTTTTCGGCGTAAACGCACGACTGGTCGCCATAATTGAATATCGCGTGCGTTTAGGGGTTTTCATTACAGGGGCGCCTTTGTCGCAGGAAGAGATATCGCCGATGCTGGAGATGACAGATATCGTGTTATGTCCTTCGTTTGAAGGTTTGATTGCATCTTAGATTGGCGAAAGGCAAGGAAGGGGTTCGAGTTTTTATACTGATTTTAAGATTTTTAAAATGTTGGTTCGCACAGTAAGGTTTACGAATAGATTAATGGAAATGTAGATGCGTGCGGAGTTAGTGATATTCATTCATGCTGAAATGCACAATATATATATTTTAAAGGTATTGATACAAAAAAGATTTTGAGGGCTGTTATGTTCTGTTATTTAATGTACTTAAGGTAAATAATAGCATAGAAGGTCAGAAAAAATAAAAATAAATAAGGCAAATTTATTGAAGTGCAAGATAAATGTTTCAAATCTTCTCTTCCCATCATCTAATGCGTTTTTGGTTAATTTATGATAGCAAATTGTTATGAACTTTATTTAGAATAAATGTGTGTTGTATTAAGACCATGGTTTTTATCAGTTGCCTATTTTGCCTTGAGTCTTTTCTCAATCGTTTCTTATATGCCATTCGTGAATCAGAATTTCGCTACTCTTAGAGTTATAAAAGTTCGTATTAATATAATTCTCTTTGTATACATATTACTCCCAAATGAAAGAAATACTAGGAGTTAGTATTTTGATGAATATTTTTTGATGATATTTTATGATAAATTAATCTTCGACTTAGTTGTTAATTATTATTAAATAATTTCCACGCTTAACATCAATCGTTGATTTATTAATAGATTTAAAGTGAACCTAATCTAGCGAGCACACTCAATATATTTTATTAATTGAAAAACCTAGCAATTTATCATTTATATTCATTAAATTTCAGTTATTCTCAGCGAGATATATGTTATTCTATAAAAATTAATTCACTCGGCGAACGCTCTTTAATTAACGGGAAGTGCATGTCGCAAATTGTAGTTTAACTTATTCCCAATTTCCCAGTATTCCGATCAATACACGAATCCCTTCTAATTCCTTTCCCATAAATTAATCACTCCGCAAGTCTGGGGAAACTTCAACGTGCGATTTAAAACAGCGCATTCCGTTCGTAAAGTTTCATCTCTATGACTAATCCATGTGCGTTGAACTTGGATCATTGTGTCTTACTTCCATGCCTTGTAGA
Organism: Pantala flavescens; assembly: GCA_020796165.1. Lineage (NCBI taxonomy): Eukaryota > Metazoa > Arthropoda > Insecta > Odonata > Libellulidae > Pantala > Pantala flavescens. Next base: position 6,413,926 of record CM036878.1, on the reverse strand, counting down.
GCACTCCCTCCCGTTGTCATCTCTCCACCGGAGAGAGAGAGAACCTGCTATAATGCCTGACAATATCTTCTGCTTTCCTTCCGCATTCCCCCATCCTGACCTCCAAGATCCATACTCTCACCTGCACACAACAGTGTTCCCCATTCCAACGCCCCTCCTTCACATTTCCCTTATTTACGACACCATAATCTTCATTCACAGCTTCTCAACCTCCTTCCTCACCAACATTCGCCTTACTCTATTTGTCTCTATCTTATCCATGTATCTCGCTGACTTACCCACCCTCTTTCAAATGCCCCACCGACCGTCTGGTTCTAGATCTCCTCGCTCTCTATCGTACAATAGCGAATTCCTTGAGACAATGGGATATTTAGTGCCTTTATGCTGTGAGGAGACATTTCATATGCGTGAGATAACACATTTAGCTACGTAACTGAATATATTGTGTACGACTGATTATTAAACAATTATGGAAAATTGCCGATGTACGTTAATGACAAGGATGCGTAAAGATTTATTTTTAGGACGTTTTTTTCAAGGAAATAGTGGCATAAGTCTTTGGGATTGATGTTTGTAAGTTTAATCGTCAAATAGAGGGAATAAAAGTGACTCGCATATGCCTCAAAATACCTCAAAAATTCTCATTATTTCTTATTTATCAAAAAAGCCTTATTGTATACTGGTATAAGAAATAACTGTTAAGATTAATACATAATAATAAAGAATTGTCACGGGAAATTTCCTCAGATAATTTAATTGTATTCTAGGAATAATCAATGAATATTTGCAATTAAAAATGCATATTGATGTGTAAAATAGAACATAATACTCATGAGTGTCCAGGAAATTCCTGTTTCTATTCTCACTACTGTCACAGATAACTAATAACGAATGCACCATAAGGAATTATCCAACATTCTCAGAAAATAAAATATATCCTTCACAAGAAAATCATCATCCCCAATATAAATTCCATCATCCACCTCAAAAAAGTGTGTCATCGGATGATTTATTTCCGGATAACAATCCGCCTGCGGCAATTAGAAGCGAGTATTAAGCCATCGATAAAGTTTAGCCTCGTCGATTTAACGCCGTCCGCCCACGGAGTAAAAACCCAGGGATCAAGGTTCGCAAAAAATGCGACTCATTCGCCTCTGGAGCTCCTTTATTTCATGCGACTAGGAACAATTTTTCCACGGCGCAATTCGACCCATATATCACGTAAACGGTCAAATAACTTCCTTGAGGGCCCACTTCCTCTCGCCCCGAAACAATTAAACTGAACGTTTCGCATCCGTCCGGGGATGCAGTGGTGGTGGAGGACTCCCCATTGCATCCAATCTGCACGACGCCCCCCTTCCCCTAAATTACTCGGGCACCACAGCTTAATCTTCTCATGCCACTATTCTGGTCTTACTCCTCTCATTCCTTGTGGCTAACTATTCTTGGTCGGCTGCGACGGGCCCAACAATTAGTCAAGGGGAGGACAACAATGGGTGAAACTTGCTCCAATCGGCCGTACAATGGGGTTGACAAAGCGATGGAGGAGGGGTTCTGTCTCAAGCAGTGGGTGTCCTCTCTCGCTTATTTCTAGTGCGAGAATGACCTTCTAGGGTCGTCGCGCGGGATTTCAGACCGCTTTCCGCGATAATGAGAACTATAGACGGAGTGCGGGATGCTACTAATGTGACGGCTTTCCTAAGTCTCTCCTTTGTCTACACCCATTGTGTTCACGTGCACTGCAGTTATTTGTCCCCCTCATCGAAGGGATTTGGGACGTTAGGTGTTTTCTGAGCTCAAATAATCACATGCGATGCATTTATCCAATCGATGGGGAATGTACATAAGGGAAAAGTTGCAAGAAAATATATTTGAGGACAGGTAAGAGAAGTATAAGGGTATGATTTTTGAGTTTGACGGATCTATATATGTTTAAAAAATTTCATAGGAGGAAAACGTTTTTGTAAATATAATACGGATAAATATATCAGGTAAACAACTGATATACTTATATATTTTTACAACATATATTCATTTTTATAAAATGGATAAATATATCAGGTAAACACCTTTTATTTTTATCCATATATGGCCTTGACTCTGGTCAAGGGATCAACATAAACTATTCACAGATATAATTTAGCTTACCTATATCATGAACAAGAATAGTAGGTCACTTACTTAATATTGAATGCTCAGAAAAATTACAATTAAAACAGATAAAATTATAAAAATGTATCTTCTTCTTTTAGATTTAATAAGAAAATGTGAACATTTATAATTCAATGACGAAGAATACCATTAGTAAATATAAGAAAAATGTAAGAAAAAGAGAAATTCTCTGCTGTTACAGAAGTGTAATTTTAAAGGAAAACAGAGTACTATTATAATTGAATATCTTCATAGTAAATATAGATTAACAACTTATTCAGCACCAGAGACATTTGTTAGAAAAATAAGGTAGGAAATAAACTTATCATGTATCATTAGCTTTAATACAGAATCTAAATTAATAAAAGTTTACGATTAATGTACGGAGACGATTATTTAAAGACGAAAACTTGGATTCGTTGTGTCTATGAATTGGTTAAGCACTAAAATACTCAAAAATTATTCTCATACTTTTTCCTGCGAGGTCTATATTCAATTTGTGCTGACTCACAAGGAAAGTATAGAGTTTTCTTCAAGAATGCTGATCCCTTCCACAGCATTCATGAGCAGGCAATCTAAACTCTCCGCTACTGCTTATGAGATATTAGAAAAGTTCTCTTTGAGAAGTATAGTTCCACTTTTAGAAATCTTCAAGTTTTTGCGCAGTTAACAGGACTTGCAAGTTATTTGCCATCCGAAAATTTATTCTTGAGAATGGCAATTTGAAGTAATAATAAGATTTTGAATAATCAAGAGAACACAATGAGCCTAAAATAAAAAAAATATTTATGCGTATAATTTTACTGATTTCTCGTTATAATTCTATTGAAAGAAATAATACATCTGTAATTCTTAAGAAAATGATTTTTATGAATTTTTTCTTACGATCGGTAGCTCCAAACAATTTGTATACCTTTCATAATATTCTCTCTTGAATTTTCGAGTCGAATCTTTCCGTCATGTACATAATTTCTTCCGATAATAAATACGATTAAAATATTATCTTAGATTAATGCAAATACTTTTTTAAATTTTTCGATGCCAAATCTCAAATAAGCATACCTTGATATATAAAATCCGGATGAAAATTCCCTAACAGTCGGACAATATACTGCATTATTTCGTTGGTTATCTCGGTGAAACATTTCATCTACTATAACATAAGGAAATATTACAGTGCACCAACTGTTGACATATTACAGTACAGCTTCAGAAGATTATGCAAAATAACTCACGAAAAACGGGATTCCAAGATTAACACTGGAGTAACTCTCAGTTTACTTGATAAAGGAAATTATCTCTCCACTTAAAAAGTGCATTTTCTCGTCTAATGAGACTAACCCCATTCACGCGCGTGTCTCGATAGCCCCCGGAGACAACATAGCCAACTACGAGACAAAGTTACGGCCGAATTTTCCTCAATTAATTGCCGTTCTCTTAACCAGATTACGAGCAAAATTAAAAACGATCCGCTCAAGTTTTAGCGAGGTGAACGTAAGAGGGCGGCGTTTGCGAGAAATTTGCGAAATCGGCCTTTTTATCCTTGGGCGAGATGAAGCTGGTAAATGTAAATATCGCGTCCCGTTTTACGGCGCCTCTTAAAAACCTGCGCTGCTTAACTGTTAGAACTGCCGCTGGGGGAATTCATTCGGAATTAATTCTTCGGATACAACGTAAAGGCTTGGAATCACGCGAATTTTGGATCGCTTTCATATTTTCGTAAGCTTTCGTTCGCTAGTTTCGCTCATCAAATCGAAGCGAATTGCGCCGTCCCCTTAAATGCGACTAACCCCGTAGATGCCCGCCACCCGCATTACTTAGCAGTATGTCGTGTAGTGGAAATATCGGGGGCATAGGGAAAGAAAAGGAGCAGCGACGGAGGTGGCCCGTGGGGCATAAAACGAGGGTCACGAGGGCTCAGAGAAGCCATCTTCGATGGACTTAAGGGAATCGTGCATACTTAGCACGGAAGGTGCGGGAGAAAATAGAAGTGTCCGGAAGAAAAGGTAGGGGAGAGGATTACGACTCCCAGCCTAAGGCTCTCTCTTCTTCAAGTAGGGTTTAGAAGTCTCTTTAGAGGTGCTGAGTCGGTTCGTAAATAGGAATCGCGAAGGAGGGGAGGTAAAAGAGGGGTGGAAGCGTAGTTTGAGGATGTGAAATGAGAAAATGGGACGAGCGAAAGACGTTGGAGGCAAAGTATAAGTTATTCATGAATTAACGCTTGTCTTTCCGGATAACATAGTTGATCAACGTAGGTGAATTTCATTGAATAGTACGAAAGGGAAATATCAAATTTATTTTTCCTTTAATTTTTTCTCAAATTTTTGGATATAAACGTTCTGCATTTTCATGACGAAGAAAGGCTATTCATAGTTTATTTTTCGCTAAATAAGAATAAGGTTTCAGAGCAATATTGCGAATGTCTTTAATCAATCTGAATAACTTTATAACTATATTTATATATTTATCTATAACTCTGAATAACGTTTTGGGATATCTAATTATTAAAAAAATTATTCTGTTGCCACAATACGTGGAGTAGACGGAGAGGATAATAAGCAAATAATAATTTTTTATAATCAAAAGGGAAAGAAATCAATCAACCACAATTGCAATTCTTCATGATGTAAATTACCGATTATATATCTAAGAGTTTTTTCCTTACTATTCTTAAATTTAAGAAAATAATTTACTCGAATGCATTGCTATCTAAAACACCTTAAGCTTTAATTATACGTGGTTGATGAAAATATTTGATTTGTATAATCTCTTATTTGTACGTAAAAACTTTTTACGGAAAACTGCTGAGGGATGCAAAAATATAAAGCAGATAAAGAACATTAATTATTTTTATAAACATCTCTGCAAATAAAGTTTTTGTAACTAACTGAACTTAATTTTCACAAAAAAGTGATTTCCATCAGCATATAAGATAAAAAGAGATACTTAATGATTGTTTTATGATTATTTTAAATAATTGCTAACTTTTAAAATGCCACTGTAAAAATCCAAAATTTACCGAATCATCCCTTTATGAACAACAAAAAAACAGTTCTGCTAGAGTTAATCAGAGTACGATTGTGAATAAGGACAGTCCCAATTTCTATTTACCGATCTAAGCTCACCAAATTCATCAAAATTGAAGCAAAATGAAACCTTTAAAGTTGCCCGATTAAATGACCGTAGTTTTGGTTTCAAGAATAAGATTTTAATTACAGATTTCCTGCCCTCTCCACCAGACTTGCTGGCTCTACCGTAAAATGGAAACAGGTCACTGGATTTTTCACCTTCCCCAGCGTTTCTCTCCCTTCCTGTGTAACTCACACAATCCACTTAGCAGCGGGTGGAAAGAGAAAAGCGGGTTGTAAGCCCTTCACGAGGCTAATAAAGTCGCAATCATAAGCGAGATGTTTCAGTCGAGAGAGAGAAAGAAGAGAGGTATGCACCCTCTCGTACGCAACCTAGTGGTTCCCTCTCCTGTCACCTGGCGGCGCAGATGGTCACGACGTTCTCTGCAGTCGATCTCCCAGCGATTTATGACCATGGCGCGGTCGAAAAGATGGCGGATATAGCGCCAATTAATGTTACAGACACGAGAGGGAAGTACGGGGCTCTTTTCGTGTCGAAGCAGGTCTCGACGGTTATAAGGGCGTCTGCAAGAGATGCTTCTTCCTCTCTTCACTGGCCTTGTCTGCGGAATTTTGGGAATAAAGCGCTTCGCGCCGTCTAAAATACTCGTATAATGGGCACAGTGTCGCTAAGTGGGTGCTAATGAGAGTTTTACGTGAATTTTACTTCATTAGATTTTGTGATAATGGCATTTTCTACAGAGATTGATGATATTTAAGTTTAGTGAATGATAATTTAATTTTATGAGACTAAATTGTCACTTAATCAATCATCCACTAACTTTAACAAAATTTTAAAGACGTTTTACTGAAAAATAACAATTTCCAATTAACAATAGATTAATGTCTATTTAAGTGCATCCACACTCATATTCTTACGTCGATAATTATCTATAAATCAGTTAATATTTTAAAAACCTTAAAGATAAGTTTGACTGAGGAATAAATGTATTAATGTTTTTATCAACATTTTTCTTTAAACATTCATTAGCGAATTACTGGATATTGAGATTAAAGAAGCTTATTAGTATTATAAAGTAAGTAATCTATTTAATATATTTTTAAGAATGCCAATTTCAATGAAAACGATAGAAAAGACAGAGAAAAATAGAGCAAAAATTTTGAAGATTAAACCATAGTAGATCTCTCCTTATAGGATAACAATAAAATTCAATAGTATCCCGCTTTTAACATGAAAATAAAGAGCCAATCCCAAATTGATTATATAAAATGAGTTTCTTCCAGTAACCATTATCTTTATAAAACTGAATTTAAATCTACAACCGAAGTATAGTAGAGACAGAATATTTCGCATCTTAACATTTGTAGACATAGACGCTTAAAATGTTTTATTTTAAAAATTTTTAAAAATGATCTCATGTGAATATATATTTCATATAAATCTCAACTGCATTCACTTAAAAATTTGATCTTTCTATCTCTCTTTTAATTTTCTAACGAAACCACCCTTTCACATTAATAAGAAAATTCTATTTTAAATTTAAATACATAATATATTTCTCAATTTTTCAGTATTTTAGTACTTATCATTTTAATATAATTTAATTTTAACCACATCCACTTACTAATAGTATCAAGATTTATATTTTACATTTCACATATTACTTGCACTCTTATAATCTTATTCTCAATTAAAATTTATTAAGTCTCATCTATTCAAAAGATAAATGAAAGACTTAAAACTTCAAAAATCATGTGTACAAATTGAAATGGAATTCCATTTGTTCAGGTGTCCCGTATGAGACGCGTAAAATACATAAGAGAAATCCAAGTCAGGTAAATCGAAAATATTTTCTCGTTTATTTAATATATTAAAGTGGTTATGAAGACCACTTTGAAGAGCGTAAGAGGATAAAATAAAAAAATAACGAACTCCTTGATGAATGATAAAAGATGAGAAGAAATCAAAATCCTGTGGATAAATATATATAAGGGAAGCTACACTGGCAGCATTTTTGAGCCCGGAATCGATTCTTATGTCAACGAAGGAAATAAAATCCATCCTCAACCGCAAATACCGAGTTTTGTCAATCTATAAAAGAATCGATAATAACATAAAACGGTGCTTTTAAGCTTCTCCCGTTATTGGTAACATCAAGCAATTCCTAAGTGTTTGACTTCAAAGCGAAAGAAAAATTTAATCGCTATGGCTCTTTCGACCTTTTAATCTCCATCCTTTTGAAAATATTAATTGCGTATTTTTTTCTAATTACATGCAATCGTAAACCTTTCAAAGCGATCAAAGATTCGGTCGATGCAATCTTTTCCCGTAGATAGCTTTCGTTTTTTCGTAAAAATATTTATTGCAGTAGCTTATGGAGAAACAGTAATTGAAACGGATCTTGTTTACTATGGAATGTCTATTAAACGTAATCTTCCTTGTTAAGGGAACACTATCTGAAAGAGTTTCGTATTAAAAATAATATGGAAACGCTTCTGTGTATATTAAGTGAATTACTTCACGAAAGAGAAACTTTTGAAGAGGCTTCGCAGTTAATTATTCTTTTTTTATAGTTTTCGACTCAGAGATTTCATTTTCAATTTTTCTATGTTTATATCTTTAAATCTGTATTCCGTAAAAGTTTTATGATGTCATATCGAGCATTAATTTAAAAAACTGCTACCAGTGAATAATAATTTTTAAAAATTTGCTATTGAGAACGAATTGAGGAATGAAAATATCGTAAATACTGATAACCTGTTGTTGCTGGAAGTTATAATGACTTCTTTAAAATACTTTGAGAACCGTATTCTCTTCAAAGGTTAAATAATCAAGCTTGAATGTTCATCCATATCTAATACTAAAGAATCGAAGGCTTTGAAATGCTTGTAAACATCAATAGTTGAAATAAATAATTCTTAAGATATGAGAGAGCTTAAAATACTTCAAAATCGGGGTAATATAAAATATCGTAATCACGATATATATTATCTTCTCTCAAATTTAGCATGTCAATTCTTATGAAAATAGTAAAATCTGTATTACAGTAAAAATTATTTATTATTCGGATTCATTCTTTCAAATATCATAGAATAATGAACTACAACCATCTTAAATACAAAATTAGCAAAAGAGTAAACGATATGTTTTATGATAGATATTTGAAAATAACAAATATTAATTATACGTTTGATTAGTTATCTAAAGATAACGTTAAAATTTCGTTTCTGTTTCAATAAGTTATGCGCCAATATATTTGTTATCAGTATTACGTCCTAGCAAGCGTAGTTGATTTTTTTACAGCAAAAATGTTCATCAAACACACGCATCATTTAATGTCTGATCGTACTTCCACTCCATAGATGAAATTACCTCCAATTCTAGGAGCACAATGAAGTCTGATTTTTCGAGGTGATATTTTTCACCGTTCATCAATATTTCATTCAAGAGAGAGATGAAAAATCCTACTCGTCTCTCTCTATCTCCAAATTCGTTCGATCTCAGTTCAAAGGTTTCATGATTCACACCGTTGAACCTAAATCATACCATTCTAATACTAAAAGTAATAGAGATCGATTACTTGTATTTATGTGTAACTAATTTTCAAGATATTGATAATATCATTACTATATAATATAATCACTCTGCAAATATTTCTTTACTCGATTGTATATATCATCAATTGGTATCAATGCATCCAAACTATTATGTCTTATTGGATGCAAATTTTCAAAAAAATCATTTTATTAAACTGAACCCAATTTCTCAATATGTATCTTGTAAACTCCATTCGGATAGTAATTAATGTTTTTTGTCAGCTAAATCCATACAAATACGAAACAAGGTATCATTGGAAAATTAAATTTACTTACAGTATAAAAAATACGAATATATAAATGAAATTTAATACAGAAACTGTGTGAATGATAATTATTAAATCAATTCGTAAAATAGGAATATTTTAACAAAAATAAATGAAGGAAGTTGCCGATATGTAAAAGCTTTAATGGCAGTTTTTATTTTTTGAATCATTAGATATTCTATTGAGAGTCATTTTGCTCATTCATTCAGCTTGGACCTATGATTACAGCCATGATTATCACTACAAAGTGTTTAAAACAGATATGAATCATCCTAACTTTAAACGTGTGAATTTCTGTTGGTTATCTCTCCATAGGAAACTTTGATAAATTTTCTGAGATCTGTTATTTACGTGTGAAAACTGGAACTTTTGTGTACTCTCATCCTCTCAAACCCTTCTAAATTTCTATTTTTCACATCGATTTGAGCTATGAACGAATACTTTTGTGAATTTGTAATACAACAATCATCACAACAAAGTGAAACTGAGTGAGCTTCGGCCGTCGGAGTTATTCAGCACTATGATTTGCTCTTCAAAAAAATAATCACGGAAACTAAATAATTCAGATAAATTGGTATCGATTGTACGTCGATTCATGCGATATTAGATTTAAGCCGGAAAAATTCTCATCTTACTCTGAAGCGAATCTCCGTGTTAAGAGATACCAATCAAGAATCCATTTATTCCCGTCGGTGCGTCCTAACTCGACCAGAATACATCAATTTCCTCTCCCCATCCAACCCTTCTCTTAAAAACTTAATAGATTCTCCACCGCGATTTTGCAATTGCAGTTATCGGTTTGGTGAGGCCCTTTCCGCTTACGAATTGCCAGGTCAATTTCCTTAAAATTGGAAAAAAATCCGATGCATCGATATGAATTTGCCTTAATCTCCAAGATACTTGACAATTCGATGTGTAGGTTTTAATCAAAAAGTAAGGAAGATAATTTTAGCTTATCTGTGAGATTTTATATAGATCAACCTTATAGATAGATATACTTGAAACTAAATCAAAAATCGAGCATCTTCCTATATTTTCTTAACAAGCAATCACAAGTAGCATCAAGTCTCATTTATACGATACGATACATTACAAGTATGTGAACGGGATGATTCCTAACAGGAATAACACGCCGGTTAGAATTAAGACAATGAATATTCCATTACAAACTACGGAATATATTGACGTTTTAAATGTGTTTAACTACTTTTGTGACACAAAATACAATTCATTTGTGATTACTTACTTCACATTCATCTAATGATTCTTTCTTTTTCTAATTCTTCGAAAAATGAGGTGATAATTTCTTTGCGTAAATGGTGTAAACCATCGCCTATACAAGAGCAAGAGAGAGATAAGATAGGTTCAAATACTTACATATATTGCGCGATAACCGATAGGTCGTTATTTCGTTTACCTTTAACCCCTTGCGATCGTTGCCGAATCAAAAACAGGAAAATTTATAGGTTGGTCACCCTAAAGGAGTTTTACTGCTCCGTCTATAAAATGTTGGCCTCGGATTCCCAAACAGTCCACCGAGCAGAAGGGAAAAACAGACACCGCCACTTCGCAAAATAAGTAATTCATCCAAGCGTACGGCCAACCGATGCAATTCACTCGAACATTACCCATCGGTCAACTCATCGAAGAAAGAACAGTAATAATATTTCCTCCCTTGTTGCTAATCAACGATTAGTATACCCGAGAGAAATAGGTTTCGTGCGGAAGGCGTTTCGCTTTTTTTTTGAAATCGGAAGGTGTTGATATAACGCGTTTCCTTCGATCCCCATTTCGCCAATAATCCTCCATCCCTTCCTAAATAAATAGCCCAATAAAGCAATTTAATGGGTCGTGCGAAGTTTTCCTCATTTTTTTACCTTTTCCCTCTCTAATGGCGAAAATCGAAAATTACCTCCCACTTTCTCTTTTCTCTTTCGCTCGTAAAAAAGCTTCACGGGTTTTATGTTTCCCCGTGGCGATATTTCTTAAGGTCGTCTTTTACTATCAGCTCATCTACTCGGCCGTTTCCGATAAGTTTCTCTCTCTTTCTCTCCTCACACACACGCGCTCTTCCACGGATAATATCCGAGGCTGTCATTTCCAAATGGAAGAAGAGGGTGGAATGATGGCGGGACTCAAAACTTTGGCGCTGGTGCGGATTCGGAGGGACGAGATTTGGTCGGGAAGATACCGATGTGGGGGAGAAGAAGCATTCGGCGGAATAAGAAAAGGGGAAAAACTCCCCCTTTCGTGATCTTTTACAGCTTTTTGTTCCTCTTGACGGCCGATGCGTGCTTTCGTGCGTGCCGAAGCCGAGATTAACGCGGGCTCGCGTGCGTAATGATCTTAGATATACATTTTTTTTTACGTCCCGTGTCGGTCATTAGTATAAGTCTGAAGGTTATTACACGAGCGGCGATCAAACGAATAACAAATGATGTTGGTTTATCGGGCGCGTGGAGTAGGGGTTTTGTTCGAGGGATGGCTTAAGTCCATTAAGAGTGTGTAAGATTTAATTTTGATAAAATGCCCTGGCGTTTGGTAATACTCTCTCGTGCATCGTGACTGAATTTAAGGATAGCGGTCATTGCTTTCGAAAGGAACGTAAATTAGTTTGATTGTGAAGACCAGAGGTATTTTTAAGCTTCCATTTTCCGGAGAATATATACCTTTTGGCAAGGAGTTGAATTCGCGAGAAATAACTCCGATAAAATCATTCATAATACCATAAATATTCGTATAGAGGATCGGAAAAGGACATTGACTGGTAGTGCAGAAAATGTAAAAGGTCTTCTCCAAAAGTCATTTAGTTTCAAATGGATGCGCTTTCTTTTCTTTTCTTCGATTTCATTGATGATTAAGGATTTGATGAGTTATATTCTCAATTTCTATCAATTAATGTTTAAGATAAACATTCTCATGATTATCACAAAGAGATTTGAGAATTCCAAAGTAATACCTTTTATAAAGAGTACAAGAAAAAGATTTATAACTCCTTAAAAAGAGCTATTTAAGGGAAATTAGCCGCGTAAACACATGCATATACGTGTATGGAGATATATAACTTTAATTCAAATTGTTCGATGGTTATAATTCTGTAAATTTGAACTATTTCCATTCAAAGCACTAAAGACGAAATATAGTCTCACAAACATTTGTAACATACGTGTAAATACGTAAAAGCGTAACTCGTAAGATAGTATAGAAATATCAGAGATATAGAAAGTACTGAATTTAGATCGACATTTAAATGGCAATCAAATCGTCGAATATTTTACAATTCGGACTTAAAAAATTTGAATATCAACGATTCTCATTGATTGAGGAAAGTAAAAAGTTGAAATAAGGATCGCAGTAGAGTGGGGAGGTTCTTATTTTCTAAATATAGAAACTGAGGTAACGCGATATAGAATCTTACAAACTTTTTTCTCTGAAGAACTCTTTTAATTGATATTCTATGAAAAACTTATCAAAATCATTTATTTATGAGAGATGGATCGCGCACTATTTTCGCAAAAGTCGGTAATTAGCTTTTAGAAGTAAGTGAGTTTACCTTCATAATTAAAGCTCTTTTAAGTTATAGGAAATTCGTTATCGGTAACCTGCAGCTTCTAAAACCTCCAATGAGACGAAGCCTAATGAATCCATAATTAAACTCCATAGGCAGCTTTCTTGATTTTATCCTTTACTATTCAGTTTTAAAGTTTTTGCAAAAATATCGAGTTTCACTAGATATCCTTTATTTTTTCAAACCTATCTTATTATATATGAGTTTGTTATACGTTTCCTGCTTCAGACTTTCAAAACTCCTCAGGTAATACTGAGAATTTTGTGGATGGGTTTCAATTAAATATCTTCTTTATTTATCGAAAAAAATTCTCACGTTTTTAGTTGAAAGTATCAGAGTTACTTTGGTCAATTTATTGTTTCAGATTCATTTAGTTCAGTTTTAAAATTCTTCACTAAAAGCGAAATTTTGCTCTGATTTTAAATCCAGATAATGTTTAATCTTTTACGCCAAAAAATATGACATAAACTCTAAATATAACATCATAGACTTCGTCCAAGTTTTATATACATGATTTATCTCTATCAATCTCAGGGTCTTTACGTCAACACTATTTACATCGACCTTTACAGCGTGAAGAGTAAACTCTTCGTGGGGCGATCTCGAGTTTTGATGATGTTTCTGAACCATTCGGACTTGTATAGGCGATAAAAGTTTCAAAATGATTAAAGAAGACGCTGTTCCTGATTTTTCCGACACTCAATGCTAAAAGAAGCAAACTCCTCCGTCTAGATACATCTCGGAGAGAAGATAAAACAGCATATGAAAGGAGGATTCTGGAAAAGGAACTTCCCGCGTCACACCATCCCTGCAAGTTGCAAAAATGTCCTCCCTTATCGACGGAGATATAAGGCTGCATAGCGCCTACGTGCTAAAGGTGCCGATAACTTGGTCCTATCGACCATTAACTTCGCATCCATTTTCTTTAGCAGTTGGCTTTTTCACCTCCGCAATAGCTTCCTCTCCTCCCTCTGCTGTCATCGCTATCGGCTCCCAAGTCTCAAGTGTCTACAGTTTTTTCCTTATTTTTCCACCTCCGAGACGATTCCCAATTTAGAGATTGGCATCATATAGGTTTCGAAGGCTGTTATATAGACTTCACACTGGACATGCCAACTTTCTTAGTCGGATTTAATACTGGACCAAAAAGTTATAGTTTCTATTCTATACGTCGCCATGGCAATTGAGATGGAGTTTTTCTTAATTTAATTTCTTTGCTAAATTTTTCAAAACTTTGGTTTGTTTGTGCGCCAAATAATTTGACAAGTGAGGATTAAGAGGGTCGTTGAAAACTTAAAATTCACCAAATTGATTTTTTTAGGAAGAGTATGTATATCAAATTTGACTCCAGGACTTATTCATCACTGTATTTAGTATTGAGAGATCCTATCTTATCTGGATCTTATTTACTTATTATAATTTTTTCGCGTTTGAATTCATCTGAAATTCCAGCGATGAAAAAATAATGTTTTATTATATGTCTTATTATAATATATGCATTAAATAACATATGTTGAATAACGTTAGACTAATATACAATAGAGATTACTAATGAATAGTGAATGAATAGGTCTTCCAAAAATCCAGGGCCTTAATTTGTCAGCATTAGGTGAGTCAATTTTGCATAGTAATCCTATGTAGACAGATGACAATTTTTGTGTATATTATTGTCAACTATCACCGTAAAAATCAAAATAAAGTCTATGTTTTCATTATGTACTTTTTGATGAATGACAACTATTAATTTAATCTAAAACAATGTAGTTACTTTAAATTATCACCAAAATTCATTGAATTACATGGCATCATCTCCATTAGCTACCAATGATAAACTGAAGATTCATCCATAGGAATAATTTAATTTATAATAACAGATAGAATAGATGGATAGGTACTATTATGATCAGGGTAGAAATTTGGTTTCATTCACTACTGTCGATGGCTTCTTACCACATGTTTACATTTGAATCAATTGATTATATAATAGAAATAAATAATTACCGCAAATTTTTCGGTATATTTGATCATTCCATTATATAATACACGAGAAATGATGTAAATTTATTTTCATGAAACAGTTGAATATGATTTTATTTATTTCAATACTATCTAAGTATTCTACCAATTAGAAATTATGAGTATTTCACTTTGTTTCCATTCTCATCATATCCCGGGGCAATGAATAGATGAGTGAGTGGTTTGCCTATAAAGTGTTTCAAAACAAAAACGTCGCATTGACAGTTACGTTTTGGTGGTGGAATCACGGATTGATATACTATATATATATATATGCTCACAAAAAAAGAAAAACGAAATCTTACAAGCATATCCTAGGTATATTTTACTCACCACACATGACCTAATTCAGTCCTCTTAAAAACGAGAACACGGGCCCATGTTTTAAAAGCGTGAAAGGCACATTCCTGCCTCAACCTTTTTTTATGAATCCTCTTTTTCCAAAAAGATCCGTTTTTTTCCCCCCCACTCCCCAGTCACTTCCCCTCACTCCCCCCACCCCTTCGCTACCACTTTAAACTTCAATCCCAATCTCTGCACCTCAGGTCACCGTCGGCTAAGACCAATTACTCCACTGCTTCCTACCTTTCCAACTTCCACCAACTCCTCTTTATTCCATTTGCAGCACCAACACACGCACATCACACACACATCCACTTTTTAGGGAAGTTTGTGTCGTGCAGCAAAGTGGACATCACCTGGGGACACTTCAAAAGTCTAAAGGTTTTAGAAAAGAGAGAGCTAATATCCCCACGCAAAATAAAACAGTATATCGATGAAGATAAATTTAATAGGAATCTAAAGATTGGTGCTTTATTTATATTCATTTTATCGATACCTCGAGGAATTGATATTTTTTCTCGTGAAATAATAATAACTTTGAAATGAATTTCAACGCAATTAATTCTGAATCATCGTTCAGCTAGTTATTTACTCTATTGATTATCGAAGTAAACGTAAATAACATAAGAAATAAAAATGAATACAAATAAACAAATAGATCTATTTATTAAATTAGGTTTAATAGGGTAAAAACTTAATTTTCAACAATTCCTAGAGAGCACTGACCATCTAAAGATTTAACAAAAAAGATAATGTTAAGTTATAATTAAGATGAAATTTAAAGGTGGAGACAGATATCTGATAATCTTATGCTATATTTTTATTGGAAATGCTTAGAACTAATACGTTCTACAATGAATCTTTTTATAGAAGTAATAATTCTTAAATAATTGGGTATTTCGGTTATGCGATTAGCGTGCTTAATTAATAATATTTGTTTAAATAATTAAAAGTTTAGATATTTTTATGTAAAATTACGTAGAAATTTTTTGATAAATAATGCTAATTGCATCCATTTAGAATTATTTTACCTTTAACCCTAAACTGGTTAAATTTTCGATCCCAGTTCGTTTAAAGCAAGCGAGAGAAAACAACCTTAAGTAGCTAGGAGACATGTAGTTACATAATCCCCGCCAAAGAGCCAAAATGGCGTGACATCCAACCCGAACGCTCCCATTTAATCGAAATTCCCCTAAAAAACGAACGGATTCGCTTTCCTTCCGAGAACTTCCGGTAGCAAAGTTTTCCCCAAATATAAGGTTTAAAGCCGCGATTACGGGGCGTTCTAGTTTCCACAAAATCGATCGGATCATTATCCACACTCGCACATAATCGATTTGCCGTTTCATAAACCTTTCCGAAACTTTAAAGCGGACTCCAGTTTTATCACCCGCGTCCTCCACATCTGTGTGTGAATCCGGCCGTTTCTCTCGACACCAAGTTTCCCTCCGGTAATGATCACCTTGCCCGCGTTACATAAACCCTCCGTCTTTCCTCTCGCGTCCTATTTTTCCTAAAAAGAGCGTGGGCTTTATCTCCAATCTGCCTTTGCAGTCGTCAATGCGAACCGAAAAACCTCCCCTTCGTTGCACACACAAAGCATTTTCCCCTTGTTTTCGACTCCCCCACCTGCTTCTTAACAATGCCCTGGCGTATGGGAAAGGAGTATGAATTATCCCGAATCTTCTCGAGGGTTATTGAATGGAATTTGTCGGTGATGAAGAGTCGAAGGTTGGTAAGGTCCAA
This sequence comes from Pantala flavescens, assembly GCA_020796165.1. Taxonomy (NCBI): domain Eukaryota; kingdom Metazoa; phylum Arthropoda; class Insecta; order Odonata; family Libellulidae; genus Pantala; species Pantala flavescens. The sequence goes on along the minus strand of CM036878.1, from coordinate 6,397,151 downwards.
TTTTGACGAAAAATGCACGGGTTTTGAAATTTATTCGATCCAGAGTTGGGTCTCGGTGCCCGGACGCATCCTGACTCGCGTACCATTCAAGTTATTATAAGAGTTAGTAATCCTTTAATTGACATTTAAATAGTATTTTAACCATCGATGTTGGTTTAAAGATGATTATTCTGCGTCTATGAAAATTGGTGCGAAGAAACTAGGACTACAGAAAGAAATCTGACCCTACAAATGCATATATTCGTTATTCTTTTTCAGATGAGTTTGAAGAAGATTAATATCTTTATTTTATGAATACGGCTTTAAGATTTGTAAGCTCATATCATCAATTTTTTTTCCTTGAAAAGTTTTTCAGTTTGAGTATACGATGCGATTTCCTAGCTCATTCTCATCCCGTATGAACTACTAGAAGACCGCCTAAACTCCAACATCTTCTTCTTCTTTCGGGGGTTGAAAAATCTTACGGTCGGATTCCGTCGTCACCTTGCGAATTTAATGACACACGAAAAGTTTGTCTTTCTCCCGTTTCTATGGAAGCGGTTGAATCGAAGAGATTTACAGCCGAGAGTCGTACCCCACCTCTTAGCGAATGTTTGAAAAAAAAACATTACGAGAGGCTGATTAAAATGCGCCGAGACGGGTTTATTTTTCGCGTAACAAGAGGCGAGGGTAATAGGAAATTTTCGGCCTTTTTTAATTGGCGAAAATGGAATCGCCTCGCGGTGGACTTTTTTTCCCTACACATCCACCGCTGTTTCCCATACACGCCTCTTGCATCGATGCAAATCGAGACAAATTGCGAAAGAATCCTCAGGGATGTGTATCGCGTTATTGTTTTTTATTTCGGCGAATATAAACGAATTAGCAGCGGACGGACGATCTGCGACACGTATGACTTTTAGGGAAAAAAGAAAATAATATGAAACGAAGTAGCGAACATTTCTACTTCTTGTGCGGGACTCGAAAGATGAAGTAGCGAAGCGAACTTTGATTACCCTCGCTCTTTCAATTTGCCAGACGTCGAGTAGAGATATCGACTTAATTGAAACCTAAGTACGGAGCAAGAAAATAAAAGTAAAGAACTTCGAAATAGCGCCGGTCCGGCGCCGTAACTAGAGTCTTATAGAAATAAAGGTATTAAGAGCCATTTATCCGAGTATAAAAATCAATCTCTCCCTTTTTTTTAATCCTTACGAGGGTTGAAAAAGGAGTCTCGAATAAAAGTGACATCTTGCAGAGAAGTGACAGGAGACGACAAACGAAGAATCCTTTAACCGGGTATACACACGCCGTATTGCCCCCTCCTTCCACATCCATTTCCCGCGGTCCCAGGACAACCGATGACACCTCCATTCAAACCTCCACATTGAGGAGTGAGAGACAAAAGAAGAGTCATCAACGTGAAAGCCCTACTCAGCCATCTTTTCCCTCATCAGCGCCATCTTTTGCTAACTTTCCCGCTTTTCTTGTACCCCACGGCGAATAAGGAGCTCAGGCGTCTTATCCGTTGGATCGACGTCGCTAAGTAACGGTTAAGGACAAAATGACTGCCTATATATAGATTACGTTATACATTGTTCTTCTTCGTTAATAATTTCAATTTTTTATACGCCCTACTAATTTCTGTGTCCATAATATCATGTATGTTTTCTCTTGCTTTAATACTTCAGCTTGGAGGCTGGATACTCATGTTTGTCTCTTAATGAGACAGCTATTCTATCCTAGAGAAACAATTGATGTTATTTTCCAGAGTTATTTAATTATTATGCAATGGTTATTATTTATATCAATTTTGAAGAGATGGAATATAAGTTATTCAGTTATCTATATTTCATAGTCTTTGCTCCTTTCATTCATTTATTCCTTTCTTCTAATCTTTCATTTTTTCTTCTTTTCCCTCTCCCAAACGACAAGAGTTAAATTAAATACGAGTCATTTTATCTTAACTTCATATAGTTACCGCATTTATTATTATTATTCTAACCAACTGAACAATATGTGGGTACATAAGGCTGTTTCATATCTTGGTTTACAGTGAGACGAATATTAATTTACGACATTTTGACGCGTCTTGATATCTTTAGTTAAAACGCGAGAGTTGTGATCGTCGTTCAAGATGTAAGACCAATCAACTGCATGCTCGGAAGAACCTCTATCACATGATTTATTTTACGGAAAGCCGTACCACTACACCTTTGCATCATTCCGTGATATTTTAGCCCTCCTCACTTCATTGTTCGCCGTACATAATTTATCCTCGCCCGCCTTCTCTCCGTCTGTAAAGGGTGAGTCCTTCCGTGGATAGACGCATCAGAGGAAACACATGCAGAAACCGTAGTGAATGAGTATTAAAGTGTAAAAAGAGCGTTGAGGGGCATCGAGGCGCTTGGATAGCTACGCCACCTGCTCACTCTTTATCACGACCTCGTTCTCACGCTTACCCTTCATTACTCCGTGCACTCCACGCTCCTCTAATTCTCTTCTAATCGCTATGTCCTCACAAAGAGATCCTCCGTTAGAAATTCATCCAAGTCGATGGTCATTCGCTTCTGCATCCAAAGACTTTTACGTAAATAATGAATTCGTTTCTAAGTCATTCGTACTCTTAATTATTCTAAGGAAGAGAAATGGGTTTGAATTGGGGAGGTGCATCTAATAGAGATGTATGTGTTTTTTATGTATCGGATTATTTGCATTAAAGAAAAAGGAGTTTTAACGATCCTTTACCGCTATTGTAGTTTAGTTAATTCGAAAAATAATTTATCACATAAAGGATAAATATACTGAATATTCTCAAAGCTCAATAAAATTTAATACCACGCTAATTCGTGACTGATTCGATATAAATTACAGTAAAATAATACTCTTTCTCTTCCGAAAGATTTCATTTTTCAGCAATTTGATACTGTGTTAATTTAATTCGTATTACTATCACATTATTCATTCACAGTTAAAAATTTACTAAAGAAATACACTCCATAAAATATTCAGATATTATGTATATAGCAATCGTGTCTTGATAATATCAATAAATTGTATCAATTATATATTGACCTTAGCATATCATATCTTATTTAAAAACATGATTTATGATTGATCAAGTTAGTATATGATATTAGAATTTTTTATTTAAGATATTCCGTCATCTATATGATAATGTGTCGAAGAATTTAAACACGTCATATGCTGGACAAGTAAACTCTACTTATTATAAAATTGTAAATCATATGAATCCATGAATAAGAATTTTTAAAATATAAAACATCGACCTTATTGAACTTCAGAATAGAAGTAAAGGTAATAAAATGTAAAATTTTAAAATTTGTCTTCCATTTAGATACTAAAGTTGAAGAAACTATTGGTTTTGGAGGTAGAATAGTAACCTTTGAAAATCGTATCACTCTTATATTGTGTGGTATATTGTACAGTGAATATTCACCTTCCTTCTACCTTGGATATTTGAATATAGTAATATAAATTTCATTGTATATTCGGTTATTTCCATTATAAATTACCTCGTAAGGCCGGAAATAATTCTTATCAAACAAATTGTTTTTGACCTTTTTATAGACCTGATGAATGACAAAAATACCTCAGAATAATTCTAACAGTTATCACCAACACCAATCACCGACTTTCCATGTAACTCAGGCGAAGAATGGAGACAAACCCTTATTTCAAATACAACGAGGCGAATGCAAGGATAACAAGCGTAATGGATTTTTGTTGGCGGTTTAACACATAGTAGCCTTGGGCAATTATTTCACTGGGGTCCTTCGCTGTCAAAACACCTCTGTTCCACTTTTACGAAAGCGTCAAACATATAACAGTTGTCTACGGCAGCCCTGATTAAAATCGCCTCATTTTGTAGCGTTTGTTTGATGGATGAACGAGAGAGAATTCATTGGCGGAAATTCGCATGTACCAATGCATTCGTGACAACTTTTCGTCGCAAAATTTGGCAGTATGGACAAATTGCTCCAAAATGAATGAGATGAACGGATGTCTCTAAAAATTTTAACCTCCCGTTTTATTGTGGCGCTAAGTCATGCAGAGTATCAGATGACATCACTAATAAATCATTGTCGCTCACAATATTAAATGATTAATAAGGCAAATACAAATGTTCCGCGGTTTAGCAATTGTAAATTAATTCGCGATAACAAATATTGTCTGTCGATTGAATTGATGCGATTCCAAAGTCTCGCTTTGGGCAAACATTTTTAAGGTCCAAATTCGATACTATGGGTAAATATTAGAATTCATTACTTGTAACTACAAATTTTCACTTTAAACAACGATGCTTTAAACAATATGAAAATATTTTCCGAGAAATAATGCATACAATTATTATACAAGAGGAGAATTTGTCTCAACAATTTACAGAAATTTTATTCTAGGAATGTTTCACTAAAATCAATTGCAATAAAAGTTCATTTTTCGTTTGATATACTTAGTTCCTCGTTTAAGTCCATATTTATTCGTTCGAATGAAATAGGAAAACTTTATTAATCGCGCAACCTGAAACATAAAATAAAGTTGATCCAGGCGGTTAAAACTATATCATGAAATTTCGTTTCCATGATGTTGTGAGATGATCACCCTTTTAGACCTAGAAGATATTGAATTAACTAACTCCGGTCGGACGATTTTTTTGGCAATGGAATTTACATATAATAATGATACATAATCAAAAAAATTATATCGTTAGCTGTCTCAAAATATACAAAAAGGAACATTCTGCTGTTTACTTAACATTTTTACGGATATAATTTGAGTTAATCAATTGATAAGCCCTCTCTATAAAATGATAAACGAAATTACTATGATATTGCAAAATAGAAAAAAATTTTGAATTTCGATTCTTTATGTATATAAATACTGAACTTATTAAATTCCGATTACCAGCGTTCTCTCTAAAGATATTCTATAGCCTCATTCAATAGACAACTCTAAGTTTCAAGCGCATATTTTAAATAAAAAATGAATTGCGAATGTATTCATGATCAATTCTCCTTTATAAGCTAGAGTTTAAGATGGACCATCAATTTTACATTAATAATCGAATCGGAAACCCATTTGATTTGTTTAGATCTCGTGGTTTTCATCATCATAGCAAACGGTTCAAATTAACGACAAATGTACATTCAAACGCTCATATCTCCTTCGCAAACGTAAGGATCCTCAGAAGTAACACCACTTCATGAGAGTTAACGCAAAATTGAAGGAGTGATATGGGTGTCGTTCCATGGGAATAGGCGAAAGCAGGTGCGGGGGAGGCGCCAAGTGGATTCAAAAACGCACACCTGAAGAGTAACTAGGGAGATGAGGGTTTTCCCTCGGTGGATTTCGAAGATATGGAAACGACCCTGTCTCCGGACACATTCCAAGCACAAATTCTTCCCCTGCGACTCCCCTTCCTCCAATTTCCGTCTGCGCATAACTGAGCGACGACATTCATATCACTTTATTATGTCGTAAAGCAGAGACACAATCTTCGTCACGGAGCCGCCATAAATTAATTTGCGAGGACCTCTCGCGAGGGAGGGGAGTAGATAAGAATAAGGTCGTTATTTTTACATTCCTCCACGGAGGATGTGACGCCCCTTTTTATCCACTGTGAAGGGGCAGTCGGTGTTTCCTTGAGCTCTCAGTGGTTTCAATTAAAAAATGCCCCCGCTCGCTTCGCCGATGATAAAGTGGGAGTGTTTCAACTCCGACGGTTAATTGGGTTAAAATCGGTATGAATAGGGGAGAGAAAAAACTGATGTTTTATTTCTCCGACGAATGCCCTTTTCAGAAAGCGATCTGTGGAGCGCGAATTCTATGTTTTCGCCGTCGAATTAGATCGCCTCTTTTTTCGTTCGCGGAGAGCGTATTTACGGAAGCGATTTTACATGTATCGAGCGGCAACGAGGTAAAGCCAATTACGTCATTATCAAGTGGACTGATTACACCTTGAGGATACTAATTACAGATATTTCCTCTCTCTCTACGTCGAAACTATGTATATAAGGGCCTTATTATATATATAATATTTAAAACGAAACGTTATTTGTGGAGAAATTGATATTAAAAAACAGCGCGACAAACTTCTTATATATAAGTCTTATTAAATAATTTGGACTGAAGAGCTGTTGTTCCTGTTTTTATATCTGTACTTTATAAAGTTTGGAATTTAATTTGATTAAAATCTTTCAACCTTCAACTCGAACTTGTACATCTCTATGACCGAGAATGTGATTATGATTTTTGATGGATAAGACAAGGTGAATCAACTTTTTTATCTTTCATTTCGGTCCGTACCAAATATTCCAACTGTTTCGTCAAAATTTCGGTTTCAGACCAAATAAAAGTAATCGTCCACGGTTCGTAGTCACGGTGTTATAATTCCGCAAAAATGTAGGCGTTCGAAAGTGAGATCCCGAAACAGCTTCGCCGGGAAAAAAAATTACGCGCGACTCTGGAAATTTTATCCGCATACGAGAACCGAATTGAACAATTGCAGAGAGGAAGCAATTTATCCCGATTGGTGGAGCACATATCACTCCCGGTGAAATTTCACGGCGCAGGCAAATTCAATCTACGGATGATTACTGTGTGCGCCTGGAAGTTCTGGGGTGGCGTCGCATTCCGAATATATCCAGCGTGTGCCCGTCGCCAAGTTCCCTTGTTTCTCCAGAAATTAAATCCTCATCGAAGGAACACTGCGGGCGTTCCATTTGAAACACCAAAGTTACGCCGATATTCTTTCGTTTTTTTTCGAGTTGTTTACCCCTCAAAACAGGAATCGTCTAAGTCCAGAAGAGGGGAGAGAAAAATATTCAAATTAACTAAGGAATCGCTCGGGAGGATAATAAAAGGAAATCGGTGATGCGGAATTATGTGGGAGGTCTTCCTTCTCAAAAGATAATTGAAGTTCGTCTGAATAAACGCTTTCTCTCCCTAGTAATTGAAAGAGGTCAATCTGCGGAAATAAATTGAGCAAAACGAGAGGAGAATAAATAAAAGCACGAGTATAATAAATCGATTAAAAAAAACATCTTCTTTTGATCGCGATACCCTGAATTCCACCCCTTGAGAAAATAATTTTAATATTTACGAAAACGACTGTTTAGGTTCTATCTGGCTACTCGTTATACGTAAAAAGTTTTTCGTAAAATTTTTCACCCTTATTTTTAAAAAATTGCATTGCTCGGGGTGTTTAAGGGTTGGAACAGAAGTATATAAGAAAAGGTTTTGGAGGGGTTTAAAAAATAGGGTGGAGAAAATGGGTGAGAAAAGACATTAACCCTTATCCCTCTCCAACAAAAGAATTTAATCAAGGGTTCATCTTTCTTTCTCAAACTCATGTTCTTACCCTTTTCTCGTCCTAATCTTTCACTGTGTATCCCCTCTACCGAACCATTTCCACGACCGACTTTAATCAAAACTATTTTTCTCTCCCTTTTGAAAAGCTTCCTGTTGTCGCTATTCCTCCGTTTCTTCCTCAGACTTATTTAGGCCCTGGTCCGTCTCTTTTATTTCAGATACACTCCGTTTTCCCGTTGAATTTCTTCCCACTCACTGTTCTCGGGCGCTTCATATTAACCCGGTTCCGGAAACAAATCAAAATTTTAAAATCTCATCTTCCTTCGTTGTGTGCTCCAATGGACGCATTGACTCGACGAACGTAGCCTCTTCCTTTTCCTAATGGAAGGACGAGAACGTAGCATTCAAAGAAATTGGTATCATAGCTTCGACTTTAGATTCGTAATATGACGTGGAATCAATTCGAAATCGGATTTTTAGTCTCGAAATGCAATAGTAAAATTTCTACCGAAATAGATAAAGGTGCATAAAAATGATAGGAGGAATTGAGTTATTCATTCTATTATAATAAACCTAAGATGATCTCCGGTCGCATGAAAAATACATATATGTCATTCATTACTTAACAAGTTTGATTTTTAAGAGTAAAATATATCAATATTGTAAATGATAAATTGATGTTAGGAGGAACAATTATAATCTGGCAATTCAAACTCCTATAAATATAAAGTACTCATTTAATCATATTTTTTAAAATTACGCTTATATTTAAATTATAATGTTTGTATTTACTTATTTCGTCCTTGAGTAAATGGAATGATTAATATTTCACAGAAATAATAGCGAGCCTTAGGTATTCGCTTTTATATTATAATGCCCTAGAATTTGCTGCCTTTAACAGTGATTTTTAATGTATTAAAATAGAAATTAAGTAATTTTTATGTTTCATTAATGTGAGATATTTATTAGTTTTATGAAAGGCTCTAAAATTGCAGCCTGCAGGTATGCATTAAGTTTTCAACGATCACTCACGTATAGATATTTTATGTCAATTAAATTTATATATATATTTAATTGGCGTTTGGATCTAACTACCAATATTCGATAAAATGAAAAATTAATTGGAATCGATGAATCAACCTGAGTTCCTGGATACCAGGCACAAAAAACTTTGATTATTCTATGTTAACCAGATACGTAACTTTTTAAAAGTTTATAACTTTTCCTCATTAATTATAAGAATTTTTGAACGTTAGCTTTAACTTCGATTAAATTTATAAGATAATAATCTCATGTATAAGAATCAAAATGAAAACAGTCGAATTAAGTCGTTCCGTTAAGATATGATATATTCTCATTCTTGGTGTCAATAACACTTTGCTCATTTTGGTTCCTTTTTTTACAAATAATCATCTTGTTAAACCGACAGTTCTGTATATCCTTAATGAAAATTCTGCGAAACTTTGCCTTAAATCAAAATGTAAATTGATTCCACTGCGAACATGTGCCATGAGTGTTTTGTAACGTACTGTATCTGGCACTAAATTTGCATGTAAATCTAGTTACTTTGAATTGATGATATATTGTGCGAATTGTAATCTTGAACGACATTTGTTTCAACGAAATTTTGGGGAATTAGATCTCCGCTACCATGACAGAGAGAATCCAAATATTCTTCTTTTGCTTATCATGAGAATTTAATAAAGTCTCTGATGAATGAATGTGAATTACAAATTAAAAACCTTATTGCCATTATCTCCACCTAAAAGTTAATTGAAATTGCAAGAAATTATCTTCCTAAAATTTTAGGGTCCCTTACCCTTTGAGAAAACTAAACCTATCGACAGGGAAACTCATAGAAAATTTGTCTTCTATTAGAAATCCGTAATGGAAGTATTTATTCTGTTATAAGAAAAGTACACTAATATTTATGGAAGTTAGTTTTTAAGAATTAAAATATTTGTTGTAAGTGATTTTAATGCTTATCTTATGCTTGTTATTTAATTACACAAATCCGTTAGACACTTAGTTCACAAACTTCAGATTAATTCTGTATCCTCCGAAGTAACTTTATTCGTAGAGAAGTTAAACTGAAAGAAAGTAAAAGGAAAAGAAGTAAAAAGAAAATGGAAACAGAAATTTATGCACTAGAGTTAATTTTTATCATTTACTTTTACCTATCACTTACATAATTAGGTTCATAATTATATATTTCAGGCTAAAGAATTGAAGAAAAATCTTTGGAAATAATTAAATAATTTCCATATTTTTATTTAAGTTCATGTTTTTCCAATTTTAAGATATTACTGACTTCTGTTTCCTAGATGTACTTATAGATTGATTTATGATTTCCAAGATAAAAATTGGGAATTAATGACTAATATTAGGATTAAATAATAAATTAATAGTAATAGGTATTATTGAATGGACTTAGGAATGTCCCTGTAGCTTTTATAGAATATGGGATCTACTGCTTCTATCAATAAATCGATCGGATATTAAAGGATAATCCTAATGAGCTATAATTATGGATTATAATTTCGTTTCCATTTCTAAATACTTGTATATACTTCATTAAAATGTACCACCGACCCAACCTCAAATCAAAGCATAATCTTCGGCATATAATAATCAGCATGATAGTATAGGTCTTTTATAATATTTGTCTATTAATCGAAATCGCTTATCATTCAATTCCAGTTGATAGATAGGAGTCAATATCATTCACCTAACGAGTGCCAAATAGCCTGATATTTAAGCATCTCTAACATTGACGGCCTAAAATAAATGTCTCGTAAATGATCAGAATCCAGTTCTCCAATAAGTATCGAGGACCCCTACACTTAATCACCGAAAAACATTATGTGTGCCTGTGCCCTCGAAGATAAACAAGAGGCGATCGTGGGCGAACCTCGCCGCTCGGTGTACTACATGGGAATGGCGAAGCCTCCCGAATCCACCGCCAGGCGACTCCGTGCTCGGAGATATATACGAGGGAAGGGCATAAAGGTACGGGAAGAAATGGTGTGGGAGAAGAATAGAATGGGGGGGCGGAAGGGCTGAATGGGAAGAGGGGCGGTAGATGGGGATGCGACAGATGATAAATCAAGCACACTCGCCAAGTCACGAACACGCCAAGAAAGAAGGGAGGGGCGGATTGCAGGAAGAGTGGATCGGGAAGCTATAGAAAGAAGGGAAGAATACGAGGGGTAAAAGGATGAGGTTTTAGGAGGGAAAAAAAAGACGAAGTAATATTCAACGTAGGAGAGCAATATGAGGGGAAGGTTATGGGGGAGGGGATGTTGGCGATGCAAGGAGCAGTATTAATTTAAGGGAAAAGGTGAGGATTTTCGTGCTGAGATTCGGAGCAGATGTGCTTCAAAAGGAATTAAAGTTCTAGCATGAAGAGTTGATTAGGACAAGGTGGATTGAGAAAGCCCTTTCGAGATATTATTCGTGGAAATAAGCAAAAGAGTTCGCGAATATCGTGTTTAAACTTGAGGATTTATTTGGAGATGACTGCTTTACATGGAAATTGGGTGAAAAGAAGAGGTCTACGACTTAGTAGTGAGGCCAATTATAAACTTGCGAGATGGAATTCCCCAATTATCCCTCCGGGCTTCGGGGATAGGTATAGGCGTGTTTGTAATTTAATGAAGTTAATTAGGGGGTGAGGGATTGCTGAAAATCCGTTTTGCCATGATGCATTACGCTTCTGGATATTTTTGATTTATGATGCAAGTGATGGAAGTGCATCACCAAAGAATTTATTAAGTTTGGAAATTTACGTTTCCCTTAAATATTTGTCGAGAAGACGAATGAAATTATAAAATCTTAAATTTAACAAATTTTCACTCTTTCATTTGAAAATCTCAAACGAGTCAGGAGTGCGATTGAAAAGGAAATACCAAAAATACGAAGGAAAAACAATGAGAAAAAGTGATTTCAATATAAAGTGAATACTGTCAAGAGTTCCCTTGTGGAATGGTAACATACCGAGTAAATATACTCGTACTTTCCACAGATAAATTAAAATTATAAAGATTTTATCCGTGGAAAGAACGAAGATATTTATTCATAAACATGGTTTCAATTATAAATATATGATTTCATAGGAAAAGACGTAATATATCCCGCACTTTGCTTTTAAATGATAATAAATATATGATAAACATATAACCGACAACCAATCGAACGTTAAAAATTAATCCATGTTCAGTGATGATTTAGTGTTGCCAATCGAATGATTAAAAGATCATTCAATACTATTAATAAGAAAATACGTGCGTAAAATGGCTATATTGAATTTGAATCCAGGATCACAGCGTTTTTGGCCTGACAAGACCTCCCCTTAGCCATCGAGGCAGGCGGTTGTTTCACGACTAATGTAAACATCCTCAAACGAAAGTTACTAATCGCTAAGTACAGGTTAAGGAAACCTTCATTCGTTACGATTAATGCAGACAAAGAGAAGCGTTCCATTAACGTAATTCCCCTTAGAATATGCGCTCGTGGGGAAACATCTTCGTACGTCATTCTTGTCGGAGTTACGACTGATTCAAAACGCGAGGAATCAAACTAAAATGTCCCATCCGAAATTTCGGTTTGTAACAGTCCCCTCTCCTTCATCCGATAGGTAAACCGCCTATGGATGCTATTCATTCCGTAATGCGCGAATGGGAGAGTGTCTAATTAAGCGAGAGATTAATCCGAGGTAGTCGTTGCTAGGTTTCGCGCGGTTAACTCTCTCGTATTCCTGCTGCGATGTCGTCTAGATATCTCCCGGGACCTTAATATCTAACTGCCACTGACATTTTAATTGACGAGCGTGGACTAATGCACAACAAGGGAAACGTCGGAGGAAAGCATCCTGGGAGAAAGGGGATCGGGAAGAGAAAAAGGGATAAGGGATTTTATGGTAATGCGCTACTTCGTCGAGTCACTGGTTTAAGGTTTCAATGAGGAGGAATTGTGAATTCGTTAATTTTAAGTGGGTGGCGTAACTTAGCGAGGTTCTGGGGTGGAGATAACAGCTGATGTGATGATTAGGGGTTAATTAATGAGGCATTCATTACCTCATCCCCTCTCTCTCCCCCTGGAAGCAGATGATCGGTCTCCCTTTACACCCACCGAAGTTTACTCATAACGCGGGGAAGCAATTGGTTTAAAGTTTCGGCGCCGAGACAGTTTTCGGGGGTTCCTAAAACTTTGGATGGTTAATGTACGAGCAGATATGTGGGGCAAAAAATGGCGCGGTCAAAAAGTGCCATTTCCGCCTTTAAAACGCCTTTTGTTTTTGCGCCGTGGAAATGATTGCGGGTTGATGGCAGACTCGAGTTCTAATTGAACGGAAATGATTGATGCGTTGATGTCCACGGGATGGTCCGTTGGGAAGACACAAACTGTTTTCGGGAAATAAATCGAGAATTCATCGAACCCAAATATCCGATTGAAAGTCCTAAATTGAGCAATTCCGATTCATCACGTTAATTTCCGTTTCACTTCGAAAAATCAAATCGCTACCGATCTAATGTAAAAGACGTGATTCGTAGGTGTGATCGAATGTTTTCTAACTTAATATATTACTTTTATTCCATTTATATTCCTTATTTAGGAGGAAGTTTGTTTTGAGAAATCAGTTCTAACAAATATTATACCCAATCTTAGTTCTCCTCTATTGATTAAAATAACTCTTCTATATTAATTGGAGTAAAAGATAAGTCGCCAAATTCTTTACGTTAAGTGAATTAATATTTTCATCACCACAACTTATTAAACAAATTACATTTACGGCTACGAAGAGTTATAATTCCCCCGCGATTGAAAATATTTTTTCCTATTATATTCCATAAAAAGACTCCGCAATTCCCTGCATTGGATATAAATTGTTTCTCATATCCGGCAAATTGACGGACGTTATCCAAATGTTTGTAATTTTGAAAAATCTTTTAATTTAGATTTTCTGTTTCAATTATATTTCAAAATTACAATAATTCATTAAAATTAAATTTGCAAACTTGTGTTTGTCTGTGGTTTTTATTGTAGGTCATGTTGATTATATTTAAGAAGAATCTATAGCCTTTCCAAGAATCAGCTAATGAGGGATTTAACAAAACATGAGAGATGATAGATTAACGTAACCGTGTGATATGAAATAAGAAATTAAAATTACGCGAGAGTAACCGTTTATTAGTCCGTTATTAACCGTTTAGGAATAAACACTCATATCAAAAATCAAATTATTTTTTATGTCATCGATAGAATTCAATATAATCGATAGAACGTACGAATAACTTCAAATAAGCGAGGTATTTATTTTTCGTTGTGATAATATTAGTGAATGAAACAATAGGTTAATTCGTATTAAACTTTACGGATAGTATAATCAAACGATCCACCGATACTTTGCAATATAAAGTTGAAGAAAGAAGATTTAAATCTAAAATAAAATAAGTTTGTGTTCCTTGCAGGTTTAGAAAATATAAATCTAAATAAATTGAAGCAAGTTAAAAATACAAATCACACTTTTAATTTATTTTATATTTCTTTCCGCTATATGAATCTAGAGTATCTTGGGTTTATTTTAGAACATAATACTATTCCAGTTTATGGTCAGACAGTTAAATTGGATTGGTTAATTAAATCAATACTAGAAGGCGTGACTTCATGAAAAAGCCATAGTATAACGAAAATATATGTAATTTACACAGAAAATTTGATTAAATTGCGACCGGTTTCTTAATTTTTACAATTGAAGTATAACGTAAATTTGCGAAACCGGTCGCGATTAAATCAAATTTTCAAAGACTTTTTTATGCATTGGTTAATATTAGTATTATACGTTGGTAAGTGTAAAGCTGCTAAATATTGTAAGGAGACGGAAAACGACAAGTGTCGCATAAAAATAATACCATTATAACACGTATTTTATCAATTAGCGCATCAAAAATCTATGATCGCATATAATTCTGCGTGATTGATGTACTGAGTACGACGAAACAAAAGTAATCCTTTTTGTATTTGGGAATATTATTCATTGCGAATGGAACAAGTTGCTTGAGGGCGAAGGAAGGCGTGGATTTTGTCATGTGCAAACAAAGTACGGGACGACGGACAGAGATTAATCAATTTTGCGTGCGAAAATAAAAATATCTCATAAAAATTCAGAAGCCATCACTCATAAAACCGGCCACTTTCAAACAATGTCAAAATTCATTGCGAATAGACGACCGCAGGGTGGAAATAGCTGGAGATTCTATATCAATTACAATACATTTGCATAACTCCTGACTTACATCATAGTGCGGACTTTTTATCTTTCGAAACTCTAGGAACAGTTTCCTTCATTCTGTCATTTATCACTTTCCCATTTCACTTACTCATACTACAGCTTATTTTTGCTGTCATTTTTCTAATTCTATGTTTCCGTTTTAATTACGAATTTGATTTTTTTACTGAAAGGAACAAATATTTTTTAATATACTACTTTATTTCATTTATAATTATAGTAAATATAAAATCTATAAATTAATACCTCCACTTCTTTTCAACCATAAATATTATTGGTATTAATTGGTAGCAACATATTAAATGTGATTACCCTAATATTTTCATTCTTTCGTTTTGTATACTGTATTTTTCATTTAATAATTTTATACTACTTAGGATCTTGAATGTCGTATTTTTTATTATGTTAAAGACAAGATTGTTCACTGTTTTCAATTTAATTGATTTTTCCAAGTTATTACGATATTTTGCTTTTATATCACTAAGAATTTCACATTATTTAGAAGATTACAAACACAAACAAAAAATACAAACTTGAATACGTAATACTAGTTTCGCAAGCTGAAACCTCTAGGAATAAGATAGTTGACAAGGTATAGCTATAATTTCTTATTACGGCTTGAATTTCCATGGCAGTTATACGTATATCAATTATGAATCAATTATTGACACTCGTAGTATACTAATATTGTAATAAGTTAATCGGACTTATTTTCTTCCAAGATCGAATAGGAACGAAGTAATTTATATATCGTATATGAAAAGATAAGGGTCGGCATGAAAAAATGACAATCAAGTAATTATCATTAAGAAAAATTATTGAAATTTCAACGCTTAAGGCTTTGAAAACATGCAAGATTGAAGTTTCAATTTTCAAGTATTATAACCCTTGCACTTACTATGATGCTAAGTGAAGATATTTTAAAGTGAGCAAGGAAATACAGGAAAGGATGATTACAGCATAGATATAATTGTTTTCGAATTGAGGATATACACAGAAGTGAAGGATGTGAGTTCATAAAGATCGAGTTCTAAAAGTGAATTGGATTATCTTTGACGGAAATAAACGAGTAAAAGCAGCAAGATAAAACAGCACTGAAAATGAAAGATGATGGTTGAGGAACCAAGTCCCAAAGAAACATGAAAAGTGTGATTACATGATAGAAATGATACTAACGTGAGAGATGTGTAAAACAAAATTGGTTGTTGGCATTGGGGAATCGGCAACAAAAAATTTGTTAGAGTACAGGAAAAGTATAACTTACACGCTCCATTACTCAATGTTTTCATTAATTCGAGTTTAATAACACGACAGATGGTTCGGAGTTTCTAACTCAATCTCCTTTCTAAAATCGGAAGATATAATTTCCGTATATTATACTTCCGATGCTAGAAATAAATTTTTTAAATTTGGGATTCGTAATTTTATCGTGCGATCAAATTTTCGTCGCCAACTACAAATCTTGAAAAATACATATATAACGTTGTCAATTCAAAATAATTTTACGTATCAACACTACGATATAGCTCACTATGTTTTTCAAACTTTAACACGTTAGTTCGATAAATGATCTCGTTTCCTATGAACTATGACGGGAAAGAAAATTTCGAGCGTCAGTTGTGGTCTAAAGTTGTTTTGTTATGAAATTCTGACACAGGCACAGCCGGCTTGGACGAAGATTGAGTGTGTTCACATATGGTATAAAGAAAGGTGTGTGTATGGTGTATCGTACAATCATTATTTCAATTACAATTCAGTACTCATCAGGGCTCTCAAATTTAATTGGCGACTTAAAAAATTACAAGAGGTAACACAGATTCAAGTAGGGGAATGTTTGACATGGTAATTATCATCAACGTTATTGGAGACAGCAATCAATTTAATACCTCAATGATATTCGTTCTTGTAAATGCAAGTTTTATAGGATATTATTATTTCATTTACAGTGTTGATAAGAAATAAATAAGGTGGTAGTGTCAAATACCGTATTAATCAAATACTTGTGTACATACACGTTTAAAAGATAAATGGAACAAATTTCATGATCATGAAACTCATCAAAATAAAAAATATATCGTAAAGTACAAACATATGAAACTAATTTAACAAGATTCATAATATCACTTAGGTGTGTATCTTAAAACGGATTAATGTACTTTATTATACATGTTATTATATATTCACACACAAAAAATCCACAGCTTTATTTAACTTTTACCTCATTTTTCCAACATTATGTACATCTTACAGGTCAGTCGTCTTTAGTTTATTTATTCTTCCCTTCATTTGAGGAAAGGTATTGAATACCTCTTAAATTAAAACTTTCTAGTCCATTATGGCTCTATTTACGAAAGCAAATATCCAAACATAATTTCTTTTTACAAGCGTGAACGACATTTTAAGTTTTTGATATTAGAAAGTTAAAGAAATAAGTTTTAGAAATTATTTCTGAATAACTAACAGAATAACAGAAGTTTTTAGATTTTAATTCTATCCATCAAAACTATGAAAGTATACAAGCATTTAGAATATTTTTATTGTTTTCAACGAGATGTACATATTGCTTGGGACTATGTCGGAACAGATTCATTTTGGTAACTTATTTATATCATATGTGAAGTAGTTGCACTCGGTAATGTAGTATCTGAGCTGTTTACTTGCGAATGATATGTTTTCACAAGGAAATCGATTCATAAATTAAGAGAGTTTAAGTTTAGTATAGCAATAAATGATCATAGGTTACTTTTTCAGTGTTTTTAATTGTTTAAGTCTCACGTCTATCAATTTTCTGTTTATTTTCCGTAGAGAATGGTCGAGATTTTCGTTATAATTTTGAAAGTTTCGTTCAGACTATGACATACGTCATTTCAAAGATTTGCTGTACATTGGTTAACCTTGCACGGTGTGTTTCATGTGATATTGATGGTTAAATACGGTTAATCATGGCGTTCTATAAATGCATTAGAATCCACGGCTCGACATTTTATTGGGCAAAAGGTTGTCCTTGGGGATATGGCAGTGGTGACTGATCGTTCGATTTATCTTTCACATCATTATACCGATGAATCTCAGATTATAACCGTTGGTTGCCAATTTGATGCGTAATTATTGGCATATCTCCCACGGATTATAATTAAAACCTGCCGGAAGGTCTAATGAGGGCATTCCAACCTTTGACGGCTTATGTACGCTATCTAGAGAAATAACGACTATGACAAAACGAGACAATTGAAGCCGATATCGACAAGTTAATGCTCTTTGTCATTAATTCGCCAATTGAGATATAACCTTGAACGACCTAATGCGTAAATAGTATTTGCGTAATTAATTTAATCAACGTATTTCCTTCCTAAATCTATCCTTAAACGATATATTGTCATTTGTTTATCATCGCCTTGGATACATTTTCAATGGCGTATATCCAGAACGAATTATCTTTTATGAGGCGGGATTAAATTAGATGAATGCATGGATCAACTGTAGGATGGCTTCTGTAATGTTGTTCCAATTAGGACCTAAATATTGTCTCTAATATATTGAACCGATTATGCTGCAGTGGAAGTATGTATTACGTGTATGTATAAACAAATATTGAAAGGCTAGAAAATACTTTATACGAATATTGGTGATCATAAAAATTTAAGCATGAATTAATAAAGAGAAAAACTATCATGGTAAACAATTTTGTGATGAATTAATCTTATTCAATGACAAAATATTAAGGAAAAATATCATTAACGTTTTATTTCATATAGGCTATAAAATTTTTACGCTTGAATTATAACGTGAGGAGTTAGTTATGTTAAATTTAAAATCATATAAAATATATCGTACAAGAAATTCCTTAGGTAATCATTAAAAAATTTCAAACCTCCTCTGTATCGACCCTTAAAGTCGGTCATCTTTAAGCGGAAAATATGTGTAGAGACAGCGTTTCCTCGAAGAAAATTTCTCCTCATCCTTCAATTGAATTCATAGCCTCGCGATTTTATCTCGAGGAAAAATCTTCATTATTTTGACTCAAGAGCACTACTCAGAGCTCACTTAAGAAAACGCTACGGTAATTTTATTTACGTGTTAGTCTAGGACGTGATGAGAGAGAGACACGACCAGGAATACGCTCATACTCTCCTTTTTTCTGCCCCTCACCCATCGACCTACTCTCTTCATCCTCTTTCTTCTTCTCCACCTTCTTCTTTTTTTCCTGCGGGAATATTCCAGTGTAACGTCTTCGACAATGCATTCTTCAGCCTATTCACCCTTTTTTTCACGACATCGGCTCTAAGCAGAGGCACGAACGCTCGCATAATCAGAGACTGGAGGGCGCGGATCGAAGTGGGGGAAGAAAATGTACTTCTTTTGTGCAGCATTTTGTTCTCCCTCAGGTTCAAGATAATCGAACCCTATAAAGTGGAAACTGCATTTAAGGAATGTCAGCGTATGTTGAGAGGAAAGAAAAGGTTCTCATTTTTCCTTCCTTTTTATTATTTTTTTTTCAATGGCGGAGCCATTGTCTCATCGAAAGAAATGTCTGAAGGCGATTATCGGGCGCCCTGAGGATTTCGCTCGAGTCCTTCAAACTGAATTAACAGACTGAGGTTGGGATTTTTAAAAATATTTAAGGTTTTTTTTCATATGCACGCTCACGAAGGCTGTGATAGAAATGCGTTCCAGATATATTATATCGGACTGTCTACAAAGATCATTATCGCCTTAATTCTGCATATTATTATGTGTTTCAATTGATACAAGGGGCGGATTTTCAAGGTTTATATACTTGTCGAAAGAATTTAGCACTCCAGCTCTTTAGGAATCTTGTTTTATTCAAATTAGATCTTCGAAACTGTGTATAAGATATAATTACTTACGATTCGACAAGTTTTCTTGCTCTTTAAAAGTAATTCAAAAGAATCTTGGGTAGGCGTTGCTATAAATAAGGCCATGGGAATTCATATTGTTATCACTAATTCGTTGAAAATATGTATCCTTACAATTCACAGTGTTGATTGTAAAGGTTCCTAAAATTCGAATTCAAATGCATTGAAATTATGCATGAAGTGTTTCTATAATTTCTCTTTCACATGAGGAATTTCAAAGATAAAATCAGGATTGATGATTGCAACGCGAAAGAGCAAACGTAATAGTAAAAAATCATAGTTCAATTTCATTTAATTTTACTATTCTTTAACAGAAAAGTATGTATGGCTAAGAGTAATTTATGATTACATCACTATGAAGATTATCAGTTTACTGTGCTGGGATTCTCTCCTAATTTATCTAGTACCGAAGTGTAGATTCTATTTTAATTTAATTTCCATCATTTCTCAATGTAATTACCCGCAAATTCAGAAATGATATGAACATTTAGATTCTCTCAAAAAAAGGATGAGGTCTGAGTTAGGCCGTACTATAAGTTAAAACTGTCCGTTTCCAATTACACATCTCTTCTCAACAGAGGAAGTTATCATCAAAGTTTAATTCCGAAACAGTAATTAAAAGGACATTTATATGGCTTCTTTAAAAATCTAGCAAATTGCATTTAGTCAATTCCAAAATAACACCAGACAATAATTCAAACTGCTACGGAATGTTGAAATCATTTTCTCGGAGTAAAAACACTCATTGCAGTCTTGCGATGGGTGAAATATAAAAGGCGAGGAAAGAAAACCGATACAATACTAATGGCAGCTCTAAAGAAAAAGCAATCTTTCTTTTCGTTCGTAAAGGTATCGAGAACACCTACCTCGCCCTTAAAGATATGATCAAAAAAAACTCGGTAAACGGGCAACACAGGGGAATAACTTAACGGAAAACGTTTAAATCTGCCACACGTTTCCTCGAAAGGAATTTAGGAGAAGAGTGCGTTGCATTGGTCGGTTGAGAAATGGAATCGAGGCGTGGTTGGAAGCGATGTTGAGGGAATGAAGTGCTGCATTCGCGGGAGGAATTGTTAAGATAAATGAAGCATACGATCGGTTCGATAAAGAGCGCGAGAGAAAAAATTAATGGGGCAGCGACTGAAGATAAGAAGAAATGGAAATACGCGATTGAAAGATTGTGAGGAGAAGTTGATAGGAATTTAATAAAGATCGAAAACGAACATACAAAACTAAAGCTATACATTTCGAATAAAATTTAAATGTGTGTGAACCTATGATGTATTCAATTGGATTTCAGTTTTTTGGTTTACATTTGTCAGATGATTAACCTCTGGTAAATCAGTGCAATTCAGTGGTCCTCCTGTTTATTTGATATTATTTCAAAGAATGTGTACAACATTAATGTTGATACGATTGAACAAATTCGATTTCTGCCTAAATTATAATTTCTAATCTCGAAAATGTTCTTTCTCAAATATATTTTTGTCGATTTTCAGTTGATATTTTAGTGCCATGAATTTTTAGTAACCAATGGTTATATATTAGTTTATTTGACAAAAATATACAAGAGCTGAACTCTCAGGAAAATACGTGAACTATATATGTTAATATTTTCTTCAGCACCCTCCCATATGGTCTAGTGGCTAGGATATCTGGCTTTCACCCAGAAGGTCCGGGTTCGATTCCCGGTATGGGAAATAATTTTTAGGGGTCAAATCTAACAGTGGTCTAATTAGACTAAATTTCGCCATGATTCGATAAAGGCAATTTATTATTATTATTAAAAAAAACATTTTATTATTATTAATATTACCTAACGATAAGAATGAAAGAAGAGTATGTAACTACGTAATACCACTATCTTTGTGTAATTTTGAATCTAGGATCTAGAAATTTTAAAATACTAAGATATTAAAATAGAAAGTACATCAGTTCTATTAAATTATTAATGCTCAGAGATCTCTATATATATTTATGTCTGACAAAATTACAAGTATTCCCAAGGCCAGGTGGCAATCATTATTTAGGCTAACTTTCAGTTTCTGTGATTACTAAACTTGAGCAGAGACTTCAACGCTCGATGATTGTCACTAATGAAGCCAACCATAAGGAATCTTATTGCATTACATTCGACTGGTAGTCTCGATCAACGTGGATATATAAATAATATTTAATCTACTTTATTTAAATAACTCAATTCATTTGATAACAACGAACTTATTAATGGAGGATAACTGAATATTGAACAAGTATATTTTAAAATTTCTCACATGAAAATTTTATTTAAATGAATCCAAATGATTTGGCGATAAGCAAAACTTTGATAGAGAAGTGGATGGTAAGCAACAATTTTATCTGTATGAATATAATTCAATGATTACATATTATACCTCAGATAAGTTGATTTTTAAAGAATCACATTAGAGTTTCTGATTACGCATGTATAACAGGGTTCAGTTTTTTAAGGATGAATTTTATCACAAAGAAATAAATATTTGCGTATAAAAATGAAACTTAGATGTCGTTTTTTTGCAAAATGCGTCAATGATTTAACTCTAACAATAAAAGCGAAGCAACAATCTATTTAGCTGCTTATCATATGAATCTGACACAAAATCATGTAATTATTATCTCTCAAGTCATTTATTTTCTAGTGCATTGAAGTAAGTCATTCAAGAAGTAATATTCAGAATATCATCTTCTTTATAGTTTCCTAAAACCTTTTGAAGATATATTCTCAATACATAAATTTCTTAATGCACAATACTCAATCTAAAATTAAATCTAAAAAACTCATAAACTTTTATACAGTAAATTAGTACTTACACTTAATTTATAAAATCTTCAGCCATATCGTCCCATCAAGAACGGATTTTAAGCACGTTGCAAGATATTACTAAAAAAAATTCTAGAGAAATGAAACCAAGGGAACACATAATTATCTCACCTCCAAAAAAATCATAACTTTTTCATATCTCTCAAGACAAACCTTTGCATTAAGTAAGTAGGAACACAGGTCCGTAAAAATTATCAATATTATTTACGATGGTTTTTACTCTTTAATGACCAAAGTTTTTTAAGTGGCGTAAGAGAAGCACTCATTCAAAAATGTCTTCAGCCTTAACACTTGAAATATTCACGAAAAGATTGGAGCAGAGTATCTGTGTAACTACCTTATTGAACTTAAGCCAAGTTTGGCAAACTTTCCCGTCGAAGTGGGCGTCGTGGGTTTGAACAGCAGCGGAGTTTTGAGAGAAAATGCGATAGCATATGAAGGGAAAGAATAGAAATCAGAAAGGACGGGGAAAACATTGAGGTCTCTTGGAATACTAGCGCCGTCTTTTTTAAATAGGATTTAGTGGCTCCCTTTGTCTTCCGCACGCTTCCCTCTCTTCTATTTTGCGACCGAAAATACCTTACGTCGCACTTGCTCCTTCATATTTTTCCTCGTTATCCTCCATTTTATTTACTCTTTTTTTCCGTCTGGCTATTTATCTGCCATTCAACTCTTTCCTTTGGCATATTATATGCAAGTTTGAATGAATTGAAGAGTTAGCAAGCATATCAATGATTCATTATAAGAAATTATTACCAGTCATTGTTTACCAAATCAATATCTGTTTTAGATTTTATATGCGATTGATCAATTAACTGAATAGAATAAGGATTGAAAATTTTTAATTGCAATGGTAAATTAATTAATCAAAATATATAAATAAATATTCTGTTTCCTCAACTAAAATTTATGTAATTTACCTCATTAGCAAGTACGTAAATAAAGTATATTGTACGTAAATTCAAATTATAACAGTGTATAATTTCGTATGCCTAAGAGAATAATATTCGAAAGGAAAAGAAAGTAAATAAAATTTCTCATTTACGTATTCCCTTCCAGTTACTGATTTCATACTCAAACGTGTTTTGATGCTGTACTGCTCACCCAAATTTATCTGGATCATGCAGCGGAAATATAATGGTTATCTCTGTAGGCTACACTTATGTAGCTCCTTGAATATCATCCGCGCATCGTTAACTCGCCGAGAGTTATCTGATAATGAGATGCAAAATTCAAGACATATATTCCTTGCAGTTGAATGGTATAATATCCCTTGAGTTTTGGACGAATGAAAAATGCCTCGTATGTTTAAAAATACTGAATATAATCGAAAGTTCAATGTACTAAAATTAGGATCATAAACTGAATTAAAGATATATAATAAGTGGACACGTATTTGGAGGCATTCGCCCAAACCAACATGAAAGAGCCATTTCATTAGGTATGAACTTATAATATTATTATGGTAATATTTGACCTTAACAAAACGAAAGTATTTGAGAAAAATATTTCTCTGTGAAAATACTACTCGAATAATGTATGAATGTTGTTGATATCTGTAGCTAAAAGAGTAACGATATTCACGGATGTGTCAATAGAATA
The DNA here is from genome assembly GCA_020796165.1 of Pantala flavescens. NCBI lineage: Eukaryota > Metazoa > Arthropoda > Insecta > Odonata > Libellulidae > Pantala > Pantala flavescens. The sequence continues at coordinate 6,373,234 of CM036878.1, read as the reverse complement.
TTCGTGCACGGAAAGGAGGTGGTTCGCGAATAAACGAGGCCTCTAGCTTCCCCAAAGGGCAAACCGTGATTGATGTTTATGCGCGTTTAAAAAAAACCTAATGTATTCCGAACTTGGAAAATCTCTCGCAATAAAATCCTCCGGTTTTTAATCAATCCTCGGCACGTTGAAACCATCGTTCCCTTTGAAGCCACCGGCTTCTTTAGTGACGCATAGCCTCTGGAACATACCTTCCGTGTAACCCTACTCTCAAAATTTCTCTCCGTGTGCCCACTCCCACCGTCAGTGTTATCTTTTGATGGGAATAGCTTTGTGTCACACACTCAACGCTCGCTCGGATAACTACGTTCATATTCTCATCAACAAATCTATTCGAATTGCCTCCGAAGGCATCCTTAGGAACAAGAGGTCGTCTTTTGCCAGCGGCGCGGTTCCATACACACACACGTGCAGCAAGAGTGTTGGATGAACGCTCTGATGACGTGGAGTTGACGCAGCCTCGGTGAATTGCGTGGCTTCGGCGAGAATTGCTTAACCATTAGGATTGCAAAGTGGGGTAATTTATTCCTAGGGAAGCACGCGGACTCTCCGCATAGGGGATTATTTAATGTGGCCCTTATCGAATCTTCTCCTCGCTTAATGTTTTCCTTTGCGGGAAAGGGACGGGTTGAAACCATGAAGGGATTATGCCAGGAATCTCCGGGATGTTTTTTCCTCTGGAGGTAGAAATAGCGAAAGAGGGTTTTGTTACCAGGCTTTTCCGTGGATTCATGACTATTTTATGGAGATTCTATATTCCGATCCGAGGGAAGGAAATTAGGGCTGAATTTCTTCGGGTTTCCTTTCATTATTCGCATATTTATTTGGGAGATACCCGAGTCGGTCTAAATTGGGAGGTAGTGCTATCGCAACCTTTTGGCAAAATGTGTTTCTTTAAAAACTAAAATGCGAGCATTTGTGTTCTGCGACTAAAACTTGTGAATAAATAGATTCACAATCTAGGTTTGGTTCAAATATACTATATATAATATCTTATATTTTCACACAAAAGTAATAGAGATTATTTTTGTATTAATTTAATTTAGGAAAAAGTTCCTTCACAACTGATTTAGATTAATCGAAGTTTTTATTACGTCATTTAGTTGTATTTGCTATTGTATCGTTTGAATCTACTAATTTACGTTAAATCTTTGCGAACATATTCTCTTTGATTATAAGGGATGTACGTAATTATTCTTTTTAATGTTTAATGGCTTTTAAAATGAAACCATTCGATTCATAAATATTCACCCAATGCCACTATGTTATACTGCCTATCGATTAGCAATTTTATCGAAGATAAAGAAAAGTTTGTACCAACTTTTTTATAATACTACTGTTGGTTTGAAAGATTTTCTAAAGAATAATAAATTTATAAATTAAAATCTCATTTTGATTACTCTATCAAACGTTTATTTCCATTTTCAATTTATGGTATTCTAAAATATATATATAAGATCATGAAATACATCTAAGAATTAGCTCATTGATCCCAACAACAACGTAATTGATCGCCCAGTTAGCATCCGTATACATTCAAGAGAACGACAAATGACGATCGCATTTCTCGAGGACTCCTAACTTTCATTATTACAGGAAGCGCTTACGGAAGAGAGAGAGAAGAGGCCATCCTCCAAAACGTTCGTTAAGCCGCAAACCGCGAACAAATTTCCAAATAGCCAACTCACGCCTTGATCGCCGCAACTTATCGATGTTCGCGAGTGTTCGAGCGAACTCACCAAATCCCGGAGCCATTATTCCACAACTAAAACCGCAGGATCATTCCCTTCTCCGCCTAATTTCTCTCTCATTTAGTCGATCTTCATTTCCCCCGTCTTTTTCCGCAGACAGACATCGCTTCGGCTTTTACCCGTTGAGTGCCTCTGGCGACCCCAATTTAAAAGCCTTTCTTTTCCTTAATGGACCTCGAGGAGGTGAAGTGGTGAGAAGGCCAAGTGACGGGGCCTAGGCGAGGACGTAAACAAAGGTGCGAGGAACGTAATGTTATTTTTTTGTGTGAAAGGACACGACGCAATCTCCATGAATCGCGTGTATAAAAAAATATTGCGAGTGTTGGAAACTGAATGGAGAATCGATTCAGCGGGGTTTCATTTCCTTCTGAAGAGGTGGCTGAAGAAATGGGGGGAGTCGTTCGACGAAAGAATAACTGGTTTCCACTCGGTAAAAATGGTGGAGTTCCACTCGATTTTTTTTGTGGTGCTAAGAAAGTGCGTTAGGGCATTTACCTTCTCGTGTATTTGAGAACTCGTGCCAGAAGCAGTTCAGTTCGCTGGAGTCGGTCGCTTAAAATGCACTCGCTTTTTTTGGGATTCGAAATCGTACGATTCTTTAGGGAAAGAGATAACCGTTACGTTTGATTGGATGGGTCCAGAGAAGTCAAGATGAATAGATGGGAGAATATCTACATCTAAAAGCGAATCTCACGAACTTTAAGCAATGAAGAATTATAAATGAATTCGTTATAATACGATCATGGTATTATAGTCATCTTTGTTCAAACTGAATTTAGTTTAACATACCAGACTTTTTATCTCAAATTTTCTCTCCAAAAGTCAAGTTAGTAAAATCTAAATCAGTAAGCTCGAGATATAAATAGGTCTTTACCAGCTTAGAAATGATAATTTTTTCTGTAAACTTCTAAATAAGTATCGGCTATATTTTATGAGAAAAAAGCAGAACTTCCTCGGAGACTTCGATAATGGCTTCGGACAAAAAGGAATATTTTAGCTTTAATAAAAAGTACTTCAGTATTTTGGCCTTAAATAATAAATAGCAGTGAATTTTTTAACAAGCTATATTTATGTTCATTAATTTAGTAACAATATAATTGAAAAATACAAAAGCTATGCTCAATAAATTGAGGATAAGCAATTCAGAAATATAGTTCTCTTTCCTTTGTTCAAGTTTAATACGAGGTTTGATCCTACATTTTAAAATAAGATTAGAGGATAACAAATTACTATAATTCTATCTAAGATAGGAATTTAAATATCTATATTTAATAATCGGTGAATGATAAACATCTATAATTAACGATAATTATATTATATCATAAACTACTGATTACTAATCGCTAATTATAATATATATTATAAACTACTGACATATTAATCAATAAAATATAAATTTCATATAAAAATAAATTAAAAATAATAATCATAAACCCTTATTTTATAAACTAATTGAACATGAGCCTCTGTAAGGAAAGATATCGTTCGGAAAGTACAATAGGAATACCATAATTAAGGGAAATATAAAATAAAATGCATATACGTTCATGAAAATACCAATCACTAAAGTATTTAATTTTTCGTATATAAGTTATTTATTGAGAAACTTCATCAATCTGATCAAAACCCTGTGAAAACACTGATCCAATTCAAATTTATCTGTCATAAGCACAACTCTTTAAAGAAAAATGTGCATCTTCAAGAAAAATGTAGGAATATTGAATAACATAGTTTCCGGTTATGAAATAATGGTAGGTAAGTTATTAATCTTGCAGTATTCCTAAGACTGACTCCTCTTCACCATGTTCTATCATATTCCGCATTCCAAAAGCATCTCTCGCAATGAATGAACGCCTTTCGAGCACATATCTGCCTTTTGTCTCTCCCAAATTCAATTCATCATCCTCAGATCCTCCTTTTCATGCCAAAGGTATCCCTAACAACGCTCGCTTGCCACTCACTTAAGCCCGCGACGTTGTTGTAGGTTAACACTTGACGTGATGTTGTCTTATTGATTCCACGTCTTGCGCTGAGAAGATTGCAGATTATGATAATAGTGATGCCTAACGTGTGATTTTCGCTTTTGATGGCTCCATCTTTCGAGCGACGTCTGAAGCATCCGTTTAGCGCTCCAATTTCATATTGAGGGATATAGGGAATAACCCTTATTGGAGAGTTGAATGGAGTTGAAGTCCTTTGAGCACGAGAGAATGTTTTGGGTTTAAACTTTGCACTCTGCGCCCTAAATCGCGAGCTTAGATAGCTTTTTGTAGGAATTTGCGATCGAATTAGAAACATGAAATTAGGAGGAGGTATTCGTTGATATCAGTGATGTAATAATGCTATATGTATTCGTGCTTAAGTGCTAAAACCAGAACGCACTGCCGGTGTCTTCAACGTTGTTTTATATTTCTTTGATTTATGTGCAATATTTTCCCAATAAATATTATTACAAGGTTATATGAAGTTTCATTCGCATTAACTTTCAAAAAAATATAAAAATGAATTGCGAAATTTGAGTGAAATAATATATACATTGCGTCTCAGGATTGATATACTTATATGTCAGTAAAAAAGGAGTAACAAATAATGATTATTGACCGCCATAGAATATGAATTTACGTAATCGATTAAGCAGAGAATTTAATTGAAACAAGTTTAAGGGACTGTTCAAACAAGGTGACAATACTGTTGATAAGTTTCCCATTTGCAATTATATAAACAAAGGAAAATTTTGCACTAATAGTTCACGCGATAGAGTAATCCCAGGAATTAAATAGACGTCAAAATAGTATAACAGGACTAGGACTCGTAATCCAATATTTTCGCATTGCCGTTCGGTTGGTCTATCAATAAAAATATCTATATACAACATTAAAAATTATTCCTAAACAACTGTATGTTTTAGCAAGACAGCTCAATTGTTAGAGCAATCAATCGACAATATAAAGGTCAGGGTTCGATTCCTGGTCGTGAAGAATTTATTGTGCGTCTGTTTAAATACTAAATTTAATAACTTACTCCCCATTTGGCTGCAGCAAACGATTTAAATAACGTATTATATAGTTTTATAATGACAGAAAAATTGTTCGCAACCATTATCGATTAGATGAAATACGTTGTCTGACTTTTCGAATGAAATCGAAGAATATAAACAGAAAGACTAACTCAAACAACGATATTTGTCAGTTCTAGATAAAGAGTACGAATAGCAGCAGAAAGTAAATTTCAATCATATTCTTTCAAGATTCATAACACGAACGCGAGTCTCTTCTCAAAAATCGTAGGTAAATTCCATTACATCGCAATGATTCTGAGATATTGCGAGAACACTCCTCACTCCAAAAACTCCTAAATCGTTCATCATCTGATGATTTTCGAGGGAAGGGAAACCGCAGGAATCTTATTTGCGAAACGAATCAAAATTCCTGAGACGCGTTTCTGCTGAAATAACGTCTCACAATATTTCAGACAATTTCGGTCTCGATCAGAATTTAAGAAGGTGCTCCGAGAAATTTTCATTTTCTCTCGACGTAACGATGATTTCTTTTCCCCGGAGAGATACACATTCTTTTCCCGTTTCACTCCCAAAATCGGATATCTTTACATCTTCTTTTTGGCCCAATAACAACAGTCTTCTCTCTCCCATCCTCGTTTATCGCCCCTCTTTCCCTCCACGAAGTTATCTGCAGTCTTATATTTCGTCATAATGGACCGTGGAGTCTTTTGTCGGGTGAGGAATTGCACATAATGGCCGCGTTTCCTGCGAAGCTCCCGTACGTATTTCCGGTTCACCGGACCGGAAACGCGAAGATAAGAGTGGTGGAGGAGTTAAATCGAGGGGAGACGACGGCGGTGGAGGAGGGGAGGGATGCTGGTTGGAGGCGTAATGGTTGTCGGTGTGGTCGGATCCAAAAACGGAACGAGAAGAAGGCTTTTATTTACTTTACGAGAATTCAACCTCCAATTTTCGCTTGCACAGATAGGTTTGACCATCGACTCGTTCCCGAACGAATGGGGGATCTATAGAAATCGACCACGGGCTTAATCGGGATGAGCGGTGCAACGGCAGTACATATATTACATTTGGGGATAAAGGGATGTCGGCGAAGCTGAGTGTAATCGCTGTCGTCAAATTAAATCATTCGGCCAAAGTTTCATCCGTTCGAGGCGCACGATTTTGGACGCGTGAATAAACAGATATTATTAGCAACGATAATTCGATATCGTTGGAGATGAATCCGCATTCGATTTAATGATCGTTTGTAATGTCCGTGTTATTGGGAGATGTATAAATGAGGTACGTGAATAGGAATGTTTAAATGGGAATTCCTCATTTTGAGGTGGATTTTCCTATAAATTATGTTATACTACATAGCTATCCTTGGATTAAATAATACGAATTCGAATAAGAGATGGGTTGAAAACAATCCGTACCAATGTGTGGTTTGCTCTCTATTTTTAAAGCAATCAATTCGATCCCTTTCGTTTATTTATACGAATGAATTAAATTTGATTTAAGATAATCTTTTATTAGTCCTGATACCACCTGAAACATGCAGTAAAGGTTAAACAGAAGTGCAAAAAAGCAACGTAAATGGAACTCGAACCCACATAATGTGGCTCGCTCAAATTGAAGACGTTCTTAAGGAATTATTCACCCCTTTACTTAATAGTATCGATGTTAAATTAAATTAATGATACGGAAAGATATTCCATAAACTTCTTCTCTATCGATATCCGAAATTTAAGGGATTATTTATGAAATGTAATCGCTGATTCGATGCATGTCATGGAGAAGGGGGATGGACGAGAGATACGCAGTTAAGGGGAGGGAAAAAGTGCAGCGGGAATTAAGAGCGATTCTAGCAAGGATGGGAAAGTGAGGCCGGGAAATGGGGCCCCCGAAAGGGATAAGAAGTTTAATGTGGCGAGGAGAATTGTTAAACTCGCGGATGGAAGGGGGAAAGTAATTCAAACGATAAGGCGAGTTTTAAATCATCGAGAATTACAGGGCTCGGGAAATTGGAAAAAAGGAACGCGGATTTTGGGAAAGAAAAAGTACGAGCGAAATTCAGATGAGCGCACGTAAACTGATAATAAATTCGTTGATTATCGAATCGAACATTTTCAATTACAAGGAGCACTGGGACGAGAAAAATTATGTCCTCGGTGGTACGCGTGAGCTAGAACATCAACGAGTTTATTTTTCGATCCTCTGCGTGAATATTTTGCATTCGACGTAACGCCGATGAAAAGCGCTGTAACTCAGGATTCGCTCAAAATACTACTCCCTTATTTGACTCAATCTGGGCATTCGACTTTTTCGTGTGTGGAATTGTAGATTGTGTTAAGGATAATGAAGCACACGCACTCTCGTAGAAATGTATATCCCATTTTAATTTCGGGATATGAAAGCGTTACCAGCCGATACTGGTGAAGATGGATTTCAGATGGATGGACGTCATCTGTTAAATGAGATGTGGCCGATAAAAAGTAACGCGATGATATGTAAGCTTAGGAACCTTTATTAGGATAAGTATTTTATGAGAACAAATTATGGGAAGATAGTTATGGGAAAATGTCTATGAGTTCACAGGATCCGAATCGTTGGAATATTAAGATGAATAGCAATGAAAAGGCGATGTTTTTATGTACCCTTAGGGTTACCATAATTGCAGTCGAAGTAGGTAGCAACTAATGCTGGTAAGCATACAAATAATAAAATATAGTCAACATAGCTAATATTTTTGTCATTTTTCACAGGTACCTGGTCCAGTGGATGACAATTTTATTTTCATTACGTCTGATTCAATACAAAGAAGGTTGTTTCATCGTCATCTCGAACATCGATCTGGAGAACTCTTCTTTTGAGTTGCGAAGTTATTTATAACGTTGTAAATCAATCATTGTACTAAATATTGTTTTCATATGTTTTGATATGTATTGATTGAAATCTTTATGTTGCAATAAACCATTGATTTCCACCCTGTCCTAGTTATTTGTTACCCTTTTCATTCACTTGTATTCAGTTGTACTTCTATTGATTCTAAAACAGTATATAAAAATTATCAGTAATTCACTTATTGAATTAATTAGTCAACTTTTAACAATGAATAATGCAAATATACACCAAAAAGCTTATAAAACGGCCACTAAGAGCTCGTAATCATTATTAATACTTAAGAAATCAATATATAAACGAAAACTCTTATTATTCAGTAGGTAAAAAACTATACTTCGCGCACTTATACGGAATTCTGTGACGTATTAGGCGGCAATACGCAAATTCAAAACTGTTGCAATTGGAAGTCGTACAGATGTCACCCTACCTCAAACAGTACATGAGAAAAATTATTCTAATTAACTATTAAATAAAGAGCGATTTTAATGTTTTTATTTGCCCTAGATTAGTTGAAAGTATAAATCTAGCGAATCATTACACTAAAATACGTAATTTTAATACGCAAACGTCTCAGAACTAAGATTGATACCTTGGCCAGTATGCAGATGCCATAGCCTCCGTTGATTCATCGCGTTGAGTTATAATGCTGCTCATAACAGGAAGGTTCGTAAAATTTGCAATGCTGTGGGACCTACGGGGTACAACTGCACCCCTAGATTTACAGTAGGAGAATGATATTGGATAGGTATCAATAACACTATACATTATAAGATCCTAAATGATAATATACAGTACTGTGTTAATGATACTCTATAGATATCTTCTACTTAGTGTAAGTCTTGGGGTGTGTGTAGTGGGTGAGGGTTGTACTCCGTAGGTTAATAAGGGGAGGGGGGTGTACTGCGTAGGAGTAAGGAGGGGGTGCTACTCGTAGGTTAATAAGAGGGAAGGAGAATTAAATTTTTTTTTTTAAATAAATATATAAGTTTCGATTTCCTTATCTCTTCATCTCCTCCTACACATCTCCCCCCCCCTTGTAACCCCCCCCCTCTCTACTCTTCAACCCTTCCCCTACTCTCTTCTGTCTTACCGGAAACTAAGTCTGGACCAAGAAGAAGAACTCTATACTTAGAAATATTTTTACTTCTAAGTATATAGTTCTTCTTCTTGTCCTACAGCTTCCGGTAAGACAGAAGAGAGTAGAGGAAAAGTAGAAGAGTTGTTTTCTTCTACTCCCCCTCCCCTAACCTACAATTCCGCACCCGAGCTCTTTTCTATCGTTCTCGTATTTTCATCAATGCGATAAATCACCGGAGGCTATGCAAAGGATAGGGACAAGGAACTTCTAAGTTAAAGATTATACCAAATAGACAATTAATGCGCAATACATATGGTATTTATAGTATGGAATTGAATATGGAATCGAAATTCCCTTCAAATGAATATAATTTTATTCCTTAATTACTCTATATTGTTTATAAATCAATAAATAATAATCTTAACGGTGAGGTAATCTGTATAATGACATCTAGCGTGAAATGTGATACTGTTTGTGACGTCAGGAACAAGCGGTAGTATTCAAATATTGAATTTAGTTTAAATTTTAATTTATTGAGAACTGAATTCATTTCTAAGTTATAATTTTATATCTTTTGATACTTCAAAAATGTGAAAGTAAATTTTTGCAATTTTGATACTACAAATTGCAGGGAATTACGTAAAAATGAGCTTTATGTATTACGTTTGCAACTAGGTCTTTCAAAGAGGAATTAACGACAAATATTTAAATATTGGTTAAATTGATTGGGTAAATAAAACACTTAAGTTTGAAATATAAAAATATTTTATTTTATTATAACGAATACATTCAATAATTTATATTTAAAAATACAGAATAACATACATATATACACACACATTTTTATAAATTAAATTGCAATAAAATATAATTAATTACTATTGAATTTATTTATATACAATAACAATATTCGTACACAAACTAATACACCTTTATGCAGGGGTATTATTTACGACAAAATATTTACAATACATAACATATGAATAAACTTCAAGAAGGAAATCCAATAATATATTCTATACTAAAAGGAGTCATCAACAATGAATAACATAAAATAATGTATTTTTTCCACTCGAATTTAAGTTTTAACCCACGATTACTCAGTATCAAATTTACCACTCTTCGTTGTTGCTTCATCTACCATCATTTTTAAATTCACTTGAAACTTGCAGACAAATGTAAATACAAGTTCGAAGACTACCGATTACTGATTTTACACTGCAGAGATATTTTAAAAACGATCTCACGAACCCAAAAATTTCACTTTGCATGATTTATAACCAAATTTAGATGAGAGAACTCACTCAAGTGAGATCAAAAAATGCAGGAGACGAGATCTCCTATATAATCTGTACGTAAAAAGGGGCAAAGATTATGACGTCGCGATGCGTGGATAAGATAGGAGAAGAAAGAGATGCGTAATGGAAAGGAGGGCTACTAATGAGGATGGAAATAAAGCATTAAAAAAAGGATCCGTGAGAACCCTAGGGTTTGGGGTGGCCAGATAAGCGGATGAAAATAAGGAAAGAGCTTTTGACGATGTATTTGAAGAAAAATGAGGGCATGCGAAGGAGCGGTTGAAGGAGCTCTTCAGCGATTAAAATATGGATTCAGAATTACTTTACACTATTTCAAAGAGACTTTTATTACATATATCTCTTAGTTTTAAATATATATAAATTAGACGACGAAGCACATGATCCTGTACTTTTATAATCAAGATATCAACATGGTGAATAATTGTGGAAAGATCTAGAAAAGTTTAAACCACATTTGATATTATTTCTTTTCTTATTTACACTAACACCCTTTCAAGAATAGCTTCAATATAACCTATCAATACTACATGTTCAACGCTACATATATTAAAATTACTGTAGGATCATAAAATAAGTATTTGTTTACAACAACCATAAGACTGCCTCTTTTAATGCCATAGGCATGTGTATGGAATTAGGTTATCAGTTTAATATAAGGGAAATTAAGGATATTTACTACGTAGAGAGAAAGCTTACTTACTCTTTCACAGAATGAAACCTCATGTAAAAGAGAAGTAAAATATAGCTACTGGGACTCGAACCCAAGTCCCCCGCTAGTGGAACAGGTATCCTGAGCACTCTGCGTTTCACCCAGTGAAAAGCACACCGATGCTCGTGATAAGTAAAAAAAACCTATTCTTCCCGTATATTAAAGTTATTTTTAAGAGGAAGGCTCCTTAAGAATAAACTGATCTACCTTGTGGGTGGCTGCCTTCAAGAAGGGCCTCAGGTGGTGCCAAGGTGTGGAACATCGCCGCTCCAACGGCATCACGTTAAAATAGAAGAGGAACTGACCCGACATGGTGGTGTAGCGGTCAGCACACCTGCTTGGCAAGAGAGAAACTAGGGTTCAAGGTTATTAGTATTATTCACGATTATCAAATAAGTGCAAGGAACAAAAATATCCAAGTTTTTTATTCTTCTATTAATTTTACAGAAATATCATTTTTAATATTTTACTATTAGATAGAGTTTAGCTGAAAATATCATTCCAATACTGACAAATTTTGTCGATTTCTGATACAAAGAATTATGTAGAGCAAAATAAGAGAGAGCATTTCCATTCCTAAGAATGAAAAGAATAATTTATATTTTTAATTAAGTATTGTTTATGAAATGTAATGCTACACTATGAATATGTACGTGTTCGTATCGTATATAGTCGTAAGTAATCAAGAGAAGACGATATTGGTATAATCAATTTAAATATGACCTAAATAAAGGGGAAATACTTCATTCCTAATATCTAAGGTTGAAAACAACCTTTTAGTCGAAATCCAGCAGATAGCTATACATTGATACTCTTTTGAATGGGATTCATAAAATGGTAATTGAGAAAGGAAAGGTATTGTGTTTGTGCCTCTTTCCATACTTGTCTGTATGCGTTCATTGGTTATGTATTCATAAAATCTGTCAACTTTACTCTTGAACTTTCTGCAGTCATAAACTCAATTTCAGGACCACGAATCATACAAAAGATATTTTTTTCGCAATTTAGTATAAGACTTATAAAATAGAACTATTTGATATCTAAAATTGAATATTGGCGAGAAAATTCCACAAATGTAATCGAACATGAATCTAAAACGAATCATAATAAGCGCCGTTTAAATGAACAATATTTCGGAGTTACGATACGTAAGGCAAATGCTGCGTTTATGCACTCTTGTCTGCATTGAGAAACGACTAAAACGCAAATCAATCCCGCTTTGTTTTATAGACCGGAGAAAGCTTCTTCGGAAATAACTAAACGTACACTGGACCTATGACAATATTTTCCCAAAGTGAAATATTAGTCACTACGATGATGGAGATCTAAGGCACCGGCCGACGGTGAATCAGAAATACCTCTAATAAACAGCCATTTGGTTACCGTGACAAGATATATGGCTACGAATACGTCCTTTACTGGTTCCAGGATGTCATCTGGAGGAGGGGGGGGATGACGTTTATAGATTTTGGGGCCCCGGCGCCCCTGAACTTCCCAGCGGAGGATTCGATCTATGAGAGAAGCGAACCGGAAGTCGAGATTACGAAGCTAAAAGGGGAATAAATTGCCTCACACCGCTCTTTGTGCGAATCACCACGATGACACGATTTTATATATTCGACGCACGAGTTCGTGTGTAAGAGAACAATGCACAGATCAATACACGATATGGGTGTTTTCGAAAGACTGCATGCGGAAAGGTGAAAGTTTTTGTTGTGCTTACATGTATATATATTACACTGAGATACATTTTGGATGCATGGATGGAAGGACATTGCAGTTAGTTGATGAAAATATTGGATGGAGTTTATTGAGAAATGGATATAAAGAAAGTTGCAGTGATCAATTGGAACTTATTCTAGAAGCGTAATATGATTATGAGAAGATTTGATTAAAGTTCATTAAAATTCGTGACGTAATGAAATCCTTGGATGAATGACTTGTAGAATTTGTCAGTTTTTAATATCAGGAATGAGACCCGAACAGTAAAAGTTATTCATAATGATTTTCCTATTTTAACATAGTAATAAATATAACGTTCTGATGTTTATACCAATGAAGGAATGAAAATTAATAGCGATTTATTTAGATTTATGAGAGACCTTTTCTCTAGGAATAAATTCAGCAACTGGAACATTAAATTCAAGTTTTAATCCTAATTTATATTAAGCAAAATATAAAACTGTTATACTCAACAAAATATCTTATCTATCAACCAGAGGGTTGGAAATTTAGAACACATCCAAAGTCATGTTAAGTGACATTTTGAAACTGATTGAAACACAAAACTATTTAGCAGAAATTCGATTTCCTTTCTTCCGACTTTTCTGCAATGAATCGTTGAGGTTTTTATTAAAAGATTGTAATTATAACATTTTAAACTCGTTAAGTTCATTCTGCTCTTGGTACAGCTCATCAAATACTTTTAAACGAACGAAGCTTTTAAAAAGTTAATTGATATTTTGTATAATAGCTTTTAATCTCGGAGTGAAGTCTAATAATAGTCAATTTTGTCAATGCTCCCGGCAGAATAAGCTATCTGCGATTTAATTCTTCGTTCCAATTTTCATGATGAAGAGAAATTCTCGTTCTTTTGAGAGCTAAACTTTCCGCGAGTGTATGCTAAACTTTCTTGTAATTGGACATTCAATTCCACTTAGAACGGCCGAAGTCAAACTTTCTCCATAGATAGCCTTGATTCCCGTTAGAGAGATTGGAATTCGATAGAGACAACGATACGAATCTAACGCGACCCAAATGAGGTAGTAAACGCTGGAAAACAGAAGCCAACGTTAACTACTTTGGCAGCGAAAAACCCAAACAGCCTCCGTGAGAGATAAAATTGGAATTCACGCCCGGCTTCAGCCAACGCACCAAGTTTCTATGTCACGTAAAAGAGAATAGGCTGTTCATATCTAAGTAATGTGAACCGTGAATGCATGTATTATCTATGAAGGGTTTTTTGGTCGATGAAAAAAATGTCCACAACTGAAACACAAAAAATGTAAAACAACGGAGTTTAGTGAGTAAATCTTAAGTTAGAATAATAATCATGCTCAAAATTGATAAAATTACCATAATAAATTTCTCACTAAGAATCTACCATCCAAAAAGTTCTTAATTATTTATAATTTTATGATTATATGATTATCTATTATTAAGTATTTTACTTGGCTACTGGTTTCCTTTTATTGGTTTCTTCTTATATGTTTTGAAATAAATTCCCAGTACATATTCTCATTGTAATAGATGAGTGTCTGTTATTTTAAAATGTGTAATAGATCTTTCAGAGAATATTAATCTACTACACACGTTAATCCTCCATAAATTCCTTCTATTCAAATATGATTGGAATTCTTTCGAGTAATTTAAAGTAGTTAAACTTGAAATTCATATCATAATTGATGAATCGAACGTTGTTGGAAAGTATGTATAACAGTATTTTTCATTTCTGGCTTAACTTTAATTATCTTCTAACAGTCACTACTAATGATTAAAATATTAAATATTATTTTATAAAAATGGAACATTGGTATAAGAATTAAATTAAAGGAATAGTCTATGTCTTACTTCAACGTAGATTATTTTCTATCGACTTAATAATTTTAATTCCCTTCTAAGTTGATGAAAAGAAATTTATATGCCCTTTATATATTATCAGTTGACCAAAGTCGGTCAAAATTAGCTGCCCCTTATATTATTATTACAACTATCTCTTAAGAAGCACAAGTGTAAAAGATTTTATGTTGGCGATACTCTGCTCATTTTTCCGAAATAAAGAATTAAAATTTAAAATTTTACTGATTCATATCAATATTTTTCGGATAATAAAATTCCTCGAAATAAAAGTTTTATTCGTTCCGCTCTATTTAACAATCAAAACAGTTGAAACGCATCGCCAACTCTATATATTACTAATCCAATGACATTGATTTGATGCTATATAATTCGCTATCACTCGTTCAGTCACCGTGTTTATTTAATTTGGGTTAAACGTATAAAATTATTATCAAATATATTTATTGAACATAAATTATTTTACTGGATTATAAATATTTTCCTGGTAGAGAGGTCGCATATTGATAAACTCTGCGTATCCGCTCTAATAATTTATTTAGAACTATTTCAATAGCTGTAGCTTTTAAGCTTTACATTAATTGCTATGTTATTAATGCATTCTCTCAAGAGGTGTAAGAATTCAATTTCGGTAATTGGCATCCGTTTAACAGAGAGTCCGATAATCATAGATATATTCTCAAATAAGCTTCATCTGTGTAGTTCCATATGATCGTTATTCAATATTGTATAATTTTGCACCAATAAATATTTACTAGCAATTAATTAATGTTCCAGATAGAGAGAATTATAACCCAAATATCCAGATAGTATATCAACTATGGAAGATTATTTCTTCTAATATTTACAGCCATTTTCTTCGTCCATTTTATTCATCATAAAATAATTTTATTTTTATAGTATTGTGGACGCTCCATTTTAAATGTTATATTTTGTAAACAACAGGAAATTATCTATAAATGAGACATCTTTGAATATTCCTGTTATTACTGAACTTTCATAATGTATACAATCCAAGCCACAATAGGATTAGTTAGGAAAAATAATTAGTTCTAAATTAAGACGAACAATCAATATTAACCTATATATTCGCATTATTTATTAATATTAGTTCAAATAACTTAAACCCTTTGGTTTAATTTTAGCTCACATCGTTTTTTTAAATTGAAAGAGAAATATATTGTTATTGAGAAGCAGTATTCAAAGAATAAACATATTGTATCAACTATAAGGCTCGGAAAAACAATCCTGATGAGTCAAGATGTACGTAGATAATTTGATATGAAATGACATAGGATGAGATGTAACGAGTTAAGGTTTTACTATTCAGATGATATATGAGCCGATATTTCGAAAATAAATACGCTAAATTATTACTAAATAGTATTTGACAGTCTATAATTACAAGTTGTTAATGAAGATCAGATCTTGTAGGCTATCTTATTTTTCTGCGTGTACTTAGTAACATAGTGTTTATAGATACGGAATAATAATTGTTGATGAAGGTATCATTCAGCGAATAATATAAACGAGGCGCCATTTGCTTCAGAAGATCAAAAGCATCAATCCACTCCATTTATCGCTACGTCAATTCAGCATCGCTTTAACACCCATTTTTCCACAATTTTTATCTACGGATAGTTTCAACGTATCGCTTCCTTCCCTAACTTTCACTCGCGGAAAACATTATCACAACAAACAAAAATTTTCCCCGAAAATGAAAATGATCGAAGGGGAATTAATTTTCTTCCGAAATCGAAGCCACGGGAGAGACATCGGGGGTGGGGGTGGAGAAACATCCCCAAATAAAACAAATCACTCCTCCCTTCGCCCGCTCCAAAAAAAAATATTTATACACCGACTCGAATAATTTCCAAAAAACTTTCCGACTATAAAAAACGAATCGGAAAATATTCGGCGTTTTCACTTTTGAATCCGCACTTTTTTTTTCGCAGTTGTTCTCGATGTAGTTGAAGCGGAAAGAAAGAGCGGCAAATTGAAGCCACGATTATTTATCCGCGCATCACTCCCGCTAAGTGACGAAATGAAATATGACCAAAAGAGTTGATGGAGTGAAATTTGATGCCGCCTAAATGAGGAGGGGGACACCTGGTGTGGGGCTAAGCAACGGTGTGACGGAAGCCCGACGCCCATGAATTCGCGTCGCGGCGCCGACGGTGGCGTCTGATTAATCGATTGGGTGATTGATTAACGAGCCGATTGGGGGTACTTGGTGGGACCTTTCTACTCTTCTCTCTTATGGTAACTACGCGATCTTGGCTGGACGAGAGTTACAGCTCGCATAGTTTTCTCTCCACCCTCCATTCCTCCCTTGACTCTCTGTTTGAGCGAAACGGGGTAAAGAAGAGGAGTGGATTTGCGAGGAGAGCATTGTTTTCCAAGTGGTGCTAATTTGTTTGTCTACCATCCGAGTCGGGTGTGGGATGTGATTTCTCCTCTGGTTTTGATGACCTCTCTGTAACGTAGGATAAGTTTTCTAAACGGGAAAATATTACCTTGGGTATATAAAAATTTTATAGCATTTTTAAAGACAAGGTTCGACTTATTATATATTCCAATAGGATCATTATATGAATTCTATTAATGCTTATAATCCTCATACTTGGTAGGCTTAATTATATATAAAATTTCACTCTTATTTTATTAAGCACGATTAAGCCACGTGGGTTATTTAATTAACCACGAATATTAAAATAATTCCTCAGCTCTTTTACGGGAAGAGAATTTGAAAAGTATAGATATCCTGTACTATTTATGGCACCCTCAATGAATCACTATTTTATTTGATTCCTCACTTAAAATACCAAACGAGCCTGTCATTTAGATCGTAGTTAAACGGAATTTCTTCGATTGAAGTAAAAATAATGGAAACTATATAAAAATATATGCATAAAGACAGTTAAACAAGCTATACTTTCCCGAAATACTCCTGTCTTTAATGAGAAATACTTCCGCAAGTAAAATAAAAAAAGTCAGGAAGATCGGGAATTTTAAAACTTCTTGCAAACTAATTAGGTGAAATAATAAATTTCTGGGCAGAATTGCTTTCGAAAGCAAGCCGGATTCTCTTACTGCGTTCTAGCAATCTCCTCAAACTTGCCTCCAAATCTCTTCCTCTTCTTATTCACCTCTCCATAAACTTTCCCAATCTCCATTCCTCACAGCCCTCAAGTGTTTATCCTCTGGCGCCTTAAACGTTCATTTCAATCCGAACCTTCTCTGGACAGAAATTCGTCGCCTTGCATATTCAAGATCCTTTGGTCCGATGGAGGCAAGTGGATTAGCAGAGTTAGGGAAAGAAGATTTCCTGCGATGACGCAAATATCGAAGAGGAATGCTTAAAATCTAAAAGGATAAGATTCAAGATCACGCAATGGAAAATTGAATGGTTAAATGAAATTTATATATTACTTTCTTTACTTCCGTTTAATCTAAAAAGTGTCCTACATTTATTTATTTTAAGGGGTAGGCCTAGTTCTTTCTTGAATTTACATAGGTGGATAAGATATTAATCATAATTTACTTCTTAATATGATATCTGGTTTAACGTCTACGTAATTTTAAATAATGAAAGCATAATACTTCTGCGTTCACAAATATATTTAAAAATCAACGACCGATATCCAGTATTCCACGCATTGCAGTAATATTTTTATAAGCCTGACATATTGTCCTTTCACTGCTACATAAGGTGGAATAATTAAATTATATTCATATTAATTTAAGTTATATTAATTAGCTTCAGATTACAAATATATAGGACCAATCTTTACTTACACCTATTTTATACTTTCTGCATTGAAATTTAAAAGAATAATCTGACATAACTTAAATAACCATTAACGTTCTTATAAGATGGACTTCACACGTTTTATTTGTAGAAATTACATATTCGTTAGCTATTTTAATACGAATTTATTATAAACCGAACTAAGAACTACAGCCTGTCTGAACAGATAATATATGAGCTATCATAAAAAAGAATTCACTCGGATGCACAAAGTTCGTTCCCTTCCCAAGAGCGCACTCGATGGTGTATAACATTAATGCAGGATTGAATAGATTCATGGCTTAAGAACACCTCGGGTCAGAGAATGTTTGAGAGATTCGAATGACGTGGATTCCAGAGCTTAGAAGTTTGTGCGAGAGAAAGGGATAAGCGGTGGAATGGAGAGATACTTAGGAACGTTTGAAACGAGAGTCGTTGGAATCTCTATAATTGAATTCAGTATCATCACTAGGCGGTTGGAAGGAGATAGAAGGCCTAGCGCTACTCCCGAAAAGTGGAGAGAGGCGCCTCCGTCAAATGGTTGGCAAAGAAGGGAATTAATTGATCAAATTGGTAGAAGGAAATATACATACTGATACGCCAATCAAATGTATTCCATTGATATTTACATAAAGAACTTTTTTTTAAAGATTTTTTCAAGAGATGTTCTAAAGATAAAAGTTTTAGTAATTATAAGATGATTTTAATTACTACGTAGACTTTACGATGCTTAAAATTGCTATAAAATATTTTTAATTATCATGAAAAGTTATTTTCTTTGAGGTATTTTTTAATTTCTGTAACTGTTTTTGTGAAAGTCTCGCTAGCAACATAGTTAGACTAAAATCGTGTTCTTAAATAAAAGCCAAGAATTAAATTGAAACTATTCTTTGTATACTCTCATGAAAGCATAATATCCGAATTTAAAGTAACTTTATATAATAATGATTTATTAAAATCAGTTCAAAGATGTTTTTTAATTACTAGTATAACCCAGAGACAGTTACGAGGGTGATAATTTCTCACTGAATACGTTCTTCATTATTATTTATTGAGTATCTAATTAAATTTAAAATCAAGGTTTCCCTTTCTATATATAATTTGTTGACCTCTTTTTATTAGGTGATATAACCGCAAATAATAAAAGAGATTTAAAATTATACCTATTCTGTGCATTAATGAGTTCTATTTATTTTTATCCTATAAATTAATACAAGACTCCTTCATGATATTTGAAATAATACATCTTAATAGAAAAGTAATGAAAATTAAGTCAATTCCAGAATATATAGTTCTTTTATTGAATACACAATAAGAATTACTTTTTCTGAAACATTTATCTAGATTTCAATACCGGTTTATCTGCCGGAAATAACTAATAACTTGTCATAATTTCATTATAATTTTAATCATCTTTATAGCATTTGAATTGACCAACAAAAGTCTACAAGAAGTTTCTTTGAAAACTGGATTAAACAGATTCTATTATATTGAGAAAATATTTGCAATTGACCCGAATCGGCTTCCTAAACCTTGAAACGCCTCTAATCTTCATTACAACAATCCGCGAAATCGGACGATTTCAATTTTCGCAATTAATCTGAATTGAGGTATGAATGAGGATTCGCGAAGTGAATCCCGAGAGAATAATTCTGTTATTGCCCATATTGCATTCTCCGAAACACTCCAAATACCTTTGCGGTCGGTTTAAGGGGCTCTTCAATCAAAGCTGATAATTTGGAGAGGAAAAGGTCTCTAATTTGAAACCGCTTTGTTCGGTGATCCTAAACAATGACGACTTGACCCGTCAACGCGGCTTCTATTGCCTTCGTATGGTTTGATGATTTCGTTTTTAGAAACAAGTTCATGCTGGTTTCTAAACTATGAGGATATTCTGAAATTTCTATATCTCCTTCACAGCGATTTCAAAATTGAATATTACCCTATCAAAATCTACATTCACGTTTTATTATTCTTCAATGGTCAAAATGTATTCGGAAACACTTTTAAATATTGTACTTTTATTCTGATATATATCTTGATTTAAAATAACTCAATAAATATTTTAAATGCCTTTGTTAATAATATTATACTACTTATCTGCATAAAGAATGAATTCTTTACGTGCTATTCTCTGAGAACGAGATTTTTTAAAAACTCATTCACGAGCGATTTTTTAAAAACTCACCCGATATGCTTTTTAATAGTTCTATCTTAAATAATATTAAATCTAAGCTTGGTGAAAGGATTACACGTTTTTATATTTCTGTTTAATCTTTCTTGGATTCCAAATGAATGAGCTTATTATTTGAAAGTTTTTTTAATTACTAGAAATTCTATGATTATCAATCAATTTGACAAGTAATTGGATGTTATCTTAATCTTTTATTACACTATCCGAATGGGTGATTGGAAAAATTATTATATTTTACGGCTAAATTTCGTATACTCTAACATAAATTTTAATTTGTGAATTTGGAATTTTCTATTTTCCATAATATTATCTGCTATTTAAGTTTGATGCTTATTAAAAGTATTATGTTGACAAACAGATTCTTAAATTCCTTTCATGCAAATCATTTACTTGGCGTTATTCTCTCTGGGAGGTTATTATATGCAATTCTTAAAAGAATTGCTAGCATTCAGATAAGCGAGTATCCTCAATTTTCTTATCTCTCGGTTAAACAGCTTTAACCAGCGAGTTATGTACGCTTCGACTTCCTCTGCTGGAAAATACGCTCTGTACAATCGGTCTTAATACTTCTTTATCGGTTAAGAATTTAGGAGTTATCGATGCTATTCCGTGTCTATGAAAATAGTGGCTTAAAGTAGCGTGAAAGAATGAAGGGTGAGAATTGTTTTGAGGCCCAACAGAATCGACTTCTAAAACCGTGTTATTTTAATTAGGAATGTAATATATGATCTTCCTATAGACGCATTTGATGTAGCAAAAACGTATTTTCGTGAAGTATGACTCAGCATAAATGTACGTTCTACTATTTTTATCACAAATACTTTGTATGTTGGGTCTCTTATGTTGTTTAAGATTCCATATTTATAAAAGGGGAACTTCGATAATTTGAGTCCATTCATAGATATAGTTACAATTGATATACGTAAGAATAATTATGAGTCTAGTTCAACTTAGTGCATATCAAATTGAATAATGAAACGAAAGAATACTTATCTGCGTAAAATGAGAAGCAAAATTCAGGACAACAGTTGAACAGACTGCTCGGACACCAGGTGCCTGGAATGCTCCATTGCCGCGACTCGTATGCGTGCGCTATGCCGCTTAATGAGGAAGCGTACTTCCCCAAAGAGAGTTACTCTATTCTTCTTTTTTGAATAGTCTTGTACACAAAGAGTGAATCATAGTATTCAGTGGCAGTTATCGCTTTATCTTTCTGGTCCTGCTTATCTTTAGAATTTTGTGAAGTCATTTTTCGTTCTGTCTTCGGTAGTGTATCTCATATGAAGGTTTCATCAAATGGAACTCTCGCAAATAAGGAAAACAGCGGTCAAACAAGAACTTTGCTCTGTGAAGACAAGTGGTTTGATTTACAGTAAAGTATGAGTCAAGTTTGAATCGTTCACTTGAAATAATGAGAGGAGCACAATTTAGTGTTCAATTGGAAATATGCGAAAATATAATGATCTTTTGCAAGAAAGTTATATAAATATTGTTACCATGGTACTTTTCTTTATTTTTTATCACAGTTCCATCACGTCTCATAATTCTCGGCTCGTAAATTAGATAGTTTTTTCTTACAAGTGCTTTTGTTTATCTTTCTCTGTTGTTTCTTTTCTGTTCTACGAATGGCCGAAGTTACACTTTTCGGCATGCGTTGTTCGCAGTGAAGAATAGTGTTTCTATGTTCTTTTCATGGTTAGAATAATAAGATTTTGATCAAACTCATATCTTAAGATTTATTATTTAAAAATATTTAATATTACTGGAATGTTTTGTTAAAGGAGTTACTTGAACCAATATGAATAGATTGTTGTAATAGGTAATAATTCGTGATAGATTTTTTACCAATCTTTAGCATGTTCTTATAGGAAGTCCGGCCAAATATGATGGAATTTATTAGGGATATCTTAAAAGTTCTTTCTATTTTCTTTTACTGCCAATATAAAGTTGTATGAAAAAGATTTCTTTCGTGTAAGAATGATTCATTTTCGTTTCATGTCTTCGTATACTTACCTCATCATATCGTCTAGCTTCATTATTCTCCTCTGATCGTAGAAAACGGTTGATCTTATGAGTTATAGATACGACGTCAGTTGGCTTTTGCAGTTTCTTGCTTAGAAAAATTAATCTTTCAAAAATCCGTGATAATTGTAGTTCAGATACCAAGTGCCTCATAAGAAACTTTATCATATAAAGGAGCTGTTATTGAAAAAGGCACTATGAGCTGGTGACGACTGATTTTTGATATTTAATGAATATGTTACTTTTATGTAAGTTTACATAAGTAAGTCTTATATACATGTGTATGAATGATGTTGCACTGTAACTTAGTTTCTTTGAAAGGTTCTATTGAATATTCTTTTTGTTGAGTAAACTTTCGAAACAAGTGTGGATAGAAATTTGGCGGAGTTTGTAAAAAAGACATGATCTCAATTTATAATGTAAAAAAGTTTTTCTGGAAGTTTTCGAAATTGAATATCAGTCAATAAATCTTATTAATATTCAGCATCCAGCTTCCGATAATCGTCAACAAATTCTTCAGAATTTTTCGTCGAAGGGAAAGGGTTTGAATTTCAGAAATAAAAACACAATTGGTTTCTTTGAACAATGTCCATATTATATAATCCCACATACACGCATTGCGTTTTGTGAACCATTTTTATGTATGCATTCATGTATTTTTGTAGTATTATCATAATCATTATCATAATTATTATTAATATTATGTACACGGTACAATCATGGTTGTACACAATTACACGCACACCTCTGAAAAAAATGGAACACACACCTTTGCAGTGGGGCAAAAAAAAAGAGATCAAATATAATACTCTCTCAGTTTTGTCTCTTTCTCTGATCTGTCCACTTAAAAGAGCCGATAATTCATGCGACCGCCCCTGCCGCATCCAGCGCCGCGCTTCCGAATGTGGTCAACGAGCGAAGCACCGCTCTACACAAAATGGCGGTCTGTGACACGCCGCACGGAGGGAGGGGAAGGCAGGGGACAGCCAAAGTACTCTAATTTTCTCAGGTGGTCGATCACAGAGAAATCTCTCCCTCCGCCTCTTATCACACAGCAAAAGAGCGTAATCGACCATCGTGTTCACCACTTTTAGTAATTGCTCTCTATTCTCAGAGTGACCAACTTGGAACGTCTAGAGTTCCAATTCCTTCACCCAAATCTTTAAACTTCGTATCAAGCGACACACTCTTACTTTCTATTTATCTCCTTCTACACCCATCAACCAGACATCTCACTACCGATCCAAAACATTTTTCGAAAAACCTTTCTCGAAAGTAAAACGAAGATTACACATTAGCCTATGGTTATTGCTTTCTTTTATTGCAAGAAGCCTTTTTTTTAAGATTCTTACTTTGTCCAAAGTACCTTTTTCGGCTGTATTCAAAAGTGAGTTAAAATAGATTGGGCCGATTTCAACTTCAACCTCTTTTTTTTCGCATCGAACTATTTTGATCCCCCGTGGGCAAGAAATGGTATCAATGATAAGAAAAAAGGAATCTAAAAAATGAATCATGTCATGAGTCTTGGTCACTCCATTTGTTCTCCTTAATTACCCAACACCCGATAGTGGAGAAGAACGCTAAAATAAGGACGTTGTAAGACGGCGAATTCGTCCATCGGCATTACCTGACCTCAGTAGACATTAGGCTAAACAAAGAAATAACGAAAACAATTTGAAAGGAATCAATTGCATCGCAAAATGGGAAATTGGGAAATGAAAAAATATTAAGAGAATGAATTCAATGTGAGGGAACCGAGGGCTTAGGAAGTTCCTCGAGTTTTTTTATAAATAAACAGCGGGTCAAAATTTTTTAAAAAGCGGAATAGAAAACTTTATCGAGTGTTTCTCAATGATGCTAATCGTTGGTAGGGAGATATAGATCAAGGAATAAAAAAATTCTCACTTCATTCTAACTTCTCGAATTCGTAGTAACAAACATTATCATTTAACATTCGACTCCCAACGCTCTCTTTTATACATATCTATTCCTAAATTCTCGTTCTGCTCTCGTATCAATTGGCAGATATATTCTCTCCCAGGTTGATAACTCTTTCCGTGATGGCGAGATTGATCCTTTGGAGGCAGAGGGATAAAGTAATACTTATCGAACGAATATTGTATTGTTTTAGTCCGAATGGGAATGGAAGATGAAGTTTTGTAATGAGGTACTTGGAAAGCTGAGTGAAAAGGAAGTCAAAGGTTCGAAAAAATCTAAAAAATTCCAAAAAACAAAACGTCAGATCGTAAACCTACGCGTAAAAAAAATCATTTCGTCGAAGAAAACTTAACGCGGATTTTGAAATTTTGCAGCACTATCCAGAAGCGTATCGAAGTGACTGGTTACCCTGCAATCTCCATTTACGAAGGAAAGTAACTTCGCGCCCATTTGAAAGATGTTCACAAACGTTCAGTTTCGTCAGAAAGATTTAAAAACCCGAAAAAAGAAGAGATTTTTATTCGAAAAGCTACAGAAAAGCCTAAGTTGTGAATCGATGAATCCCACGTTTGCGGCTTTTAACGAATTACTCTTCACCTTCCGCATCAAAACATTAACTGAAACGATGGGCCATTTCGATTGTAAAACGAAAAACTATTTGACAGAAAGAGAAACAAAACTAATTTCGCCGAAGAAAATTCTTTCCTACTGAAGTTTATCAACTCTTTCCGTTATATTTTTTTCCGATTCAAGCTTTAGCTAACTCTCAGTACTCCATATTGTCACAAATCACATTTCAATGATGAGTAGTAGAGGGACTTCTATTATTATAAGGAGAAGGGGCTGGAAATCTAGTATGAGTCGAAACACCTCAACGAGAGGTCAAACTAACGCAAATTGGGAATTGCTCATTAAACTATAGAATTGGAAATAAATCGATAGAGTAAGATTCCTTTAGGGAATCACATCGGGGACTTATCAAACGAAATTAATAAATCGGACGCCAGCGCTAGAACGTAGTTTCCGCCGTTCTTACATTTCTCCTTTCATCTCAGCATTTCCCTAATAACTCAACTAAGTGACTCGCCCGTCACAAAAGTGATGACCCGAGCTGCGATCTTTACAACAAGAAAAAAACAACAATAATTAATAACATGTACAAACAAGTGGCATTACAATTGTAATGCTTGTAGTTGATTTGGCATGAACAAGATTACTCATTCAGGAGGAAATTATACTTGTCATAGAGAGATTCTACGAGAAAAATTACGGGAAATCGTTTCGTTTTAAGTATTCAAAATAATTAAGAAAACAGATCAACAATATTTAGTATAAAATAGGTGTATTAAGTATGGGCTAAAAAGTCCAAATTTACCGGTTTTCTCTCACCTAAAACCGCTGGTTGTTTTTATCTTACACACGTTTCGTGTCTTCTCTAATCAACATTAACTATCGCAAAAAAAGACGAAAACTAGCGCTCTACAGATAATTAATTGTGTTGGTTGCCGCACCGTATCGTTAAAAACCGCGGTACTCTTCTGTCCATTCGTCGAAACTAAACTGAACAACTGAATAAATTATCAGAGCTAAAGTGGCTTACATCTTGTGAGATGAACGACTAGGAGTTAGCATCTTTTTATGATGGCGAGTGACTCAAAAGAATGGTCAGAAGACGTATTTAATGGGCGGAAGTTAATTCAGAGACATCTTAGAAAATGGATAGCCCAAGTAAGAAAGGGATTGAGGATTCTGATTTGACGAATTCAGGTGAAACAGGGAAAAACTGCGTTAGTACGCAAGAATAGGAGGAAAATTGAGTGGAATGCCGGGAGGGGGGTTGGATGAAAAGATAATTATAGTGGTATGTTATCAAAGTGCAGGGAAATAGGCTAAGGTGACTGCTTTTCTGTCCCCTTCTAGGCCAATTTCGCTCTTAACCGATTTATTTTCAAATTGGCGACGACAAGGGAATCGGGCGAAAATTTTAAAGAGGGTAAAATTCAATTATAACTAATACCTGAGGTTAATTTCATGCTGATTGGAAATTAATCGAACGAATTAATAAGGTTACGGAAGCCTATGCACAGAAGTTTCCTTCGAAAATTCAATTTTAATGATGGCTTTTTTAATGGAGCAACTTTTTGAAATTCGTGAAAACTGAAAGAATACTCCAGCTGTTTCGTGGGTCTAAAATAGAAAAAGGCGTTTAGAAAATTACCTACTTTAAAATTCAACGACTCTGTAGCACTCTTTGTAAAACCTATGCCTCATACAAGCTGACAGGTGTACTTTACTGACTGATATGTGAAGTTTTTATTATACCATATTTATTTATCTTACATTCTACACAATGGCTGACTGTGCACGTAACTTTATTATTCTTAAAAAAGACTGCTCTTAAGTATGTTATAAAATATAGGGGGATTGTTGGTTGAAAAAGGGGGATTGTAGAATAGGAAAAGAGGTGTGATCTTTTTATTGGGAATTTAAAACGAAGGTGAGACGGGGTTAGGCCTGTATTAAAGGTGGATGTGGGACTTGGCCGACTAAAAACATGGCCGTCCTTCTGATTTCCACCGCGTGAGCAACGATCCTCCAAACTCTTTCGGAGTTTTTAAGCTTTCTTTTACGAAGCAAACTCGACATTCTAATGCAGCCATTTGTTCCAAAATACTAAGCGATTTGCTCAAAATATTTTTCGATATTTCCTAGCGATGCATCCTTGGTTAATCACGATATCTGTTTCTCGTGTGACAAACCTTTCCCTCTTACGAAAGCTAAATAAGTTGGGAAAACGGAAGATTAAAAGGAAACATTTCTTAACGATATTGCACATTCTTAATTGACAGCTTGGCTTCGAATACATCCGAAAGCCTCTCAATTTGGGGAGGAAGTGTTTCTATTATTAAAAGTACCAATCAAAGGCTCCGTAGTAATTTAGTTCATCCGAAGGAAACTAAGAAATGAGGAAAGGGGAATCAATTGGGTTGCTTTGGCTTTGAGGGGCAGAAAAAGGTAAAAAGCCCATGTCTCTCGAGAGGACAGTAAAGGGATAGATTAACCGCTCAGCTCTCGCGTACAAAAGGATAAAAACCCGAATGGAAAGAAAACAGTGCACTTGGGCGAACGAAAATTTTTAACTGGGAGAGCATTCTGAACGCGTCCCATAAGAGGAAAGGAGAGGGGGGATGACTTTATTGGAGGTGTCACCATCATTCTTTCAAAGAAGCCACTTTTAAATTTCTCTATCGCAATACCCGCGAGGCATTGCAGCGCTAAATAAACCGGCATGTGTGCACGACTTCTGATTTGTATTTTTTTACGAGGAAGAATTACACTCTTATCAATGGAATGAGTTCTTTTTTTTTTCTCCTGTTCCCTTTCGTTTTGTCCTACTCGCATTCCCCGATCGTATCTTCTCCGCACGGCAACCTAACTGTAATTCTATTTATTGTTTATTTTTCGTTTTTTCCGTAACAAAAGCTAGTAATTAAGGGTACTGAACGTAGAATATATATGAACACATATCATTAAAAGTCGTGAAGCGGTTGTATCGCTCGAATCACAGTTTGCAAATATTTTTCGCTTTCTTCATTTAAACATTTTTTCTTAAATTCGCCGGTTAAATAACTGCCCTATATTCATTTTTGTTCATTATTATGATACAATAGTTTTTTTTTACAGTTCTTGCCTTAATGATTTCCCCAAGTCAACCGAAACTCAAACTTCCTCAACTCAACGTCTGCTCGGATGACTGTCGCTCTTTGGTTCGAATTGGGGAATATAAAAGTGGCTCTTTTTGTATATATATTTATATATAATCAATTTCCTAGCCCATCTACGGAAGGTTTAAGGGTAGAGCAAAAAATGCATGAAAAATAGAAGATGGAACTGAACGAGAGAAAAAAATAATCTTTTCTTGAGAGGGTGGGAAAAGGTGTGGTTCTGGTGCTAAGGTTCTTTTTCCATTTGGTAGAAGGGTGCTATCATAGAGGTCACTCACTCACTACAGCAATATATATATTTATATATATTTATATTATATTATATGTACACATATGTATCACAACGTCTTCAATAATGGTATCTCATGCTTCCTTCAGTTTCCCCCTCCCGATCAAACAAAAAAAATTCCCATCATCGGTACGGCAGTGTACTCCTAATCTTAAAAAAATCCTTCCCTGTCCTTTGTATATATATATATAACATATATTATATGCACACAATGATATACAGGCCATGAAAAGGCTTGTGGTATCGGATTAGGTACACTCGGTCGCTCCTCGTTTTTTTTCCAGGAGAGGAGCGTAGGAGAAAGGCCAATATGATAATTTCAAAAACACAAACAATTTATACAAACATTACCATCAACGAGACTCATAGGCATAGTATCATATTAAAAACACACGCATTATTATCAGGCCCAAGAGCGAACAGGAATTATAGTGTAAGTAATTGTGTCCTCAATACATATAGTTTCCCCACTTGCAGTGTCATTGAACATGTATCAATAATCAAATTTGTAATTATGAATTTCTCGTGTCGTTTGACGGCTTTGAGGAGAACACGATGGCACACCAAAAGGTGAGGGGTAAAAACATCGATCGGCATGAATACCGGATGAGTTGAATAGCATTTTTAAGCAGAAACAAAATCGTAATGATAATCTGTAGTCGGGTCGGTCACCGTCAATAGGAACTTAAAAATATCTTCATAAATCCACTTTATGTGTAGTATACAAACAACTGCATAGTAACCATCATAACTAAGTAGTAACGGGAAATCAGTTTAAAACATCTTCGTGAAATGAACAGGGAGGGTAAAAAATAAATAAATCTAAAACGAGTCTACATAAGTAAAACATCGACATGCCTCGTCGTCCATCGTGCAATTCCGCACTCCCTTCTTTTCTGCGGGAGTCACACACTTCACTTTCATTTCCACACTCATTTTGGTCCTCTCACCCTGGGTGGAGAAGCTATCGTGTTATGAATTGGGTCCTTTTCGAGACACCCAAGTATTTCTTCGAGTTATTGCCGTGTCGAAACAAAACTGCCTTCTGTCTAAAAGTCTCAGTGGGTATTTCTAAGCTTTCTTGACACCGATAATGACCAGTTTACTTGGGATGCGTCAGCCACGTCCTCCGTAGGCTAATGCACATGGCTGCAAGCACTATCCGCTCCCTCGACTATGCGTAAACGTCACCATTTTGTATGCCTTTCTTTAACTTACAAAAACCACGCTCGCACCCAGGCAGAAAATTTTTTTTAACATGAATTCTTACAACTAATTCCACTATTACGATGTATGTATTACAACGCACATAAAAAAACACAAGCATACATTACTTATCTGTCACATGTTGTTTTGGTATTATTACTTCCTTTCATAACAAAGAGGTAACGATTTCTAGCAATTGTTTTACAGATAATAACATACATTTTACAGAATACCATATTGTAAACAGTACATCAACCACAGTAACACTTTTTAGATTAAACAGGATATATTTAACACAATACTTTCATGTTGATTTATCTCTTCATTTCTTTTTAAATATACTGCATGCCTACGAAGGAAGACATGCCCACGCTCGGACAATTTATTATTTTTTTTCATCATTTGTTTATAACTATGAGTGTTCATGTGTTCACCATGTTTCAGGCTATATATCATTAAATAGCATATGCGATATTCAATCGTGTCTTTTGTGTGTAATACATGTGTGTATTTTTGTGTGCTTGTATACATGTGTAGATAAGTCTGTTGTTCATATTTATATATACAAATATGGTAAAAGCCAAACGCTGATCGCTTCTCTTACTTTTTTTTTAATCTCCCAGTTGACACTCGTCTAGAGGGACGAATACCTCTCCCTCCGCCATCTCCTTAAAGATCTTTTGTCGGGGCCTCCGTAGTCGACAGATCGCTTTATTCAATGTGTGTAAACATTCACGAAAAGACACGTAACTCCACCGATATTCAGAGGGAAAAACACATCTCGCACTGCCCAAGAGGCTACACTGAGGGAAACGGTTAGCGTGTTTAAAATTTCTCATATGCACCCTGAAAAAGTAATTTTCCACATATATCCATATACATACATTAAATATTTTGCCTTAGTGCGATCAAAAAAGTTTTCACGAGTCGTGAGGCTGTTATACATTGGAGGTTTTGGTGTCGAACGTATTTAATTATAGTGAATTTATTTGTGAGCTGAGTACCTTAATAGTATCAGAGGAGAGAGTATAAACCTATATCCGTGAGCGTGAATTTAAGAAAATGGCGTGATTAGTGATTTTTTTAGATTAAAAGGGTATGAGGTCAAATGTTAAATTTTTCAATTCCCTTTCCCAAGTGCACCTATATATGTTTATATTTATATACGTAGCCACAAACTTACATTTTCACACGAGTGTATACATATTTTTTTTTTAGAAGATTACATTTACACACTGAAAAGGTGTATACTAAATGTGAGCAGAAGTCCAACACATGCATTCCCAAAGGAGACCTACGCCCTGCCTTCAGTAACTCTCCTTATCGTCTCTTACAAACCCAGTTCCAGCGGATGGGCCAGAGATAGACCCATCCGTAATAAATATATATATTTATATATGTATTATTTTAAGTACGACATCCCAAATTTCTAAGAAAAATCACACAATTTACACATTACGAATGGTTGTATGTATGTACAGGCTTTTTTTTAATGCAGTTTCTTGTTAAAGATACGAGTTAATGTACAGCACAGTTAAAAAAATCGCATCCATTACGTCTTGTATTGAACAGTCACGAATAGCTAGCTGTCTAAGTTAAATATCATAGAAGCTCGAGTGTTTCTTAAAAGATATTCACACTAATACAGAGGCCCATGACGATCACAAAAATAGTATTTTTTAAATAATTGAATTGGATGCTCCATGGATTCATTTCATATCAAATTGGTGTAGCTTGAGGAGGATACAACATCATCATATCCATATAATTAATTTAAACTACCATATTTACGAAGGGAGAGGAGGGTCTACAGAGCCGAAGCGTACCGTAGAGTCCAAGTTATTGCTTTTAATGTTCAGTCAATACACACTAGAGATTACATAAAATTCCATGTAATGTGTTTGGATGTATACATTTATATACACAAATTTATGCATTATAGTCACGTAAAGCAGAGCCAAAAAGCCGAGAGTGATTAGCAAAGAAATAGAAGAACAATAAGACATAAGCGATCAACGTTCGGCTCTTTTCACACACTCGAAATATACGAGCAAAATGTTGGATTGTTTTTACATTTCATGGCCCAACCACAATATCGATAATAATCATTTTTTACACATCTTAAAAAGAAACAATTAGTACAGGCTTCACCTCAATTTTCAACAATTTCATGGTATCAAAATACAGGTTTAATTAAAATTACTTGTGATATTTATAGTGTATTGCTCTTCGCATTGCCTAATGGTAAAAATATGCCTACCACAGAGAAAACGAGTAAAAAAAAAATCAAACACATCAATGAAAAGAGCTATTATTCACACACATATACGCTTAAAAACGCCTCTGATTGGAGTCTGTTTTTATGTATTATTTTAAAGCACGCTTCAGGGCCGTGTGAACCACCTTAACACGCGAGGTGACAGACAACACGCCAGTCTTTTTTTTACATCAGAGGAAGTCCCGTGGTCAAAAACTTGTAGCAGTCGTGATTAGCAATAATTTAAAAATATATATATGTATAAACCAACAGAACGCAATACAAATTTTCATAAACATGATCTCAACTATTATCTCTCTTCCCTATATCTTTTACGGAAACCCAAAAAGTTTCCAAGTCCCTGATTTGCAAAATACTCATCACGAATTAGGTTTTTGACAAATATTGCTTGCAGTCGTCATCTATCTCTTTATATCGCACTAATTTAGACTAATTTGAGGACTCACAAAAAACCTTGGAGAGAAACAATATTTCACAATACAGAAAATACCTCTTATTCAAGAAATACAAATAAAAGACTCACGATATTTTAGAGAGAAAAATAGGAAACTTCGAGGTCCTTCCCAGAGGACGAAAACGTGTCCTCAAAGAAGGCTACCTAATATCAATAAAATTACAATACAAAAGAACATAACAATATGGTTTGTAATAGGACACTTGCTTTTTTGTGTATACATATAAATATATGTATATAGATATATTCAATTTTTACTACCGACAAAGTACCTGCCGTTTTCACTAAAGATTGATCTCCTCATGTTTACCACTTAGTCTTTTACTTTATTGGATCGAGAGCAAACTCTCCAAATAACAAATGCTTCTATGGGTCGAACTTATTACTATTTCACCTTCCTCGTTCATTCCTCGTTATTTTTGTACTGAGGTCTTTTTTCAGTTATCGAAATCATATTCTTTCCAAGCAATCGATAACAGCAACACCCGAAATGAAATTAACTTTATATCGAGACGTCGGCCATCAACAGCGAAGACGACGATTGGCTAACACAAAGAAACAGTATCAAAAGCGACGGCAATCAAAAAAAGCAACCATGTGAACATTCATTTCATACATCAAACCCATCGATTTCAACGAGAAAATACTTCCTAAAAGAAAGATAAACGAAGAAAATAATGCTGGAAGAGGCGACCACCTATTCACACATGCATTCTCTCCCCCTACCTCTCTCTCTACTGTTTCCAACGGTCTAAATTAAGCTGCTATGGTTACCGTTTGTAACGCACACTTTGCTGATGAGCTTTCCCGGATTAGGAAACTCTAAAATAAGGCTACTGTTGCCTGGTAACTTTCTTTGAGCACAGATACGCAGAGGTAACGGGGAAATGATTCAACAAACGTACGAGTTCACAGCTGAAGATACACCTGGAATATTGAAGCACACTCTTATGTTTCTAACCTTCGGAATATAGGCTACTATTATCGGATGGGAGGAGCATGAGGGTGTGTGGTCTTAGATTTTTCTCAAAAATTTCAAAGAAAAATTCGAATTTTTTATTATCTTTGTTTCCCGTAAAAAAAACTACCCTGGAGTATTTTTTGACGTGGCTGTTTGAATTTTTGTCTAAATAGTGACTCGGAATACGACCAAGCGATCGCTTTTTGGAAGATATATATATCGTCTCAATTATGATGATACACTCAATCTGAGCCACGAGCGTTTTGATAGAAGACGAACTTCTAACTTTTCAAAGGTTAAATTTCGCATAAAAGAGAGACTTAAAGTTCTCTCCATAACCTTTAAAACCCTCTTGCTCGCTCTCTTGGTTATATTATTTTTATGTTGCCTTCAGATCACTGATGGCGAACAAGGAAAAGACACATTGAATATTATTCACGTCATTTGTTATGACTCCGTTTTGATCACTCGACTACACTCGTTGACAAAGTGATAAAATGATTCACTATATATATATAAACATTTTCACTTACAAGGTAAATATTTCAATAGTTTCATGCTAAAACACTATCAGTTGAATACTACATTATGTTAACAGCAATGTATGTTTTACGTGTAAATGTATGTGTGTGTGTGTCCGTGTATAATGTTTGCGTGTGTATTTTTTTAATTTTCCTCGAAGGAGTAATGTTATTCAGCTACGCATAATATAATCCGTTTATCATATTCCATGACTCATGAAAACATTCACAATTATATTTATATACAAATGCAAAAGAAGATTAAAATATATTTTATGTTTATATGTTGAGCTTAGTTCGGAGTGAACATTGCTCAGGTTAGATATTGTTCGCATATTCACTGCGATACGTTATTGACTAAAGAAAAATCAATACTTCCAAGACGCTATATATAGAAGTAGGACAAGATAAGCCATGAAAAGTATGCAGAGCTTATAAATTACTTATCGTTAGAATCTGAAAACACTTAAAACTGGAGAAGAAAAAAATACTAATCACAAATAAAAATAAGATGAAAATCTAAAAACAAATCCGACCAATGGCAAAATGAGAAAACAACAAGGACGCTCACTCGAAATTATTCAAATAGTTTGCAGAATGGGAGGTAATATTCTTTTAATAAGCTGTGAAATTGCAATAAAAGCTTTAACATTCCTCCATAACATTGGTCCATAATATAAATAGTGAAGAGGTTAGCACTTCGTTTGTTTTTCTGTTATACCCTGTACTTTTGTCGTAATTCCTTAACAACATATAATTAAGTTTAAGAAGACGCAAGAAAAAAACAAATCCAATACAAATATTCGAAGCATCAAGTTGGAAGATTTTTTCATGGAATCCGGTCTTCATCGCATTGAAATAGGCACACGAAGCTCGTAACACCGCGTCTTCTCGCAAAATCATACTCTTACTCGATTTGCATCGAAATAACCCAGGCAAGCAGCGGATTAAAATCCATCTAACACTACAAACAGGAAGATAAATAGAGGCCCATGAGCCTGCTGGCATTCTCTGAACTATTGGAAAACGCAGTGTGCCTATCCGTGAGACGAAAATATCCATCGCAAAGAACGTGATAGAAGCACGATGGAATGCGTGAACGACGGATCCAGCCGAGAAAATCAACAAAAGACACTCGAAAAAATTTTCAACAGTCGACCGGAATACCACATATTTCAGATTTTTATCATAAGCTGTATAAACTTTAGCTGCTAAGCGACTGGAATAAATCGACCCGACGAGGGTTGTTATCAGTTTTCTTAGAAAAAGTTTGGAGGTCCCCCTCAAGACTAGACCTTCAAAGCTGTTATTATGGCATTTAATGTTCTCACGACAGCGTAAGAGCCAAGGCATGCACGTAAGTGAATGATTCGCTTAAATATTAAAGCTATAGAAATAGTAGTAAGGGGAGAGACCATGCTCGCAAGATTATACAACAAATATTTAAGAATTAAAAAAAAAGATAATAATAAGTCAACAATGACAAGGGGTGAAAGTGACCTCAGAAAGAACGCAGGCACGTTAACTTCAGAAGACACTTATAAATGACACCCACAGATAACATGTACATCCACTCGTTTGAGCGAGCTCGCAGGATCGTCATGGAAGCCGAAACACGCACATAAATAACCGCCTCGGTGGAAACCATGGTGACTTCTCCCGAAGCGAATCTTCCAAGATGGCGACTCACGAATTACGTTTTTGATTAAAAAAGAGACGCTTCTGCGTCACAATCATTTTTTCGAGGAAACGAAAAGCGATTCGGACTTCTCGTGATTCACCTGAAAGCCGCTCGAGGTAAACATTCACACAAAAACGAACATTTAACACAGCTTTTTGAATAGTATAACGGAGATTGCAATTTCCACAACGCTTTTTCAATGCAACGCGCCTTCCAAAAGCACATCAATCTCCAGGATCGGCAGAGACAGAACAACATCGGGAAGGAGAGAGAGTGCAGAAGGAAGCGTGGCACAAAAGGAAGAGGCGGTGGGCACGCGTTGGAAGGACGTAAACACGATGACGCGGTTGGAAAAGGCGGGAAACAGCGTGGAACGGGTAGACGCGTGTCCGCGCACTGGCGGCCGTCGACGCCCGTTCGAGGGAAATCAAGAGAACGCCTACTTTTGGAAGCGACTTGAGGAAGGTGGTTCATCTGATGGGGCGACTGTGCTCAGGTTTTCCCGCGCAAAGAATGGGGAAAACGAGAGAGAGTCGAAGGTTTGCCCACGGAACCCAACGGAACAAAGAAACACACTCGCGGACACGAAAAAGCGAATGCACCAAAAAGATTGAAAACAAAGAAGTAAATATTTTTAAAATTGGAAAAATACTCTTTGCTGCGCCTCTTGCTTTTGTGGAAGAGGATGGCGCGTGATACCCAAAAACCTTATTAATTTTAATCACACGGTTTCCCCTCCTTCTTCTGCCTCTTCCACCGCCGTCTCGAAGTTGCCTCCTTCGCACAGAAAAAAACCTCCGATTTCAACAAATGTTGCTTCGTTTTTGGTTGTGAACTTTTGTGTCTTAAATCCCCGCCTTGTGAGAGGAGCACTATTGTCTCGTCACAACCAATCCCAAACACAACACAACATCCTGCACAAATCTTTTCTCTCCAGTTATTTCCTTTTTTTATGCTTCCAGGAGTAATAACACTAAATTACTTGATGCAATATAACCACAACGAGTACAAACATTTATATAATATGTAGAAATGTGGTGGTGATGCACTTAGAGCTTTGAAAGCGGAATTTGGTCAGAAATATTTTTTGTGTGCCCTTTAGATTTTTTTTGACAACACACGAATAGACATAGATCTAAAAATCATACATGTATATGTGCACACACAGGCAGACCTCTGAACCGTGTCTTTTTTTTATACATCTCTGTTTTCTTTGGCTGAAGCACTTGAAGATACACACATTAACCATTTTTCTTCTTACCTTTGTATCAATCCCCGTACAATATCTCAATGCAAGGCTGCCTTTCGAAATTCAACCTACGAAGGGAGAAGCTCCGGTCCTGATTCCTCTAAGAAGTTCCATCCGATACACTTCATGAGTCCAAATCCACTCCATTGCTACTCGTGGTCCAGCAGCATTAAGATAAAGAAATTGCAATAATAGACAAATTAATAGACGGCTGAAACACATCTTAACTACGATTGTTACATTTTGGGATGTTTACGTTCATCCGCTTGGCATGATGATAATCCAAACAACTACATCCAAAATATATTTCGAAATCTGATCAATTTTCTCGTTACAAATTCAAACAAAAACTTTGTGAAGTTCTACAAAAATTAAGGCAAAAATCATCTACCAATTTAAATCTACAGAGAGAATAATACTTTACTTTAAGTCATACTTAAAATAACAGTGCAAAATAGTAGATTTATATGATTGAAAAATTAAGTTAATCTAATTTAAACGAGACAATTTTGAAAATGGATTAAGAACTTAGTAGAAAGAGAAGTAGATTTGTATGATGCAACTAATTTAGTAAAAGAAGATGCTGTAAAAAAGAGTGGAAGCCATAGCATCAATTAGAATCAGCTTTTTCAGCCAAATGAATAAAATATTTATGCATTACATAATTTCATACCCATGCAATCGGACTGATTATATGCGATCCGGGAAAGATAGGAAAGAAGAATGACTATGCACGTATCCGAATGACCTAAGAGACGATTTAACATCCAGAAGATGTATCGAACGGAGTAAAACATTGCAATTCTCAAGATATTTGGAGATAGAGAAGAAACGGTTCCGCGAACAATTCGTGTGCTGTAACTCGACGCCAAAAAAAATGCATATCCGTCTTTCGCGACGGATTCTTGTTTGTTGACACAACATATTTTTAGGAAGTTTCCTCTATACCTTTCTCCTTAGGGATGTGCGGCATATTTTATTTTTTTAATTTCCTCAGAAGGGTGGACAGCTTTCGGGGTTTGTAAGGTAAAGCCTCTCACCTCATTTCTCTTGTGTGTGCGCGCCGAGTAGATGCGGAAACCTACCACTTGCACATGACACCCTGGGAAGAAGCCCATGCAATTTAATGAGCCAACGTAGAACGTCATCCTGCGCATGGGTTTATATTTAGAATGTGAAAGAGGGACGGAGGGAAAAGACGAGAGCACGTTGGGCCCACCCTTGAAATAAAAAACACTCTCTCACTGGAAGCAATTACGTACCCAACCCTTCCTCTTCAAACCCCTCCCTCGTCTGCGGTCCACGCTGTGGATGCTAAGAGAGAGACGAAACCCAACTTCTTTTCAAAAGGTCGTTCTTGAGTCCGAGGTCGCCAAAGATGGAATAATCAGCGCTCCCAGTGGCGGGAGTC
Organism: Pantala flavescens; assembly: GCA_020796165.1. NCBI lineage: Eukaryota > Metazoa > Arthropoda > Insecta > Odonata > Libellulidae > Pantala > Pantala flavescens. The sequence continues at coordinate 6,335,138 of CM036878.1, read as the reverse complement.
TTAATGAAAAACTATTCACCTAAGGAAGGATGAGCAAGGTACATAGGCGCTTTCTCAAGTATCACTTAATAATCAGCGGAGAAATAGAATCGCGGCTCTTCGAGAACCGATGGATGCTGCTTAGATAGAGACGTCTGGAAGTGTTAGTAGAACGCGACGGAAAAGACTAGACTTTGTTTAGATTTGGAGCTGATATTACATACGAGAATTGTGGTAAACGTAAAGCTAATCTTTGGTGAGGGCTCCAGGTGTGTAGAGCAGAATTTTCTCTTGAAAGACCATCAGAGGCTATTATGATGCATTATAGATCCACAATTAACCAATAGTATGTTCTTGGGAAAACGAATCAATAGTTTATAATCAATTGATTTCTAAATCCTTTCTCTCGATCTTTTATAAGAAGGTACATTCTATCACTCTGTCATTCAAAAATTAGGCTTTTAAAATATTAAACATAGACATACACGTACAAACGTTTTCATTGCAAAGATTTTGTTTAAAGCTTTTTAAATGTAAGATATGTTTCTTTTAATATCCTTGAAACGATAGAATTTCCTCATTTATTTTTTTAAACCGCGAGAATTTCTGAAAGTTTCAAGTTAAAAATACGGAATTTAGATACCTTTATAAGAGACACAAAAACGGACAAAAGCTCTTTTTTAAAAGCCCCGCTAAAAAATGTGACGCTCATGAAATAAAGCAAGGAAAACAAAAGAAAAATCCTCACTGTCTCACCTGTGCATTCCCATCACCACCGCGTCATTTTGGAGGTATCACCGCCCCTTCTCGATCCAACAAAGAGTCGAAATAAAAAAAAAAACAACACGCACAGCACTCGCCATCAATTAAAATTTCGCCGTTTCAATCGTTCTAAATCGATGATCAGTTTATAATAAAGTCGTCTTCCTCCCACTTCGTCCACTGCAACAACTCCTCCAGATTCCCAAATATCGAAAACTTGCTCCTCTTCGAGTCTTGGTGTTGATGGTAGTTGACACCTCTCTCTCTTAAATCGGCTACATCGCGCGACTTCCTTCAGTGGTAGCCGTTGGTGAAAGCCGCTGGGATGAGAGGCCCCTGCGGCAAGAAGAGTAGGGGAGACGGGGGACAGTCCCCGGACTGTGGCGTCGTCTACAGATCAATTCCACTGGGTTGCAAGCGCCCGGGTATCGGGCCAAGCGATTTCAAAACTTAACAATACACACACATACACTTCTCAATTTTTATGCTCTCAAGATATGCATGATCATGTAATTAAATCTTAATGACAGTGGTACAAGAGTTTAAAAAGAGATGGGCAGAATTTTTTTTGCTTAGAAAGTAACTGAAGGTCTATCATTGATTTCTTTCTTACGAATTCGACATGTCTTCGTTCTGACTGTAAATTAGTCAAAATATTACGGAAGATCCATAAGATAAACTGCTGAAGATACAAGTTTACAAGTACAAGTTTAGAGACAGTCTAATAATGATATTAGGAGCAAATTATTTGGTCAAGGAACATCTAAGCAGTGAACAATAAACTTATGACTAAAGAAATTTTATTCAGAATTATATTCCAGCATCGATAAATTAATATTCATCATAAACTGAAGCGAAAAAAGTTTCTATCTAAGATAAGGTTACAGTCCAAAACGAAAACATGTCGAATCGCAATATATTTAAATTATGACTCAATTCATTTGTAAAATTGGAATGAAAGCAATCAGTAGCAAGTATTAAAATATTTAAGTCTTAGAACTGAGAAATAAAAGGTTTTCTGAGATAAGAAATCAAGCAAGAGATTGTCATAAAAATTTGAAACGACATTGAACAACTTTATTTACGTTAATCTAGCCGGACATATAAGTCCATATTCAAAAAGAGACAGTAACATTGAAAAATTTTAGTGATTTTAGAAGCAACTCATGTACAGCCTCTTGGCGGAGCAAACACGCAAGCTTTGTACCAAAATAAACACATCAACGAGAACTACATTACAGTTAAATGGACCATGCGCTCAAGGTACTACTCATCGTTCTTCGAGTTAACACAGGAAGAGATACAGTGGTGCTCATTTGCTGGAACCTTTGCTAATTCCATTGCACACAAATACTTTTCGATCAGTGCTGATAGTCTGTCTACATCTAGTGTTAAGGATACTCGGTGCATCTGTTGAACAGCAAATTTTAGAAGAGGATTTTCACAGGAGAACTCGCCACACAATGCGAAATACTCCACCATTGGTTAGGGCATGCACATTCATAATACCGCATAATCAGTATAATAATCCCAGGGCGTCGAAAAATCTTCCGATCTCTTGATCTAATGTTGACGAGAGTTTAACGTTTTATTTCTCTTCCGCTATATGAAGATACTAACTTAGTGAAAGACCATAGTCCGGTCGAGAGAAAGCGATAATCTTAGATGCTAGCCGGAATAAGAATTTCGGAAGACGCAAACGAAGGGTCTTTAAAAGGGCTAAGAGGAGTAATGGTAACCGACTGCCGCGAAAGTTGGGAGGTATTTATGGAATGCAAACTGTGGGAGTAATAAGGACGAAAGGAGTCTTGGGGCAAGAGCGATGGAGGGAAGATTCAAACACGATTATTAAATTCCCCGCAAACATCGCATGGATGAAACCATTCCCACCCATACTTCCGTATCCAGTCGTTTTCCCTGACACTTCCAAATCGGAACGCTTTCCTCAACTTCTGCCTCCTCTAACATCGGCGTGAAGAATCTAAAATATTTCTCTAGCTTATATTTTAGCTCCATCGGTTCTTCTTATCGGATTCGTCAAAGTTCACTCGGGGTGCAATATTGGTGTGTATTCCCTTGCCGGATTCTGCCGAGGGCGAATGTACATATCATCACTGTAGATCTGAATTCCATTCCGGGTGCAGTGATATTTTAAGAAATTCTTTGCGTACATTATGAAAAAATATTTTGTAGAGATTGTGTATGAAATCCTGGCTTTCTTAACTATTCACACATTGCGTCCCAATTCGTTTGCCCGAAGGGTAAAATACTTATCACGAATTACACCAAGCTCTTTCTTAAGCTTAATCAAAGTAAATTATTTCAATATCATTAAACGGTAGTATAGATGTATATGTAGTAAAAGGGTTTTTATTCGTTGAAATTAAAGAAAATATTCGGTTAAACTGCGTTATTAATCATCTATGAATCATTCACCAGTATTTTTATTTCTAACTAAATTTCTCGACGTTGAATTGGAATCACAACTCGTTCTAAAATGTTTTCTAACATGCCAGCTCTACATTAATCCAAGGTGCATTTGGAAGCGTCTTAAGGAAGAGTAGTGTTTCAATTACAAATCATTCTCTTGGAAAATAATGATCGGTTTTTCATAATGGTTGACGTTTATAAATATTCTGAATCTAATAAATCTATATACGTTCTATTTATTTTATAACCAAGATATTATTCAATGTAACGATTATCGTTCGATAGTAAATCGAGCGTTGAAGTCTCCAGCTATCAAAGTGGGATGAGCTAATCAATCGATAAGAAATAACAAGTATCTTTTCACCGAACTGATATAAATCGTATTAAATTTACACGTTGAAAACGCAATACTAAACTATACAAAATATAAAACTAAAGGCAAATGGAAATATCTGAATCGAATACTTGATAAAGTAGTCTTACTCAACGGAAGAGAATGAACAAGTAAGAATTGATTAAACGTGAGGAATATTTACCGTAGATATGCTAAATATGAAAAGAATCATTATTTAGAATAGAAAGTTCTGTACTAAGAACGAATAACGTATAATATTGTGCATTCGTCTTTCCCTTATAAGAATCAAAATACAACAATTACAACGAATTCATTCGCATGTGACCGATCCGTTGGTACGTCCAACTTTCCACGAAGACTGATAAAAATTAATTTATGGCACTTTTATGCATATAAAGAAACGCACAGATCATGTGTACATTATTAACAATCATATAACTAATGTAACCGTTCGAAAGCAATTTACGACAGCCATGGAGCATACAGATTAACTAAATACGAAGAGCAAGGTGCGGACTGGCCATACATGTTGCGGCTTCGATAACAGGCCATAGACTAATCTAATCTACTCTATTGTTTATTTACGTATAACAACACTTTCAGATGCACATAACTTATATAATTTAATTAAATTATATATTAACTGAATTTAATATTTACTTTTAAGCAACTATTCAAAGAACGGATGAGCGACAAAGCAACATAAGACTAAATATCCGAGAATACTAGCATTAATATTCGCCATATCAATAACAAAAGTTTAAAAAACTGAAAAAATGAAAACAGAATCGGCAATCATCATACTGCGCACATCTTACATATTCTCAATATATTTGAACGGCGTGCTCTCGAGGCGCAGTTTCCGCCCAAAAAGCCCCGCGTTTTTCTTTTTTAATGCTATTCGCCGAGGGATTCAAACTCCTTTAACCGAAAGGAATAAAGAGCAGAAGCGGTAAATGTAACCTCGGCTTTTAATAAAAGTCTAGTTTTGGGACGATAAATGATTCAGTAAATAATCCAGAGATTAAAATATAAAGAGAAAAACACCACCTTTTCGAGCGAGTAAAAATCTTTGAACATCTTATATTCCCGATGAATAAAAATGCTGATATTCATTCCAAGCCAATTTCTATCCTTCCTATTTTTCTGACTTGTTACCGACTATCCCGAATTTCCCTTTATCCTTCCTTTAAAATAATGCTCTTACGTCCTCATATCCTCGAAAAGAACTGACCCTTGGGATTCCGATCGAAAAGAAGAAGCGAAGAAGTAGGATTCTTCGAAGAGAGTAAAAGATGTAATCTCAAGGGGTAGACTCCGAGTCTATTAAAAACCGGAGCACAAACTAATTTCCCATCTAAACCCCACTTAAGGTTTAATGGTGTCGGCTGCGGATACTTATGAAAACTAGATATGCCGACGAGGGAAGATGCACCCAGAATTCTCTTCCTGCACACGTTCCCTTCGAAACGTATTCTCCATTCCCCTTCAAACTTAGCCGTAGCATTCCCTTCAGAAAACCATGAATTTAACTCGCTAGTTCACTTCGCCGTGGCCCCTATCTCGCTGGAAAAGTACGAGAAGAAAATTGGCCCTTGTGAGGAAATTGAAAAAGCGTAGCAGTTGGTCTTGAGAGCTATATTGCCGTGGAATATTCTGACCTCGCTATTTGGATAGAAGACGGAGAATCTGATTACGCTTTCGAGCTACCTGAATAATTTTCCCGCACTACGTAAAAATACCGAGAGAAATTCACTGCTCTATTGCTATCTCCATTTTCAGCAGACTTACTGTCGTCTAAAGGTTACAATTCCATGAATATGAAGAGAGTTATGAAATCGTTATTTCCGGACGGATATGATGTAAAAAATTACTTGAAACTTCAGGGCGTATAACTAATTCTTCAAACGCGGGAAGTTTATGAACGGCAAATTTATATTCCAACGAATTTTTAAGAATATTACTAGCAAGTATTACAACAAATACCAGCCTAAATATGTACGAAAAGCTTAATCACTAATCGGTTCATCGTTAAAATGTTCCTTACAAAGCTACAAAAGGCAACTATATATACACCAATCACAGTAAAAGGTTAATGAGATAAGTCATTCCTTTGTGGCACGATTATCTATTACAATCGACCACTCAATTGCGCTCCATCGTGCTTGAAATACGTTAGATAGCGTCGTTGCCTAAAGTCTGACGAGCATTCCTTTCTAGTTTCAATGTTAGGCATGTGTTAGTTCGGTGGTCGTCGACCTACGACGCTAGAGAAGCATGCACTCGCGGGATGCACCTACGAGCAAAGACAGAGAAGCTCACACTTACTGGGCTGTACGCGAGCGGTGCGCGACTCACCGCGATGGCGGGGAAACCAGAAGGTTGTGGGGAAGCGGCCTGCACGTAACCGACGCCCGCTGCTGCAGCCGCTGCTGCTGCTGCCTCCGCTGCTCCAGAACCCGTGACTCCTCCCTGGTTGCCACCTCCACCGGTTCCACCACCGCCTCCTCCGGTGCCACCGCCTCCCGCTCCTCCGTACATATCCATGGGACCCGGAGATCCGGCGTTCGGAACGAATCCTCTAGAAGATGCAGCCGCGGCCGCCGCTGCAGCTGCAGCTGCTGCTGCAGCCGATGCACCCACGGCGGGGAATCCTTGGTGATGGGGATGAGGCGGAGGGGGTGGGGGTGGTGCGTAATTGCTCATCACTAGAGAAAAGAAAGCGGACGGGAGACATTAACAAATGAATAAACATCGCTTCATTGTGGACTGCTGTAAGAAACAAAAAATTTAGTTTCCGTAGAAAAATCGTACCTCCACTAATCTAACGTGATGAGATAGCTTGATACTTAACCGATTTCCATTGATATTTGATGATTAAAAGTTATGTGGGATAATTAAAATGATGGATCGAATAGCGGTAGTTATTCGAAAGATACGAGGCATAATAAAAAAACCTAAATCTATACTTTCCAGACTAATGTGTTCAAAATAATATTCCATTTACCTAGCACTTAATTTATACCTCTTTGAAGTTTTAAAACCTAGACACTTTGGTAATCTAGGGACATAATTATTTATAAAGTCTTAGGAATGGTTTGACACCCTTTTTAACTTTTATATTTAATTCTACTAATAAAAATAATCAAAGGATTCCTAAATAATTAAAAATTGTAACCATATTTCGCTGCTGTTTAAAGAGGCTAAAGGGAACTTACATTCATCAAGTGGAGACAAAGTAGGAGTTACAATGAGTGAAAGATAATAATAAACTCGCAAAAGTGTGAAGAGGTTGAAACAATGGGAGAGGCTATTTGTTGCCATTTACAATATTGTTGCTAAAAAAAGGAGAATATTACGGTGAATAAATCTAAAGAGTTCTTTGAGTATTGAGCGTACAATACATTGCCCAAACATCTTAACGATAATTTAAGACCGGGTTAAAATGAATCTATAGTTTGATGAAAATGCGAGATGGCAGTATAGTGAGGGATGATCACATGTGTAGTTGTAAACGAGACTATAGTCAAATTGAAACACGAAGAGGACCAAATCGAAGACATTTGGAAGTGATTATTATGTAGGCAAGCCGTGAAAATATGAATTCGGACGATAATAATAAAGAAGAAAAGAGAAAGACTTCAGTATAGTTTTAGGTCATTTCACTCATCGAATGTGAGGCATATAATTGTATTTATTTCTTAAATATCAGCAAAAATGCTAGTGGACTAAATATTTTATTTGACTTAATACATTAATTTTCATGATTTTTAATCCATTAAATTTCCTAATGTAGAATGACTTAAAGAAAATTAAGTGTTTTTTGTAACAATTTGTAACAATCAGCAATGCAAGTATTGGTAAGTCAAAAAGCACTGTCTCAATTTCATGTATATATTTCTCGGTTTCTCGGATGTATTGAAGAAAGTTAGTCCTAAAAAATATAAAGATAACTCTTAATAGCTACACTTAATCCCTTTATTGAAATGAAATTAAGGAGGAATATTGCTGGTGAAGGTGTAGGAAAAGGTTCATTTTCCTTCTATGCCCCTAACATTGTCGTAAACGCAACCCGCACAACTTGTGTGTATACGTGGTGGAGAGTATTTACGGCGAAAAGAGACGGATTTAGTTTTGGAGATTTATAAATGGAACTTCACTAATCTTGATATCTTTGATCTACACTATTGACAAATAAATATTAAAAATTTCATATTCAATAGATAATTGACAAAGATTATTGTATACCTAGACTTTTAAAGATAAATTTACATTAAAGTTCATATGTTTCTGAAAGTTAACCTAAACAGTTTTCCTGATATGCTTTCGTTAGCAAGTAACACTAAAAGTTCTCTTAATCACTGTTTTTATTTATAACCTATACTTATATTGGGAAAATGATCTATTTAAGAATACGAAGGAAATTATGAACTGTTTTCAAAATATGAAAGAGTAAAACGAGCTCAAATTCCGAATGAATTATTTAAATTGTATAAAAGAACGTGACTTAATAGGAGATATAATTCAATGTACTATAATTATTTTTATTTGATATTATAAGAGAAAATAAAAATATGCAAAAGTCACGCAAAAATACATATCATCCAATGCGGATGATTGTAAAGAAGTCCATTGCAGTAGAAACTCACGTCGATACAAGGAGAAAATCAATTATTTAAATCCTATAATTTTACGCACACTAACAATTTCAAGTTTTTCGGAAACATGACTTAAAACGAAGCTCCTTCGACTAAAATTTTAAAGCAAAACTCAGATTAATTCACGAACACGTCCTTTAGATGAAATTGAACGATGAAATTTCTTGTGAATCAAAATGCATTCGACTCTGTATTCAGCCATTTGGTTCTGGTTCGGGCCTGTAAAAAGTACGAAGAAATACCACATTTGATGGGAAAAGCTTATTCAGAGTGTATATAGATGCAGAATGGAGAGTGTTTCGCCGTATTTTGCGAATGAGCATTGTTGTTTTCTCTTTTTTGCAAGGGGAAAAAAGGAATGTATTTAGAGAATGGACATTTTAGAGAGCTTTATTAATGAAAAACTTTTGCCAGATTTTACGTTGGGCTGCATAAGGAGAGAGGCGATTGAATGCAACACGAGCCGTCAGATTAAGCGATGTCCTACTCAACGAGATTTGATGAAATACTTTCATTGCAGTTTCAGTAGGGTTTAAATTTTCTGCAGCAGAGGGAGAATGGGATATTTGAGGTTTTAAAGCACAGGGCAGAAACAGCCTGTGCTGTGGTTACCGTAGCAACGATTTTCACTTAAGAGATTACTCTAGATCCACTTTCCAGGATCGGAAAAATTAAAACCCCATTTGGGAGATCAAACCGTGGGAAACAATTAATTTCTAATACCAACCAGCATTCCCAACAAACCATTCACAATAAAAAAAAACATTCTGATAAAACTGATTACATCAGAATAAATAATCCTGAAACAGAAATAAACGATTAAAATATAGTTTCAGACCCCTTATATTCCCAAAGTTCATGCAACGTATACCATAACGAAATAACCATTTCGTGATGACACCCTTAAAATTTACCAAACAAAAATAGCGACACATACAAATAAAACATAAGCGTTAAAGATAAAATAAGCGAACAGAAATGAGCTTCGCTGGATCAGACAAACAAACATGGTTCTGAAAACGTAAAAGGTAATTTGCCCATTTAATGAGAGACGTGAGATTGCATCAAAGAGATTGACATAAACACATATGAAAAGCAACCCACACTGATCAGCGATACAAACAAATGGAAACGTTTCGATATCGAGAAAAACCTATCGTAAGAACGCCGAAGAAAAAAGGAAAGCAAAGAAATTAAAAGGTTCCACTGTTAGTCGGAGTGAGGTCTCACCTGACAGTGCTTGGGTAAGCAGCGGGGTATTATTGTTCGGTGTCAGCTGACCATTCGTGATGTCCACTGTTGGTTGACGTGTGGACACAACAGGACGTTTCCACGTTACCAGCGAAAAGCGTGAAGAAAGAAAGAAAGAAGGCATTAGGAGAGGTCAAAGACGCAAAAACTACACTCAATCAAAGGATTAAAAAGAAACTATTTCCCTATATGCCCAATGTTTTTTATGATCAAAAACAATAACTTGAATTATTAATTAAGGAATTAAAAATTTTCTTCAGTTCACTGATTGAAATTAAAGTGGGGTAGAGATGAAAATGCTAAGTGAACAGATTTGAAAAGAGGAAAGCATTTGTGAAATGCCTCTACTCCGTCGAAGTGATGGAATGACGACCATATAGACATGAACGTTTCTGAATTTCCTGAGCGACTGCCGGAGTAAACTTTTTGATCAAACAATTTTGAATCATTAAGCACATTGAAAACCACGATTTAAAAGTACGATTTATTCCTACTATAGGCAACCTAAGTTCTACCTATTAGCCAAACTCAACGAAAGGTCATTGAAACAACAGACTTTCGTAATAGTTGCGATATACGTAACCATCAGCAAACAATAACGTTCTCATATACCCAGCCTAAGCGCAGATATTTACATGGTCAGTCAAGAGGCTCTTTGGGTGGTTTTAGAAGGTAGGTAAGCTGAGCGGGGTGAAGACTATGCTGTTACAGTCGCAGTAATGTGACAAGCACCAACGCTGCCGTACAAGTAAGCAAGTACACACCAATTCTACTCTAAATCTGATATCATCCACTCGCCATAAGCACACGAACGATGCTCCACCAGAGCACATCTTAGTCACAGGACGCTAACGGTTCAAAAAAATCATCCATTCGAAAGAAGCAAACCATTCATTCTGCGAGGTTACACATCAAAGATACGACTCATTGTACATGACTTTATTCAAACGCATTCATGCACGAGCTATTCAGGCGTCGCTTGGGTGCGGGAGGATGTACCGGGAGTCGCCTAAGAAAAGATGCTCGCGACACCCACCGTGTTCCGATCTAACGACACATTGGGTGCGACCGCGGTTAAGTGAGAGCATGTTTGAGAGGGGAGGCCACTACTTCCACGAGCCCGTTCACCCTTACTCTGGGAATTGGCTCGCGAGTGATGGTGGTAGGCCGCGACGACCTGGGCGGCGGCCGCCGCTGCGTGGGCCACGGCCGCCGCCGGGTCCTGCTGGAGGGTTTGGTGGTGGTGGGGGTTGGGTTGTTGGTGTCTCTGGAGGTGGTCCCCTCGCACCACTTGCTGCTGCTGGTGAGCCGCTACGGCCGACGCGTAGTCGTAATACGTGGTGCCGGAGTGGTGGTGATGCTGAGGGGCGACCCCTCCTCCCTCGAAACCGCCTCCTCCGCCCCCGACCCCGTGCGCCAAGCCCATCCCGTCTCCCCCGTTACTCGTCGGGGGGTCGCACCCCGCTACCCGCACCGCTTCGGCCCCGGGGGCGGCTGCAGCGTTGGGGTTAGGGAAGTAACCGAAGCCGGGGAAGCCTGCGAAGGAGCGGAGACGGGAGGTGGGGGCAGACCGAGAAAGGTGTTTTGTTTGTTTGGGGGAGAGGGGTGGGGGAGGGATGAGAGGGGGACAGTTAAAAGAGTCAAGACTCGACGCTTATTCACGCCTTCCTCATCTAGCTATCTTCACACGGGTTTAAAGCAAAAAAAAATCAGAGGGCTTTAGCGTTTTCCGGGACACTTATCCGGAGCTTCTGTCGTTCCAAAGGCCCAAATGGTTGGCAACGAATGGCAACTGCAGTTCGCATGACCACGATGGATAAACGGGATGAAGGTCCGGATAATCGATTTCCCGGTCGTGCTAAGGCAATTCAAAATATGTCAGTGTGAAGGTCTTCATGCTAAACATCGATTCATCTAACATTAGTTTTCGACTGTCAAAATATAGAACAATCTCGTCAAAAATAATAATGAACTGGCACAACTAGAAATTTTAAAAAACTGTTTTTGCTTATGCCTTCGTGTTACGATTCCGTAAACAAAAAAAAGCAAAATGAAAATTAAAGCATCGTTACATAGGGAAACATTGTTCAGAGTTTTGCATACAATATTCTGATCGGAAATTTTAAGGGAAAACACTTACTAAAGGAAGAAAAATAAGGTTAGTGGGAGTAAAGAGAGACAGAATTAAGGAGTAGGCTTGGATTTCGCAGGCTTTCCATGGACCATTGTGGCAAATTAGCATCTTCCGAACAGCGACACCCAATAGCACCACATGAAAACCAGCACACCCAATCTCTCTTTCGAAGGTACGGAGCTTGAGATCACACCAACAGATACACTCGCAACACTTTCTCAATGATCAATCCAAACAGCATACACACGACCCTTCTCTCTAGACCTGAGGTTATCATTCCATCGCCTAGCGAGATGTAATTGTAACATCCACACAATCAAAGCAAAAACACAGACACACACACCTCTCAACATCACAGTGGTGCCAATGTAAACCGATCATGCATCCCAACATACATTAAGATAACTCTGACTTATATTAAATCGCAGTTATCGATAATTCGTCCTATTTACTATCATAAATTAATACTCATGATATCGTATTTCTTTCACTGTTTATAACTGTAATATAAAAAAGGAGTTGGAATATATCTTAACTCCTATTACATATATCACAATAAAGAATCTCCTATAAGGCTTTAACTCTTTCCGATGAAGTTGGATAAAGCCTTTTTTTGGAATATTGATTACTTTTCTACAATTTTATCCGAATTAAATTTTCCTAATGTATTAACAAAAAATTGCTGATTCATAAATAATACCTACATTTTTTTTATATAGCTATTGGATTGGAATCTTACTCGTTAAGGCTCTTTAAACTACATTAACTCATTTCATTTGTCAAGCTACTGACAGAAAATGATACGGTAACAAGATACATACGTTTCGTAATATCATCGTACAAAACTACTTTAAAAATTATGAAACTGCTTTCCTAAATATTCTACCTATGAACTCTTGAGATCAATCTAACTTATAAATGCAGTAACTTCTTACGGATAATTTAAATATGTCGCTATCTCGTTCAGATTGGAAAATTAAATCATTTCGTAAATAAGTGGAAATTTAAAAAAGCGCTATGGAACTTCCACCATCGAATGCTAAAACTGAGGATAGTTTCTGTCGAAGAGTAATGAATACTAGAGGAGCTACCGTATCTTAATAAACATTTGATCGCTATTTGGGGATATTGGAGCTGATAAATAGTGAGTAAAGCGACAGGGACAAAGAGACTGTTTGAAAGGGTACAGAGAGAGTTACAAGAAAATTCTGAAAAAGGGAAAATAAAGTAGGTAAAAGCGGGAAGAAATAGAAGTATATGATAAAAGAGGACTCGCGTAAAAGGAAACAGTCTTTATGGGGTGATGGATGTTTGCTCTATGAAAAACACTATAGTTAACCTACTTTCAAATACCAACTTGTTTACTTATCTCAGGATGTATGCGTATGAATGCATTTAAGCTTACTCGGAAACACGTATACATATTTATATTTTACAGCATACATATATCTAAATATCTTAAAGGGCATTCATAAACATGTACCAGAATTTTTATTTGTATTTCAATCTGAATGAACCAAAATCCATCTACAATATATTTAAAATATTACCAAAAATCTATTTGAAAAAGCTTAAGTTTAAATTTACAAAAATTCTACGGTAATTATAATGATTCAATGCTACGGTCTATAAAATATGTAACTATTAAAGCAATGGAATACTACCAAATGGGGGATAACTACCAAAAGAATTTATAAAATAAGTTTACAATGGAAAAAGAGGATATTTTACATAGGTAGGTATTGAATAGAGTTTTATGACGCAACTTAAGCTACTCAATGTAAATATGCGTACACAGGTTAATTTTTCTTCTTTCATTTCGGTATATAGGTTTGGGATACAAGTTGGATTGCAGGGAAAAGATTAGGAAATTGTATTAACATGACGACTAGGCGGTGATTTATAAAAAATCACTATCTTGTGTTCTCATAGGAAATAAAATAATAGTTTAAAATAATTTTTAGTCTGAGGATGAAGAAAATATGTATTAGACGTTTAGGTTAAAATATATTCGGAGACCGAAGCTACGTAGCGTACCAATTAAATATTTCAAAATAATAAGTAATTATTGATTTAGTAATTCAAATTAAAAAATAAATTTAACAATATATGAGCCTCTTTATTAATGTAAATATTGTATTGTCGAAAAAGAAATAACAATAATATAATTATTGGTTTTAAGGCCAAAAACTCTGCCAAACTCTATTGAAATCGAATATTAGGCAAAATTAAAACACAATGATTATAATTAAAGTCAGGCAATGATAAGAAACATTACTGGAATCGTTTTCTATTCTAGCGAAAGGAATCAAGGATTATTATTCCCTAATTTCTTCTGATTAAGTTTCCTGTCAGTATTTGTAATACGCAGTAAAATCTCGTAACAAAATCGAGATATAAAACTGTCATTAGTTATTATGTCGTCTTCATAAAGGTTACGAGATTCCTCAAAAAAAGATACGTTTTAGTAAACGATAATTAACTGAATTAGAGGATAGAGACTTGATTTCACCTATTCCACTACCCTGTGCACTTAGTGTGGTCTGTGCCAGTTCAGTTAGTTCCCTCCTCTCAAAGGAGTTTCAACTTCTTTTCCTTTTTCTTTCATTGATGTTAGCTCTCCAGTTAACTGAGAATGTCACTCTCCTTCGATTTATCTCTTCGAAAGTCACACATCGATTTTCGCAGACGCAATCCGTTTTCTCTCAAAATTCCAATCCAACTGACCGGAGAAGTCACCAGTTCTGAGAGGACTTAAGCGAGTTTGGCTTCAAAGATAGTTCTCCCGTGAGAAGGGCTCTCCAAACCACGGAATGAGCGTGTGAAGCGAGACAACTGTATTTCAGGAGCGTCCCAAAGAAGACGACCTAATTCTTCCTCTTCCAAATACACCAAAGTGCGTTTCTACTCATTTTTCCATCACTTCCCCACTCTGAAGCGAGTGCTATGCGGCGAATAAAATGCGCTCTCCAATGGCAGAACTACTGCCACATCCAAAAAGCGAGCGAATCAGAGTCAACCAGTAGTCAAATTGGATGCATAATGTGGAGTTCATACGGTTTACTCAACTTGAAATATACATTCATTGGGCATACGAGAATAGTATATTATGGATAGTACTGGAATGTAGTGCTATTCAGATAATTACAATAGCCAAGCAAAAAGTTAAGAAAAAGGCAATTCATAAAATCGTAATGCTATTATTCCATTTTTTGCACCTCATTTGCAGAAAAAAAAATCAGAAAGGAAAAAGCCTTACTTTGACCATGAGGAATTAAAAATAATTGTTAGCATAAATTTATTTTAAATTTCCCTTTTTTCAAAAATGTAATATTTTGTTATATATATTAATTACTACACGCCATTACACTTATTAGAAACATGAATCACGAATACCACCATAAACTAGCTTTTGTCTAGTCTACTAGATACTACGTCCTTAGAGGATTTACACTAATAAATCTATTAAATTTAGTATATATCTAGTTCAAATAACTCATCTAATTAGAACTGCTCACAACCATATAATTAATGGCCACTACCATGAAGAATGTTAGCTATATTAGTAAACAGCAACCCAAAAACAAATTCCTTGTACAATGAAGGTGATGTTCTTGGGATGCCTTTTAATTAAGTTAAGTTACTCCTAAACTAGAATTACACACACTCTAAGCTACTACATTAAGGATGAAAATCTATGTTAATATAGCTACTCACTATAGTATTAGTATCAATGAAAATCATATCCAAAAATACACACATAAATAGTAAAAACCAGCTCCGAACAACTCTTCTGCGCAGATGCTTGTTATGTCTAATGAAGAAGCTGTGGTCATTCTAGGAATGAACGATCGAGTATAATAATATAAGTATCACTATCTAAGAGGTAATCTCTCCTTGACACCGTTAAACTAATAAAACATCTTCTATGACTGTCCTCTAGGTGTCCTAAAATTCTGGAGAGTTATGACACACTCTACACACACACTGTAGTAAAATCTTAAGTTACTGTATTACATATCTATGGGGAATTAGAGAGAAAAAAACACTCAATGTTAGTCAAGTGGGGCTGACTGAGCCACCCATACTCTTCCACACACTAAGCCACATTCGCACGCACGAACATACGGATAATCGAAGGCTGGCTGCTTTCAACTTTTGCTAATTAATGAAGCTATTATAAGTATTAAAAGATAAAAACACATTCTCACACACAAAAGGAACAGTTAAAAAAGAGTTTGAATCCCAAGGTAAACGGGGTTCACTATCAACAACTCTGCAAACTACGAGATATTATTATCAAAAATTTCAAACAAAAAAAAACATCCAACGTCATTAAAAATATGAAGATTTTTCCAAATTTCTAAGGCTGCTGCTGCAACTATATAAAAGGGTATTTCCATGTAAGGGTCGGGATGGGTGGGGGGGAGTGTGGGGAGAGATTCAATAAAGAGGCAACAAATTGCGGATTCGAAATAAAAGGAAGAGGATCAAAAAATCAACGAAATGATTAGCGCCTCGGTGGGAAACACAGGAACGATTAAATAAAAAAAAAGAAACACAAACAACGGGCATTACGTGGAAATGAAGAGAGGGAAGTACGGCAAAGTTACAAATGATTATACAACTCACATCTAGAGAAAGACAATGAGATAAAAAAGGGATGAAGAGAAAAATGGCAAAACATAACGGAAAGATCAAACCTATGTACACACATATAGAAAAATCACTAAGAGCGGTATTATTTTAGTGTGTTTACTTTTTTTTAATGTGGGAATATTTGGGGAGGAAGAAGGTTAAAAAATAATGGAGTTGGATGGTTGATCTAATAAGGATTAGAGACAAAGGCATTAATTGGGAGGATTTTTTCTGGTAATATCAAAATGGCCCTCCCTTTTCTTTGGGCCCATGGAGGCTCTACTCGCCCACTCCAAAGAAAGATGGCATCCCTCGAAGGAGCTGGATTCGCTCTCTGTCTCTCTGGCCGCTGTACTGCTCCGTCATCATCGTCGCCTTCCGAATCCTTCTTTTTTTCCACACACACGCGTACTCATTCACACGCACACACACACACCAATGAGTTGTTCCCACATCCCGTCTCCGCCTTCTTCTCTTCACGGCCCTAGATTTCTCTTTTAAACTGTTCCCTCTCTCGTACTTTATAATGTGTCGTCACCCTCTCTTTCGATTGGCTCATTTGCTCACATGTTTGAGTTTCATTACGTTTTGAATCGAATATAGGAAATCTATTCGTTGATAGAAAAAGATGCAAGCGTGCTACATTTTTACCCTCTAAATAATTTTAAAAATAGTAAGAGAACATGATATATGCATAGAATATAGAATGTGATCGTCATAATCATGTTTGGGCCTGAATGATTACGAAACGATTCACAAAGTATCGCTTTCGTATGCGAAAGCAATATTATTCGTAAAAATAAAGGGTTCAGATAATGTTAGCAACGTAAAAAGCGAAATTCATGAACTCATTGCTTCAAACTTAATTTTTTATCTCATTTAAGAACAACATCTGAATTTACAAAATTTTAAAATGGCGCAGACTGAAATAATTATGGAAATGAGCCAAAAAAGAAAGAGAGGGATATCGTGAATGTCTGTATATCTCTCTTGTAAGGTAAGATTCCTACGTTTCATAAAAATGTTGACTTTCAGTGTTGAAAAAAGATGGCTGCTCAGAATGTGTAAATTTGAATGGGTAGACATGTAGGATGTTATTGTTACTCTTCTTTGTTTTGCGTTTCCCTATTCTTGTGAACCATTCGTGAGTTTCAATGCAATGGGAATTTGAGGACAAAAATGCTAAGGGTCAAAATTTCAAATTGTTTGAAGGACGACGAGAGATTCACTCAAATATTCTCAAAAAAAATTTATGCATCTCTGAAAAAGTTGGTCTGGAAAATATGTGAGAAACCTCCAAAGTAAAATTTAAGGAAAAACCACAATATATATCAGACCCTCGGCTGGTATCGTTCCCATTTCACATCAAACTTTCATTGATTTCGCAGAATAAGAAAAAAGTTCTCGGTAGAGCACAGTGAGTAAACTTAAGAGATAAGATTTCGAGCGAAGGAGAAGAAAATATTATTATAGAGAAGAAACAAAAACACCGTCGGCTAAAAACAACGGTGAAGTCTCTCTCGTCTTGTGAATAAGAGTGGTCCTGCTATGGTATATTACATTCATCCAGCACGCTCCAAAAAGCCGAGGAAAACAATGTCAATATGGTACTTGGAACCATTTCAAAAGAGGCTAAAAAAATGTTCACTGGGCACAACGCTTCCCTCTCATGCTCCTGCGAACGCGTGACTTTACTCCCCTCGTACATAAGTCCACGTGAAAAAAATAAGAATGGGAGGTTGCGCTCTCTATCTTGCTGCAACCACGAAGCAAAGAAATGAAGGTGGCATAAAGGTTGGACATGAGTGGATGAGTCACGCTAGCAGTGCACAATCTATAAATACTAAGATCCAGCTGCAATGCGGGGATTGGATGGATTGGCAGTGAGGGAAAGGAGAGTGGAATGCCATGAGAAAAGATTTATCCCCACATTTTTTTTACGTATTTTGTATCTCGAAAGACTCCGATGCGTTCCATTTTTTAAATGCAGAATAAGGGTGTTTTCTAGGGTAACCATTATGTATGTACTGAATTATATATATATCAGCAGCTCAGCCGGTGATATAAACAAGCACTAAGTAGTAATAATATAAATAATTAAAAAGTTTTTAAAACTACTCAACTTTAATTAAAAATATATTACTACCACTGTCATCTCGTCTACCTAATTAAATAGACCGCCGCAATCGAAACAGAAGCCGATTGCAAACGGCAGGAGTAAAGGCTGGAAAAAATTGGTGCACTCCAACCAACCAACAACAATAGTGGGTAAAAAAAGTAGGAAAGAAAACTTACAGGGTTTTCTAAGCACTCATCCTATTTACGATATATACGTATATATGCGTATGTATTTATACGAACACACACGTACATATACATAATCTCACCTAATTATTTAAATGGATCTATTTAACGAAAAGAGATAGAGAAACAAACAAAAAGGGAGAAAAGATATAATTTACCAACAGTTTTACCATACGATCCGACAGATATATCTACGTACGTACCACAAGACAAACGCATCCTTCTACGACGACCCAATAGTTATTATTTAGAACAAGATGATACAAACAAAATATCTGGCTCTTTTTTTTTCTACATCGGAGGGAGGGTGGACAAAGAAAGGTTTGCCGGTAGAAATGAGGGACACAGAAACAGACGAGGCGAGAGGTAAGGAGTAAGAAGGGAATAGATAGAGGAAGGCTTACCGGCCGGCAGGTTCGTGAGACATCTGGTTGCAGATGAGCGAACACTGCTCCGCGCCCTACCGAAGCCCATGGAGGGCGGGAGGAGGGCAGTGGTGGCCAGGGTGAGCCCTTGCAACGACAGAACATGGAGCCGTGAGGGAAAGTAGGAAGAGGAACGAAAATTAAGGATTATGAAGAATCGAGTCGAGCACCTCGTTTACATCACATCTCGCAGAAATATGTGGCGCAGTAACTCATAGTAAAATACTACGGATACAGTTATCAAAATAAGGTCACCCGAATATGATAAACATTTTAAATCACATAGGTCATCAAAGCTTTTAAGAAAAATTATTGTGCTCTCATCGTATACGTATACGAATTTTATAGGAATTATCTTTGCGCAAAATAATCAATCTCGCAAAAATAAAGACCGCATATAAGAAAAAATGTTAGATGTTTATAGTAGAATAAAATTGGGAGATCAGTATGTAATTGGTATATTTAACCAAATTATTTCCACCTTTGGTTATTTGAAGACTTGAAAAAATATTAAGAACAAAGGAGAGATGAGTCGGTCGTTAAAGTTACCAATACCATAACGTGAAAGCATAAATTCTTACATTTCTTGCTTTAATAAGTATATAAAAATATGCAATTTACTTATGTTTAAAATAGCGAACAACTCAAAAGTATTTTTCATTGGGTTTTCTAAATTTCATCTAACTATTTATAGGGAGAGGAAAACATTTCGACTATTCTTTCTATTTAAAGTGATATTTCATGGAATATGGATGGGGACATACGTGTGAAACCTACTTCTTCACAAAAGAACAGAATTTTGTCTGAATTTCCATAGCAACGTAAGGGATAACTTCATTAATAATTCAAAAGAAAGATATTCTCAAAGTTAAATTTATCAATTAACCATGATGGAGAAACATATGAAGAAGTAGACAATTAGAAATAGAAAAATTCCATCACAGAATGAACTCTAACAAAACTAGTCTCACGGAACCTATATCGCTTACTGTCTCCACACTACATTTCTCACGCGCTTTTTCGAGTAATCCCAAAGACGTAATCCTAACAATGGTGGCATCGGAAACATTCCCATCGAGAGATGAGGAAACGCGGCGACGTCTTCCGGGAATGGACACTTTTTTCCCACCGATTCCAACGTCTAGACTTCCCACTGCTCCCTCCACTTTTTTCGCCATCTCTCCAATTACACATTTCATTCAGGGAGCATAAGTCACGTAACAAAAGGTGTGTCTGGTTACAAAAAAGAGACCTCTCCTCCATGGCACCGAGATCATAAACGGGAAGGAGACGAAGAGAGATTTTAACGTTAACCGCAGTGGTTGACTACTGGTATCGAAATGCTTTCAAGCGGTCAGTACCTTTCGAAAAATTGATCCGAGGGACGATTTGAGTCGAATAAGACGAGGAATGCACGTAAGGAAAGACGCGAAATGAAGGAAGAATAGGAGGGAAGCGGCAAAGAGAGTAAAGGACGGGATGGACGGGAAAGGGAGTGAGACTAGGTCAAGTGGTTCGCAGAGAAAAAAGGAAGTTGGCGCGGTGAGATAAAAGGGAAGTCGAGGAGCTGGTGTCTTGCTGGGAGGGACAAAGAGATGAAGGAAGCGAAATGACATTGTGCGGCAGCGATGCATTTTCAGAGTAAAAATACGCGAAATAAGGTTTCGAGTGTTTTTCCTTCGACCCCACTTCCTCCTTCCCCTCGCGGAGACTTTTTTACCCACTGCCGAAACGATGGGGGACACAAAGGAAGAGGTTGGGAATGCCTTGTCTGGAGATATATAAGTTCGGGACGCGTGGTATATGAAACGTTAGTCGAGTGTAGTGGTTTCCATCTTTTTTCCTCCTCAAAGAGCGAGGATGTTGACGCGTCGAGATTATTTTTCGGTTAAGAGACGGTTTCTGAGGATGTTTCTCTCCTTTTTAAGGTGTCAGAATGGTTCAAAAAGAAGTGACCGAATTCTCTGATTACTGGGCGATATAAATCCTCCGCCACTGCAAGTTAAAAATTGCCTAAATTTATCCTTTGAATTACGAGTTTTTATCCCTGAAACCTTGGAAATCGCGATGGGAAAAGCTTCAGCTTTCAGCCTCACGCCTTTAACTAATGACAATTGTACTAAAGAGTATTAAAAATCATTCACGTATCTACACACGATCGCTCAGGTAAGGTAAATAATAATTAAATCAATTCGCATCACACATCTTGTAATTCTACCAGGCAGTTAAAAAGTTAAGACTCGTATTTCGTGGTATCATTCAGTATGGAATGTACGTATTACTTACATTGAAATGTACTTTATCAGCAATGTTTCAAGTTAAGTTTACGTTAGAAAAACCAATGGAAGGGCAAAAAGGTGACCTGATATTTGAGTAAAAGTGAGCAAGATAGTTTCAAAAGCAAGAAAAATTCCGCCATACTTTTCCAAAGAACTTTTATTGTAACAAAACAGTTGCATGCTGAGGTTTGATAGCATTGCGGTCTGTCTGAGGAAAGAAATTTATAGGAAATACATCTAGATCTTGAATAAAATTTTTTGCGTGGACGGGAAGATGCATTTAGAAACTAGGTTAGCATGAAATATTATCTATCAAATAGAAGTCTGAAAAAAATGGGGAAAAAATCTTGGCATGAGCAAGTGTTTCAGAAGAATCTCAATCTACGTAAGATGCGAACGAAGAAGTTAAATACTCTCAGAAACATGTAAAATTTCAGTTTTTTAGAATGCGTGATAATCATATCCATGGGCAATGTCAAATTCTGTTCGAAAGAACTAAATTATATAATGCATTGAAAAATAAACTTCTTGTCTACAATTCATAGAAGTATAGGCCGGATTGTGCATCAGCTGTAATCTTGTCAACACGTATTCATGGAAATTAAATTTATACTGTGTAATATTCCTTAAGAAATTTTAATATTTCCATGACAAGGGCACTGTCAAATATTTTAAAATGGATAAAAGAGGAACGAAAGAGTTATTCAAGCAGAAAATTTTCTAAAAAATAAATATCACCGCACGTTACCATTTTTCTTCGATGGCATGAATTGCCTTCAATCTAACTGAAAATATACTATAGAAGGCGCTGCACACAAGGATTTTGATAAACAATTCTTGGGAAGTAAAACTCCTAATTTTCGATAACCCAATTCCAATTCAGAGTAATAAAAACAACTTTGTAAATTTCCACAGAAAACTTCTTCCTTCCTTCTCACATTGATCTAATTCAGAGTAATGGAAATATTGAAATACATTTAGAATTAAAATAACATACGAAATATAATAAATTTAATTAATCGATTAACTGATAAATGGGAGCTATCTTGCAAGTGTGTTTACACAACTAGGCATTTGTTCCTCACAATTGATTCTTCTACATTAGAATAAAAATTCCCGTACAAACCGAAATAAACTTTTAAGAAAACAAATTTTTAATTTTATCGACAACTACGTTAAGGAAAAGGCCTGTTTAAAATTACAGTCCATTCCATTGGAAGCGAACTCTTACAGGGGATACATCCTCTGAAGAGATTAATAGTTTCGAACTGCCGAATCGGACTTAATGGTAATCCGACGCGTATAAACAAAAAGTGGGAGCGATGCATCGATCGAAGGAAACGATTCTAGCCCATAAGCTCCCTCAACATCTCCTCTGGAGCCATGGGAACTCTATCCAATTACAGCGGTCCAATTGGACTGCCACTCCGTGGCGGAAAGATACGAGATAGGGAGGCTATTTTTGATGCGCGGGCCCATTAAACAAGTCTCAGCGGCCAAGCTACTGGAAGGGATGACAGGGAGAACCGAACCACGGCCGATAAGATAGCGAGTGATGGAAGCGGCTATCGGTGGAGATGCGGCAGAAACAAGGCAATCCGATATCCCTCGAAAGGGTTGGAAAAGGAGGTTCCTTATCTCTTACTGTTGTTTAGGGGTTGGAACGGATTTCAGGTGGAAGGGACTGCTTACGGAACTATCGCAGGAGGGCAGGTGGAGGCAGCAAGAAGACATTATCTAAGAGATCACGATGATCCACTGGAAACTAGATTCATTACGTAGACGATGAAGATTATGAGCCACTCCTAATCCCTTAACGCCACTATCAATTTCGCGCCGAAAAGTAATATAAATTAACTTTTTATGACGAAAGATACCTTGATAAAAATAAATATCTATCGTACAAAGACTAACTTCAATTGTTGGATGATTAATTTACCGTTTCCGCTGAGAATTATACAGTAATAACATATTTGAAATATAAATAGTTTATATATTCTTAATATATATTTTATGCCTTTGCATCTTATATATTTAACGACAGTATGTGATAGAGATAGGCGTTAAGGAGTGATGCAAAATGACTCCGTATAATCTTCACAATCTTACGTAATCATCTAAGGTTTGAAAGGAATGAGAGCTTTTTAAAATTTATACAATTTCAGTGGGATTTTTAGAGGGAATTTTCGGAGTTCTACATTATCCGCAGACAGATGTCACATTTGGCACATTTTTGAAGCGAGCTGGATGTTCATTAGAGTTCATTTTTAACGAATATTTTAAGAGATATGATTTAACGAAGCAGAACCCAATCTTATTAGTTTTAGGAGTGATTTAGGTAATGAGATTTTGAACGAAGTTAACAATCCTAAATTTATTCATCTTAATAACTAATGCTAATTGGAAGAAAGGATTAATATAGATTTAATAACCGAGTGAGAACAAATTAATGGGAGTCAATTAGGAGAATCTAATTTTTATAAAGGAATTAAGTTTAAATTATTGATTATTAATATTGACGTTGCCTAATTTTAGGAAACTAGAATACGTATGTCTACACGTGTCGTTTGTGTTAAAGGTTTATGCGGTATGTCGAGTTTTGTGTAAGAGTTTAAGAGAGAGGGTCGTTCTTAAAAAAAGGAAATCTACGTAGCGAAAAGTAATTTCATCTCCATAGTTTGTACGTGTGATACTGGTTTTATTGGCGGCGTTGGTAGGATGAGGTAAGAATCAATGAAATTTACGTCATATATCTTTATATTTCATTTATTTTTTTTCAGACCATTAAATTTCCATCCCATAACTGTCTCAAGAGCAAGCTTTAAAAAAACATTTGCAGTATATGTTTTATTCAATTTTTATATTTCAGAGGATTAAAAACAAGAGTTAAATATATTCATATATAATTCACATTGGGGTGAATAAACAATCGGGGCTGTGAAGTTACGGGTAGAGGTAGATAGGATAATAGTGGAATATAGATAATTTCTTTGACGGGGAAATGGGAGGCAAAAGTTGGAACTTCTTCACAGAAAATTTTACATAACGCGTTTCATCCCCGTTAAAAACACGTAAATAACACAGCAATATATAGATTTACACACAGAGTGGGAGTTTCACATATTTACTTATAATCTGCTGTGTATTCATTCGTAATTAAAACGTATGCGTGTTTTGCTCTGCAAATACGTAAATGTGAACGTACGTGTTTCCGTGCAGATACAGTGAATGCGTTCGGAAACACGACTCCACGTGTGTTTTTGTGTAAAATATTATCACCGTCATCCGTCTGACTAGCTTTCAGGTTCTCAGCCACACGCTCCGAATCGTATTGACTTTGGAATGACGAATATTTGAGGATTTAGAAGAGAATTTTTGATATGCATTTTGATTTAAATGTGAGCGATTATACGTGAGAGGAACGTGTCCTTCTTATGAGATTATTCAACCGATTTAGTTCGTAACTCTCATTGCATTTTGGGTGATGCCTGATCACCGATATTCATACCGAACTGCCCAAATACCTTACCGTAGACTTGACCATAAAAAGAAGAGAAGAAGCCTATAAAAAACGTAACGTAACGTATTTTCTCATCTCCTGCTAATGGTAAATACAAAAATGAACTTAGTGAATGAATTAATTTTTTATGTAAAGAACAAAAATTAGTTTTAATCGTCAATCAACCATTTCCAACACACTTTCAGGCACTTTAATTGATCAATTCAGGAAATAAATACAAACGTTTTTCTTTGGAGCACAGAGGTCTTGAGGAATATGCAAAAGCAGGACCACGTAAAAATGATTACGCGAGTGAAACAGGCACTGATTGAAAGCTCAAAATTCATTGATAAGAACGCGAATTGTTGCCAAAAGCTTACTCCTTTGGTGATATTTTAGGCAAAAGCCATTTTAAAAGTAGCTTAATTCGTTGTACGTTAAAAAATTCATTTTTTTTTCGGAGACTCCATTCTCACGGAGCCGGGTCGCTTCAATTTACAAAAGTCTCGCGATATCTGCAATAAAATTTTAACACCTTAGTAAACACCATACGCTTAAAGCTATTTACATATATAAATAAGTTATTTTTCGAGCCAAGTTGGAAATATTCCGATTACAAAATGTGGATGAAACAATAATTTAGGTCGCGATGTAAATAGCAAAACATGCGTTTTCGGAAGAATTTAAGAGACCCAATACAATAAATTA
Source organism: Pantala flavescens (assembly GCA_020796165.1). NCBI lineage: Eukaryota > Metazoa > Arthropoda > Insecta > Odonata > Libellulidae > Pantala > Pantala flavescens. The sequence goes on along the minus strand of CM036878.1, from coordinate 6,309,716 downwards.
TTGCGTTTTAACATTTGTTCTCCTTGACGTCAATATCACAGCGTAAGTAATTAGTTTGATATACAAAGCGGACGTATATAAGAGTGTTTCACGCTTAATTATAATAAATAAGTATAAAAAATAAGGCCAAAATATTCACAAAGAAGGCATTTTTTGAATAACGTTCAGAACCTTCAAAATCCACTGGACGGATGGGAATTAGATGTGTAAAATTGAAAAAAAGAATTGAGAGGTAAATAAATAATATGAATCCATAACTCAATCGCTAGGAATACGAATATAGATCGAATTACTGCTGATGTTAGTACTCAACTATTCTTCCTGAGCTACATAAATCCTTCTTCCAAGCAATTCAATAATACGCAAACTCATAACCTGAGAAATCAATTACTGCAGGTGTTATCGATTTATTTGACTAATATTTCTGTTAAATCAGACGTCTTAAGGACACAATGAAATAATTTCAGACGAACAGTATTGTTAAGGACGATGACCTCAGAAGTATCTTTCAGCAACTTGCGTCGTTATATTGTAAAATTGCTTATAATTTAATTGTACATTTTCAATGCAATTTTAAAAGTCGATTTACGTATTTAACGGTATTAAAAAGAAAGAGAATAAAATGTGAATAAAGCTTCTGGACTGGTATTTGGGTGCAGAACGATCTTTGCAACATTTTACGTCTTCGTAGCGTTAACAATTTCGGCTGAGAACCTGACGGGAGGACCAATGACCGTGCGGGAAAATATAACAAAAATAATTGGACAGCAGTGGATCCTCAAGTGAATGTTTTTTTTATGTTCGTTTTTACATGTCACCATGCACGAAAAATATCCATATATATATATTCATAAATTGTGAAAACATGGAATGGCAAAAGAAGGACATCGAATGTGTGCTTTTTTGTGGAGAAATTTTGTCGAAGGCTTAATATAATTAATTTTTCATTTCTCATTATAATTCCTCTAATTGTCTGTCTACTGCTATCGATAAAGTTAGAAGTGCGGTCAAAGATTAAACTTTTTACATCCCATTTAAACTACGCGAATAAGGATCTTCATAAACATCTCATCATTACGAATTCGCGGATTCTTTAATTGGGATCGAAAGGATGGAGCGAGGAAGATTTATAACAGCAAGTTGAAGGAATGACGGCTAATCATGAATGAAATACTTAAACTCTACCACTCGGAGAAAATAATGCTCAAATCCTTGAATCAACGAGCGAATCAAAGAATACACAAGCTACAAAGACCTCTTTTTTTTCGGAGAATCAGAACAGTAATGAATAAATAATTAACCATTTTTTGAACAACTTCCATCTAGTAAAGACTAAGAGACTATATTCAATCACTAATATTCACATCTACGATATCCAAGAAGAATTTTAAATTATCCTACGTGGTTTCTACAACTGTTTCGTATAAACATCGCGATCGACCTCTCCACGTTTGTTTTGGTCCAAAACATTTATTTTTTCTTGGAGGAGAAATGGGTAAAGACTCACTAGATAGGCTAGACGATCATACAGAGAGATTTGGGCGAATAAAAATGGGTTTTTTTCTTAACGACCAGCGAGACTATTATAGAGTGTAGAAAAGGGATTAAGATTAAGAACTTTTTTTAAAGACGTTGCTAAACGAATTCTTGTCTCGCGGCGATTAAAAAGTATTCCGGTAAATACTTGAGCCTACGGAATAAAGCGAGTGCGTTTAAGACAAAAATGTACCAGGAAAGGAAGAGAGAAAAAACTACAGAATTCGACCCATGGGTGAGGGAATTTTTTCCACTGAGTATTCAGAAACTCGAGTTTTGATACACTCTTCTGTACAACAGCCAGCGTCAACGCTTTGGACATTCATAATATCATAAATTTTAATTTATCAATATAATTATATTTTTTGGTCAACATAACCAGCATGAGAGCAACAGAACAATTAAAACTCAATGCATCGTTACCAGTCGCATAACATAATAGATTGCTTTATAGATGCGTGGAAATCTGCATCAAGTCTGTAACAAATAACAACAAAGAACAATTTTTCGTACGTTCATCAACGTCATCGTCTCTTGTACTTATATTCATTACTTTACAGACGATTAAACTCGGCATCAAGTCGGGTTTGGCCGATTTATTTTTAAAGTTTTTCTGAATTTTTTTTATACTTCTTCCACGAATCGTATGATTTGTTTTGTCGTACTGTCCGACCTGTACATTTTTTCCTTCAAGATGGAGGAGAAATGAAACACTGTGTGTGTGCTTCGTTTCCGTCATTCCAGTACGAACGTCATATTTGAGTGAGGGTGGCGGTATATAATGTTCAGAGGTTTTGTGTCCTATGGGTTGTGTGCGTGTGCTTTTTAATATTGGAACAAATTTTTTCGCTACGTTCGAAACGATGGAATTGAGAGTTTTTTTTTAATCGATGATTTTATCCAATTTTTAGGGAATTTTTTTTTCAAGTGCCAATGGGTTTATTTTTTTCCTTAGCGGCGATACTAACATAAGCGGAAACGATGTCGTCCTGCTTGGGTAAATTTCCTTTTTTGAGTGAGTGTGTGTGTGTATGTATGTTTGTGTTTTTCTACAATTTTCTAATCAGGCTACATCCATTATTAACCTTTTTACGGGGAGAGGTCACCAAAGAAACAACATTTCCTAAATAGAACAGCGATGCGCAGGGTTTTTGAGGGAAACGGGAGTTTTGGGAACAAAATGGCGGAAGGAATTGTAATGCATAGAGCCAACGTTTTTCACGAGTGGCCCACCATATTGACGTTAACATATTCGCCGAGAAGAATTCTGTTATCTGGTATGACCCCAACCATACCTGAGAAAGAGAGAATGGGAAAGAGAGAGGAAAGAGAGGAAGAATCAGATACGGAGCAAAGAGGCTGGTGGACGTAATTAGGGACTCTGCCGTTTCTATTGATTACAGAGCTAAGAAAAACCACATACCTTTCACCACGAAGGAGATAGATATTCATCACCAAACGTGATACAAAAGAAAATACTATTTCCTAAGAGTTAACCATTAATGATCATGATATTACTAACAATTTAATTCCCCATTTCTTGTACATTGAGATGGTGATGAAGTTTATGAAGAACTAAGCGTAAGGATATCATAAATATATAAAATTAAAACTTATATTCTAGTGAGCTAGTTTAACATTACTTATTTGGCAATTTTCATATATATATATATTAGGGGAATCCACTTGTTATAAGCACTAAAATTAAGTCCAAAAATAAAACAGTATGATTATAAATAAACATTTTTAAAAAGAAATGTCTCGGAGCGTGAGCAATTTAGAACACGAAGGCAATAAATATTAGCCTATGAAATTTTCGATCTCTAGCCATTATTGATTAAAAATGATCACAAGCATACCCAAAAACAAACATACCAATATCATATACGCATTCACCACATTATTGTAAACAACCGTATTAATTAATGGCAAACTATAACCACTTAATACTCTCTTTTACTCCTCACACCATATTAAGCTGAGATTAGTAATATTATTTTTTAAATAATTGTAAAGTTACCAAGAATTGCATTTCTCCAATGGTCAACTACTTAAATTTAAAATAATCCTCCCTTCGTCAATGTTATAATGCAAGCATGGTAACTAACCCAAAATGTTTTAATAAACAATTAGCATCGAGGGTTAAAATGACATTAGAAATAAAGGTGTGCGTGGTAAGAACCATATATATAGTTCTGTTTGCGCAAGTTTTACTTTGTGGTGGTAAGACTTTCAAAAGTTTAAAATCATTACCTGAACAGAATGATAAAATTTGTAAAGAACACCAATTTTTCCCAAGTGACACAAATAATTAATTGATATCATTAACATGTTCATCTATCAACATAAATATCGCGCACACCTGGAATAAAAGACGAACCTTATTTCGCTGTGCCTCAGGTACAGCTCGCTGACTACATTCAGTTCCAGACACGGAACTGTCCACCGATATTTACAAATTCCCAAAGCAAACAATACGTACTTAAGAAGAAATCTAAAGCGACCGTACCGTTGACAGTCGGCCAAAATCACTTGGAAACAGACTTTCCATTTCATAAGCATTCAACTCCTTCTTTACAGTTTAACATGCATAGATAATGTTCATCAACGAAAATAAAATAAGATACCGAAACAATAATTGTAATTCATAAGGAGCGACATAATCTGATTATTTACAAGTCTATTCCTGAGCGGAAAATACAACGATTGGATTTCTAACGCATCGGTTCTCTCAAAATCGAGAGATTTCCGAGCGATCATCGTCAAAGATTACGCACAATTCGTCTCTTGGGGAGGAGGAGAGATGGGCTGAAGGATCAGAAAGAGCGACTTGGCATCACGTAAATTAAGACCATTCAGATGTGCCACAAAAGCTTATGGTATTTGAGGAATGGGAAAATTCCGGAAAGAGTAAAATCCATGTACCCCAGAAAAGGTTCGAGGAAATATTTTCGAGTGAAACTACAAATTCAAACATTCAATGTCCCTGTCTCAAAAATGACTATAGCAAGAATTTATCACTTTCCCAACATCCTAGAATTCCAAGTGCCATAAGCTCTCGTGGACTATAACAATCGGTGTTTTTGTTTTGATTATTGTGTTATCGAACCTGTCGCCCTGCCCTCACCTACCCTCCCAATAATCAGCCTCGACTCCTCCCCTTCGAACGAAGAGTAACACATTTTAAAATTCCTTCAATAAGTGATACTTAAATCCGCATAGTATTAAAATTATCTGCCATTACCTGTCGGGTATGGTAGTCCAAAACTTGGATACCCGGAATAGCTTCTGCCGGTTGCATAAGCCGCATAAGCTGCCGCTGGAAATGCTGAAGCAATGGTCGAAGAAATAGGAAGGGATTGAGGGAGAAAAGAAGGATGGAATGAGTTAACCAGAAAATGTGGGAATGTAACCGAGAGGCTGCTTTGGAACGACAACAGAGCTCAAGTGGATGAAGTTGCGAATTAAGTCTTTCGCGAGACAATGCTATTGAAAACATCATGATATTAAATACGACAAACAAACAATACATTAGGTGAATATTTAGAGAACTAGAAAATAACAAAAAGATCGTTTTGATAAGAAAGTTGAAACATCTTTCCGCTCTGCTATCTCTTCCCAAAGCAAATTCTCGATCAACAAAAACATAATCATAAAAATTTAAAAATCATTTTATCTTTAAAAAAGCTAAGGGATCCATTACTTCAAACGGAAGTATACTTAAAACATTGGATTGAAAAAAAATATATATTGAGTTGTAAGGTGCTTAGGTTTCCATCGACTACGAATTAAAACTATCGTCTAACTATGCATGCAATGCATCAAAGAAAACGTGAGCATCAAAACTGGAATGAATTGAAAAGGATTAAATCGAAGGTTTGGATCATGATTTCATTCTCAAAATAAATAACCAATTTGGACTGAGCATTTATTGGGAAATTAGTGATGCTTTTTTTTGTAATTGAAAACATAATGATTGTATAAAGAGAAATGTGATTTGCTCCTTACTCACCATCAGGCAGAGCTCCCAATGACCACATAAAATCTAGAAACCCAAAAAGAAAGAAAAAATCAGAATCAGAGACATCGAAAAATTATCATGAAAATATTTGTAGAATCATTAAAAAATTCTTTTCACGGCAATGATTGCGAGCCAAAAAAATTAATGACAATTACTACTGACTCGGAAACTCCATATACAGATACTGACACAATATGGGCTTGAAATATTTTGAAATTTACATTACAACAAAGATGCATTTTCAAAAGGCAGTTTTTTAAAAGATACATCAAATGCAAATAATGGTGAAAAGATGAAAAATGGAGAAAATTAATTCTTAATAAACACTTTGCATCAGATTAATTCTGAATCTAATACCCAAAAGATGTACAGAGCAGGAAGTAGATAGAGGAGTGGGTAAAGGGAGAAAAAAGGTTAGAAATAAATAATCAATAAACACAGCATCCATGAAATTTCATAACTAACACGATGAATGTTTAACTACATTATCACTACTTTATACAAGAATTATGAATGAACTTTGAAGAGAGAGAAAAGGTAAAGATATATATAAATATATATATAAAAAAATAATGATATGAAAAAAGAAAAATGCAACACAGATTTACTTTACTCTTTAACTTTACACTACCAATTTCTTTTAAGAAGAAATTCTCCATTCAAAACTAGGATTTATTAAAAAAAAAACACTTTACATCATTTTAACTAATTTAAACTTTGAATTTCTAATAATTTCATCTTTTGGTCAATTTTTTTTGTTACCGCGCTTTGCCAGTTGTTGTCGAGAAACCATGTTTGTAGCGTCGTCAGCAAAACTTCTCATGACGACTGTCGAGAAAAGAGAAAGAAAGAAAATGGAGAGAAGCTTTTTCTTTTCTGGAAGTTAAGGAAAGCGACGATTAAAAAAAAATAAACAGAAAATAATATAAGTCTTTTACTCACACGAACACACATACACACTAGAACACATCCAAAATGATTAAAAGAAAATATCTTTCTCCAATCATCTTTCAAAAATAGAAAATTTTCTGTTATTTGATTCTTTTTTTATTTTTTTTTAATTCTTTTGGTCAAAAGAGTTTTGTACCTTTTCCGAGGAATTCTTTTCGCTTCCTTTTTGTTATCTTTTGGTCCCCAATCAGAAGAAGAATACGTCGTTGCTTCGATTTCCTTCTTGAAGATACTGTCTACTCACTAACTATTTATATACTACTCGGCAATTTCTACGATTCCGTATCATCTACCCAATACGGATCTATTCTACAGCTTCTACTCTAAGTGTGTAAAATAGACAACAAAGTATGGATGGATTCAAAAACGGAATTTTATTCTAGAAAACAGATGAGTTACAGTCCTTGATGACTAAACTACTACAGAGTTATGGATGTTTCAGCCTTCAAAAGCAAAATAGAAAAATTATAATCCAATTTGAAAAAACCATTGCACGTATGATTTTTTTTAATTATGGAAATATAAATATTAACGATTTCTAAAGTCCACAACCATTAAGATAATGCATAAGAAAAAAGTACATCACATTATTTTTTTTAAAGATTCCTGATTTGATTAATCAAGAAAGAAGAGTTAAGTTTTATATATTCCATAGCTATTTTTTCACCTTCTCAAAACAGCCATTTACATATTTTACAACACTTACGTAAACCATATTCTGACATGATGAATGAAAAAAATATTAACAACAATTGTTAGGAATAATCTGAGCTACACATTTTTATATTTTTAATTGCATAGCATAATGTTAAAATTGTTATTCAATATTATATACTGTAAATATTAATTATTATTGTTATTGATAGAAGATTTTAGGGTACAGCAGTGCTGCTGACCACGGCTACAATCATTCCAATGAGGCGTCTTTCGCCTGCTAATTGAGACAGGCGAGGGCCGGAGGGCACACCCAATGCACCGCTGCAACGGAGCGGCCGTTTTAAAAGGCAATCATAGGAAAAACGTACAAAATAAATATCGTCTCTCTTTGGCATGTAAAAACCTACCCGCTACAAATAGAAAAAAATACCATCTAAAAAATCCCGGCCCGACAACTAGGAACGATACTATTAAACAATTCATCCCGTTTATCTTTGATATGAACGATCGTCATGATCAAAAAAGTTGAGCGATGACGACTGGAGAAAAAATCACTTGAAAAACTACCAAATTCTAGTTACGCTACTGACAATAAAATTTTCAAAAAATTAGAGACCGAACTAATTCTAAATTCCAATCGCTAATACTGGGAAACCGATCCCAATGAACAAAATGGCGGAATTATTCTTTCCTAAGTCACGCATTGGCAATGATAAGTTTACTTCTTCTTCTCCTCTTAAGAGTTCACGTATTTATTTTATTTGAGCGCCCTGCACATCGCACATCGCATTGTCTACTTTCAAAACTCGTCCCGAAAAGCTTTTTTATTTTGTCCGCACGGCGGCGCGCGAAAACGCCTTCGTGAGACCAATTATAACTTCTTAGAATACCAATCCAATCCCTCGGCCCGTGGTCAAGCCCACGACACCTCGATTAACACTTAGTTGATCTAAATAAGGTCCTAGGCACACAGTAGTAGTAGTAATGGAGTAATATAAGCAGCAAATAGTAACAACATTAGCAAAAGTTAATCCTTTATAATCACACACACACACAGGCACACTAGTGACAGTGAAGATGATCGATGGCTTGCAAAATACTTGGCTAATAATATTATGAAATTTCATGAAAGTTGATTTTACGCCAACAGAAAATAAAGTGAAAATAAACAAGCACAGAAGTGATTAAAACACATACAATATTCCACCTGGAGGGGTTGGGAATACAACTCTAAGAGGATTCGAAACCATGACCTCCAGAAGTTGGATCACCAGTTCCGTCCGAGTAACTTAAGGCATTGAACGCGTCGTATGAGAGAGCATTTCCGAAACCCGTAAAAGGTTTTCGCTGAATTATTAAAATTTTTTGGAAGAAGCGGTTGCCATCGCAACGGAACGCGTCGGTGTCCAATGAGCAAAGGGGTCATGGTTTCCATCTCGACAGCTTCAACAATATCAATGTTCACACAAGTTTACAGACACTTATAATGACATATAATTTCTTCAATCTCTTTATAATACCAATAGCAGCACAGTTGACAAAATTGAACAAAGAATATGCAGCAGATAATACTGAATTAACACCCAGAGATAAATTTATTATGATTGTGTGCATATAGTGCTATGGACACAATATTTATTCTTTCATAAAATACAGAATAAAATTCGGTGAATGTTTCCAAATGGAATGCCAAGGATTACACAATTCACCCTTTTCATAGTAGTTATAGTCGGATAGTTGAATTGGACAATCTGCCAAATTCTATCCGGGCAACAGCAACTCACTGTTTTTCTCCCAATAAATAAAAGGATTCAAATCATTGTAAGGAATCAATTCGTTTGAACTGAATCTTTGTGAAGGAGTGATGCTTTATTTTAATGTGCCGAAAAAACGGTCTGATCACGCGAATATTTGATATTGGCCTTACAAGTTGGAATTTTTTTACTCATTACTTTCAAACCAACGGTCGCATTCAATATCTCTCTTTCGTATCTACTTTATTATTTGCACAGCCAAATAATCCCAAGGCAACTATGGCCGATCCTTGATTAATAGGATTTGAAACAGTCCCAGGCACGGGAAACTCCCCGCAAAACAGTTTTTACTATAAAAAATATTCAACATACTACGTTTAACCAAAACGGAGATATTTTAAGGCTCAATTGCTCCGCTATTTTCAAATATAAATGCAACTATACAACAACTAATAATTCTCTTTTTACTTTGTTTCAGAAACTATACAAATTTAATCTATTACTACAATCGTTAAAAAATAAATTTCCTCTCCCTGTCTAAAATCTTTACTAGTAATCTATCAACAATACAAAAGACTAGCTGTGATCCTATAAAATCTATACTACATACAATAACTACTCTGAAATCGGGTTGTTTTGTCGGCTGGACGATGCTAGTTATAATCATGATTAGGTATCGATCACAGTTATATCCCTGAAATTATTTCCAGCGGAGCATTAGAACACATTTGGATGAGAACATGTCACCGCAATGTGATATGAATATATATATGAAAGAGTAAAGCCGGGGGCCCGGGAGAAAGGAAAAAGGTTTAGGGAAAGGGTCAAGGGTTTTAATTTTTTCCGGTGAAATATACTCTATGGATATGTAAAACTGAAGAGGTAACGTGGCTAACTCCGACATAAAAAAAACTTAATACTAAAATTGGATATGTGTACAAAAAATGTGCCCACTTCATCTTTTCTTACATCTGATCAGAGAGGAGAGGCGTTACGCATTCGATCTTCCGACTTTTTGTAAAAGATGACGTCGACGAGAACCTTTGCGGGCTGATGTACTACCTCACCAAATGATTGTCTAAATTTGTCAAAAAGGCATTAGAAAATAAATACTACAATGTCCTCCCAAGCCTCTTTGTTTTGTTATTATCTACCACTGAAATCACTAATTTGAACTTCTCATATTCAATGAGCAAATATTGTCTGTGACTATTTCCTTATAAACTATTAAAATTCGTTTTAAGGCCTTTAATCAGCAGTCTTTGGTTTGCATTCTACATATCCTAAGTTTGATTCACTCTCAGTCGCGTTGTAAAATATTCTCTCTAAATTTTCCTCTACGATACTCGTGCTAATTAGGCAACTTGAAAATTGAGCAAGTCTTCACACCGCTTGGGAGGACTACCGATTTGAAATGCCCCAAGGTCTCTTCGAATACATCGAGATTTTGACGTCATCTTAGTTTCTTTCTGAGTCATAAAAGTTCGTACGTTTAAATTGGTCTTACCACTGATCGTTTTTCAATGAAACTCTGCTCTTTTTTAAATTGTTTATTTTCATCGAATCTTAGGTTTCGTTCACTGTGGAGTCGTCCAATGGCATTTGCTTGAGAAACGGAATGGATAGTGCACCCGTGCGGAGCATTACATCTCATTAGACTTGATTCTCTCCCGAGGTCAGGAGAAACTTTCGAACGCCAAGTAGGGAACATTTTAATCAAGGAGGTGATTCACGGAACGCTAAGAATTAGGTGGCAGCGGCTGCCGCAATCCAAGCAGTTGAGGAGCGTTGAAAGAGTAATGGGATCAATCGAAAGTTTCGGGGATATACTGAAAGACGACTTCTTTCGTGGGAAATTGAGTGCTTAAAGCGAGAGGGATCGACGACTTGTTCACCTACAACAAAGATGAAGAACTTTAACAAAAAAAAGAAGAAATCCCTCTCCTGAAATATAGATAAGAACGAGTGAGGAAGATAGCTTGAAATGGGACATCAACGGAAAGTCTGTGATAGACTTGGAGAATGATCTTTTTCTCCGGAAAGTTCGTGGGTTGATTTCGACAAACAGACAGACCTCTTCTCGCAAAAACCTCCCACGGGTGCTCTACTCTTTGGAAACTTCAACGGTTAAATTGGTACTGAAATGGAAGATTGAACAGGTCGAGTCTACGAACGAAGTCATTCTAACGGTCGCGGAAAAGAAATGAAGAGTTCACAGTGGTAATCGACGCGTTTCGTCTCTCCAATCTGAACAGATGTAACGATATTATTCCATTCTCTCGTGTCTCAATACCCAATCAATCCATAAATAATCTTTCTCTTTCCATCTATAATTTAATATTTATTTATATTTTTCGCGTTTCCCGTAAGTTCTCTGCGTGGATGTGTAGGATTTTCGCCACTCGTAAATCCACCAGAACAACTCCCTCGAAGACTGGGAACTGATAATACTGTTCGTTTTGTTTCCAATCCTATTATCCATTTACTTGAAAACAGTTTGAAAACTTAGAGAATCCACGCAGACATCTGTGCCTAAAACACATGATATGATCTAAAGAGAATTACCCAAAGGGTGAAAGATTTGATATGGCAACCATTCTCTTAATTAAGTACATGGAATACGATTTTTGGCTCTAAAAGGAAAAATAATCACAGAACACCAGCCAAAAAATGCTCTAACCATCTTTCGGTCACGTAATTCCTGTCAAACTAGACAATTTATGTCTTTCCCCGCGTGTAAACCCTCCCAACATGTCGCCAATCCCATCGCCGACGGCCCTATCGCCGCCGGGAGCCGCGCATCCGAGAGAGTGAGATGCGGTGGAGTAGGGCCCTCCACCGTCTCTCACTGAGGCCGCGGCAGATGTGCCAGCACGGGTCAGAGCCCGACGGGTATCGGTTGGTACATGGATAGATCGAGGCCCTGCACTCCCATGAGATCGCTCATGGAATACGCCGTCAGTGGAATCGGGTGCGTGTGGGCGTGGTGGTGAGGGACGTTGTGGTGCGGGGGATGGTGCCGCGGCGTAGAGGGCATCGCCGCCGCCGCGGCCGCCGCTGCCAGAGCCCTCTTGCATCCCGCGGCCGCCGCAGCCGCGTCGTATAGGGCCGAGGCGTAGACGGCCGAAGGTCCGAGGCCGAAGGCGGCAGCGGCTGCAGCGGCGGCTGCGGCGGCCGACTGGTTGGCCGACGAGGAGGAGGTGTTGAGAGGGGCGGTGGAGGCGGCTGAGGAGACGGGGATGATGGCAGAGGAAGTGGAGGACGGTACGGAGCCCCCGGCTAGGAGGTGATGGTGGTGGGCGAGGTGTGCAGGGAGGGCCAGGCCCGTCCCGTGAGTGACGGCCCCTGACGTGTTCGTGCCACCGCCCCCGGCCACTAGTCCTCCTAAGCCCACGAGGCCGGCGGCGGCTGCGGCGGCCACGGCTGCGGCGGCGGAAGTGGAGGAGGCGGCCGGGGGCACGGAGACGGCGGCGGCAGCTGCAGCGGCGGCGGCGGCTGCAGCAGCGGCGGCGGAGGAGGAGGAGGAGGCGGAGGAGGCGGCGGAGGGTCCGACCGCGCTCACGCTGCTCGGAACCGTGTACGGGGAGTAGCGGTAAGCCGCAGCGAGTGTCGGGAGGCCCGGATTGAGCATGAGTAACTCACCGTAAGCTCCCCTTCCGGCGGCTCTTGTTTTGGCCAAGTTCGCGGGCAACATGACTTCCTTGGGCTGTGCCTTCTTGCACTCAACCTGTGGAAAGAAGAGAATAGTATTACGTATGGTGTCTTGAGGGTGTTTATGCAGTTGAAGGAGAATCTTGGTGCGCTGAACCGTTGTGTTCTAGTAAGAGAAAGTATTACACTTATTACACATGTTAATATTTAAATAAAGAATAATTTGATACGAAAAATTAATACTAAGACTCAATATATTCGACCACTGACCACATGTGGAGTTTAGAGGGTTTTCTAGGCTATAATCAGAAACTTTATCTCATTGGTAGTGTTTGATGTTACTTAAAATAAAAGACGGGCTGAATTACGATTGAACTTAGAATACTGTGACTTTTAGACTCCTGTCTTGTATGAGTAATACGCCCAACTAGGCCGAAAATATTTCGTAAATGTAATTGCTTCTCTAGACGGTACTTCATAGTATTAACTAAAGAGTCATATTAAAGCAAATAATCCACGGATATCGTAATGTTATTTTCAGGAAGAACAGTGGTCGCTATGAAATACTTAAAGTTGACGCAAAAATACGTCCAATGAGATTACTTAGCTAGGTTATTCAACAGCTAAGAATCGAAGTAAACCTATGAGGAGACAGCCGCATATACGTAACTATGTAAGTACAATAGATATCATCTCAGTCCAGAGGCATCCGTCATTCTCGAACCCAGTCACTGCAACGGCTCCACGTCAACCTCGTCAGTGCGTGACGAAATCATGAACAATAAGTGGAACTGCACCAATGGGATCGCGATTCGGGAAACAATCGACGAAAATGGACTCGCGGTCGCTCGGAGACAAAAGGCAGTGACAACACACAGAGTGCGTCCAAAGCAGCGTGAAAGCAACAACGGGTGGCGAGCAAGATTAGGGAGTAGGATCTTTAGAAAGGACTTCCATTGTGCCTCGAAAAAGGGGGACGCGTGTATGAAAAGAGAGATGGGATTGGAAGAACGTGTACTGGAAGAGAGCGTTTTGGGGTGATTTCGACGGCTGACTTCGGCCGACTGAAGAGGTTTTGCGCGAAGTGTTTTTTTAGAAGAGCGTGTTCTAGGACGAGAGAGAGGAAGGGGTGAATTAGTGTCCCTGAAACAAAGGAGCGCGGAAAAGATCGGCGGAGGGAAATAAAAGGAAATGGAGGAAGATCAAGGGAGTTAGGTAATGGACGGAGGGATAAAGCTTTCACCTTTCATTACGGAACTTAAGGTTGAGCCTAATTTCCAAACGGAGTCCGAAATAGGACGCTGGAGACGGTGGGGATCGCTGGAAGGGAAAGCCGCACCTCCGCATTGTATTTTAATGGTCCTCGCTAAAGGAGCTTTTATCTCCTAATTACCAAGATGCAATTGTCACGAGGTATGACGCTGTGCTTGCATTGGCAGTCCTCAAAAGTAAAGGATAAAAGCACATTTCTACAGATTTCCCGTCTGGTGATGATCGCCTTCGGAAACAAAAGCCGAACGGTAAAAACTCTCAAAGCGGGAATAAAAACGAAAGAGATGAGTATTAATCAAAGTAATAGCGACTGTGGAAGCTGGCGTCTCAACTTCACGGTAGAACGAGATCATGAAATACTAAAAAGAATAATGTCTGAGTTGTTGGGATTGATAATGAAGGAAGAATGAAGAAATTAAATATCGTACTTTGTGGTAAGAATGCGCTCACACACAGAGAAGAATGCTTTTATCAGTATCCCTTGATTGATGATGACACGGATTGTATTCCATACATGAATGGAAATATATATCTCTTTCAGGGACGAAACATACGTTTGCTATCTGAAAGTAGTTCCATTTCCACTCACCCTTGAGGTAGACGCTATTCGCGTAGGACGAAATCACGACCTTACTGCCTCCCAGAATAGGGACAAATGCCGCGTAACACGCAAAATAAAACGCTAAAAAAATTCACGGCTCGTAGATAGGTGCACCCTTTTGAAGGATTGAGCCAATAAGTATAAAAAACATGAACGGTGAGGAAATGAGGCTCGTTTGGCAGACGGTGAAAAAAAGAGAGACGAGTATTCTCTAGGATCGGTGGGGGGAAAAAAAGGAGGAGGAGGGGGAGCCTTTTACGATTCCGTAATGGGTCCGTGGGGAGTTGAGCAGACAGCAACATGGGGGAGCGGGCAAGAGGAGTAGCTTTCTTAAGAAGGTGGGTGCCTCGGGAAAGAGAGAATGAACGGTACGGTTCGGCAGAGAGCAAATATATATAGATATTCGAGTTTATTTGGAATGGGAAGCTGCGGAGCGAGAGGATCGGTAATCCGAGAGTGATGTTTATGGGCGAAGAAATCTTCGGGCTTTTCAGCGAGCGTTAATAAATATTTATGGGCGAAACGGTTTTAGAGGCGATATAAAACAGGGTCAGTTCGCGCCATTCGATCCGGGCGATCCCTTTATGCTCGTCTCTCTAATTACAAACCGACGCAATTAAGGGACGATTATATCGAATGCATTATGTACTCCGCCCTCGCAAAAAGCGGGCTTTCCGGGCGCGGAAAATTTCCATTGAATTAGCTTTAAGCGCCACCTGAAGAATTATCGCCCTCGCGTTTTATCGAACGGAACAGTATCCGAATTGTGGAGAGGGAGATAAAAATTTCCCCGCGCATTCATGAAGTATGGCGAGAGAAAGGTAATGATGCAGTGGGAGGGAAGAGAGAGATAACGGACGTGATGAATGGAGGGGCGGAGATGCTGCGTGGGTGTCGCGCTGTACCATCCAAGGAATAGAGAGAGAGATGCGAAATGGGAAAAAAGTACACGGGATGAAAGTTATATAGAAGAAGGCATATTCAGGAAGTAAGCCGGGATTTGTGCAGAAAGGGATCGGGTCATAGAAGAGACACGCGTGTGTGTACTTTTGGGAAAAACGGTCGGAGACGTGGGATGCCTCGTGTTATCACGTGGGCGTTGCATTTTCGGGGATACGCCCGCGTTATAGGGGAGATAAAGATGTGCGATTCGATCCTTGTTTGCCCATCTCCTGACTCTCCCACTTATGACGCGTTCCGATAATTCGATCTCTCTATTTTACGCGGCGACGGCTTCATTTGTTCTCCGAACGCCCTTTCACTGCGGATGCGTGACATTCGCGTCATTGGTCACGTGATGAAAGGCGCGTGGGCATCGCATCGAATATTACTTAGTGTACATACCGCCAGGTGGTGCGCGATAATTCGATTGCTTTGATTCGTCAAAGTCTTTCGAATGACTATTAAAGGTGATGCTGCGGCACTTTGCACGTTGAAATGGACATTTGTACTTCATAAACATCGTGCATTACGAAAACTCACTTTCCTTCGTTAAACATTATCTTTATGGTAAATTGTGTTAAAACTAAAATATATTGAAAGTTATTTCAAGGATTCTAATATGGTCCTATTTAAAGAAACCTTTTGGTGTTATTTATTAAGCTCACATATATATTAATTAAGATATTTCAGAATTCATTCAGAGTAAGTAAAGTTGTTGTTCAAAAACCAAATATTAATAAATAGTTTTTCATATTAAGTAAGATATTGGCAAAGGAAAAATTTGCCTCAATATTTATCCTTTCTCGTACTTCAAATATATTTGTTTTGAATCGAATGAACATGATAGAGAGTCTGGTAAGGCAAAGAAGCTACGCAGAAATATATGAAGATTTGGATATCTGTGTATAATACTATACGATTGAGTTGCGTGATACTAGATTTTGGAAATAAAGAATCAAAGGAAAGAAAATGTGAAGTTAAGAAGAGGGTGCGGGCGTGGGAGAGTCATCTGGTGAAGCTGCTTGAAACCACTCTCTCCCTTCTAAAAACCTATCCATCGTTTTAAACATTCAAATCCACTTCTCACCAAACCGTTTTCCTCGAAGATGCATTCCTTCTCTACTTTTTCGGAAATCTGGAGGTGGTTAAAAATACATACGATTCGTATAGCGTGAAGGGTATGAATTATTCCCTCATTTACAATCGAAATTGTTGAATAATCTCAGCCCGATATATAAAACACCTTACTAGACAATAAAATATATAATTATAAATTTTAAATTCAAAGTTTTACGACGGATTATTTTCAATAACATAAAATGATATTAAAAACACGGAAACTCAACAAGAATTAATTCCATTTCCTGTTTATAAAATATGGCAATCACCACTTACTTATAAGATAATTATTGACTCTCTTAAGTTACTAAGCTTATTTAATAACGTTATTTTAGCTCCATTTCTGAATGATAGCCCTATCCTCAAAACATCGTGAGAGTTAGAAATATATAAATACGGACCAAGGGTCCCTTATGCTGAAAGCATAGGCATATAACCAGATTCTTTTATAAAATAATAGTCTAAATTACATTACTCTATGAAAAAGTACTATTTATATCACATACATTAAAAACGGAAATAGATAACTCACCATTTTATTGTTGATTTCATGGAAGTGAATTTCACAGACTTTGTCCACTACATCTTCGCTCTGGAACGTCACGAAACCGAATCCTGGAAAGAGAGAGAAAAAAAGAAGGAATTAATTTCGTTTATTTCTGCTGTAAAATTGGCGGAGAAAAAAGACAATGGCGCCAATGAATTAAAATCGTTCGCGCCCTGTCCAATTTCAATGCCCGCAATGCTTTAATTCATTCCGTGTTATTAGAATACGGGAAAAGAGGCGGGGCTATATAGAGAAAACCGCAATGAATCAATCACGGCACGAGATCGAATGAAACCACCAAGTGCGCGGTTAAATAGAAAAATTAATTCCAGAGGTCCTCCAAATTTATATTTCGCCGCATACACAGAAAATGACGGTGAAACTCAGTTGCCCAATTTTGATACTGGTCCCTTGAATGGGGAAAAGGGTTCGGTCGGGGGAGATATACGGCAAATTGGGACGGGATTCTGTTGGGGGGGGGGGGAGCTTTTCATTTGCATTGAGAGGCGCATAACGCGATGTCACGGGTGAAAAATCAGAGCACCGACCTTCGCTTCGGTGGGTCCGAAAAGCCCTACTCTCGGTTGCAACCTCCGAATTTTATGCGTTGAGAAGGGGTTGAGCGAACGGGTTGAGCAATAGGATTTGGGGAAGAAATGGTGGCCGATGATTGCATCTTGTATCCAGAGGATGGATAGAGGAATCCGTTCGGAGATCGAACATCAGGAAATTACGAGGATTTTGAGGGATAAACAATTTTGGCTAAAATTAAGAATTACGTCATTGTTGAGGTGTTTACTATTTGAGGTGATGTTACTAAGCAACGACAATGTCTGATTCGGAAGCAAATTCAACTCGAATATTATTTACATCAATCGTTGCATAAAATATTCAGTTATGATTAAATTATCAGTGACCCAGCTATAGTTATCTCATTGGATTTGAATTTTCCTTAATCCAACAGGTATGATGAATTGTCATAGTATATTCTTAATTGAAATTTTATTTATAAACAGTTTTTTTCTAATAAGAATAAATAGGATAAATAGAAGGATAAAATTGAAGTTCATAATTGTTGAAGGAACTTATCTCAAAAGCAGTCAATTCATTTCAAAACAGGGATTCTGTGGGATTTTTCCTAAAGCTTTTATTTTCTAAATATAATATATTCCATTATTAATCTCGAATTAATTCCATATAACTACAAACACGTTCTATAGAATTCCGAAATCAATCTTCATGTTCATCAACCTAGGACTAAATCTTCACTTTTATTGTTTATATGTCATTTAAAAATTAAAAATTTTACAAACTATTTTAAGAGAGGACATGAAAACCTGATGAAAACAGAAGAAGTTGGTATAGTCTTAAAAAAAATTCAGATTTATCCTGGAAATCCGCCACCAGCAATACTATCAGCCATCGTTGTTGCCTAATTTACAGGGGCGCTTAGCTTCAAGCCTATGCATATGTTTAAGCTATCAACCCTAAACAGAGATCAATGCATTCTTTCACAATATAAGACCCAAAGTCTTGGAGATTTAGTATTTTACTATTTATAGTAATGTAATAAAGAAAAATGAGACGTGATTCATTCCATCACATTCACCTAACGCTGAACTTCACATCATATTTGAAGCCCATTTTCCCATCCGATAGTTGCACTTTCTCTTTTCCTCCAAGTACCGCCCTCTTCTAAACCCTACCAGCGAGAGTCTTTTGATTGTCGGTTGTTCTCTTCTTAACTGTTGACCATTCTGCCACCCACTGTTCCCCTATCTTCACCTCCGCAAAACTGCTCTCTCCATAGAAACTCTTTATCTATTTTTCCGGCCTTCCGTGATCCCTTTTCTGGCCGTGAAAAGCAGCTTAGCGAAGGCGCCGGCCCTAGAGATAGTCCCTGACGGGCTTCTCGTACAGAATGGAACTCTGGTGGGAGAAATCGCTTGCTCTATTCCGTTCTTGGATTTCTCTTTTTGTCGGGAGGAAGGGAGTGTCTACAATTTCACATACAAAACGGGACTTATCAACAGTTACCACCGTAACTTACTATATTGAACTTTGTATTCTATAGTTGAAGTTTATCGCATGGATGCCTTTTTAGCTCTGATAAACTTTTAAGTGTAATGACATGTCATATGAGAAATATAAAAGGAAAATGAATTATTAAAGAATATAAAGCATCTTTTATTCAGGTAAATACGGGAGAGAAAACAAAATTAACCAATAAAATGAACAAATCACAAAATAAGACCTAAAATATCAGGTTACGCTTCTTCAAAATCATTCCGATACTTCAGTTCTACCACGATCATAGGTAGACACATGAGATTTTATTCCTAGCACTTAAGAGATTCCTAAGTTAGATTAAATAATTCTTTATTCCTACAGAGAAACCTTAGACAAACTAAAGACATAAAGACCTACAAGTTACACAATAACAAAACATTGCTTTTATAATTATAAAAGAGCAGACATAATTTTTCATCTCTAAACTTCTCTAAGATCAAATAACTCAGAATTTATTAAAATATATAAATCAGAATGTTAACATCATTAATATTCGTTCACTGAACGCATACTTGGTAGTTAGGAAAAAGTAAAAAAACTCTGCCCTTCGGTTAGAGAATGTAAATCGAGTATCGCAAAATATTCTAACGAAACACATCGCAAGAATTACTTGGGTTGGGATAGGTCATGTAGGAATGGAAAATAGACGAATAGCTCTCGCGTCATGGAATCCGTCTTGCAGACTTGAAGGCATACAACGCCGCTTCCTCGTGTTCGGCCATGCGTCGAGTAACTTGGACGGGATGAAGCCACTCGAGCGGCTATCGCCCGTCAAAATCGAGCCAACGTAAATTAGCCGCCAGAAAGAGCAAAGGGTAGTTTATGCTTCATTTAACGAGCAAAAAAGCCCTGCGATGAACAAGATTAAGGGGCGGTCACTAATTGAGCAGGTGTATTATTAATCGCCACTTGATTTCCCTAGATGCTAATTTGATTGTCTCGAGGCAAACGAACTTGTGGAATATTTGCCGTCTATCACGCCGCAGGTAAAGGGAGATCGGATTTCCAATGCGAACATGTTCCACTTCCAATCATACTGCAAATTCTGGAAGGATGGTCAGTATCGAATGGACCTTCGTACCCATTATCGACAAAGGAAAAAGGATGAAGTTTTATATCCACTCAAATTCAGAATAATATCAGACATTCTCATCTCCGAGTATGAAAATCTCGCATCTATAGATTGTAACTATCATCCTACGATTAATGTATTGGCATATAATATATTTTATACTGTAATTATTTCATTCTTTCTTCATCAATATTTTCTATCTATAAGATAGTGCGCAGTAAAAAATTTAAAAACAAATTCGAATATAAATGAAAATTGACTCCTACTTCAATTCTAAAAAGGCATATTTAGTAAAAATATACATCAAATTTTGATTCGAATATTTTAAAGACTTTGAGATTCTGATTTTTACGATTAAAATGTGATTCAAGTTATGTACAAAATTAAACAATTTATAAAATTTCAAATATAAAATAAATTTTTAAAAAATTAACTTTAGAAACAGTCAATGTTTAAATTTTCGTACTTGGAAAACAACCTCTTAATCTGTATAGAACACTTGGAACAAACTGCAGGATTAAATGCAATCACCTCCACTCGAAGATAAATATTAAGTATAAAAGATGTATACTAAATATAGCAATGAAAAATATAATTCAACTGCGGCAAATGGATAGAAATCTTAACGTAGAAAACAGCGCCGAGTTGAAATATGCACGCGTCAGCCGAAGAGAAGGCGATCAAAGGACGACTTAAGAAGAAAATCATAAAGAAAGAAGGCTTTCGAAGGGGGATTGGAAGAAGAACGCAGATTTGTGCGTCCGAGGGCGAGAAGACGGAATTTTGGTTAGCCTTTCGTCGCGTGAAGAGGTGGAAGAAAAAGGCAGAGAGGGGGGGGAGACTTCTGCTGAGCCACGCGATGCCCTCCCTTCACTCGAGTCACCAATGCGAGGCACCCAAAAAGCGACCCCGTTCCCCTTATAACCCACTCATCTCTTACTTTTTTATCTCTCTCCGAGTTGCTTTCCCTCAGAATCCTCCCCATAAATCCTTCTCCCTCCTTTTCTTCGCTGTAGCTACCTATTCAGCATTTTGTACGCTTAAAGACTCTGGTGTAGTGGAGTATGATTTAGAAGGGAGAGCTTTATCTACACATGAGCAAACACGGGCAGAGAGAGACTTTCCACCAAGATGCGAGTCCAGGAGCTCATTGTGAGGGGCGAAAGTGTCTTCTTTCCGCTGCAGAGACGAAGCAGGAGGAGGAGGAAGTAACACTCGTCTTTTTTCTTAAAAATGGGAATTCGTGAGCATCTTGTGGAGTCCGAGGTGAGCGCGACGTAAGGTTTCACGGGAAGAATGCGAACCGGAGTTAAGTGAAGGATGCACTGGATGAGACATCGCAGTTGTTCGGATGTGCTTCAACGGGTAGAAAGGCTCCGGAGAGTGGTTTCTTTTCTCCTAAACTATTCATCTTTACGTTTTGTTCGTCATTTTATTCTTAATCCCCTTTAAAATTCATCCTCTTTCCGTTCTTACCGAGTTTCATCGGCTCGAGGGCCTTGCTTTAAGAGGAAGTCTCGCTAGAGATGGTCGAAATTTCGCGAAAGCTTACTGATGCGCAATAGTTAAGAAAGCTCCTCTCATAAGATGCTTAGTATCTTCTACTTTTAGTTCTTATACTTTTAAATCTAGCCATCTAATTGGTACATTTAGTTTATTCCCTACCAATGTCGAGAATGGCTGAAGGTAGATATTATATAATTGAATTTGAAACTAATTTAAATTTATGTATTCCATTTCTAATCTTAAAATCAAATTCAAAATTATACTTAAGCGGAAATAGAAGATAGGAATGCTGACATCAGAGGAAGACGTGATAACAATTATGCTAGACTTGATAACAGTTATGCTAATCGGATAGTATAACTCAAAGTAAAAAACTTTATGAGACACTAAGGCAACTTTATAGTATGGGAGCATAGATATTAATCATAGATATTTATTACGCAAGCAATTATTAAATGAAGTGACACTCATGTATGCTTATGTGTTCTTACGTATAAGGGTGGGAATCAATCGTAAATTATTTACTACTTTCCTCACCCAAACATAGTACAATTTTAAATGAATCATATCACGAGTACATAGTACATTTACGCCGCAATAAATATATCCATAATGCTGCAAACCTTGACTAAAACATACAAAACTAATAATTGAATTTATAAGACAAACTGGAAATTATGCAGATATGGAATTTTGAATAATTTCGATAGATATATAAGCTTATCTTTATCCGCACCATTCTCGCGAAATTCGATTATGCAGATTATTTTCTAGCAATTACCTCTCACCAGATTTTCGCTTGTTTCTGCTAATTAATCATCTTGACCCTAAGTGGGTATTCATAGGGAATATTTACGTCGTGACAAGGTCTTCGTAAGGATCCGATTAATGGGCATCGGGTGGATCCAGAGGCTGTCATTAAGGAACTATCGATCGTCTAATTAGCCAATCAATCATCAACAATAGTGGTTTGACGGCAACGCAGACACGGGATTGCTTTCAACGTCGTACGCATGATCGCCCATTATTCATTCGGGCCAAAGGAATCCAAAAGTCTTTTTCCTTTAATTTCCAAACTAAATGCGACGAGGGAATTTTCCAGTCTAGACGTCGAGCAGTTTCCGATATCGCATTTTTAGTTGAATACAGTTTAAAAGGGTAATCGATGGATCAATTTTCCGCCATGGAACATTTATGAGAGCGTAAATTTCGTTAAATTTTTGTGCGTCTTGGTCCCTGAACCGCAACTAGCAAAATTTTTCATGTAGTTTATTGACATGTGCAGAATTTGAAGTAAAAATTATATCTATTACGCATGAATATTAACGTATCGATACGAAAATATAAGAGAAGATTCAATACGAAAATTAACGAACTAAAACTGACACTGCTTTGATACATAAGGGCGTATTGAATTCAACAAATCATAACTGCAAACCGTAAACCCATCAGCAAGAATTACTAACTACGACTGTACTCATATTCGAACTCAATGGATATCTAGGATTAAAGAGAGTTTATAGGAGCACATGTTAACTATTTTATGATGAAAGATAAATTTGCGAACAGTGACACTGAACTGCGACCAACCGATATCTGTCTCTTATTTTTACTATCGTTTATAACCTCATTTAAAAAGCTCGTTACCCGTCAACTAAACCAGTTAAAAGCAACTCTGCAGGGAACACGTAAGAGCCCACGAAAGCGCTCGGGACGGCGAATCCCGGAAGCTTCTTCCTTTTTTATCTAACAAGGGACGTTCTTCCAGGCGACACGGCACTTTTTTCCATTCGGATCCGCAATTTTCCATTCCCACTTCCATATTGAACATGTGACGGAATTTCCTCAGCGCCGTTCTGACCTCTTCAGCCATCAAACAGACTTCGGAGCTCAAATTCGGATGTAGATTATTCCTCGGCGCTATCACTTGCTCGCAGCCCTTCTCCTTGCGTACAAAAGAGGACACTCCTCGAACCCCTTTCCCTCCCATTCACCGCAGACCTTCTTAAGCACCCGGATCTTTTTTTTTCTTCGGGTATAAACGTCGACTCAGCTACTCAAGGTACAACCCCTTCTTTCTTCCTGCAGCCCTTTGTACTCCCACTCCCAGGGGCCACCAACCTTCACTTTCTTGAGACCCTGGCTAAATTATTTCGTCGGATGAATGATTAGTCGTTGGATTAAACTTCCCAAAAATACTCTGAGGCTATTGGATAGACTCAGAAAGACGGGTTGTATATGCTGTTTAGATGCCACATACATTCTACATTCACTGTACTGTACTGCATAATTCGTACATTACGTCAGATTGTAAGGCCAGACTGTTCGCACTTTACTCTTATAACTATCGATAAATTAAAACAGTAGAAAAATACATCAAGTTAGGATAAGATTCCTGATATATTTTCGTCAATAATTGGTCTATCAATTACTGGTACTGAATTGCTTGAAAAAATGAGATTTAAGAGCTGGATGATACTGTAATCTGCTTAATGAAGATTGAGGGTTAATTATTATGGACCAAATATAGCTGAAAATTTTATAAATGTTCTTTAAAATCCACATGCACAAAAGAAGATAAACAATTCAACCTTATATATAAAATCGTTCTCTAACTGAAACAACCTTATCATATAATTAACTTTTGAAATAATAAATTTATTTCTCAATTATAAACAAATGCGGAAACACGAGTAGTACAATCCCCCGAATAATTATATTTAAAGTAGTACAGTATTCAGACCGTAGTTTGCATTAATCAAAATCTTTATCAAGGAAATCTAAGAATGAAGATCCATCTGAATCACTTCTTTTCTTAACCATATACTCTTGGAATGGAATTCTTAGTCCTCAAAAACGTCTTTGATACTGTCGTCGCACGTGTACAGAATCATCCAGTGTTAATCCACGCGCTTTAAAGGTTCTGCTAACGCTCTTCCGGTCATGGGAATGGCGGGCGACCAACCTTAGCTAACTATATCCCAGGATTCCACCCCTTTTTGGTTTTCCTCGATACCCTTTTTTATGTTCTTTCTTTCCCACCAATTCCTTTGTCCCTTGGCTTTCTTCCCACTCTCCTTCTCCGCCAGACGTTTCAGAGGTCTTTTGTCACATCTGCTCCTTCCCAAAAAGGCTTCTTGGCGGTAAAAGGGATACGTGAGCTACGAAAAGAGGCGGATTGGATTGTTAGGGAGGTGCTGGGAAATAATAACGATTTCAAACCAGTTAATTACTCTACGGCAACAATCGACTTCGTTTCTAGGCATTCGCAGACCGCAACCGGGACTTCATTCGTGCCAATTACTAATCCAAAGGATCTGGCTTTGAAAAGAATTAGAAGAAAAAACTGCGTTTCGCAACACGGGAATATTCCGTGCTCGAGATACGAGCGGCACGGATTTGAATATTACAAATTGCAGCAAAGGAATTACAGTTCATGTATTCTTATTCCTTCCTTTATACAGAACAGTTAAGGTCTTAAAGTTATAAATCCTAGATTTTAGCAAACATAATACCACTCGCTTTTACAGTTTTAAGCCTTAGATTTTTATTTTGCATTTAAAGATTTCTTTACGATAAAAATCGGTAGTAAATACAACATTGGTAAATTTATAAGTGGGTAAAAAAAGGTATCTCAAAGTAGCTATAAGAGAAAGAGGATGATGCCTGTGAGAAATCAACAATAAATAAGATACTAAATAATCGAAACTGACAATTAGATTATTTTATATTACGATTGCCATTACTTGAGTTGATCCTAATCGATGAAGACAGCAATGTACTGAAGTAGTATGTGAACAAACAAATAAAACTAATAAAGTATAATATTTATAATAGATACAAGCTCAATGAATTTAAGTCATCCATCAAATAAATGTATCTCCATCGAGAAAGCAAAATGGAAATCGAAAATATCTAAGGGAATATCTCCAACCAAATGTTTTCCTCAATTTTTGATGTCCAGTTAACCCTACTCATCTCAACTACCTCCCACACTCTTTATCCTCGATCAGACTTTTTAACAAAGCCCATCAAACCACTTACGCCTCCTCAACGTCATCTCTTAAATCACCTCCTAGTTCTCGAGAAAAGATTAAAGAGATCTTAACTCACGACGTTATGTTAAGTAGGTTTTCTCACTTCTTCACACATTTGTTTCTTTCTGTGAAGCACTAATAACTGAGACCTTAAATACCTTCCATGCTCTGAAGATATTAATAGAGCGCGAAAACTACTAGAAGTAAATTAATGAAAAAGGTACCACGAATGTATGATTAAGAAGTAGCTGAATTGATAATACCTTAATAATAATTTGAATAAATATTCACGAATAGAATTCGTAAGAATGAGAATGAATATGTTCTTCATATACTATTAACGTAGAATGTTTTGGGCCAATAGTGTATTCCACGCATCAAAATTTTAGAATGATTACAGAGGAAATTAGTCACCCTAATCCTCTTCTAATACGCGATTAGTACCGACCATCTGTCAAGAACTTCCAGCTGCACTATAATTTCGGGAAACTTCCTTCCATTGAACGGAGCGACATTTTTACTGCCGCAATCAATGCAATATCTCCGTGAAATGATCATTAAGGATAGAGGAACGCTTTTAAAGGAAAACGTGCGAAGAAAAAGGGTTTGGGAGAAAAGTGGAGGGCAACGAGGGTATCCTCATTAAGCAGACGTAGCTTTGGCGTTCGGTGGTGTCAAAAATTGTGGTCGCGGATGTGCCGAGCGGATGAGGGACAAGAATACATTTGGGGAGAGGATGGGCGAATCGATTCGGGGACGTAATCCACTCACTTTTTGGATACCATCAAAGAGGGGAGTCTTCAGAGTAACACGCAAAAAAAAACAAGAACGAAAGATTGCCAGCGTTTTTAAACTTCATAGTGTTTTATGCGTCAAAGTGATCATGTTCCAAGATCTAAAATTGTCAATTAAATTTATACGTGAATATAACAAAAATAAATTAGACATAATTCTGTCTTTTCGTAATTTATGAAGCTAGAGATTATGATAGTATGTTAATTATAATGCTTCTTGTTGGAGTACAAAACTATGGTAAATTAAAAATTTTCGGTATCTATTTATTGCTCTTGGTATCCCTTTATTGGACGTTATATATTATGAAAATTTAATAAAGGAGTTCTTCTTTATGTATTACTCATATGCAGATATTATAATGATGAAGATATTAAGTAAAAGAGATACGAGATAGAATTTGTTTTAAAGATGATAAATGACATTCCCGAGGACTATAAACTGGGAATCAGATTAAGGATTTCCTATTTATCGTACCAGAACGAATGATATCTAGTTTAATGTATCAAAATAATGATTCAAATTTTTAAGTTGATGTTATTTCATCAATAAATGGAATGCGATACTAAATTCACGTTTTACTGAACCCTTGAAGTACTTTTGTGATACATTCTAATGTTACTTAACTGCAAATAATGATCGCAGGGAAAGCCATTGTACTAATTGCAACGATTAAGAGAAAAATATAAAAGAGGAGATTTTGGGTACTTAGGCGATGCTGATTTAATGTGTCATTTAATGAACTGGAACCTATTTCATCGAGCTAACTACGATATCCTTTCATGAAATCGCAGTGAATCCCTCATTAGTTAATTGTACGTAGAGAAATTAAGGCGGATATTTGCGCTCCACCGAATTAGAAATTAGAGGATGCAAAAAATTTAAGATTTCCTCGAACTAAGTAACGGATGAGGGTAGAGTTACGTTATTTTTGTTACGGAATAAAGAAATGGGCGTTATAATGAAACGGTATACCTACTGGGTACGCGAGATTGCATTAATTGAAATGAAAACCCGGTCTCACAGTAATTGCACTTCTTGGAAACAAGTTGAAAACCCGGGACTAGGAAAGGATAAAAAGGAACGGAGTTACGCTAAAAGGCAGTTTGGAGTGTTTGAAATTAAAATATAATTACTTTCAAGAGCTCATTACTTCCTTTCCGCATAAACCTCCCAAAAGAGCACGTCTTGGATAGAAAAAAGGATGGAGAGAAAGAAATATCAAAAGGCAGAGATTTTCGAGAAATATTTCTAACGTGACCATAAGGTAGAAGTGGAAGGAATCGCGTGATTATCAAGGAAAGAATTGAGATTCCATTTCATGAAGCATTCGAAAATAGAGAATTACGACACCATGCATTGCTCTGTTTATAGATTCGTAAGGATTCGAGTCTAAATTACAAAGCGAATGGATTCCTCTGCGCGTGTCGTGCTGGAATATCTATATTTTACACCGCGTATTTTGAATGTAAAAGAGTTTAATGCTAGTTCCTGTGGAACGGATTTCGCAATCTAAGGCCACTCATCCGATTTCTTTTATTATCTGAGGAAAGATTTCCTCATGCTTTGATGAAGGTTGCATACATAAGTAAGTATTACGAAAGTAAAAAATGTTTTATCTTTAATAAATAAAAAAGAAACCAGACTATAACACATGATATGAATATATACAACGAAGAGAATTTAATATTCAATGTTACATATCAAAGAGAAAATTAATTAACTACTCCAATTCTATAGAATAGAACTACCGTGTATTCCATTCACTTAAAATAAAGTCTTTAAGTATACGATTGATTTACTCATTATATTGACACAATAATGATCAAATAATGCTCCTTTGTTGAGCTCTTTAACAAAAAAAGAAAACGTACATCTATGATTGAAGAACAGCAATTTATTATTACGCAATTCCTACCCAAAAACCTTCATAAGTAACAGATATTAATTTGAACCAATAACCGAAAGATCCAATTTATTAACGATAATAAAATCTCTCGAGGGTTTTAATGAGCATTAGGAAGAATTTTGTGGGATCCCGAAATAAAAAAAATAAAATAATAATTTGGACGTTCCTAAATTTTCCACAAACATTAATTAATTAGTGAAAGAAAAATGCTTGATGGAGATTTTCGCTTGATATTGAATTCTTGGCCAAACGAGGGGCGAAGGAAAAAATAAATTTCCGTCGATTACTCAAAATTAATGAGAAATCGGAGAAAATCATTAGGAATTGATATTTGATCTGCAATGTCAAATATAAGAATCCGGCCTTCTAAAGGATCCGCGGCGGTGGAGAGTGCACCGGAATCGGAGAAAAAAAGGCAAATTCTAAGAGGAGAGAGAGGTTTGGAAAATTAGCGGAGGAGAAATAAGATAGGATGCGGAAATGACGTAAGGAGCGGAGGAGATCAGACGCCAAAAAAGATTCGAACAAGCAAAAATATCGCGGAAGAAGAAGAATTCGGGAAGGAGACGCCCTGCGGCATAATTAAGAGAGAGCTAACTGGGAAAAGCGGAATGCTAACGCTGCAAAAGTTTAAAACGAAGTCAAAATATTAATTAGACGCGAGGGAACGGCCACCCCTCAGCCCCACCCACTCCTTGGAATGCCCGATCCCGCATCTCTCTCTCTTTTTTCTTCGGAGGGACTTATCTCCAGGAGAGTGAAACCAAAGTTGCACAAGCGGACTTCTTATTTATGGTCACCGAGGGAACGGTGCAGCGGAGACGAAAAAAAGTCTTCTTCGGCGCTATATTTCAGAAACGACGCATAGGAGGCCAATGCATCTAAAGTAGGCGATAGAAGAGTATGGATCTACACATTACGCCGCGAGGCTTCTGGTGGGACACGCCTCCGAGACGGAAAAATGGCGCGACGTGAGGAAAAAAATTGACGTGCGATATAAGGCGGCAAATGGGAACGAAACTGCGGGGAAATTTCGCGACGGTCTTCCGCGGGCAAAACGACTTCGATGAGAGGTCGTAAAAGACGTCACCTGACGCTAACTTCGCGTCTTGGAAGTCGTGTTTGAAATTAAGGATTTGAAATGTTTTGGGCTCCTTTGACGAAGGAATGGTGTGAAAGCTCGTAAGAGTGTTTATGGGCGTGGGTTTGAATTATGAATGTCTGAACGTCGTGGAATGTACGCCTTGAGTATGTGGAACCCGAATGTCTCCGAAAATCCAATGTGCGAGTCCGGATTAAATTCGTCCTTACGATTGAAATAGCTGTGGGAATTGATGGCAGCGCTCGAGATCTTTGGCATCCGCGAGATATAGGGTTTCATCTAAGGAGAAACTACGAGATAAATGTTTATAGAATTTAATTCAATTATCAAAGAAGATGTAAGTTAATAATAATAAGTGTTGTACTTGGTATAAACGGAAACATCATTCAATACATTTTGATTAATCAAAATTATATTTAAATCATTCATATCGCGAAACGAGTTTGTTTCCTTAATACCACTAAGAATAGTTAATACCGAAAATACGATATTTATTTGATTAAAGTTATCGTTAAAATGTCCAATTAATTTGATAAACATTACTAATAAAGTATAAATTACCTCAATATATATGAGGATTTAATTACAAAATGTTTCCTAAAAATTCCAAAACATCGGAAAATGAAAACATTTTCGAAAAAAATAATAGAGAGTGATCTGTAGAGAGGAAAAGGCATTAACAGATTTAACATTCCACCGCCAATAAATGGAGGGAATAAAAACGGAATTCCTCTCGTGCAATAACTCTCACCATTCCTTTCCCTAACAGTATATGAGGGAGAAGCGCCCTTTCTCATATCGCGTCGACTCCTGTGGGCGTGGCTGAGGAATGTTTCCGGTGGTAGTAAAAGCGGCCAATGAGAAAGTATAAAAAAGGCGAACCCCCATCAGCTCCTCTTATCTGAGGCGACATAAGTCTATTCTCGTTGCACTTCTTTCCTTCATATGACCCCAAATAGCGACTATCCTTTGTACTGAATCAAAAACGTAAAATTCCGGAGACACCGGTCTCCTTACCATCTCTCCACTACTCATTATCTCAACACTAATAAGGATGAAATATATATGTGATCTTTTTTTACAAAGTATTTGAGATCTAGGAGAGAGGTTTTGTTAATGAATTTGCTGGATACTTATTCAAGTACTGATAAATATTGAATGCTATTGAAATAATTCGATAAGTGAATTAATGCAAAGTACTATATAAACATTCATTTCACATGATTATGTTTTATAGATGCCATATTGAATACTATTGAAATAATTCGATAATTGAATTAATGCAAAGTACTATATAAACATTCATTTCATATAATTATGTTTTATAGATGCCATATAAATAACTATTGATATGCTCAAATAATTATACTTATGATTAATTTTATCCATGCTTTTTTATCGTAAAAATCAATTTTCTTCCCAACATCAGATGCTTCTAACTTAACTATATGCATCGGATCGTTATCCCAGATACATATTCATATTCTACATAATCCCCTCCTTTCCTCAGTCAAAACCACGAATCGCGCGAATTATTACATCAAACCTAATCTCTCATCCGAGGATATTCTCTCGTTAAACTTTAATATCCCTTTTGCACTCCCCTCGATCACAGGAACCCTCGGTGCACTGGTAAAATCAACTCGGCTTTCATCTCCTTTCTGTCATACCTCACCTTCGCCCTTCAATTCGTTCTTCAAAAAAAAAAAAGAACTCCTCCCTGCATCCGACCCTCCCCTTATAATCTCTCCGAACCCCGAGGCAATGCCTTCCCAAGGAAACTCTTGGATGGATTCATCCTTTATTCAAATTCGTGAGAACGAGGGACAGATACGGAGATCCGCGTGTGTGCGCGTTGGAGCATTCGGGTATCCTTTCCCTAAGACCGGAAAGGTAAAGCCAACAAGCCAAATTACGCTTTCTGGGGTGGCAATCAACCTAACCCTGCTTCTGCTCCTGCGACTCCTTGGAAACCCTAAGGAAAAATGTACGGGTGCCCGCACGAGATGGTTCTTCCAAAAGTGGACCCTCGGACGTCTTACGTAGTCCCTTCGAGGTCAACGGTCAACACACCGAGCCCCGGATCTTTTAATATATTTTCCAATTTCGGAGAGATGCGTCTCGGTGACGAAAGACTCTGCTTTTATCATCTCGCGATGTCTCTCCCTTTTTAGATTATTAAAGTCCGGAACATTCCGCTACCATGAATAACGAAGAGAGACCGAACGCTGGATAGAATTAATTCGTCTCGGAAGAAATCTCTCCTCATCCCGGAATTTTATTTTGGGCGGATATTATACATGGTTTCTATGCTAATCGAGGAAGAATCTCATCAATATTGAACGCGTTAGTGTGCGGATATTTAATTTCTCGACAAAGTGAGGTATATAATACCTTAAAGCTTACATAGTCACGATTAGTTGGTGGAATAATTAAATTCGGATACTGAAATATTAACAGAAAAACTACTACGGTGAATAATGATGATATCAAAATATAATCGCGAGCCAAAACAATGCAGATTTATTTAAATTTTTCATTCTTTAAGTCTTGTACAGATTGTTGAGTATTATTCGTGAAAGGATTAAGGTTCGCCAATATTTTGCTAGACACTACGATAGTCTCCCGATAGAATATAATTTATATAATATAATTTATATTTTTGAAAGATTTTTTTTATTAAATTAAAATTCCGATTAATATTCAGATTGATTTTAACCAGCATATACATTCGCGCGCTACCTCAGCGTATCGAGCACCCTAATAAATATCTTAATTAAATACGGCATCTACCCTCTACCCATTCTTCATTCATCTAACGCCACAAGCTTATCAATATTTAAAATCGAGGTGAAAGGGTTTTTTTTCTTCCTTCTGTACTCCAGTTCATTTCCCCCTTTCTTGTTTAAAAAAACATCCTCTCTTTCTCCAATGAAATTCTTTTCCTTTTAGTTTACCTCCTTGGCGTAACGCGATCCCTCGTTGTCATAATAAAAGCCTTCGCGGATTCCCATTGATAGGCTTTTCCTTTCTTTTTCCTCCTCCTATTCATATCTCCCAATAAGCCCTCCTCCCGCTATCGGAATTCCTCGAACTCTTTTCTCCCTTTGAGGCGTGTTAAGGCTTATCAACTGAATTCCAATCCTTCTTGATTTTCGCCATGAAAGGTTCTCTTACCAATATCTCTCTCTTCACTTTGACAACGGCCAGTTTACATTACCTTCCTTTGATCTCCAGAAATCTCTATGTTTCGCATTTTACTCGCCATTTCGTCGGGAGCGCCACTTTCATCTTATCATTTCTAGGGAAGCTGATTGGTCATTTGTGCATCCGCCGGATGTCCATTAGAGTAAGTGAGAGACGAGGAAACATTTTAAAAGCCGCCATAAATTGGAAGAGAGCCTTACAAAAGAACAAGCATTTTTGATCCACACCGATGAATAAATCTCCAAAATCTTCGTTCCGTTGGACGAATTTCGCGGTCTGAATTTCATGCACTTTTTGGATGATTAAGAATCGCGAAACAGCGATATTTTTAGTGGTTTCGGTGGATGTTCAGCCTCTTTTTTGGGAAAACTGCAGGAATCATCTCCCGCATAACATTGATGCTCGCGAAATGCAAGATTCCGGATTTTAGTTCAAGCTTCGTAGCCTTTGAATGCGGAAGGATATTAACTATGGAAGAGCTTCCGTGCATAAATGAGGGAGAGACGTCGTATCCTGGAAACCGAAGATAGAAACTTCCTGCATCCTCCGTAATCCACGAAAACATCTGTCCTGGAATCTTGAATGCGACCGAAATTGCGATTCTCTTCGATGCACATCTCGGAATCCGAGGGAAATAAAACGCTTTCCGCCCTCGAATTTCGTTCCGTATCGAACGTCTCGAATAATAGAACCGTTTACGGCGATCCGGACTCCTCATTTGGGAAAGGAATGATACATCAACAAGGCATCGATGTTTGGATATCGGACCAAGTTTTCGAGATGATGGATCGGCTTTTGAAGTCGTCTCGCCCGGGGCTGCCCGGGAGACGCGCGTGAATTTAAAGCGAAAGACTATTACAATTTCGGAATAAATAGAAGGGGTGCGAGGCCTTGAGGGCTGAAGAATATTGAGGGTCTTAAAAGTTCCGTGATCCGATGGTAAAAGGTGAAGAGGGATGACCCGACCGGAGGCGAAAAGAATTGCCTCGACTAATGAGACATTGAGTTGACTAAGGCGACACTTTGAAGTCGGAGCTCTTTCTTCTCTCTTTACTGGAACAATGCGACGTCGATATCGTTTTTCCCCTTCTCTGATGAATAAAAATAAATACGGGCACAGGTTCGTTTCAGTTCCTCTGCTGTGCGTGTATGACGATTTCAAAAAGAAGCAATGGGTTTTGAATGACAACTGTGGTTTGAAATATAGAAATATACGAAGTAATCATCGATATTGTTAATCATCTAATTCATTGGGAATATTTGCTTAGTGCACTTATAACCATAAAACGCTAATGGATATACACGAAAAATTAAAAAAACTCTACATCTGGTTTTCAAAATAGGGAAGATTATAGAAGATTAAAATGATAGCCTAAATTAACGATTACATTCGTGACAATTTTTCACGTATTATTTAGAACTGGAATACCAAATGCAAAGTTTCTGATTACTTAAGACATTTAAGGTCTCCTTTATCATCGCCTTAATTCTTTTCCTATGAAATTGTACATCTGCACATAAATTCGAACTCCTAAAAGAAGAAGAGACGTGAGGAAAACGAATGGAAACCAGCGACAAGTTGTACAGCGAATAGAACACATTTTAAAGATAGAAAAAGAGGGTGGTGAAACTGGAGGTGAGGAATGTAAGGGATTTTATGGGATAATCTGAATCCCTAAAGAAAGAAGAAGGATTTTATCGGGGAGACAGTTAACGAGTGGAAAGGGAGTGTGGAGATAAGGAGAGGCGAGGAAAGCTGCATTGGAGGGAAAACGCCGCTAAGAGATTTATGAAAATATCTCTCTTTGATAATATTGAATGTCTTATGCGAATTAGGATATTTGAAGGCAATCCATCGCACGAAATGGAATACTTCTTGTACTGTTCCCGACTATTTCATAGTTCAAGAAATCTGCGTATTAATATACTCTATACTAATATTTATATATATTATATTAATACTAATAAAATATGTTATCTAAAAATTGAGAATAGAAGAAGAAATTAATTCGACGAAAGTAAGTGTTAAGTTGGAACATCCAAGGAGATAAACAGAAAAATCCAAATCGTTTATGTTAAAATACTTTTTAAATTATAAATCAATCAACAATTTTACACCCTTTTGTAAAACAATCATACATCCAAAGAACCTAATTGCTTCGTATTAAATTTTAGGAATTTAAAAGTTTCAATATTGAACATTATTTACTTGATATTTTGGCATTACAGCCAGCAACTCACCTCAATCGACTTGATTTATTTAATTTATCCATACCCAGGAGAAATCAACATGAATATTATGAATATCAATAGGATGAATCATACAACAGAGTACAGAGAAAGTGTTTCTTCTCCACACACATGCCTACAAAATTTCATTAGCAACGAATGACGTAAGCGTATATAAATTTATGGCAACAGATAGCAGATTGCGATATCAATTTCCGCAATAAAACAGTGTGACATAACTTGCTGGTCGCATCCACAAATTTTAATGGTTGGTAAGCTAATGAAATACATTCATCCTCAATAGTTAAATGGACTCTAATCTTGGGCGGGGTAAGATAATCCTGCTCGTAAAATCTTGGTCCATTTGCGATCTTAAACTTCAGCTGCCACAGTCTCAGGAAACATCAAAATATAATTATC
Source organism: Pantala flavescens (assembly GCA_020796165.1). NCBI lineage: Eukaryota > Metazoa > Arthropoda > Insecta > Odonata > Libellulidae > Pantala > Pantala flavescens. Next base: position 6,274,321 of record CM036878.1, on the reverse strand, counting down.
CTTAGCACTAGTTTAAATACTGAATTTATTATGATGCGGAATGGAGAGGATGTTTCGAGAATATCCCGACAGATGGACCGAATGATTTAAACTGAAGAGAGACGATGCGAAGAAACGATAGGAAGGAGTTCGAAAGGAAGAATGGACGCAAAACAAAAGACGTACACAATGAGATAAAGTGCATTGGGGGGGGGGGTTAAATGAGAGGGGGAAATAGAGATGACCTGTTCAGCAAGGAGAAGAAGGAGCAATATCTATTGGAGTGTGGTTTTGGAAGGGTGACGAGATCGAAGGGATAAGAAAGGGACCGTTGTGTGGGAGGATCTTCGATTGAACATAAGGAAGGGCCCGTTTCCGAGCTCTGGAATGGGATTTCCGAAGATAGGGAAAGGTATCTTTATAGAATTCCAAGAATGGATACTGCGAAATGGTCAACGTGATGTTTGTCGAGGTTTAATACAAGGGGCGCCTACTTCAGATAGAATTAAAAGCAAGAACTGTCTTCACCACTCTAATCAAATAAGATGTAATATAATCAACAAAAAAAGGAGAAATTATTAAATTAAATTTTAAGGAATTGTCGAAATGCCCTCTAGTTCTAATAACACCTTCTGGTAACACCATTCTTTAAGTAGATCGAAAATGTGACATCTATCTTGAGTATATTTCTTTTCGAGACCTTTACTTAAATATTCCGTTCCACGGTCAGTGTAAGTCATAAGATATTCTTAAGATCAATAAATAAGAAAGTGAACTGAAAAATAATGCATTAAAATTCTATGTACAATTATATAAATAATTTGTAGAGTTTAACGTTGTTGATATTGTTTAAGAATGTGTATCATTTAAGAGAAATTATACATTATCTGAACCGCGGGCTGTAGACCCTACTTAATTTCTTCTGAAAACCCTCCTAACGTCTCTACGAATAATATTTTAACAGTAAAAGCTTCTATCTTTTTGTACAAATATTCTTTTTGAAGAGAAATAATCATATAGAAAGGATGCAGAAACTAAAAAGCCAAAACTAAAAGCTCCAAATCCAATAATCAGATGAAAACACGCATTCAATAACATGTGTAGAAATAGGAGACGGAGAGAGAGAAAACTAAGTGATATAACTTTGATTGCGAACTCGCAAAATAAGAGATGTGAGTAACCACTTAAGGCCTCCGATAAAGCGATTTGGGCATCGGGAAAACACCTCGGAAAGCGCCCGCAGCGTCGTAACTGAAAACTGCTCTAAAGTATTGGAAGGGCCATCCCTATTACGAAACAGGGACGAGAAAGTGAAGATTCCGAGAGAAAATCGCCCACTAGGCTTTTCTAAAAGGGATTGGATAAAACGCGTGGCGATGGGGGAGAGAGAAAGGGATCGAAGGAAAAAAGGGGTTTTTGGTCTTTTACACACCAATCTGAAAGCACACTCCCATCCTGACTCCTTCGCACCCTTAAGATCTCCCCATTCCTTATCCTTCCGGGCCGCACTAGTGCTCCCTGAAATTCCGTTCGGCAGTAAATAGACAATCAGATTGCCGACTACGTGGACGGCCTGAGAAGGCAAGATTGGGGATTGTGCGGAAGGGGGACAGATAAGGCCACTTCCGTCCAAAGTGGAATATGAATTAGCGAATGGAGTTGCTGCCACATTCGAGACGGCTCTCGGAAGAAACAATACTTCGATTGCTAAACCATGGCAACATTTGAGGGAATTGCCATGGGAGATAACAATTGATCATTGATGAAACTAAGTTAAAATGTATTCGCATTACTAAATATTCACGAAAGGATTAAAAAATTTGAAAAACAAAATAATTGAAACATTTTATATTTTAGAATGTTTTTTTACAATTATAGGTACGCTGTGTAGTAAACATTATAGTCTTGGCACTCTACACTAATAAGAAAAAACATGTCAACAATAACAATTTATGATGACATCTTAAAATTGCAGTAACATTAAATATACAATATACATATATAATAAGTGATACAGTAGTTGGCAAAATAAATGAATTTTAAAGAATTAGGATATACATAACGCTGTTACAGTAAGAGCATCAGAGCATTAAAACGATGATCATTAATTAATTAACTAATAAGTAAAGCTGAAAATACACTCGCGAACAGAAACGGCGTAAATTCTCCCGTCATAGGATACGAAAGTTGCAATTCTCAGACTGAGTGTCTCGAGTAGAGAATTTCCGGAGAATGCGTCTTGGAAGTAATCTTCTCTAACTAGAATAACTCTGCGATAGGATTACGGAGTTATTTCAATCGAAAGAGGGACTCTAAACGGGAAATGGACTCCGCGAAAGAGGAGAGGAAGTACCGCATTTAGAGGACGAGAAGAAAGGGTCATTCGTGAAATACGTCATGGGGAAAAGTGTTAGTCGGGAGGTAATGAAACTTGAAACGGGTGTTGATTAAGTAGTGGTACATTTTAAACGTGAATTGATGGCTAAGAGAAACATAGTAGACTTTTATAATTTTATCAAGCTTAAACGTACAAAATTTATTACATTGGATGAGGAAGTTGGTTTCTTGATTTTAATTTTAACTATATGCTTCCTAACTTCAAAATTTGTCGTATTTATACTAAACTATACTTCTTATAATATAAATCATCACTGTGTTTTCGAAACATTTCTATTCGATACAATACTAATTTATCATTAGCAAACATTTCGTAGATTAATTCGATTCCTTATACGTATACTTTGATGAGATGATGAGGATTACTAAGTGACTCAGACGAAAGGATTGCCTAATTTGCGAAAAACTATAACTCTGGAAGCATCTTCATCTCGTACATCTCAGTTAAAGATAGAGACTTCAATTCCTGTAATTGAAATCGGCCCTAATTGTGGTTCACACTCAATAAACTCGATGGAACGAAAGCAGGCACTTGTGCGGGAGGAGACGAAGGAATAAGTCTGCAGAACGAAACAAGAGGAGAGGCGGTGGTGAGAAGGAAGGAGGCGTAAAAGGGAAAGATCAAAGAATCGGCAGATGGAAGCAGCAGTTGGGTTCGGTGGTTAGATGGAATTCCGAAAGGTGAGCCTAGCGAAAGAGAAGTGCTGAGAATTGGTGGGTCTAAGGAGCAGACATTGAGGTGCAGCGAAGTGGAAGCACGATCTTCAATCCTTTTTTTCTCTTGTGCGTGTGAGGGGAAGAACCGTGGGAGGAATCGCGTCGCATTGACGTGCCGATGAAGACTCTTTCCAAAGATTCATTCACTCTTGTGTATCGTCAAAGGAGGACGTCAGATGTCGTCGGAGGAGTCGAGCGCAGGAAGGCGATTCATATACGTTCGAAGGGAAAACATGTTTGGCAGAAAAGCAAATGAGGCGGAGGGTGAAGATCCTCGTGTAAATAAGAAAGAAATCCTATTCGATGGTTTTCGTTTCCGATCGGTTGGAATAGAATACAAACGTATGAAGCAATAAAATTTATTGTATACGGAGAATCTCTTTCTAAAGTACGCTGATATTAATTTGTTATTAAAAAACACTTCCAATTGAGTTCTTAGGCAGATTTTAAAATTAAAAATGCCATAGAAACATCAGCATCAAATTGTATGAATATTCTATGACGAGGAAAAAAATTTAAAACGTAAAAGCATAAAAAAAGGGGAAAAAGCAAGAAAGCAATGAATGTCTACATATATCAATATAAAATATAATTATTTACATAGAGAATATTTAAGAATACCTTTCAATATTCTTAGAAAGCAGTATCAAAGCTACGCTCTAAATAAATGTAGATATATCTATCGTTTGTCGATTGTTAATTGTCGATGTCGAACTCATTTTACAAATTGAATTATACTAAACATGACACTATTGATAAAACATTCATTCTTATTGACAACCAATTAGTGGATTTTTTAATCGATCGTATAAGTTAAAATTCTTGAAATGAGGACTGACTTTCTTGAAATATTATAAACTTATTTACATACTGTATAACTTGAATGTAAATCTCTAATAAGTACCTACTGTTAATAAAATAACGTCGGGTAATTTGGAAATTTCGTTTTTGGACCATTTCGTTAAATACGTATACGCATTCATATTCCACGATGACTTTATTGAGAAAGTATTTGTACTGAGGACAAATGCATTTTGCATGATATTACTACGGCTGCTTTGTTGGTCGAATGAAGTCGGTCGACTATAACGGAAAACAACAACTAGCGAGTAATCTGCTGCATTCATGCGGTAACTAACGAAAGCTTTGAGGTCCAAATATATTGTAATTGCAAAATTAGCCGCCGCCCGGCATTCCGATAGGTGCAAGCCCTTCCCTACGGTGCGGCTAAGCCGGGAAGCCTTAGCTTTGAAATTACGTGGATAACTTCAGGGATTAGGAACAAACTGTTGGGTTGGAGAATGCGGTTTCCGGCTAAAGGGAGGGATGCGGAGATGTGGGTAGCTGGTTTGGAAGCCACTATCTACAAACAACTATGAAAGCCTTTTCGGATATTGGAAGATGTGGTTTTTACTAACCAGGTTACAGCCTCCCTTTCAAACTCTTATCATTCTTCCGTTTCTTATGATTCATCCAAAATTGATTAATCTACTTGAGGATCTTTGGGGAAACACTATCATCCCCTATCTTTAGAATACATCTGTATTTAGGCATAAGGTTAAACTTTGCACTCAGTTGATTGTATAAAAATGTTATTTTCAAATAGTTTACGCACTAAATCTTTCGGGTTTTGATCTATAAGCTTCCAGTTAACTACTCATGTTCATAATATAATTACGTTCGTAACATAAAAGTTATGCATAAAAGTTAAACAAGTGGTTTGGGTAACAATTAACATATTCTTTAAAAATAAATTTACAAAATATTAATAGACTAGAAAGATTCGTATTCATCTTAAAAAAGAATGCATCAAATAACACAGAAAAAGTAGATGACGGTAAAGGACCGCGTTTTGGTGATGAAAATTGGTTAAACTCTATTTAATTGAATATTCTAGAAGGTTTTTCACGTTTGGATAAAAATATCACAATGGCAGATCAGTAAAAAAATGCTACCTAAAAGAATTATCTCTTGTAAATAGTCTCAGAATAAAAAACACGAACTATCCCTTATTGATATACTCAAGATAAAATCAAAAAGCAATCCTTCATTGTAAACCGACACCATACATGGAAAATGATAGAGAGTCTCTCTGTCTGATACCGGCAATATTCCATCAGCACATTCAGTATGCCTAGATCAAGTTACTTCCCTAATGACTCGTGTTGGACTACGGCGTATTCTACCACTACGTACTCTCGCCCTTTTCCATCCAACCTCTACGGAGACTTTTCCACGCATACACCGACACTTCTCCTTAAACCGCTCGCTTTTTATGGCGCCGTTAAATTCTCACTTTACGGCTGAGTGATTCCGCGGACGAGATTTTGAGACAGATTCTGCGAAGGAGTCTGAGATCATTATACTTGAAAATGACCGTGAGGAATACTTGGAGGAGAGCGTGAAAGGGCCGCTGGGAAAGACAAAAGAGTTGGGTCAATCGCAGCTGGAAGATCCGTGATTCAGGGCCCATTGAATATTTATAAGAGGAGAAGAAATTTGAAGCGGTTTTACGGGGAAAGCTCTTCAACTTTTTTCCTCATAAACCCGGTGAAAAAAAAAGAATCGCGAGAGGACCTGAGGTAGAAATCTTGAAGGTCGATCTTCACGTGATAAAATTTTTTTTAATATCCTACTAAACCATAATTTGTCACTAAGATTCACCGAAAGAATTTGCGGAATACGAGATTACAAACATGAAAGAATGAGTCATTGAATAATCGCAAATTCATCAATCAACGGTGTCATCTGAACTTTTTCACGAATTTCATAAACTTCGCTCGAATCTAAGAACGACCATTGAAAAAACAGACGGGAAAGGTGAAGATATATTTGTGATAATTTTTATCGTGCCTACTACATACGGTCCAATGTGCTTTATAATATCGAAGTCTCTTTTTCAATAATTCCATTTCGATTTCTCCTCTACAGAAAACTAATAAAGAGATACTAAAGAGAAAGGGAAGTACTGAACACACGAAAAACTGAACCCATTAATTGTAGTAAACGGAGGATATTTGGTATAGGAGACGCGAGTGACATCAAAGAGCCTGCATCTTTTCGAACGCTCACCTAATTATGCTCTTTCAAAATACATAATTGAGTTCACTTTAAAAGGATCCGTACAACGTTCATTACAAGAGACGCGAAAAACGTCATTCCAACTAGCACGTGTTTCCGGTTCATTATTGTCTTATGGAGAATAGTTTCTCCACCCGCCTCTATGGCATAGAAGACCTATGGAAGGCAGTGAGAAAAATGGCCGAGGGAAACTTTTATTCCCTCTTTCGCGACATGGTATTTGATTCCGTAAAGACCAAAGTTTCCACGTGGTCGTAAAGTGATGGAGGATCATACACAGGTTAGGGGGAGGGGGCGATTTCTCTCAAATGGCACCGCAGTGGGAATGAGGGGGGAAAGGCGTCGTAGAAAAGTGGCGCGTAGAATAGACTGACTCCAAAAATAGCAGCGATAGACATAAATGTCAAGAGAGCAAACCTTAAAAGGGACGGAGGAGAGGAGATACTGACGACAGAAGAAATATATGTCATCGGTCAACAGAGCTTCTGAAATAAAGCCGCGCTAATTGGATGCGAGAAGTTATACTACATTATTGCACTTCGAACGTTCGGTGATTGTCCGTGAAGTCACCGAACAATGACTGAGGAGTATAACTACTACTATTTCAACTGACATAAAATTTCAACAATCCAAAATAATTAAATACATTACAGTAACGGAGAAGTGGTCATTGTTACAACAATAAGTAATCAACACAAACAATAATATCAAATTAATCAAGAGAAACTTTGTAAAATGTAAAAATACAGCATAGTTTGAAATAGAAGGATGAAATTTAGACGAAAAGATAAATATTAAATTCTATCTAGACGCAACAAAACAAAAAAAATCGGGGAAACTTATTTTTTCAAAAGAACGCACGAAAACACTTAAAAATCTACAAAGAGGCGGGTTGACTTGATCTACTATCCGAGGAAAGAGCTACCACCCTTCCACAGAATTTCAGCAGCAGTCAAAGTTAGAAGTACCATTAGAGATTATATAACGAACACCTGGGAATAAATATAGCCCAATTTTTTGCGACCAACCGCTAAAGAATTTGAACACCACCATCTCTCACTTTAAATGGTCAGGATAAACAGGTAGCGGGGAAAAGTTGAACCACCGATTAGTTATAGAAGCGTCTCTACATTCTACCCGTTGGTAGAGGTAACATTTCGGAGGTGGTAGTTTTAATCAATCCAAGCGAATAAGAAGTCCGTTCACGAGGGACGTCCGCTGTTTTGTACAAAATCTGAGGATTACTAGACGGCCCATCGGGAAGAAACATGGAATGCCAGAGACCCCTAGGGGTTCGTACCGTGTTTGTCGAAGGGTGTTGATGGCGAGGAATGGGTAGTGCGCAAAAGTTGAAGGTCACATAGGGGAGGCATCCCCACGGAAAATATGGTGCTCGCATGATGACATTTTGTCTCAACACGCTCCGGGTGACCTGACATTTTATGCGATGGAAGGAGTACGGATGAAAGGTTGGTCGGGGCACACGGATTGCTCGTGGCTGGATATGCATATGTGAAAGAACAGGAGATAAAACGAAAAAGGTGAGCGATTTGATGAAAAACTCGCTCCGCGGAAGCTGAGGTTGTTTGTGAAAAAGCTCCGAAGTACTCGCGAAATGAAGTAGAAGAGATACACTCGGTGTCAAAATTGTTGTTCGCCTCGAAAGAGCGCGAATTGACAGATCTCGATTTGAAGAACGTCAGCTCACGTTAGACGGAGTGTATTTTTTTTTCTTTTTGAATGTTTTCGAGTGACACGAGGACTTCGTGTGTGATTCACTATTGAAAATTTTCCGCGAAAGATTCGCGCTGAAAATTCCACGAAAATACGTATCAAACGGTTTCGTCTCAAAAAGGGACGATTTTCTTTAGATTTTCCACTGATTTATAATACTTAACGAATACTTGAGCGTTTGAAGGATGTTTTATTAACAGAGAGAATGAAAATTTATCGATGGCGAAGGTAAAAATTCGTCTGCCTTTAAAATTACAAATGACCTGAGTAAGGCCGACTTGGAGAAACGTCCTTTTGAAGGGAGGAGTAGATAAGGCAGATGTCGGGAGTAAGGAGCTTTCACAAGTGACCGCGCTTAGTCAGATCTCGGGATGACTGTTGACCTCAAAGACGGTACCACTCTCTCTAAGTTAGTTTGAGTGCCACATGTACTCAAACACGTACCAAACTAAAAAATTGAAATTCTCTGCTGAAAACTTCAGTTCACTGGGTTACAAAAGGATTGAGATTTATATGTGGCTTTGAATTGAGAGAACATTCTTTGTGAGACATAATTTTATGCTCAGTGCGGCTCAGTTGGAATTTAATCAGAGATAAAAATGTACATATATATTCTAAGGAAAGCTTTAGTATGAAATGAGAAAAGATTTGTTCACACAGGTGAGTTACAGTTAATTGGAATTCTATTTTTCACCTATCATCTGAAATTTAGAATGGCTGATACAGTAATCTGCAAGGCGATAAACGTCATATTTATTATGAAGAAAATTGCAATAAGTATAGAAAATTTTGAGATTCAGTACTATAGATCTTTCTCAAGATAATCAGGAAAAGCTTTCATGGGTAATTAACTGCGACATTTGATTGCTCCTAGCGATTCTATAATTACAAGTAAATAATTATGGAATCAATTAAGGATTCCATATTACTATATTAATGTAAATTTTGTGTGTATTTAATTAAATTATCTCATCAAAAACTTTACGTCTGCTCTAGAGACACGATGGGTAGGAAACGGGAGTACATGTTACAACGAAATAAATACAACGCCTCTTATCACGGACGACATTTACAGTACCAGCAAGTGTAATTTAGACAAACAACTCATCGCGTATATAACAGAAGAACAGCTGTAATTACACCCCCTAAACAGAACCAAATACTTCCTTCTTTCAACTCGCCAAAGTGGATTTAGCCCCACATCGGGGAGTACTTAGGGGAGGGAGTGCGGGATGAAATTCAATAAGTCGGGCGTAGATAACAAGATGCCAAAGAGGGTTCCTGAATGAAAAACGTAAGAACGGGAAGCCACGGATGCATAAAGTAGGGAAAGGGACAGATAAGGCTCTCCTCGTATAGTCCACCCGCATAGTCATTTTTCCGGACGGATTTTATGAGGAAGCACGGGGAGAACAAAGGTGGAACCAGTGCAACGATACCGCACTCCGTGTGCGTTGCGGGCAGTAGGATTCTGCGTCCGTATAAAGCACGGGGATGACGGAATTCGGGGATGAGGACGCGGATGGCGGTGGTCAAACACAAGTGAGGTCGGCAGAGAGGGTTTGGTATGCCCGGACCAAGCTCGAACTTAGTTCAACTTGCGGCTTCGTTCGGTCGCGGAAACTACCCGATTAGTTTATCCGCAAAAGGGTACACGATGAGAGAGGGGGGAAGCTTTTGACGTGGGCAGGAAAAAGAGATATAGCACGAGGTGAGAGATTAGAAGAAGTGGGGGAAAATTACACAAAGAGACGGAAAGAATGGAGATCGGGGGGAAGAGGCAGAAAAGAGGTTTATAAAAGGACAAGAGGGGGAGGGAAAGGATAAAGGAATTCGGGAGGTTTCGTGGTTTCAGGTAGGAGGATAAGGGGAAGAGACAGGATGAGGGTCAAGTGGAAGTTTGGGTTGGGAATGAGGGGGAGGATGTTTGGTGAAAGGGATAGAAAGATAGGACGCAAAGAGAGGTGAGTGGAAAAGGGCAATTGCCATTTGAGGGAAAAAGTTAAAAGATTTGAAGATATCGTAGGCGTGTAACGCGAATGTTCGATAATAACGATAAAGCACGCAGAAAAGGGCGTGAAAAGGAAAAATTAAAAGAAGAATACTAAGGAAATTTTTTTACCGAAAATTATTATCAAATTATTTATCAATTGAACTATTAATTATTGGTATTTTTGTCCGAAAAAGTATGTTTGTGCTTATTTGAAGTGGTCCTTAATATCAATGAAAATAGGAAAGATTAAGAAACAAGAGGAGATATGCTGACGCATTAACCTGGTACATTAATTAATTCTGGTTAATAGCCAAAAAGAAATAAGATTGTAGAAAGAATAATAAGTAGGATGAACAAAAATCACATGCAAGACGAAAGAACAAAATCTCGCTTACGTTTAACATATCAACTTCCTTTCAAGGTCTCAAATGGACGAAATAGAAGGAAAGGACATCTGAGGTACTAATTAGGACATCTCTCACAAACCTACTATCCAATCTTTTCCATTAGAGTATTAACATTTTCCGTATTAAGCGTCAAAAACAAAAAGAAATCCAAACGATAGGACGCGGAATTGAAGATGAAAGAAAAATAAATGAGGGATGAATAAATAATTGTGGAGAACAAAGAATGAAAAGTTTTGGAGTGAATTTGCAGTGGAAAGAAAAGGAGGGAATGAGGGTTTGAGTAATGGGGGTAAGGGATGCTTCTGCTGATAAAGTGGATTCAATGAGAGAACTGCCTATCCTCACTGGAGAAGGGAACAAGATATACTAGAAGGAGGATTAAACGGAATTAAGTAAGGGTGCTGATAATGCTGAGGGATTAAGGCCCAAAGTTCGGAATAATTTAATTCTCCGCCTATTCTGCGATTGATTCAAATGACGATGGAAAAGTTTTCTTGGTATAGAAAAACAAACTTCGAAATGGGAGAATTCTGAGGAATCCGAAAAAAAAATAACAGAAGATAAAGATAATGATGAATTACTATTATAATCTAATAATACTAGAATAGAAAAATACGAGAATAGAATTTACTCAAAAGATTTTCCTTTAAGTTAGACTTAAGTATAAATTTTAAAGCAAAACTCGAAATTATTCACGTGGAAATTACGTACGCCTTCCCATCGCGAATTTCGGCTCAAACTCCATTTGCAAAAATCGCATCCGGTCATCGGTAATAACGCGCGTTCTCCTAATACTCAGACGGTTCAATCACCATTTGAAGCCGGAAGAGGATTATGCTATTTGCAGGACGTCCGACAAATTGTACGAGAGCGTCTAGCGACCGCCGACGGAGGCCATCAATTCGAAGTGATTGGATTGAGTGCAGCGGGGATTGAATCTTAGCGAAGACGGATTGGGAGAGAATTCAAATCCTTTGAGAAAAAGATATTTTACGAACGTATCTCCATTGCGTTTTATTTTCTGTTTCAAAAGTAATACTGATTTAGAACGCATAACATGTAAAGATTACCAATTAAACTCAATACTTCATGGTGACGGCTGCGAGCTAATAAAAAACGCGATAAGAACTTCTCCGTTATTAAATAAACTGGAAATATTACTGTTTCTATAAATATAAGAATAAGGGTGATATAAAAATGGAAATATATATGGCTTCAGTAAGATCGATCGTGAAATACGTTTATTACCACCGATACAGTATAGAAGATCATTAGATACTGAAAGAAGGAAAAATTTCTTTTGATTTCAGATGTATTACAAAATCAGTGCTAAGGAAATGGAAGGAGTTAGGAAGCAATATGGAAATTCGAGATGAGAGCGTGAAAGATAAATAAGAGTGGATGTGTTAAGGAAAGGTCGGATTACATTCAATTGGATGACCGCAGAGGACGGACCAGAAGGAGTTAGTTTGAAGGCGCCTCTAATGAAGCACTGACGAGCAACACCAGATAGACGAATTAAACGGTTGAGCGAAGAAATTTGATACAGAATTTCTTGAAATGCAAAAGTAAACTAACGCTAGACTCAGGTATTTCACCTTGATATGACTCGGAAGGGCATTGACTGCATTTGGGAATCTGAATAACAGGTTAAATCCCATTCGCATTGTTTTTCCTCTTGAACAACAATGGAAATACATAACAATATGTTGAGAGTTCATTGCATCGTAATGCGAATATTATTTCAATTAATTTTGATCTGAAATATTTTGAGTATGAAAGCAATGAAGACATATTACAAATTTTGTAATCATTTCAACAATCAAATTTAATTATCCAACCAAAAGAGTTTAAATGACTAATTCAATAAATGAATTGTAACAAAGAGCATATTTACGAGAATGAAAGATTCGCAACAATGACACCAATAATGACTTCAAAAAGCTTAACGTTTCAAAAAGCTCAGAAAATAACCTTTAATACCGAAGAATCAAAACAAGATTTCGTCGAGCTGCTTTCCTTGCTCCTTAATTTTAAAAATTCCGTTACTTACAGAAATTACGGCAATGAAACTCTTTTGAAGAAATAGAGGACCGTTGGAATGAATTCTTACCTGCAACAATAAAAGAGAAAAAGCATATTAGAAGTAGCACATAGCAAATCAAACGTTCATTACAAATCTTGGCTTACATTTCGAAAAAATGGGTCCCTAATGATTCCTCGTTTTTAAGCGAAAGGAAATTGAGATGCATTCAGGCAGTAACTCCTCCCAAAATACCTTGAAATTACGGCACTAAGGAGATTTTATTTCTCGCTCGCGGATGACGCATTTCCCGCCCCAAAATGTGTTCGAGATTTTTGGCTCGAGAAAAATAGAAAAACCCGGTGGCATTAGGCCGTGCATGCAAAGGGGATCTCGCGACTTTGGGAGAAATAATACGGGATTTCTTATTCGGGGAAATACGGCGATAAATAAAGCGCGCGAAAAATACGGGCCGTATTTACGACCTTTTTCATTCCGAGTCAACTGGAATAGCGAAACTAATAGGATATTCCGGTATTAGCCTTCTATCATTTCGCTCGACGAATCCCGGCGAAAAATTCGCATAATGAGGATCTGGAAGATGGCGCTCCCGGAAACGAAAAAAAAAAACAAAATGGCGGAGAGCAAACTAGGGGGGGGGAAGGAAATGGACTGGAGAGATAGAGAGAAACTCGCGGCGCGCGCTTCGCCGATTATTAAGTCATTAAGGGAGTGAATATATTCCCGAAACTCTTCCACTGTCTCGAAACGCCTTTATTTTATCTCCGCGATCATTATGTTCCTCTTTTATTTCCACTTTTATGCTCTTCTTATTTCATATTCCTCCATTGGAGCAATTATGTAAAGACCCATTACTCTTCGGGTCGAGGAAAGAAGATATACGGCCAAAAAAAAGGGGAACGACAAAAACGGGCGAATAAAAGAAAGTGCGCAGTACTCCCAAAAATCCCTTTCTCTTCTTTCTCCGCGTCATTCGCCGACAAAAAAATGGGACTCCTCTTTCCCACGTTGGCCCTCCGGGGAAAAAATACGCGAGCTCTCAGGTTTTACAACATTACCCAGCTGTTTCGAAGGATTTCACCTCCACCTGAATACTCCTTCGCAATTTTAATTAAAAAGGGTTAAAAAATGTGAACTATTTCTCCCTTCGGTGGATAATGCAGGGACTATCGGCAACCCCTTTCCCTCGCAACTTATGGGGACTAATCTTGCGGGTTGACGTAAATATGAGGCCCGGTGCGAATGTAACCGCTGCCACAACATTAAAAAGGCTAACCGTCCCTTTCTTTAACCTATTAAAGGATTTTTCCAATTTAAGCCTCGTTACTCGTGACCCCAGAGATATTTTGTCCTTTGTTGCGAATTAAGTTACGTAATGCGGGAAAAAGATTTCTTTGAGCGGAAATATGGTCACGTCTTCCGAGTTGAAATTGCGTGACACCTAATTCGTAAGAAGCGAATTGCTGAAAGTAGGTTGCGAATAAAATTCTTAATGTCTTTTATGACTAAATATTACTTTTAAAATTAAATGGCTGGAATATCGCCAAATTTTAAGCAATGCTAATTATTCTGATGATGTAAAATGGAAGTGATAAATTACTGATAAATAAGAAACTTAGTGATTTCGCACTTCAGCTTTTGTCTTTTCAAATTCCGTATCGATAAATAAGGTTTTATATATTTAAAACACGAAAAATATATGAAATTGTGTATATAAGATTAATTAAGCTACATTATAAATTATTGCTCGTCATAAAATTACACACATCATTTGCAAAGGAGACAAAAGATTAAAGATTGAGATTACAAATAAATGTGCATAATTACCACCAATGTGAAGATAAATCTTTTGATAAATAAACTTTCTCTTTATAAATTTCAGAATCTCATATTTACCATCATGAATCTGATACAGATTACCGACTGCCGACCCAATAACATAGCTACGGAGGAATTGCGTGACTAGTAACCCCAATTCTGGATCATTGATATATTGGCAATCTATCTAGCGGTGGCTATCTCCCGTTTTTATAATTCCGTCATAGGCTTGAACAATACTTCGATAAAGGATCAAATAGTAAATAAGATAGAAAACGACAAATAAATAAATAAGGAATGCCTATGCAGAAAACATAGATTCACAAATGTTGGAATGATTTAAATTCAGGCTCTAAGTACGTACCAATTTAGAAGGTAAAATAGATTTCCTGATAAAAAAAACCTCCAACCTCTATCGCAAAGGCTCAAGAAGAGGTTAAGCTCCTTAATTAACGTTCTACTCAATAATTTTTAAGCACGACCGTTGATCAGAAAGGGGAGATATCCTCCTTACCGATAATTTTGTTAAACGAGCAATTAGCTTACTGCAGGGCGAGAACCCGGACTGAAATCTAATGGATAAGCTTGACGAGCTTAAGGTGTATTGGATTTTCCAAGACCATATGACGTTGTAACGGATTACTGGAGGGAATTAAGGCTATTATAATCCCCACTTCCATCAAGATTATAATAAGAGGTTTCAGGTGTAAGTGGAATCATAAGAATGGAAAAGTTTCCATTACTTCCACTAAATATTACAAACTATACAAAGTAATATGTACATAATTATATCCACGACATTTAAGTATCTTATATATGATCAAAATCTACGATAGCGCGAGATAAAATTAATAAAAGGAAATATTCGAGTGTTGGAAAAATCATACACACACCGTCATTTCAGTTGCGTAACCATGGTTATAAATATTAATGGCTGGCATCGATGTGCATGACGCACCCGATTTATATTTCGTCCCCTAGCAATTGGGTCAATTATGAAGCATTAAATATAGCTCGCAGCCAATGACAAGAGCCCATTGGCGCAAATCGTAGGTCATTTCACTCGCACAGATAGCGGCTGAGGGAAACGGCATTTCGAAATATAATAAGCCCAACGCACGACATTCTGCATCTTACGCGAACGTCACTCAATGTCGTCTATTTAGGAGGTTAGAGTCCTTTGGAACGAGGGGACGATATCAATTACGAAGTGGTCGGGGGAGCGTAAATGGTAGGCAATCAATATAGAAGCTGGAGTTTCGCCTTCGGCCCGCCCTACACCACGTTGGCGCTCATTAAATGCAACGGTCACAAACAATCCATTGGCATCCATCAAAAAGAACGGGCATTCTTCTTCTCCTCTTGACGTCTCTTTAGCGCCAATTCCGGCGGAAATTGATTATCTCATCAGAAGAAAGTTATGTAAAGGTACAAATGACGCCAATGGGACGAGGTCTATTATTTCTCGTTTCCTCCGAAAGAGGGAAAGTTCGGTTGTCGTCGATGAAGTGGAAAGACTTTTTATTCTTCCGCTTGCGATTGTTGTTCGAGAGTGGACTTTTCTTCGCAGGGATTCAAAGTGAATCCTCCGCATTGTTTTCATTCCGATAAAAACATACCGAGGGGATATTTGGCTTTCACTTTTACACAAAATCACAGACCATCTGTATACGGAAGACAAACCAACTTAAGAGAAAAAAATTCCGGAAGGAAAACTTATCAGTCGTAATTTTTAAAGTTTTCCAACAAAATATTCAAACATTATTTCTCTTTACAAAATAATCGATTCGAATGAAAGTGTTCAGCTCATTCTATATTTATCTATATCCTAAATATTTATTAACAAAATTTTTTCTATAAATTGGATGGTAAAAATAACAAAAATTAACTATTAATCATTATGACATATTCATTGATTTTTAAGTACACATACTTTGTAATCTCAAACAGAATAATGAATATTTATATTAAACTTATATAATATTAATCTTGCGCTCACATTTTTCGAGTACAGTGAACAAAAACAAATATTAAATAAAATTCGAACTCGGCAAGTACAAGCGGCCCCATGAGCGATACAAAAAATGTTATTAATTTGTACAAAATACAAACATCGGCAAGGAAATGACAAGAGAGAGAGGGAACACAAAGAGAGAGAAAGAAAAAAACCGAATTTTCCGAAAACATTTTGAAATGTGAGCGCCGAAAACATTCTGTCAATTTGGCCGCGTCGAGTTAGAGAAAAAAATCCGAGCGAAATAAATTGCGTCGGAGGGCGACGATAACGAATCTAAAACATCACACACACAATTTGGAGAGAAGACGCCAAATGAAATGAGACCACCACGAATAATTGACAGGTTGCGGTGGAGTGCGTAACTAAGGGAACTGCGTAAGGAGGGTGTGGCACCTCGGGGAGAACAAATGAGCATCGGGGAAGACAGAAACCTTGAGATTACAACGGATGGTGCGGGTCCCAGGAGAACGGCTAAAGAGGCTCCCTAACAAATAAGGAAGAGAGGTATTAAATGGCCGGATTTTTTTTAGGTGAAGAGGAGAGAAATTGAAGGAAGGTTGGGATGCTAAATGGAGTTGATATCTGGTTGAGCGGCAGTCGGAGCATCAAGTTCGGGATGCCAAACACCGTGGAGGAAATGGACGCGGGCGGTTTTTTATGCGAGGGAAAAGGGGATTTTCTTCCCGCTGGATTTAATTAAAGAAATAAGATGGAGAGCTTTGTGACGCGAGGCCAATTCCTTAATTTGCCTGCCTAGAATGCTTGCGATGCGTTACTTTCGAATTTTTCACTTTCTAGTTCGCGCGTCTTCCTTTTTTTATCGGGCGGATTATTGAACCGAAGACGAAGAAGGGGATTATACGCAACGATTAGTAAAAATCTTTACATTAAGGAAATGCTTATCTTTAAGAGCTTATTGTTTAAATGTCTTTTAATCCGATACTTTAATATAGTCAGAGATCTTGGCTGTTAAAGTTGACGTTATCCTTCAATAAAAATTATGGAAGACAGATGATTGAATTGCACATTATTTGTTGAAGATTTATTCGTAATTTTTTCTCGATATAATCCATTTTCTGTAATTTATATTACACATAGTGAAATCTCTTCTAAAACCACTAAACTTAACCGAAAAATATGTCCATTTGCATTAAGACCAACGGTAAACTAAAAGACATTAATGGAAAATCGAGTTCTCAACCTTTTTATGGAAGTTATTATGTGATGATGATAATCTAATATCTCGTATTATAGCATGATTGATGGATTTCGAGAAACACATTCAAAATCTAAATTTTAAATAGTTCCGAATAATAAGTAGAAACTATTTTATAATCAACGATTCACGATTTTCCTTTTATGTCAACATAAAATCTATGAAAAACTTAAAACTCGTACTTTTTATCGGATATTGGTCACGGAACACTGTAAACGATTCCTCGAAATCATTCCGAAGGTAAAATGAGACAGAATTTTGCACGCAGAATAAAATGAACTTTGTAATTTAACCTGGCACAAGCTGTAGAACGGCCGTGACTCGGAACACATCTCATTAAAACTTCTAATCTACACCATCCTTGATGAAGCTAATCACGTTTCCGGGATAAGCTTCCAGGGATAAAAAGGAAGCGCTGCTTTGTCTTACCTATATGGGGCGGTAGTTAAGGACAGACTGTATCAATGAGAGAATATCCGGAACAGCTTATATTGGATGGAGAGTGGGAGATTCGCAAGAGCGAACACAGAGAGGAGGTTACTGGCAGTGGGTGTAAGAAAAAGAGCAGAAGAGGAAAATCGTCTGCAGATGGGAGACGGGTAACAAGCGATCTAATTCCGTTCGCAGGAAAAGGTGAAAGAGGGAGTGGGTTATTAGAGAAATGGGAGGGAATGGAGGCCTTGTCAAGGTAACGATATTGAAGAGGAGACGGGAAATAAAAGAGAGTTACGATGTGAGGGGGAGAGCGAATGGATACTAGAGGCACATGATCTGGTACTTGGATTTATGCTTTCGCCCTCTAAAATTAACTTCGGAACTAATTTAAGTGCGAAAGAAATTCTAATTATTTTTCAATGACGAATAAAGTGAACGAAAAATGTTTTTTTATCTCTTATTAGTTCTCTATTCGCATAAAAACGTCAAAACTTTTGGCCTGATAAATTTTCGAAATAAGTATTCTTTATCGTATTTCCTGAATGCCATTCCAAACGCAATTTTTCAACATGAATTGCAAGAATTAAATTATCAAACATTACTTTGAAGATGGCATAACGAATTATGTATACATACATCAAATAATAATATAGGAGCACTAAAAATTAAATAATATATATTCCTTTATCTTTTAGTAGCTCAAAAAAATCACGATAATTCATTTTGGTCGCGATGGCATTCTATTCTCAAAATAACTATTGAAATACTTTTCGCAATGTAGTTCATAAATAAAGCTATGATCTATAAAACTTAAGATGTTAAATCGTAGAGTTAATAAAAATTAGTGAACAATTTGTAAATAGGATAATGTCATTTTCTCATCAAATCCCATCCAGAGATACAATTTCCAACCAGTTTTCATACTAAAATCTCGATTGTGCGGATTCCATGTTAATGAATTTCCTCAGCTTTTTCTTTAATCGAAGTCAATTACGTAAAAAGAGAGAGAGATGGCTTCCTGAGAAGACGGGATGATACCTCCAGCATCTGTATCTTACTCCTCCTGTTAGTTATATCTTCCTGTAGCCGATATTCATTCAAAAACAAAAGCTTCCCATCAATAATAGAGACCCTAAAAAAGGTTCCCCAACAACTGAAGCGAGTTAAATTAATGATTCAGACCCTCTAAACAGTCAGTTTGTAAATCTATACTTGGGAGGGATATAAGCCATCATTTTCCGAACTCCTTTGTGCTCCACCTATACGCAGTCATTTCTCTTTCGGAATGACCGAGAGACAGGGTTCAAATGGAAACTGAAAGAAGGAGGAATATAATGGTGGTGAGGGGTGTGAATAAGAGTGCGCGGATGACGAGGGCAAGTGTGGAGTAAGTGGACGAAGAGGATCAAGTCTTTGAGGGGAGTGGGATAAGGAAGCGGGTGAGTGAGACATATGGGAGGGATTTTGGACAAAGTGGACGGCGAAATGGGGAAAGGAATTGGATAGAGATCGAGGGCCACTCCTAAGAAGGTGACAGACGAGTGCAGCTCTTTTGAGGGAGAAAAAGTGAAGTATGGACAGATGGATTAAAATGGGATGTATAAGGGAGGTTGAGGGATTCGACTAAATATCAGACACATATGATGGTGATTAAACGAAAAGAAAAGACGCACTTTCAGAACTATATAAGGGAAATGGTTATTTATAACAATGAATGAATTAAATACAATGGTTTATTAGATATAACAGAAGGGTTGATGATACTGAATTGAAGGATCACAGCCAAGTACGTCACGCTCAAAAATATACAAGAACAAATAGGTCAATGCATTAATCATTATCAAAATGATTCTACCTTGGGACAAGTTTTAATCGAAAACTTTCAAACTTCTCCATCCAACGGCTATACTCTTTTATTTGCGGGTAACTTTGATATGCTTACGGATCTTAAGAGGAACCAAACTTTACTGTTCCTCTCGCGTATTTTCTCCAAACTATTTTTCGATGATCCTGTTCATTAAGCAGTTAGGTTTTAGAATGTTTCTCATTTTTTATGATTGTCATATCGAGGTATTACAGAAATTAAAAGCTTTAAATTCAATCATGCAATGTAAAACAGCATGAAAAATGAAAAACACTGTAGTGAATATTCATTATCAAAAGCTGTAAATATTACCGCTAAATTAATGAGACCAAATTAATGTTTTAGTTAAAAAGACCGCGTTTCTATTACAAATAAAGAATCAATCATGAAATTCCTTTAAGCTAAGTACCTATGAAATAAGAATTTTATAATTAAATACGTTTTCAGAAAGAATGAGTAAAAAGTTCATATTATCTTACGTTCCATTAACATAATTTACATTTCGATCTCATCCGAATAATCCGAAAAAAAAACATTATATCCATTACAAGTTATTCATTGCGAGAATATATCAGGAATATTAGAATTTAACAAAAATGTCCAAGACAGATGCGTAAAAAGTAAAAGAGAATTTAGATATCATATTGTAAAAGGATTTATCATAATATGATACGAAAGAATAGCTATTCTTTTCTCAGCTTATAAATCAAAATTGACGTTCGGTTGCTCGTAGAACGTGTCTAGAGAGAGAAAGAAGACAGGATGACATAGGAGAAAGAATACCTGCGGATAGCAGAAAAATGAGAAAGCGAAGATTTTGGCTCTCCCTAACTTGACAGACAAAAATATGGTATTTGGAAATAGCATTCTGTATTTAATAGTCATAATATATATTTTTTAACTCATTTTTTGTAACATAAAAGCGATTTGAGTCAGAGAAGAGAAGAATAACGAGAAATTATTTTGAAAAGAACGTCAACCGCAAGTGAAAGTGAGCTACTAGAATTTCCACTTTAATTACCAATAGAATTAGTTTTGAACGATTTGCTTTTGTAAAAGGGCGAGTGATAACCAAAAAAAAGTTTTGAGTAGCTGAACAAAAGCAAAACATTTATGTTTATTTAACTTCCAATTCGTCGTACCTTTGGCATTTTAACAAAGAGAGTGCCTTAATGATAGATGGTGGCAATTTGTTCGTCGGGACGGTAGAGCGAACAAAGAAATATTTCGGAACAAAAGACAGAGGAGCTAAAATGGTGCATTACAGATGATATGTGGATCAGTGCCAGGGACCTCCGAAAATTTAAAAGCTAGATAAAAGAGAAAAGGTAGGGAAAAAAAGGAGGCAGAACAAAAGAGAGGTAAAAGATTTGTGATTCATCAATGGGCATATAATAAAGAATTCTAGTCGTGCGGTCCACGCTCACTCGTCTAACGCACTCTGAATGCTGCGTGTAAGTTATTTCAGGAAAAGGGGAGATGAAAGATAGGATCGTATAAATGAAAATACGGATGATAATCCCAAAAAAGAGTTAAAGGGCTCCGAGGTAACAGGAAATGGCCATTAAATATGAGTACGAGGTAAAAGCAATTTCTGCCGACGGAAATATTTTATGAGGCAGAAACAATAGGAGAGGTACGCACTGCAAGCATATAAAATAGTTTAAAAAATACGTTTCCACGCTTTTCAAATCATATCCTATGGTCGTTTCGGGTGATAGTTAATAAAATATTACCGCCATTCCATATTAATCTGTAGAGTTTCTGAGAGATTAGCTATATAAATTCCCAAAAGTACTTTGCAAATACAAAAAGTACAAAATAACAGCGCTCTCGTGTATTTTTGCTTACAAATAACTTTTGACATTATAAAGGTTACTAAATTAAATGTATAATCACAATGCCACACATCCAAAGGTGGCTCATAGGATATCCACACAGACATGAAACATAACTGATAAACAAGTGAATACCGAAAGCATAAAGATAAATTTACAATATTGATGAAAGAGGAAGAAGAAAAGTGTGTGTTCATTAAACAATAGAGTCAGATGAGATAGAGAACAAAGAATATTCTTCCAATTCCACCCCCCACCAGAGAATCACTTCTTTAAATCTCAATATTTTATAATTCGCATTTTTATATAAATTGTAAATGTAGATGACCTTTTCAGTACGTAAAAAAATTAAGCAAAAACAAGGTAACATCCACAACTCAACAAATCTCTTGATATTATATCCTTAGACTTCATTGTGGACTAATGGTTTGACTTTCAACGTTCTTAGTAAGTATGCTTAAACAATTATGTTCATACAAATAAATCAATTTTTGATAATGTAACAATTCTAGAGACACCCTTCGACTTAAAATCATTACGTATTATTGAATATTTGACAGCATCATTTTTCGATTGCAGAAGGATACGAAAATGTGGGAGGATTGAAACAAAAACCTTTTATGAGAAGAAAATTTGAAGTTAGATTGAAAGAAGAAATGTCTCTTATTATGGGAAGGGGCTTGAAAACACGAAATATTCCACGGTTTTCCACCGTAGCTCTGTATCATATCCTTCGCCTGAGTTGTCTCGCTACCCGCTCCACACACTGTTTGGCAGGAAATATAACATTCTAGGCGCAAAACACGCTCGCTGTGCATGAGGAGATTTCAGAAGTAGACGGAAGAGGGGAATGATGGAGCGAGGGATTCTGTGAAGACATATCGGTGGAGGGTGTGGCGGGAGAAAGAGTACAATGGATTGATTGGCTGTTCGCATTTCACGGTGGTATAAACTAAAATCTTCCTGTCATGGGCAACATAAACTCCCTCGCATATCCACCGAAAACGCCTATGGTCCCCCAGATTCATTACTTGAATGAATGAATTCCATAAACATCGTTGATGGAATAAAATTAATTTGATTTAAAAATAACGTAAAATTTTAATTAATAAAAATAGAGAAATTAAAAGGCACCATAAGAAATTTAAATATACATTATTCATATGAAATAAAAGAATAGACAATACATTTTAACTTATAGATACGCAATACGTAAAAGAATGACATAATACTGAAGATTAACTATTTAAAATTACGCTTTCATCATTCTACCTAAGATAATTTTTCCTTTTTCACAATTTATTTTTATTACTATGGCATCTCTACTGGAAGATTAAGGTAAATCACATCTTTCTTTTAGAACTGTGTTTTGTTGAACATTCCCTTTCGTTCTGCGACTTAAAATCCTTTGGAGTGGACTAAAGCATAGCGGAGTGGGTACGTGGAATCCGATTTCCACTTCCAATACATAATTTCGCAGGAATTCGTTGATAGAGGCCTTAAACGCCATTAATCACTCGTGCGGAACTGCGATCGCTTTGTACTCTCACTAATTTATGCGTCGTTAAAACTTACGGAGTAAATAATGGCTCCGCAAACCATGCTAATCTCCTATTCTGCATTTCGGCAACTTTGCTCCTGATTTGTACCCGCTCATTCCTAAAGTGGTTCGCTAAAATTTCCAGATGATATCGACTTTATGGGGATATAAATTTGTGCAAAGCGTTCCCTTCCTTATGGTGGAGGTAGATTTTATGGAATTCTGCCAACATATCCAAGACTTTCGTTTGATTAATTATTGTCCCCAGAAGCAGAAAAATATACTTAAGTTCTCACTTTATATTCATATTTACCATTTGGGCATTATTATCCTGAACTGTTACTAGGAGAAGTTTGATATTCTAATACATGGAATGGTGGCGTCGCCACCAGTCATAGAGACCAACAACGACAATACTGTAAACAAACAAATATCATCAACATATAATGTATCGGAGAATGAAAAATACTAAGATTTACCTGACGGAATTAACTCATTCATTTGGTGAAAAATTAATGAACAATCCTAAAATCTTACGTTTACAATTCCCATTACTCTGTAACAAAATGATATCTATGTACGGTTGGCTTTCAGAGCGATGAGATAATAATACAAAACACCAATTAGATCTGGAATTTAAATCCTGATTCCTAATCCGACCGCCAAATGCAAATAAAATCAAATCGAGTCTAATATAACGCCGTCACTTTGGCGATAAATGGAATGGCGTTTTCGTAAAAGCGGGTGAGAATGCACGCAAATGCACCAGTGGACAGATCTCATGAGGCAACCTTTTCCTTTTTTAAGTCGGCCGTGCAAGTATTCGACCCGAATTCCCAGCAGCTAATCATGCAGCATATGACTCGCGATAGCCGCAAATATTCAAACGGTAGATAAAATTCGATTGAAAGCGGTTGGGAAGCGGCAGAAAATTAGCTTGTGGAAACAAAGAAAGGCACTGTTTCGGTTTTCTGATGCATATTTGATTCCATTGATTGAATTTGAATAGGAATAAACCGTTTGTTCAGTATCGGAAATTGCTTGACCGCTCAAAAGCTGGGATTTCACACGCAATCATTGAACGATTGTCAATTGAACCATCTGCGGTCTATTTGAGCGCTATAAAGCTTTACATGCACGAGTTTATTTTTAAAAAAACAAAGAAAAAACGAATCGACTTTGTGAATTTAAACTCAATTAGTTTGTTGGCCTTTTCATGACTGGAAATTCACTTGCAAAAC